>CM061134.1:32176412-32776412 GCA_030789695.1 Scilla litardierei
TTGAAGGGGTGGTGGAAGTCGATGAGTTTCTACCATTGGACGGGTGACGCGAGGTTGAAATGACTGTCGCGGCAGACGAAGTGTCAGAGGTGCGTCGATGGATGCCGCGTGGCGGCGCGACGACGGTCAGGATGGCCCGAAGTTTACTATAAGTATGGGGGAGATGATTGGTGGAAAGGTTCTCGCGATTTCTATTTCCGCTCTCGCTTCTCTGCTTCCAGTCATCGTTTGCCGACGCTTCCGCCGGTGCCTTTATCGGGAATCTGCTTCCGGCCATCTCCTCAGTTCGACAGTTCGGCCAGGTAATTTCCCAGTTCATCTTCGATGGTCTCCTTCTTTGAGAGCAGCAGTAGTAGTGGGATGAGGATTGGGGAATCGACGGAGGAGGGTAGCGGATGGCGTAGAGGCCGAACAGACGCACCGATGTCGGTCACGGCTATCCCGTGTAAGCTGGATCGGGTTAACATCCGGGAGATCCGCGCAAGGTTCGTTCATCCGCCTTGTGAAGTGCGGCTGCCCGGGCCCGACGAGAGGGTGTATTGGGCTCGTGACGACAAAGTCGGAGTCTATGTGCGGTCCCTCAAGTTAGGGCTCCGCTTCCCCATTCATCCTCAGCTTCTCCATCTTCTGAATTTCCTGGAGCTGCCGATCTGCGCGCTGGTGCCCAGCTCCTTTAGTCTGTTGGTTGGATTCGTTGTCTTGGGTCTCGCCAGTTCTTTGAGTCCGTCCTTAGCGTTATTTCAGTATTTCTTTGGGGTGAGGAAGTGTGGGACGTATTATTGCGTCCATGCGAGGAGGGGACGAGAACTCATTGTCGGGGTGCCGGACACTGATGATGGTTGGGCGGAGAGCTTTGTTTTCGTTGTGATGCTGACAGATGCCGTGTTGATGTCGAACTGGGGGCTCTGAATCCTTTGGTGAGCAGAGAGGTGGCAATGACGAACGAACTCCTGGGTAATGCCCAGATTTTGGTAGAGTTACCTGAGGCGGACCGCCGGTTGACGGACTTGACGCAGGATGATAGGCTCGCCTAGGAGCTTTGGCCAACAGGTATTCTCCTTCTGGCGGGCCTTTACGTAGACTTACGCTGATTTCTGTTTTTTTGCATGTGAGGATCCGATGCTTTCGCGGGAGGAGGTGCTTAGGGCGGCCGGAGTGAGGGTAACGAAAAAGAGCATCCCCGTGGATAAGGGCAAGGGCATGATGGGCAAGGAAGCACCAGCAGAGGTGGCCGTCCAAAAGCAGAAAGTCGAGGTTCCTATTGCGGAGGCGTCGAACAAGAGGCAACAAGGGCCCGAGCAGGGTGCTCCTGCCCTTCGGACAGGCGGGGTTGCACCTGATGCTTCGACCGATCTAGACGTGGTCAGTATTGTCCCCGAGGCTTCGGTCGTAGACGAGGTGAATAGGAAGCGGCAGGGGTCCAAACCAGACGTTCCTTTCGCTCGAGCTGGCTGGGTCGTGTCTGGTGGCCCGTCCTACCCGGAGATAGTCAGCACGGCTTCCCCGAGGGTTCTGACCTCAGGCAAGCGCCGTCGGTACCCTCCTGTCGAGAAGTGGCCCTATGGAGTTCTCCCGTGGGAGATGGGGAGAGAGGCGCACCCAAGTTGTGAGAGGGCGCTCGCCCGCTTCAAGCTGACGAGGGCAGAGGCCGAGGCCATGCCCGGCGGGGACCTTCACCCAATGCCCTATCGGGTAAGCCGGGAGGAGTCGGTCTTCGAGAATGCTGGGGTTGTGGCCCGACTGTCAGAGTATTTCGTGCTGCCCCGGGATTGCAAATCCTTAACCAACGTGGGGACGGAGAGGTTGTGCGACATCGCTGTGTGGCATATCCTGCAGGTAAGTCGGACTTTCTACTTTGCGTCCGGGGTCTCCTAATTTGTGTCTTGACCGGGTCGTGTTCTTTGGCAGGCGATGTCGACCGCGGTGGCCTTGCAGCACCGCACCCCTGTGGCCTTGGTCCGGGCTTCTTGAGATGAGGCAAGGGACGAACTTTGGGAGATGCGGAGCCAATTGCGAGGGATGGATGCGGATTTGGAGTAGGCAATCCGACTTCGTGTCGGCGATGAGGCGCGGCTCGAGCTCCTAGAGGTGCAGGTGGCCAGGCTCGCCCAACAGTTGAAGGGTGAAGAGGACAAGGGGGCGTTGCTCACCCGTCAGCTGGAGGAAGAGAAGGGGCAAGGGGCCCGGCTTGTCCGCTAGCTCGATGAAGAGAAGGAGCGAGGGGCATGGCTTGCCCGCCAACTTGAGGAAGAGAAGGGGAGGGGGGCCCGACTCGCTCGTCGTCTTCAGGAGGAAGAGGAGACGCGAAATGATATCTTGAAGCGGAACGTCGTGGCGGTAGCCAGCAAGAAAAACGTGATCGACGTTCAGCAAAGGTGGATAACCGAGATGAACCGGGCGGTCGAGTTGGAGATGGAGGAGAAGGCCGTCCTGAAGAAGCAGCTAGAGGGCGGGACGATGGTCAGTCAGGACGCGATCCATACCGCAGTCCGCCGTTATCAGGATGAGGAGCTAATCCCTATGATGACGGAGGCGAGGGAGGCAGGCGTTCTCCAAGGAATGGAGAAGATGAAAGCCCGACTGGCGAGCTTGCATCCTGAGCTGAAGGACGATTTTCTTAAACTGGACGTGCCCTTGCCGGGAGAGCTGGAGGAGGAAGTGGCGGAGCAGGAGCGCTCGTATTCGTAGGGGAGTGATGGAGATGTTGTTGACAGTTTTCCCGAAGTTAATGCGATGAGCTGGCATCATCAATGGCCTCCTAAGAATCGCGTCCTTTGGGAACTGCCTTTGCCAGGTGGTGCTGGACGCGATTCGTCAGCCTTTGCCTCTCGGGGGGTGTGTCGTCATTAATGGCGCGTTTCCCGAGAGTCCTTTCATTTCGACGAGTCGCATCGGGGGCGTGCTTTATCGGGACCCGGCGTTGTCCAACGGTTCTTGGCCCACATAAGGCCTGCGTCGGCCTGTGTGTCCTTGTCCTTTTCCCGAGGTCCGATTTTTCGAGGATCATGGGTCTGCTTGGGAGGATGGTGAGCGAGTGGATATCTCAGTCTTCGCTTCTCCTCGGCTTCGGGTGGTTGAACCTTGTCAGACTTCCGGTCATAGGGTGGTGAGGGCTGGCCCTGCCCCGGAGTCTGGAGGGGGGAGCGAGCGCGCGGCTCGGCCCGTGCCCTTCTCTGGTTTGGGTGGCGAGGGCTGGCCCTGCCCCAGAGTCTGGAGGGGACGAGCACGTAGCTCGGCCCGTGCCCTTCTCTGGTTTGGGTGGCGAGGGTTGGCCTTGCCTTAGAGTCTGGGAGGGGGGAGCAAGCGGGTAGCTCGGCTCGTGCCCTTCTCTAGTTTGGGTGGCGAGGGTTGGCCCTGCCCCAGAGTCTTTGAGGGGGGAGCGAGCGCGTAGCTCGGCCTGTGCCCTTCTCTGGTTTGGGTGGCGAGGGTTGGCCCTGCCCCAGAGTCTGGAGGGGGGATCGAGCACGTAGCTCGGCATGTGCCCTTCTCTGCTTTGGGTAGCGAGGGTTGGCCATGCCCTAGAGTCTGGGAGGGGAAAGCGAGTGCGTAGCTCGGCCCATGCCCTTCTTTGGTTTGGGTGGCGAGGGTTGGCCCTGCCCCAGAGTCTTTGAGGGGGGAGCAAGCGCGTAGCTCGGCCCGTGCCCTTCTCTGGTTTGGGTGGAGAGGGTTGGCCCTGCCCCAGAGTCTGGAGGGGGGAGCGAGCACGTAGCTCGGCCCGTGCCCTTCTCTGGTTTGGGTGATGAGGGTTGGCCCTGTTCCAGAGTCTGGAGGGGGGAGCGAGCGCGTAGCTCGGCCTGTGCCCTTCTCTGGTTTGGGTGGCGTGGGTTGGCCCTGCCCCAGAGTCTGGAGGGGGGAGCAAGCGCATAGCTCGGCCCGTGCCCTTCTCCGGTTTGGGTGGCAAGGGTTGGCCCTGCCCCAGAGTCTTTAAGGGGTGGAGCGAGCTCGTAGCTCGGCCCGTGCCCTTCTCTGGTTTGGGTGGCGAGGGTTGGCCCTGACCCAGAGTCTGGAGGGGGGAGCGAGCACGTAGCTCAGCCCATGCCCTTCTCTGGTTTAGGTGGCGAGGGTTGGCCTTGTCGAGAGTCTGGAGGAGGGAGCGAGCACGTAGCTCGGCCCATGCCCTTCTCTGGTTTGGGTGGCGAGGGTTGGCCCTGCCCCAGAGTCTGGAGGCGGAGCGAGCGCGTAGCTCGGCCCGTGCGCTTCTCTGGTTTGGATGGTAAGGGTTGGCCTTGCCCCAGAGTCTGGAGGGGGAGCGAGCGCGTAGGTCGGCCCGTGCCCTTCTCTGGTTTGGGTGGTGAGGGTTGGCTCTGCCTCAGTGTCTGGAGGGGAGAGCGAGCGCGTAGCTCGGCCCGTGCCCTTCTCTGGTTTGGGTGGCAAGGGTTGGCCCTGCCCCAGAGTCTGGAGGGGGGAGCGAGCGCGTAGCTCGGCCCATGTCCTTCCCTGGTTTGGGTGGCGAGGGTTGGCCCTGCCCCAGAGTCTTTGAGGGGGGAGCGAGGGCGTAGCTCGGCCCGTGCCCTTCTCTAGTTTGGGTGGCAAGGGTTGGCCATGCCCCAGAGTCTGGAGTGGGGAGCGAGCGCGTAGCTCGGCCCGTGCCCTTCTCTAGTTGGGTGGCGAGGGTTGGCCCTGCCCCAGAGTCTGGAGGGGGGAGCGAGCACGTAGCTCGGCCCGTGCCCTTCTCTAGTTGGGTGGCGAGGGTTGGCCCTGCCCCAGAGTCTGGAGGGGGGAGCGAGAGCGTAGCTCGGCCCGTGCCCTTCTCTGGTTTGGGTGGCGAGGGTTGGCCCTGTCCCAGAGTCTGGAGGGGGAGCGAGCGCGTAGCTCGGCCTGTGACCTTCTCTGGTTTGGGTGGCGAGGGTTGGCCCTGTCCCAGAGTCTGGAGGGGGAGCGAGCGCGTAGCTCGGCCCATGCCCTTCTCTAGTTTGGGTGGCGAGGGTTGGCCCTGCCCCAGAGTCTGGAGGGAGGGAGGGAGCACGTAGCTCGGCCCGTGCCCTTCTCTGGTTTGGGTGGCGAGGGTTGGCCCTGCCCTAGAGTCTGGAGTGTTCAAACTGAAATACTCAAGTGGGGACATCAAGGTCTGGAAATGTGCGGAAAAGAAAATATTTTATTGAAAAGACTCATAATCACTGATAATACTTTAGTAAGTGCTCCGTGTTCCATGGGTGAGGAGTTCGCTTCCGTCCAGGGTCGCCAGGATGTACGTGGCTGGCCCGATGACGTCGACGATGTCGTTGGGTCCCTCCCATTTGGCGGCCAACTTTCCTCGGCTGGCGGTCTCGGGTTTGAAGGTGGCGTCTCTGAGGACCAAGTTACCGACTCTGAAGGTCTGCTTCTTCACCCTGGAGTTGTAGTGCCGGGCCATCCTCTGGCTGTGCCGGATGAGGTTCGTCAGGGCTCGATCCCTTACTTTGTCCACGAGTTTGAGACTGAGGCCGAGGCCCTCCCTATAGATATATTCGTCGAAGAACTTCAGCCGAAGTGTCTCCTCTCCGATCTCCACGGGGACGACCGCTTCCGACCCGTACGCCAGCATGAATGGCTCTCTTCGGTCGAAGCCTTGTGGGTAGTACAATAGGACCAGAGAATGCCCGGTAGCTCGTCCACCCATGTCCCGAGAGAGGCATCGAGCTTCTTCTTCAGGGGGCCCAAGATGCATTTGTTTGCGGTCTCCGCCATCCCATTGCACTACGGGTGGGCAAAGGATGCGAAATGTAGCTTGATTCCCCAGCCCGAACAGAAGTCGCAGAAGCCTTCGCAGTCGAACTGTCTCCCGTTGTCCGTCACTATAAAGCGGTGTATCTCGAAGCAACATATCACGGACTGCCAAATAAAGCCCTTCATATCCGTCCATGTGATGCGTACCAACGGCTCAGCTTCGACCCACTTAGTGAAGTAGTCCACTGCGATGACCAGGTAATTCGTTCACCCGGAAGCTTTTGGGAAAGGTCCGAGGATGTGAAGTCCCCATTTGGCGAAAGGGACCGGGCTTATAATAGGCACCAAATCGGCTGGGGGCACCGCCGTGTGTCGGCCAAATTTCTGGCACGCCTCGCACTTCTTGATGTATCGAGCCGTGTCATGGATCATAGTCGGCCAGTAGTACCCCTGGCGCACTATCTTGTGGGCGATAGTGCGGCTGCCGTGGTGGTTCCCGCAGAAGCCTTCGTGTACTTCATGGATGACTTGCTCAGCCTGCTCCAGCCCTAAACATTTCAGGAACGGCAGGACGTTAAAGCTGGCGTGGCGCCGGCGGTATAATACTCCGTCGAGGAGTACGAATGATAAGGCCCTCCTCTCTACCTTCTTGACCTGCGACCGCTCCTCGGGCAGGGCCCCTGTCTCCAGATACTTCACTATGGGGGTCATCCACGTTGTCGTCGGGCTGATACACATTAATTCTTCTTTGTCGACGGTGGGCGCCCGCAGACTTTCGACGTAGATTGCCTTTTTTATCTCGGCTGCGGAGGAGGAGGCCAGCTTGGACAGGGCGTCTGCCCGGAGGTTGTTGGAGCGGGGTAAGTGTCTGACCTCGGCCTTCTCGAACTTCTGGAGCTCGGCCAGGATGCGATTAAGGTAGCGCTTCATCGTTTCTTCTCGGGCCTCGAAGCTCCCTTGGATCTGTTGGATGACGAGCCGTGAGTCACTGAGCAGCAACACGTTCATCCCCCCCACCGCTCTATAAAGCTTCAGCCCATTGACAGCGGCCTTATACTCCACGACGTTATTGGTTGCTGGGAAGTTGAAGTGCAGGGCGTACTCCAGCAAGCATCCGTCAGGGGTTTGGATGACGATTCCTGCCCCCGTCCCGGATCCTGTCATCGAGCCATCGACGTGAACGGTCCATAATTTGTCCGCGTCCACCTGGGCATGCTCCGATGGTCCAGCCACCCCCATTGCTTGTGGGGATGTGGCCGCGAGTGGTATGCCCGGTCGGTTCTCCGGGAGGTCCTCGATAGTGCATTCCGTCACGAAGTCCGCCAGCGCCTGGCCTTTGATCACCGTCCGGGCCTTGTACGTTATGTCGACCTCGCTGAGCTCGACACTCCAGTTGAGCATCCTGCCCGACCGTTCCAACCTCTTCAGGTTCTTCTCGAGGGACAGGTTGGTGTGGACGGCGATGGGATGGGCCTAGAAGTATGGCCAGAGCTTCCTCGCCATTGTGACCAGGCAGTGAGCGGCCTTCTCAATGGGACTATAGCGGGTCTCTGCCTCTCGGAGAATCCGGCTCGCATAGTATACTGGCCGTTGCACGCCCCCTTCCTCTTTGATTAAGACAAAACTGACGGCCTCTTCATTGGTCGCCATGTATAACCCTAGCTGTTCTCCTTCTTCCGGCTTGGCGAGCAGCGGCAGGCTCTGCAGGTAGGCCCTCAGCTTCGCAAACGCTCGGACGCAGTCGTCGTCCCACGGAATCACCTTCCTCTTGTCCTTTTCTTCGTCGAAGGTCGTGCGTAAGACTCTGAAGAAGGGGAGAGACCTCTCCGCAGACTTCGACAAGAATCACTCCAGAGCTGCTATCCGACCGTTCAGTCGCTGCAAGTCCCGGATGGTACGTGGCTCCGACATATTGACGAGGGCCGATACTTTGTCGGGGTTCACCTCAATCCCCTGTTTTGTTATCATGAAGCCAAGGAATTTCCCTGACTGCACGCCGAAGATGCATTTTGCCGGGTTTAGCCTCAGGCCGTACTGTCGCACCTTATGAAACGTCTCCCACAAGTCGACGAGGTGGTCCGGGGCTCTCTTTCTTTTCACTAACATGTCATTGATGTAGACTTCCAGGTTTCGCCCGACCTGCAAGCTAAATATCCTGTCCACCATCTGCTGGTACGTTGCCCCGGCGTTCTTCAGTCCGAAGGTCATCTTCGTGTAACAGAAGGTGCCGTTATCGGTGATGAAGGACATTTTCTCCTCGTCCTCCTCAGCCAACGGGATCTGGTTGTAGCCCGAGAAGGCGTCCATGAAGCTTAGCAACTCGTACCCAGATGCATGGTCGACTATGTGGTCGATCCTCGGGAGGGGGAAGCTGTACTTCGGACACACCTTGTTGAGGTCTGTGAAGTCGACGCACATGCGCCACTTTCCATTGGCCTTTTTCACCAGGACGACATTGACGAGCCAGTCCGGATAGTCCACCGGCCTGATAAACTTGGCCTGGAGAAGCCACTCCACTTCTTCTTCGGCTGCCCTCTTCTTCTCTCCTCCGACGCTCCTCTTCTTCTGCCGGACCGGTCGAGACCATGGGTCCACATTCAACTTATGGGAGATTACCGTTGGGTCAATCCCTGGCATGTCCATGGGCGACCAGGCTAATACGTCCACGTTTTCTCGAAGGAAGCTGATGAGGGCCGCCCTCAGAGTAACAGGGAGCTTAGTACCGATGGAGACGGTCTTGCCCTCCTCCGCGGTTACGGGGACCACCTCGACTTCTTCCGCGGGGGTCGGCCGCTGGTCACAAAAGTTCTCCCTTTTGTCAAGGAGGTCGACTGACAATGCCCGCTCCGGGCCCTTATGCTTGGTCGACCCCACGTAGCAGCTCCGGGACAGCTTCTGGTTCTCCCGCACTAGCCCCACCCCTCGCAGAGTTTGGAATTTCACCATCTGGTGGAGCACGCATGAGAGCGCCTCAATGGCTGTCATGTATGGCCGCCAATGATCCCGTTGTACGCCGACGCAATGTCGACGACAACGAATTATGTTATGCGAGTGATGACCCTCGGTTCCTCTCCAAGCGACACCGGCAGGGTGATCACCCTCACAATGGGGACCGAGTGACCAGTGAAACCGACGAGGGGCCCTGTGCATGGCCTCAGGTCTACCTGCTTCAACCCCATCTTCTCTACAGTTGACATAAGCAGGATGTCGCAAGAGCTACCCGTGTCGATCAGGAGTCGGCTGATGATTGATCACTCCATATTTTACACCCTTTTTCTGCATGTTTGCATGCCGTTTTGATCGCTCCTATCGCGTTTTCACGATTATTTGACAATATTGCGATGCTTTTCACTATTTCTTGTTTTTGTCATATTTCAGGAAATATGGAGCGATTCTGAGCGATTTTGAAATCAATTGGTTCGTAAGCGCTAAGGAGTGTCACACGCGGCTCATTTGGGGGCCATTCAGCGATGGAAGATGAGTGGAAAAAGAAGAAACCTCATAGGAGCGACGAGGAGGAGAAACGGAGAAGATTGTGCATTTACAGCATGCCACTCGGCCGAGAGGAGCAGTCACTCGGCCGAACCAGAAGCCCCACTCGGCCGACCAGAACGGATACGCACACAGAGCTAAATTCAGCTTGTACTCGGCCGAACGAAGAAACACCACTCGGCCGAATGAGAAATCTCACTCGCCTGAGTGGTACAGAGAAATTGCCCAGAAAAAGGCCAAAGTTACTGTATTTTTCGAAGATCCAGTCGAAAGTCACTCGGCCGAGTGATAAAGCCACTCGGCCGAACAAAGAAGTATACTCGACCGAGTCACCTCCGAAGGCAGACCCTAAGACCCCCCTGACTTACTGTTTTCTTACAGGGTCTGTCACTCGACCGAGTGACAAAGTCACTCGACCAAGTGAGCCGCTCCGCCTGCTGCGTAAGTTGCGATTTCTGGGCTGCGCATGGGCAGTTTGGTCACGATTTTTTGGGCGATTTTGGGGGGTATTTAAACCCAGTTTTTGCCCTAGTTAGGAGAGCTTTTTGCAGCCTTTTTCATAACTTTTCAGAACTTTTTAGATTAATTAGATTTAGGCTTTCTTTTTGGAGATTAAAAGGCTACTCTATTTGGATTCTCATTGGATATCATTGGGTATTCATTGGTTTGTCTATTTTCTATCAAAAACTCAATTTTTATTTGTTATTTCTCTATTGCAATGAATTCTCTTGATATAATTATTGATTTTTCTGAGAATTTCATGATGAATAGTGAGTAGTGCCATCATCTTAGGTTATAGGGATGAACCCTACGAACCCTATTTCTGAATTGTGAGGAAATCGTGAAATTGTTGCTAGAATTGATTAGGGTTAGGTTGGGATTGATTAATTACGGATAGCTAGGGATTCATATCGATTGGGATTTGCAAGAGATTGGGTCCCAATTGATAAGAAGGCCTAGATATTCGATTTAGATTGACAATTGGATCTCTCTAAACTTGGTTTGCAAGAGATTGGGCCAAAGCTAGGATTTTCAATTGTGAATCTATACCTATATCCGTTTGCAAGAGATTGGACGGATAGGAACTATCGTAACCTAGGTCGTAGCTCGAGTTTGCACGAGAGTGGGCTCGAGATATGATTGAACGATGATGTTGTTCTTCACGCTAGCGGCTTAAGCTAGGGTTTGCAAGAGATTGGACCCTGTCCTAGGTTTGCTATAGACCGGCAATAGCGAGAGAGCGTGAGCTTGGTTCTACATTTAGTTGCGACTAGTTCACTCACATTCAAGTTTAGCAATGACGAAACCTATGAATCACAATGATGAGAGACGGTCCGTAGCAGGGATTCCCTATCCCTAGATGTTTTATTAATTTGATATTTTCTCTTGATATTTGCACAATTGTGACCATTTACCCCAAACTATTCTCGACCCTCTTGATAGCTAGGTGATTGGAAGAAGACACTGTCATTTGTTCCTCCCTGAGTTCGATACTCGCTCGCCGCTACATCGTGCGCTTACGGTAAGACTACAACTCGTCTGTCCCGGGTGTGTGTACTCCCGGGGCTACGAGCAAGTTTTTGGCGCCGTTGCCGGGGAGGCGACAGTGTTTTATTCTCTTTACTTAGTATCTTCTTTTGTTTTATTATTTTTATCTTTTTACTCCTTTTTCGTGCTAACAATTCCTTTGAAACTCTGTTTCTCTTTGCATGAACACGAGATCGACGGCGGATCCAGAGGATATTATATTTGATCCGGAGATCGAACGTACCGAGAGGAGGATAAGAGCCGAGAGAAGGCACGCTACGGAGGATAATTGTATGAACTGATCGCACCGGAACGCAACCCAAGAAAGACCTAGCTACGGCGCAAATTGCACAGAGATAAATCCTCGTGCAACGACGACGAGAACTTGGTCGGCCCCGGATACACACCCGGAGAACGATTGTAGTCTTACCGCAAGCACACGACGAAGTGGCGAGCGGGTATCGAACTCAGGGAGGGACTGTGATAGTGTCTTCTTCTAATCACCTAGCTATCGGAATGGTCAAGAATAATACGGGGTAAAGTTGTCACAATCGTTCGTATATTTATAGAAATATCAATGAAATAAAGTGCCTAGGGATAGGGAATCCCCGCTACGAACCATAACTCATCGTTGTGATTCGTAGGTTAAATCATTGCTAGACTTGAATTTTAGATGAACTAGTCGCAACTAAATGTGGAACCAAGCTCACGCTCTCGCGCTATTGCTGGTTTATAGCAAACCTAGGTTAGGGCCCAATCTCTTGCAAACCCTAACCTAAGCCGCTAGCATTAGGATCAACATCATCGTTCAACCGCATCTCGAGCCCACTCTCGTGCAAACTCGAGCTACGACCTAGGTTGAGATAGTTCCTACCCGTCCAATCTCTTGCAAACGGGTATTTGCATAGAAATACGATTGAAAACCCTAGCCTTGGTCCAATCTCTTGCAAACCAATTCTAGAAAATTCCAATCGTAAATCTAAATCGAATTTCTAGGGCTTCCTATCAATTGGGATCCAATCTCTTGCAAATCCCAATCAATATGAATCCCTAGCTATCCGTAATCAATCAATCCCAACCTAACCCTAATCAATTCTAGCAACAATTTCACCAATTCATCACAATTTAGAAATAGGGTTCATAGGGTTCATCCCTATGCCCTAGAGCAATAGAACTACTCACTATTCATCATGCAATTCATAAGAAATTCAATAGAAAATTCAGCACAAATCATTGCAATAGAGAAATCAATAACAAAAATGGAGTTTTTAATGAGAAAAGAGACAAACCAATGAGAACCCAATAGCATCCAACAAAAATCTCCTTTCTAATCTCCAAAAGGCCCTAAATCTAATTCCCTACAAAGCTATCTAAAAAGGCTGCAAAAGGTATCAAAAAGCTCTCTAACCTAGGGCAAAAACTGGGTACTTAACCCCTCAAAATCGCCCAAAAAATCGTGAAAAAAATGCCCCTGCGCAGCTAAAATCGCAGTTTACGCTACAGGCGGGGCGGCTCACTCGGCCGAGTGACAAATGTCACTCGGCCGAGTGACAAACCCTGTACAATTACAGTAAGTTCGGGATTTTGGGGGTCTGTCTTCGGAAGGTGACTCAGCCAAGTAGATTTACTCACTCGGCCGAGGGGCAATTCTGGCTCGGCCGAGTGGAAGCTCTGAAAGCCTGTAAAATAACAGTAAGTCGGCCGTTTTCGAAGCGTCTGTTCTCGTGCCACTCGGGCGAGTAGACTTCCATGCTCGGCCGAGTGGACTATCGTCACTCGGCCGAGTGCACGCCTATTTTTTTCAGTTGATGCGTGTCCGGTCCGGTCGGCCGAGTGGTCTTCTTGCTCGGCCGAGTGGGTGGTTCACTCGGCCGAGTGAGATGCTGCAAAGGCCCAATCTTCGTCTTTTCGCTTCCTCGTCGCTCCTACGACGTTCTTTCTTCTCCCACTTGTCTTCCATCGTCGAATAACCCTCAAAAGAGCCTCGGGTGACACTCCAGAGTGGGTGCAAATCCTCTTGATCTCAAAATCACTCTGAATCGCTCCATATCTCCTGAAATACGACAAAAACAAGAAATCGTGAAAAGCATCGCAATATTGTCGAATAATCGTGAAAAACGCGGTATGAGCGATTAAAGTGGCATGCAAACATGCAGAAAAAGGGTGTAAAATACGGAGCGATCAAAATTCCCCAAGCTTACCTCTTACTCGTCCTCGAGGAAGATGAGTAAAAAGTAAACCCGACGGGCAAAACGGTGGAAAAGAAAATAAAAATGAAAACAGAATAGAAGACGAAGAAAGGGGGTGCTAGATCATTTTTCTCAGGGCATGGGTTTCGCTTACTCATATACCGTACTCAGAACATAAAACACACGTCAAAGACTTTTATTTTGATATCATAGTATAATTGATGCATTCGAAATGGAAAACCCCAAAATATCAATATAGCATGAAATATGGAATCATTCTAGGATTAACATCGTCTGAAGCATCTAAAGCGGTATGCATAGCCATAGATCACACACTTTTCAATTGAATACTTTCTATAAGGAGTATAAGAGATATCACACGATATGGAATAGTAAGAATAGAAAAGCATCATTTTCATGAAATGAATGCTAAGTGTCGATTTTCTGGATTTCGTGAAACTTTAGCAATCTCACCGAGTATAGAAGATTACTTAGCCTAGGTTGTCATGCACCGTCAAGTAGTCACTCTCTCACACATCATTGGATCCTCTCCCCCAAGCTTATCCATAAGCGTGGTGGCATAAACAAATCAATATGAACATTCCCCATTTCTTTTGAAGCTCCAAAAAAGTAAAAATAAAACAAAGAGGGAAGAATGAGAGAAAGAGTATGAGATGGGATCGTTATGAACTTCTTTTCTCTTTTCATTTCTTTTTCTCAATTTTTCTCTTTTGTTTGTTTTTTTTTCAAAGCATATATACATAAGCGATCCCAAATCAAAAGAGAGAAGGATATACAAGTATATATTTTATTTCTTTTTTGATTTTGGGGGTTTGGAGCATGGAAATTAATAGCGGGGGAAATGCCGATAATAGGCTTGCTAGGGGGGATTCACCAATGAATTTTAAATAGAGAAATGATGCTCAAGATATGTGGAGAAAGAAATAAACGTATCGCTCGGTTCACTCTATAGGACGTGCATGACAACTTTCAGCAGAGCAATATAATATACTCAGTTTAATCTCAAAAAGTAAACTAGTCCAGATATATCACCCTAGCAAACATTCAATCAACCTGAAAGTGAAGCGTACAATTCATGCAATAAGAAGTGATATGAGAAAGGAAAGCAGTACTCCAAATATAAGCAGACAATGCATGAAGCTTGGTATGTTTACTATGAAAAGCATACATATGAATCATCAGACATCAGCTAATAACAGAATTTCATCCATATTCATGCAGGAAAAGAGTGGGTTACTATTTCAAGATGCAAAGCAGGACATAGCATATGATATCTGAAACAAAAGCTATGACGTGATAAAAACAGCATGCATATAGAGATAAGCTAACACCACGTCATCATCATCACAGAAAAATCATCTCTAGCAAAAGATGAAAGAAATAAAGATAAAAGAAAATAGAACTATATACAATGCGGCATACTCAAAAAAGGAAAGGAAAATGTGATGCATGATAAAGAACGAAAAAGTGGTGAAAATAAGTGCAAAAGTGGAAATAAAACGTGAGAAATAAAAAATAAAGGGTGGCTAAAATGAAAAAAGTGTGAGAACTCACTCCCCCAAGCTGAAGTGCACAGTGTCCTTAATGTGCAAAGTGTGGCACACTGAGAGACGTGGGATGGGTGGGGTGGGTGAGGATGCATGCATGATAAAAAAAGAAAAAGAAAAAGAAAGAAAATAAAATATGAATGAATGAATGTGATGCATGCAAAGATCAGGATGATATATATATGAGTGTCCCCAAAAAGTCTCTCCCTCACTCCCAAAAAGATATTAAAATATATGATCAGGAAGGTACCAAAATAATAATACGTGGAGGAGGGGGCAAAAATCAAACACCAGGCCCAGGAACAAATGGGCATCAAAACGACAAAAAAAATCAGAGGCATCAAGAGTGTGCCTAAGCAGATGGTGGTGCTGCACCATCACCGTCCTGTGGCGGAGGTGGTGGCGGAGGTGGTGGTCGTGGTATCTGCTGGGTGGGTGGGTGTAGTGGAGGCAGACATGCCAGAATTTGATTCAGGCAAGCCTGAATATCGGGATGCATGGAGACACGGGACTGCACAGAACTGACCGTGGCAGAGAGAGCCCTGAAGTCGCCTCGTAGTACACTAACAGCCCCCTCAAGAGCACGAAGGCTCTGAACTAGAGAGTCAGGGGGTGGTGGAGCGGAGGGATGCACAGGTCTAACAGGTGGTGTGTGGGGCTGTCTCTGGCGGGAAGCGTATAGGATGGGGCCAGCAGGGTAGTGTGGAAGGGGTGTTGTGCTCGGTAAGGGATGCCCGGCCTCTGTGCGAGGCGGGGACGCAGGCTGGGTCGAAGCGGAGGCAGCAGCAACAGAAGTGGAAGGTAAAATGGGCGACGAGGCAGCAGGAGAGGTCGGTGACACAGGTGTGGGGACAGACGTCACGACACTCTCGGTAAAGACAGCGGCAGTGGGGTCAGAAGGGCCGACGGCCGGGGTGGCCGTGGACAAAAGTGAGGTCAGGACCGCTACTGCAGCGGTGAAGGAAGTCTCGCTGGTCTCTAAAATAGTGGTGGGACGCTCGGGGCTAAGAGATGTAATAGGCTCAACAGACATAGGCTCAGCGGTGGTGGTGGTGGTGGTGGTGGACTCAGCTAAGGTGCTCCCGACACTGACAGAAGTGTGGACAGAAGTGTCGGGAGGTGCAGAAAGTGCAGGCGTAGGCTGAGGGATCACGGGGTCAACAGATGGTGCAAGTGGTGCAGGTGATACAGGCTCAGCATCCTCAGCCTCAAGAACGTAGGCGGCGGGGATAAGGAGATCCATCGCTAGAATCCAATCCCCATGGGCCGGTCCTATGTGTGTCCGAGCGAGGCTCGGAAGAACCATGTAGTCAGCACTAAAAGGACCGTGAAACCACACCCAGTGCCTACGACCATGGGGACAAAGCATCTTCATCCGGGCCATAACATCAATCGAAAGTGCAGTGGGGCCCGGGGCTCGTCGAATGTCGTCAGGTAGGTCCACGCCGGTCATAAGGGCTAGTAGTGTGATCAGACCACCGCAGCAAATAGGTGAGCGAGCGCTCACCGACATGATGATGCGGTCTAAAAACTAGCTAGCAATGTCGATCTCAACGGCGGGGACCAGGTCGTCGCTACCCCTATCCAGAACTCTAGGGCGAGTCATCGCATAGAGCATGTAGAGCTCAGGCGTAGACATCGTCCCAGGCTCGTACCTCGCCAAGAAAGTAGTCGCCATGAGGCGCTGTGCAATGCGGAGGTAGGGGTGCAGGATGGTTGAGGCCTTGGCCCTACTAGGGTCAAAGCCAAGGTGTGATCCCGTGATCCGTGTCCAGAATGTGGAGGTGTCGAACGACGGTGGTGGGATGTGCGTGGGTGCGTAGGCACGGTCGGGGACAGGGACAGCGGGCCACTGGAAGAATGCACGAAGCATGTCGAAAGTGATCTCGCACTCTCGATCCATCAAGCGGAATGTGCATCCTCCAGGGGTCCGGTCAATCGAGCTCATGACCTCAAGTGTCGGACGGATGTAAGTATTCGTCGACACAGCAAGAAAATCACGCCATCCCACGTTGTCGTACAACGTGAGAAGCCCCTTGAGTACCCCTAGGAGATCAAGGTCAGCTAAGTGTGCGAACCTAGAGGGTACTATCGAGCGATGGCAGATACGCTCGAACCTGGCGCGGTGTGCGTCGTTTCGAAACGTGATCCCCATCGGCCCGATGGTGGGAGCGGGTGGAGGGACAGGATCGACTGGGTTTGGCTGTGTGGGTGGTGATGGCGGTGGTAGAGTAGGTGGAGGGGAGTCCTCCATAGTGTGAGAGGGACCGGGGTCGTCGGTCCTCCCCCGCTTGGGAGCGGATCCCCGAGTGCGTGGCCTAGTATGCAGCGGCATGCGTGCCGCGAGATGTGTCCCAAACAAATAAACGATGCGGCATGCTAAATTATGGAACGAATGTACCTGAACACGCCGCGAGAGCAATAAGTGATGCGTGCGAAGAGACGCCTCCGCCGCAAAGCTAAAAGCGCGTCCAAAAGCTCCCCGAAGCTCCCCCAAGATAGCCTGCAAATCAAACGAACAAATCAGCGAATAATATTCAATACGTATGGGGGAGATAGAGGATAATAGATAGATATGAAATTTAATTTGAGTTAGGGGCTCAAAGGGCATACAGATCAAGAAAAACAAGGTGAAAATGGGTTTTTGGGGCAAACCGAGGCGATAGGGGGCGGTGGAGGCCGGCGCCGGCGAGGTGGAGGGGCAGTCGGTCGACGGCGAGGTTGGATCGGTCGATCGTCGGTCGGAGGGAGTCGATTCAGGCGCGGGGGAGTGAAGCAGCGGGCGAGGGAGGCGTAACGACAGACGACTCGGGTGAAAATGAGGAGTTTTGGGATTTTAGAAATTCGCACCTGCCTCTCAGTTTATATATAAATTGTTACAACTCGGCCGAGTGAGAATGTCACTCGGCCGAGTGCGTAAACGAAATAAATTTTGAAAATCTCGTTCCCACTTACGACTCAGCCGCGTGGCTTTGGTTCACTCGGCCGAAGGGAGAAACTCTGCTCGGCCGAGTGGCTCTGCCACTCGGCAATTTTTAGGCTCGGAGGGTATCTGTTTCACTCGGCCGAGTGACAAGTCACTCGCCCGAGTGGCAATTAAAACTAAAACTTACATGAATTGACAGAGAGTTGGTTTGTAGAAACTTCCCTGTTTGGTGCTCCACTCGACCGAGTGGAGTCTTTGCTCGGCCGAGTGGCATAAGCTACTCGGCCGAGTGGCGTGCTGTTTTCTGCATCGGCTCTCCGTTTTTGCTCTGGTCTCTGTTTTTCTTCCTCTAGTCTGTTTCTTCCTCCTCCTAAGGCCTGAACGCATTCCTGGAGCGCTCTTTCTTGCCATTATCTTCCTCCATATGATTGATCTCCCTTTCTCCTTCTCCTGTCATGAAAAATAGGACCCGTTGTCACGATTTTCATGGACAAAAGACTCTAAAAACTAACAAAATCCTAAACCAAAAATGAAAATCAAATAAAAATAATGCAAAAACTGCCGGGTTGCCTCCCGACAAGCACTCGTTTAAGGTCGTGAGCTCGACCCCTCAAGATATTCGTTTAGCTCGTGATGTTGGGCGCATATGAGATGCACCCGTCAAACTTTCCGGGAAGGCCGCTCGGATTCGGGTCGTGATGTTCATCGGTCTTCCTCGACGCCTCCTCATCATGGGCAATGTTGGGGGATAAGTCCCCCAAGCTAGAGCTTGTTTCTACCTTCCTCTTGGCCGGAGACACCGATCTTCCGTTCGGTGGAGCTTTCTTCGGATTTTTGGCCTTTGAGAGCTTGCAAAGCTCTCGTATCCTCGCGACATCAGCGTCGCCTTCATCACCATCCTTGGAACTATTTGGAGAGTCCTCCAATTTCTCTTCTTCCCCCGAAGCTTGGCCTTCTTCGAAGCCATCGTCATGGAGAGCGCCAATGGAGTAGGGGATTGCTTCTTCAATCACTTGGTCGAGAAGATCCACATAATCTAGCTCCTCATGATATGGAATATGTTTCATGGCCTTTGGTATGTGAAGCTCGACTTCTATGTTCCCGACATTTAAGGATAAAGTTCCTTCACGCACATCGACGATAACGCCGGCGGTTGCGAGGAACGGGACTCCAAGTATAAGCGAAGTGTCGCCCTCTTCCTTGATGTCCATTATGACAAAATCACAAGGCAAGCATATACCTGCCGGCACTTGGAGTGGAATATTCTCGGCGATCTCTACCGGCCTAGTTATCCGACCGTCCGCAAGTTGAATCCTCATGTCGGTCGGCTTCAAGTCGGTGCCCGTGTTCAATCTTCGGAACATACTAAGGGGCATAAGGCTCACACTAGCGCCCAAGTCAACTAGAGCTTTTTGCAAAGGGACGCCTCCTAGTGTGCAAGGGATGCGGAAACTCCCGGGATCCTTCAATTTCGTCGGCTCCTTCTCCTTCCGTGCTAACCAAGTTCCTTACTCCGCAAGCATGATTTTTTCCTTCATTTTCTTTCCCGAAATCAAGTCCTTCAAGAACTTCGCGTAAGTCAGGATCTCAACAATTGCATCTAAGAAAGGAATATTGAGGCTTACCCCCCTCAAGTATTCTAGGAACTTGGCAAGCCTTTTCTCCATCTTGGCTTTAGCTAGCCGTTGTGGAAACGTCACCGGCGGCATGTAGCGGTGTTCATCAAGTGGCTCCACCACTTTAGAATTCCCCCCTTCAATTGGCTTCTTTCGGTTCTCTTCTTCAATTGCCGTCTCCTTCTCTTCCAAAATTTCCACCACGGGTTGCTTGCTTTGGGTCATAGCGGGAGTGGTATCCTTCCCGCCCCTTGTAGTAACCGCGACCACCGGATTGATGTGTCCGGTGTTACTCCGTGGATTAGGCTCGAGTTGAGCCGGCAATTCTTGGGCGTTCTTATTAAGCAACGCAAGTTGCTCCGCAAGTTGAGCGACGACGGTACTTAGTGACTCTTGCCCCGCCGTCAATTTGGCATTTATCTTCCGTTGCTCCACCATAAAATCCTCCACCCTAGCTTCGTGGTCCGATCGTGGTTGGGCTTGAGGTGGGTTGGGAGCTCTCCAACCTTGGTTGTACCCCGGGGGTCTATATGATCTCACTTGTTGCCTCGGCGGGTAATTTTGTTGTGGCGGCCCCCTCGGTTGATATTGAGGTTGTGGTGGTGGAGGTCGAGCTTGAGAAAGTTGTTGTGGCGGGGGGTTCAAAGCACCATCATTGTTTGCATATGAGAAGCCCGGATGGTTTCTAGCGGCCGGGTTGGCCCAATATCCGGAATTCCCTGCGACATATTGTACTTGCTCCAAAGTTCCTTCTCCATTGTCCCCTCCTACATACATGGCTTGAGATTGGTCTTGCCAATCGCTCATATTGCTTGTAGGCGTAGATGTAGAGGGTGCTCCATGTGGTTCGGTGATGTATTTCTCCAATCTCTCCACCACTTTGTGGAGAGAGTCAAATTTAGTTGAAAGCTCCGCCACGGCCTTGGCCTCATATATACTAGTGGGCTTCAAAGAGGACGAAGAATGTCCTCGCTCATCCCCCCATTGTTGGTTGTTGGAGGCCATTTCTTCCAACAAGGCTGTAGCTTCATCCGGGGTCTTTGACAATATGGCTCCATTAGCGGTAGCGTCGATATTTGTTTTGTTCCCGGTTGGAGTCCATTGTAGAAACTGTGGACAAGCTCCCAATCTTCTATACTATGATAGAGGCATTGGTGTTGTAAGTCCTTGAAGTGCTCTCATGCTTCATAGAGGGTTTCTTGCGGTCCTTGCTTAAAGGACATGAGAGCACTCCGTATCTTCACCGTCTTGGAAGGAGGGTAAAATTTGTCGACGAAGGCGCTTGCCAACTCATCCCAAGTGGTGAATGTTCCTTCCGCTTGCGTCCTCAACCAATATAAGGCTTTATCCTTGAGTGTGAAGGGGAAGAGTCGTAGTCGGATTGCATCAACGGAGACGCCCGGCATTTGGAAAGTGGCGCACTTGGACAAGAAAAGTTGGATGTGGTAATGCGGATTCTCATGGGCATTCCCATGAAACGGGTCTTGTTGCATCAATACCACCAATCCTGTCTTCAGCTCAAAGTTCTTGTCCGCCGCTAGTTCCGGCATGTCGATGGATGATGTGGTGGAAGAAGTCTTAGGCCGAAGCCTATCTCTAATGGATATGATCCTCGCCATTCGTGCGGCTAGCTCCTCCAGTGTCTCCGTACGGTTCATACAACCGTCCTCCGTAGCGTGCCTTATCTCGGCTCTAATCCTTCGTACGGTACGCTCGATCTCCGGATCAAATAATATTTCTTCGGGGTTCGCCGTAGATCTCGTGTACATGCAAGGGAAAATAGAGTTTCAAAGGAAATATTAGCACGAATAAGGAGTAAAAAGATAAAAAAGTAATGGAACAAAAAGGAAAATACTAAGTAAAAAGAATAAAACACTATTGCCTCCCCGGCAACGGTGCCAAAAACTTGGTCGCACCAGAACGCAACCCAAGAAAGACCTAGCTACGGCGCAAATTGCACGGAGATAAATCCCCGTGCAACGGCGACGAGAACTTGGTCGGCCCCGGATACACACCCGGAGAACGATTGTAGTCTTACCGCAAGCGCACGACGAAGTGGCGAGCGGGTATCGAACTCAGGGAGGGACTGTGATTGTGTCTTCTTCTAATCACCTAGCTATCGGAATGGTCAAGAATAATACGGGGTAAAGTTGTCACAATCGTTCGTATATTTATAGAAATATCAATGAAATAAAGTGCCGAGGGATAGGGAATCCCCGCTACGAACCATATCTCATCGTTGTGATTCGTAGGTTAAATCATTGCTAGACTTGAATTTTAGATGAACTAGTCGCAACTAAATGTGGAACCAAGCTCACGCTCTCGCGCTATTGCCGGTCTATAGCAAACCTAGGTTAGGGCTCAATCTCTTGCAAACCCTAACCTAAGCCGCTAGCATTAGGATCAACATCATCGTTCAACCGCATCTCGAGCCCACTCTCGTGTAAACTCGAGCTACGACCTAGGTTGAGATAGTTCCTACCCGTCCAATCTCTTGCAAACGGGTATTTGCATAGAAATACGATTGAAAACCCTAGCCTTGGTCCAATCTCTTGCAAACCAATTCTAGAAAATTCCAATCGTAAATCTAAATCGAATTTCTAGGGCTTCCTATCAATTGGGATCCAATCTCTCGCAAATCTCAATCAATATGAATCCCTAGCTATCCGTAATCAATCAATCCCAACCTAACCCTAATCAATTCTAGCAACAATTTCACCAATTCATCACAATTTAGAAATAGGGTTCATAGGGTTCATCCCTATGCCCTAGAGCAATAGAACTACTCACTATTCATCATGCAATTCATAAGAAATTCAATAGAAAATTCAGCACAAATCATTGCAATAGAGAAATCAATAACAAAAATGGAGTTTTTAATGAGAAAAGAGACAAACCAATGAGAACCCAATAGCATCCAACAAAAATCTCCTTTCTAATATCCAAAAAGCCCTAAATCTAATTCCCTAAAAAGCTATCTAAAAAGGCTGCAAAAGGTATCAAAAATCTCTCTAAACTAGGGCAAAAACTGGGTACTTAACCCCTCAAAATCGCCCAAAAAATCGTGACAAAAATGCCCCTGCGGGGCTCAAAAATCGCAGTTTACGCTACAGGCGGGGCGGCTCACTCGGCCGAGTGACAAATGTCACTCGGCCGAGTGACAAATGTCACTCGGCCGAGTGACAAACCCTGTACAATTACAGTAAGTTCGGGATTTTGGGGGTCTGTCTTCGGAAGGTGACTCGTCCGAGTAGATTTACTCACTCGGCCGAGGGGCAATTCTGGCTCGGCCGAGTGGAAGCTCTGAAAAGCCTGTAAAATAACAGTAAGTCGGCCGTTTTCGAAGCGTCTATTCTCGTGCCACTCGGGCGAGTAGACTTCCATGCTCGACCGAGTGGACTATCGTCACTCGACCGAGTGCACGCCTATTTTCTTCAGTTGATGCGTGTCCGGTCCGGTCGGCCGAGTGGTCTTCTTGCTCGGCCGAGTGGGTGGTTCACTCGGCTGAGTGAGATGCTGCCATGGCCCAATCTTCGTCTTTTCGCTTCCTCGTCGCTCCTACGACGTTCTTTCTTCTCCCATTTGTCTTCCATCACCGAATAACCCTCAAAAGATCCTCGAGTGACACTCCGGAGTGGGTGCAAATCCTCTTGATCTCAAAATCACTCCGAATCGCTCCATATCTCCTGAAATACGACAAAAACAAGAAATCGTGAAAAGCATCGCAATATTGTCGAATAATCGTGAAAAACGCGGTATGAGCGATCAAAGTGGCATGCAAACATGCAGAAAAAGGGTGTAAAATACGGAGCGATCATGAACCGCACGGAGACACCGGAGGAACTAGCGGCACGTATGGCGAGGATTATACCATCAGAGATAGGCTTAGGCCTAAGACTTCCTCCACTACCTCTTCCATCGCAATGCCGGAGTTGGCGGCGGATAAGAATTTTGAGCTCAAGACGGGATTTGTGGTCTTAATGCAACAAGACCCATTCCATGGAAACTCCCATGAGAATCCACATTATCACATCCAGCAATTCTTGTCCAAGTGCGCCACCTTTCAAATGCCGGGAGTTTCCGTTGATGCTATCCGCTTGAGACTCTTTCCCTTCACCCTCAGAGACAAAGCTTTATATTGGTTAAGGACGCAGGCGGAAGGGGTATTCACTACTTGGGATGAGTTGGCTAGCGCTTTTGTTGACAAATTCTACCCGCCATCTAAGACAGTGAAGATTAGAAGTGCACTCATGTCCTTCAAGCAAGGACCGCAAGAGAACCTATACGAAGCATGGGAGCGCTTCAAGGATTTACAGCATCAATGCCCCCATCACAACATAGAAGAATGGGAGCTAGTTCACAGTTTTTATAATGGACTCCAACCAGGCACGAAGTAGATCATAGATGCAACCGCCAACGGAGCCATTCTTTCCAAAACAGCGGATGAAACTACGGCCCTATTAGAGGAGATGGCTACTAATAATCAACAATGGGGGGATGAACGAGGAAATTCTTCTAACTCTTTGAAGCCCACTAGCATATATGAAGCCAAGGCCGTAGCGGAGCTTTCGAACAAATTTGACTCTCTCCACAAGGTAGTGGAGAGATTGGAGAAGTATATCACCGAGCCACATGGAGCTCCCTCTACATCTACGCCGGTGATCAATATGAGTGATTGGCAAGATCCATCTCAAGTCATGTTCGTAGGGGGAGAGCAAGGAGAGGGAGCCTTGGAGCAAGTGCAATATGTTACGGGGAACTCCGGTTATTGGGCCACCCCGACCGCGAGGAACCATCCGGGATTTTCGTATGCAAACAATGAAGGAGCCCTAAACCCACCGCCGCCGCAACAACCTCAAGCTAGGCCTCCACCTCCTCAACATCAATACCAACCAAGGGCGCCACCGTAACAAAATTACCCACCTAGGCAACAAGCGGGACCATATAGGCCACCCGGTTATAACCAAGGATGGAGAGCTCCCAACCCACCACAAGTTCAACCACGATCGGATCATGAAGTTAGGGTGGAGGAATTCATGGTGGAGCAAAGGAAAATCAATGCTAGGTTGACGGCGCAACATGATTCACTAAATACCGTCGTTGCGCAACTTGGAGAGCAACTCGCATTGCTAAACAAGCACACTCAACAATTGCCGGCTCAACCGGAGCCTAATCCACGGAATAATACCGGCCACATAAATGCGGTAGTGGTGGTCACAATTAGGGGCGGGAAGGATACTACTCCCGTCATGATCCAAACAAAGGAGCCCGTGGAAGAAATCTTGGATGACAAGAAGTAGGCAATTGAGGAGGAGAGCCCAAAGGAGCCGCAAGGAGGTGTAAATTCTGAAGTGAAGAAGCCCAATGAGGAGCGCACCTACATGCCGCCGGTGCCATTTCCACAACGGTTGGCAAGAGCAAAAATTGAGAAGAGGCTCGCTAAGTTCCTTGAATATTTGAGGGGAGTTAGTCTCAACATACCCTTCCTAGATGCTATAGTGGAGATCCCGTCGTATGCAAAATTCTTGAAGGACTTGATATCGGCAAAGAAGAGGAAGGGGAAAATAATGCTCGCTGAACAAGGGACTTGGTTCAACCGGAAGGAAAAGGCGCCCGCTAAATTCAAGGATCCCGGTAGCTTTCGCATCCCGTGCACACTTGGAGGAGCCCCATTGCAAAAGGCTTTAGTTGACTTGGGAGCAAGTGTGAGCCTAATGCCCCTTAGCATGTTCCGAAAATTGAATACGGGGACCGACTTGAAGCCAATCGACATGAGGATACAACTAGCGGATGGTCAGGTCACTAGGCCGGTAGGGATTGCGGAGGACATCCCGTTACAAGTTCCGGGAGGGATATACTTACCTTGTGATTTCGTCGTCATGGCCATCAAGGAAGAGGGCGACACTTCACTTATTCTTGGACGCCCGTTCTTAGCCACCGCCGGCGTTATAGTCGACGTGAGAGAAGGCACATTATCCTTGAATGTCGGAAACGTCGAGGTTGAGTTCCATATTCCAAAAGCCATGAAGCATATGCCGTATCAAGAGAAATTGGATTATGTGGACCTCCTTGACGAGGTGATCGAAGAAGCCATCACGCACTCCATCGGCGCTCTCCATGAAGATGGCCTTGAAGAAGGCCAAATTTCTAGTGGTGAAGAAAAGTTGGAGGACCCTCCGGATAGCTCCATGGCCGATGATGAAGACGACGCTGATGTCGCAAGGATAAGGGAGCTTTACAAGCTCTCGACGGCCAACAAGTTAAAGAAAGATCCGCCGGACCGAACGTCGGCATCACCGGTAAGAAGGAAGATTGGTGATAGCTCAAGCTTGGGGGACTTATTCCCCAACTCTAACCATGATGAGGGGACGCCGAGGAAGGCCGATGACCACCAACAACCAAATCCAAGTGGCCTTCCCGACAAATTTGACGGGCGCATCTCATATGCGCCCAACATCATGCGCTAAACGAAAATCTTAAGGGGTCGAGCTTATGGCCTTAAACGAGCGCTTGTCGGGAGGCAACCCGACGGTTTTATATCATTTTTAGTTGATTTTCATCTTTATTTTAGATTTTTCTTAGTGTTTAGAGTCTAGTGTCTATGAAAATCGTGACAACGGGTCCTAATTTTCATGACAGGAGATGGAGAAAGAGAGATCATTCAAATGGAGGATGGCCAAGGCAAGGGAGAGCGATTCAGGAACTCGCTCAGGCCCCAGGATGAAGAAGGAGCCGACTGGAGGAAGAAAAACAGAGAATGGAGCAAAAGCAGAGAGCCGTTGCAGAAAACAGGAGGCCACTCGGCCGAGTAACATATGTCACTCAGCCGAGCAAAGACTCCATTCGGCCGAGTGGAGTGCCAATCAGGAAAGTTTTTGCTGCTCAACTCTCTGTTAATTTTTTGCTTTACAGTATAATTTGCCACTCGGGCGAGTGACTTGTCACTCGGGCGAGTGACTTGTCACTCGGCCGAGTGACTTGTCACTCGGCCGAGTGAAACAGATACCCTGGACGCTCTAAAAATTGCTGAGTGGCTGAACCACTCGGCAGAGTGGAACTTTTCCATTCGGCCGAATGAGAAACGTCACTCGGCCGAGTCGTAACTTTTGGGAGATATTTTCGAAATTTTATTATATAATCCATTCGGCCGAGTGAAAGCGTCACTCGGCCGAGTCGTATCATCCCTATATATGCTGCGAGCGCTGTGCGAATTCAAAAAAAATCAAAATCCCCAAATCCCTTCGCCTTCGCCCGAGCCACTTCAGCCGCTGTCGGCCCCAGCTCTTTCGCCTTCGCCCGATCCGACTCCGACCGCCGGCGAGGAGCGGCCGTCCACCGACGCCGACCCACCCCGCCGCAGCACACCGCCGGCGTTGCCCTACGTCGCCGCCGCTCGCCCCATTTCGCCAAAAACGCCTATTTTCTCCCCATTTCTCCGATTTTGTACTCACATTACTCCCCAAATTCAAATCAAATTTTATTTATATCTATTATCACATATCTCCCCCATGAATATTGAGTATTATTTGCTGATTTTACTGTTTGCTTTTCAGATTAGCTTGGGGGAGTTTTGGGGAGCTTTTTGACGCATACGGAGCTTTGCGGAGGAGGCGTATCTTCGCACCCATAGCTGATTGCTCTCGTGGCGTGCTCAGGTATACTCGTTTCATTATTTAGCGCGCCGCATTTTGTTTTGGGTGGGCTCGTTGCACGTACACATTCCGACACGCCGTAGTTCACGCACGCGGGAGCCCGCTTCGAAGCGGAAGAAGTCAGGTGATCCTGGCTCCTCTTCCGCTAGGGCGGACTCCCCTCCACCTAGCCCACCACCACCTACACAGCCGCTTCCTGCTGATCCCGTTCCACCACCCGCTCCCGCCGTCGGGCCGATGGGGATTACGTTTCGAAATGACGCACACCGCACCAGATTCGAGCGTATCTGCCATCGCTCGATAGTACCCTCTAGGTTTGCACACCTAGCCGACCTAGACCGCCTAAGGGTACTTGAGGGACTTCTTACGTTGTACGACAACGTGGGATGGCGTGATTTTCTGTCGGTGTCGACGGATACTTACATCCGTCCGGCACTAGAGGTCCTTAGTTTCATTGACCGGACCCCTGGAGGATGCTCCTTCTGTTTGATGGATTGAGAGTGCGAGATCACTCTCGACATACTTAGAGCATTTTTCCAGTGGCCCGCCATCCCTGTCCCAGACCGCGCCTACGCTCCCACGCACATCCCACCCCCGTCGTTCGACACTCACACCTTCTGGACACGGATCACGGGATCCCCACTCGCCTTTGACCCTAGTAAGGCCAAGGCATGAGCTATTATCCACCCCTGCCTCCGCATTGCACAGCGACTTATGACGACTACTTTTCTTGCGAGGATCAATTCCAAGAGGCTTTACCCGAAAATATGGCATAAATGATAATTCGTACACCATAAGCTAAGATTAGCTCGTTAATTAGTCTTGGTGTCTATGTAAGCGAATATTTCACAAGATTTGAATTCTGAAACACTACCATGGCGACATCTCAGTTATACTTATGCATACGATTTATCGGGAGAGGGTACAAAAGCCGGGTGAGGGAACCAAAAGCCACCACAAATCTATCGCAATCCTGGGATTTATCAGGGAACAAGTATATGGCCAAGTATATTCAAAAGTACAGAAACAAGAAAAATACAAGCGATGGCAAATCGGAGCATGCATAAATATGAAGAACGACCAGAACTATGAAGAGATCCGGGATTACTTGCAGCAGGAAACGAAAACATGCTTATACTGTGCCATCATCAACCAACTATATGAGCTTCTTCTTCCGGAAGAACTTCTTGAGATGCCACAACTGCCATACGGAGACCATGATGCAAACGCCAACAGACATGATACTAAACCATGCCACCCTCGTATTCGTCCTCTCACTCACCTCCCTCATCTCGGCCTCCCTGTGGCATCACAAGTCAACAAAACTACGTTAGACTCGGGAATATATGACCCTAGACATTTTGCTGACAGAAAAAAAAAACGAAATAACTAAATGAAAACAAAAAAATCACAGTGATCGTTTACCGGGTCCTGAGGTACAGCAAGTTATCATGGATTGCCTGCACTGCCGCTGCCAATTTGGTCAGCTCGAGTTCCACACCCTGTAATGAAGTCAAGCAAGATTGCATATTATTATACAAATAGTCTCTAATATGAATTCACAATCATCAAAACTTCAATGGGTTATCAAATTTTGAGCAGCTATAACTACTGTGGCAGGTGGTATTCAAAGATCTTGCCTCGAGCTTTTCTTTTCTTGCGACAGAATCCCAGTCCTTTGCAGCAATTCCTATCTTCCAGTCGAGGTTAACGCTTGCTCCTACACCTTTGTCGGCACTGTCTATCCAGATACATGCAAGATAATTACCAGGCTCTGTTGTTGTGAATGCAAACTGGCCCGTTTTAACATTTTCTTTGTGGTGAAGTGTGTTCCCATATGGTGACGTCACCTGCAAGAAGAATGAGTAGTTTCTTGATAGAAATGTTATTTCCTTTATGGCATCCATTTAAATATGCCCATCAAATGCTTCCCTATAAATTAGGTAACCATACAAACCCATATTGCATAACAAGGCGCTTTCGTATTCAAAGGAATTATAAGCAAACAACATTTCAGACAGATGCTGGATGTGAACTGCCAATGTAACAGGAGTCCTCAACATAAAATATTTTGCGTACTGAAGTTCCTGATAGTCATAGAGAGACAGCTCCTAAAATCAGGCGACTGCATACATGACTTGCTAAAAAGGTAGCAGGATCGCTATCAATAGAATTTTAATTCTGGTAGGATTTCGAGTTTGAAATTAGCGGAGATTTTGCTGCGAACTTTGTAATTGACTTGAAATTCTTTTGATGTAATCACAGTAGGCTAAGTAGCACATACACTTCTATTGTAAAGCAGTGTCCCTATATATCTGTAAGAATTGTTAATGTCGTGCCCATATCGGTGGGGTCGTGTCCAGGCAGCATATAGCCAATAGGCTTAGAAGTCCTAATTTAGCAAGAGATGAGACAGCGTCTATAACGAATGAGGGTATCTTCTTGTGAGGGAGAGACATGAAACAGTCATCTACCCAAAAAAAAATCACAGAACCATACGGTAGGAAACACACCCACCCTAGGTAAAACCCCAGGCAATTAGCCAAACCCAAAAACCCTAGAGGATCAATAGTAAGTCTCAAACTTTCTACAGACATGAAAGCAAGAGACCATGAAGAACAAAATTTTCACTCAGTGTCATCTAAATAAAAGAAAACCATGCGTTGAGGATTTTTCCCTCTCAGAAAAACACACATTTCCTCATTCTTTAGGATCCGTGTCAAGAGGTTTGGAGTAAGTCGGCTCACATTTCTCGTCTACAATCAACACTGATAGAATTAGTATCCTAGCCTCAAGTTGCTTCTTTGAAATGTTGGGGCGGTTATTGTGAGAGGCAGTTCTGTAATTTTGGGGAGGCGACTCCAAACCTAGGGATGAATAGTTTTGTAATTTCGGAGTGGCGGTAAATAAAAGGGCAAGGGTCATGAGGAGAGGCAAGTGGAAAATTGTATAGACAGTAGTTATCTAGATTAGTTAGTCCTAATGTTATTAGAAGGCTTGGCCTTCCTCTCAAATTCGAGACTGAATCTTATAGTCCCACGAAATATCAATAAAAATCTCATCTTTTTTGCCCTAATTTCTTTTCCAATCCTATCAAATTGGTATGGTGGGAACAACCTCAACATTCCGGCGTGAACATGAACAAGAGTTATCTTAGCTAATTTCTTAATAGCGGTCGATCCACTTTAGATGTTCACTCGGTGATCTATCTTTCGGATGAGTACACTACTATCATATACGTAGTTTGTCTATGTCTGGGGAGAGGGGTGCGGTACAGAGGTCCACAACTTTGTTTCCCGCACACAATTCTGGAATCAATGATGGCAGCAAAAAAGTGGATGCTTTGGAGGAAAAATTGAAGAATGAAGTGAAGATTCTCAAGAACACGATGGGGGAACGTTTCGGAACGATGGAGGATTTGATCACCACCATCCAACAATTTTCATCGCTGTAGGCCATGATGAAGCAATTGTTGAAGATGAATAGCTGCCCACCATCGGTAGTGGTATCTACTGAGATGGATCTGAACGGTGGTTACACATGAGAGGTTGGCATGGCAACGGAAATGCCAACATAAAAGGAAAGGTCGTCATTGTTGAGGAAGAAACCAAACCCAATGACAGTTCTAAGAGGTCAGAGTGAGGTGACATGCATTTCCCACGCGTGTGGGCTGAAAATACCCCCTCAATCCTTGGGGGGCGCAGCCAAAAGAGGCATGGCCGAAGGGCCAAGGGGCAGTGGCCCTGAGATAGCCGCGAAAGGCCTGCAGGCCCCTTGGAACTAGTGGGGTGACGTTGGAGACCGATGAAGCATCTAGGAGGTCGGCGACCCCTAGGACAATAGTGAGGGGGCCCGACGGCCCCTGGGAGCACCCGGGAAGCCCGCCGGGGACCGATGGACCACCCGAGGACGACCACACCTGCGCCAATAGCGAGGCTCGGTAATGTGCCTGGGATGAAAGTGATGGCCCCCCAGGGACCTGCCGACCATCGACAAGGGCCAACGCCCTCCCTAGAAAGCACAAAATACCCTACAACGGTTTGGGGAGAAAACAGAGACCTCGTAGAGTCCGACAGAGGGCCAAAAGAGGCCCGCTGGGCCCCACGGGGACGACAATCCCTGGGGCAACGGATGGCCAACAGGGTCCTGGCGAGACAAGAAACAGGGGCAGCGGTCCCCCTTTAGGGGCATTGACGACGACGATGAGGGTTTTTGGGGCTTCGACGAGGGTGGAGGGGTCCCGTGGTGGTTCGGCAAAGACTGTAGAGGCCCCTGGCATTTCGATAATAGCGGGAGTGACCAGCTGGTTTTTGGCAAGGCCGAGTGGGGTCGACGATGCTTCAACGAAGGTTGGGCGAACGACCCTGCTCAGAGTTTTGATGGTGATTTTAGGGGGGTCCCACGGCTTTAAATTTAAACATATACTATCAATTTCATTACAAGATGCACAATGCTGAGCCAGGCAAGGACAATTTGGCGCCGATTCGAGACTTCGAAAGTTAAAGATATCAATCTTTGAGGGAGAGGATGCATATGTATGAGTGTACCACGTCAAATGATACTTTGTCGTGAACAGACTAACAAAGAAGGAAAAGCTGATGGCGGGGGTACTATGTCTAAAAGGGAAGGTATCGACATGGTTCTAGTAGAGAAAACAGAGACAACATGTGCGTTCTTGGTATGAATTTAAAGATGACTTGTTAAACTGTTTTCGCAGTACTCAAGGTGGTGATTTGCACAAATAGCTCTTCGCACTCAAGCAAGAGGAGACAGTCTGTGAATACATGGAGAGATTTGAGTTGCTCTCGAGCTGAGTGAGATGGATATCAGAGACGGTACTGGAAGGGAACTATATGAAGGGTATCAAGGTAGACATTCGAGCCGAGCTACGCCTACTAATATCGAGAGAGCTAGAATAGACGATGAAGCTGGCCCAGATGATCGAGAACAAGAACCTAGCAAAGCAACATGCCAAGGAAGCATCGAGTGATTTCACTTCTCGTTCCAATGCCACAACAGAGATACAAAAGGCAGCCAGTGGAGGTTCAGACAACACATGACAATAACAATAAGACAACCCAACAGTAAGTTCATGCGCTTAACAGAGACGTAGATACAGAATAAGCATGCCAAGGGATTGTATTTTTGTTGTGGCAAAAGTTTGGTCCAGAACATCACTGTCGAGATCGAACCCTCCAAATTTTGACTGTCGGTGATAACGAAGACGAGGGCATCACAGCTAATGATGAAGAGATAAGAGATGACAAGCACCCTCATTTGGAGGACGCAACATGGGGGGGCAAAGCAAACTCCAACAAGTTTTAAAATTCCATCTTGAGGACACTGAGTCTCATTGGAAGGGGAGTAATGTTAGGACGGTTATTGTGAGAGACAATGACATAATTTTGGGATTGCAACTCAAAATCCTAGAGGGACATTTTTGTAATTTCGAGACGGCAGCTCATTAGGGAGGATTTTATTATAAATAAGAATACAACTATCTTGAAGCTTTCTACTCATATGGCTCGAGAAAAAATGAGGCATGCAGAAAATTATGAGGACATTAGTTTTTTAGATTAGTTGGCACTATGTTATTTGGAGAGTTGGCATTCCTCTCAAACTTGAGGCCGAATCTTGTGGTTACTTGGAGAGTTGGCATTCCTCTCGAATTGGACGCCAAATCTTGTGGTTCCATAAAATATCAATAAAAATCTCATCTTTTTGCCTTAGTTTCTTTCCAAATCCTATCAAGTGAAGACACGACGTTTCGCTCTGGGGGACACAAAAAAAGTTTACACATCACTTTAAAAGATAAAAAAAGAAAAACACATTCTCACAACCAAATCCAATATAAAAAATTAGCTATCCAGAACAAACCACTAAGCATCTTATTCAGAATACAAATCTAAATGAACAAGTACATACATCTAACTACAGTATGCGCACAGTTAATCTCGATAGTTAGTGCTGATCAAAACTAAGAACCACAAGCAAAAGCTCTAAACTTCAAGAGGTAGCCTGAAACAGCTTTCATTTTTTCCACTAAGATGAATAGCTCCAACTGATAAGTGACTTTGTATTTGTCAAACTGACATTTACACATAATTGGTGAAAAGTATGGTTGAGACTTAGCTTATACAAATTTGAGTTCATCCCACCAATCAAACTATATGAGTTACTCCAACTCCAACGGTTGAATCATATTGTTTATTTGATCTGCATATCATCAAGCATGCATGGATTAAAAAACCAAGTATCTTGAAGATTTCCATGCCATTTATCAGCGAGAACCAAATTCATCCGACTCTTTTAAGATGAGAAGGGGAACACATAATAGAGCTTGGATATTTTGAAAAGAAAATTCAGTCGGGTAAGGTTTTTGGCTTGGATTCATGGCTCCCAATAGACGCAGAATCTGTAGTTAATTATCCTCTATTTGAATAGGAACATCACATTATGAGAATTATTAACACAAAACAGAGATAACAAAGAAACTGAGAAGAAAATCTCCATTAGTTACTACATGTGCATAAAACTTAACCAATGGTACAGTCCCAATTTAAATTCAATTGAATTAATAAAACCATGAAAGTGTATTTTAAGCTTAAAATTTGGTTCTAGTTTAAAGATATAGTAGTCCAAGCTAGAATGATTTGGTTCCAATTTAAAGAATTAGTGATCCACTTTGACTTTAAGTTCTGCACTTAGGTTCAAGACACAATTATTCAAGTTGAACGTAGACTTTCATTTTAGGGTGAGTTGCCAATATTGGCATGAATTCGGTTTTAGCGTAGGGACTTAAGATTTGATAATTGGCTCAAATTTAGGCCATTCAAATTTAGGGACTTAAGAATACATTGTCAAGTTGGATTTTTGAACTCCGTCCATTCTATGTTAGGGAGACGGGAGGGCCGATGCTTGATTTTTGGATTTTTAACTGAATATTAATTTAGTTTGGGACTCTTTCAAGTCCATGCTTGTGTTTGACGCAAATTAGGAACTTAAAGCTGATCTCAACTTTGATTTTGATTTCAATTTCGGGTGATGCTTAGGTAATACATGCCAGTACGGAAACTGAAACTCCAAACAAAATTTCAGAAACTAACAAATCCCAATTGAACTTTTAATCCAAAAAAGATCCGAAACAAAGCCCAAATTATTTCTATTCAATCGTGTTAAAAGTGGGCCCAGGCACCTACCTAAGTGGCTCTTAAACAACTCTAATTAGGGGGCATGCACCGTCATTAGTTATTCTAAGACTTCAATTAATATTGATTGCACATGTTGCGCGCGTCTTTATTTTTTTAAATTTTCTTTTATTTTGGTTGATTTTATGACTTAGTCTTTAAATAAGGATGTGTTGAAAAGGTAACATCAATGAAGGAATTACTCTGTTCAGAAAATTCTAATTTGATTCATAAGGAGCCCTAGTTTTCTTGTGAACCTATTTCCTTTTGAAGTTAATAGTGGGTGTGTGCCACTTAGAATTGAGGCTTGAATTCTCCCCTTTCTAACAAAAGCCTTTTTTTTATTCACAAATCTTTAATTTCATATAAATGCACATCCTAAATATAGATCCCAAATCCTAGATCTATTTATGTTCTGCATCATACTGGGCATTAGAGCAAAGTAGATCCAAAATCACTCAAACATTCTTCTACGATCTTTTATCTTAGAAAAAAATTCCCAAGTTGTCCTCTCTCTTCTAGAATACATATTAATTGAAAAAGCCTTTTGGCTCATGCAAACAGATGTGCTCATATAACATAAAATTAATAAACCTAATAATGTGATATAAATTGATCAAAATGTATCTGTCACACGTTCTTTTTTTGTCCTCTCTTCCTTTTCACTTTCCTTCTTCACCGACCTTCTATATCACAGGTAAATGGTTTGTCATATGCCTTCTTTAGAAAATGTAATTATTCAGTCATTATTTATTTTATAGAATAATTTTACGGTTGTATATGTGTATAAGAATATGTGCACATAAATGCAATAGATATGGTTCGGTCTCATGCACGTGATATTTTTACATTTTTCCTTTTTAAAAGGTTGCATGCATGTTTGGACAGATGCGTCCTACATATTTGAAATTTTTAATTGACGATATTATATGTAAAAATAACATCAATAGACCAAATGTTTGCAAATGTAACGACTAATAATAAAAAATTCTGTTGAGATTGGCATATATAATTTTAACTACAGGATGTAATTACAAATTAATATACTTAAGTGGGGCTTTGTGTTAAAATTTAGTTTCACATGCTTAAACTTCAAAAAATCATTAATAAAATTTTATGAAGTATAAAGTCACATAAATTAGAGTCCAAGATCTGTTAAGGTAAGATTAGTACTTTATATATGCATAAAACATTTATTTTTTCTCTAAGTATGTGTTTGTCTTTAAAAATTATTTTAAGTAGAAATATTTAATTTTACTCTAAATTTTTTCACATTCTTCAAATAAGGTTTTGAAGGGTTTTGAAGGGTTTAAACTAATATAATGATATATAAAACTATTAGATATATAGGTGTAAACAAATCTAATCTTGCTAAAGATTTATTTAAAGCTAGGTTAAAACCTGAGGTGCCACGCGTGAGACCCAATTATTTGATAGGGCCATGTCCATTTATTTAGAGCCCGATCAACATGGTTTAAATTAATTTCAGTCAGTTTACAAACTACACTAATATCAGCACTAATCATACCAAGCTGTATTGTGTGTATATGCATGGGTAGCCAAATTATTCGATTACTTACTCGTTCACCAGGAAAAATCGAGGAAATTTCTGAGTCAGCAGGCGTGCACTCTATTCTTTGCCAGCTGACAACAAAAAAATAATAACTATTTAATATTTCGTGTGAATAGTAAAACTATGTTTTATTGTTCACTCGCAAACACTATTCATGTGAATTGTAAAACTCAATTTTACTATTCAACTAAGATACTAAAAGAATTTTTTTTACTATCAGCTGGCAAATGTGATGGAACGCGCATGCACGTCAACTCGGGAACTCTCTCGATTTTGTTACTTTTTAGCAAGAGAAAGAGGAAAAAATAAATTAATCCAATCAGCTGTCCACGGACAGTACAATCCGATCATGATGCTCTTCTCCAATTAACATAATGAAGATAATCAGTATACTTTTTCGCTTAAATTTTTTCTAATTATATTTTCAATTGTTGGAACGAGTAGAACATGTTTTCAAGGGTATAACAAAGGATCTAATTTAAAAAGGCTATAATAAAGGCGTGTATTGCGCCCTACAATAAATGACAGTTAATGTCAAACCTGTCGTAACAGGTGGCAGTAGATGACTATGGCCGAGGTTGGGTTAGGCCAAAATTATCTTATCCATTCAGGTTTAGTAAGGACCTAATGCGCATGCACAGTTACCTGAATTAAACATGTGCACCCATTTACCAAACCATTCAGGTTGGATCAGAATCAAATAGAATAAAATTGGCAAAGTTTATGCAATATATAACCACACTACACAACTAAAGGCATCGCCCCATGTGCTAACTACTACAACTATCTTGCGCATAGAAAGTATAATGCTAGCAGACATTATTAAGTACAAACAGGAAAACTTAGGCCACGAGCTTAAGGGAGTAGGGAGTTGAATTCAAACTTAACCCATTATTTAAACCAGTTAGTCAGACCAATTAAAGCCAGGCTAACCATTAAAACTATGGTTAAGGTATGTCGTTCATAGGTGGATCAGAATTGATGCCATCATCAATTCAGTCATCGGAAGTCTTTTGCAAAATTTATTATGGTTTTTATTCCTACAAATCTTTTCTACCAGTTCTATTTGATTTCTCATCTATTACGTTACTAGTCATAACCCATGACCATATGTCATGGTGCATTCAAAATTTTCACCCGAAAAATTTCAACCCATTCAAAATCCCACCCCCAAATTTACAGCCTCTTCAAAATCCCAAAAAAAGATATAACCACCTTCAAAATACTCCACCCACAACAAAAATGTTAATCACATTCAAACTAAAATTTAGTTTCCCCAAAAATTAGTTCCTTTCATGTTTAGTTCCTTTCAAAATTTAGAAATTTAGTTCCCTCCAAATTTAGTTCTCTCAAAATTTTAAATTAAAATTTAGTTTCCCCAAGGAATTTAGTTGGTTCCTCAAAATTTAGTTTCCTCCAAAATTTTAAATTGTCCCCCGAAAATTCTCTTCAAAATTTTAGGTTTCCCCCCAAAATTTTCACAAACTTTTATCCAAATCATTGATTTCTCAAGATTCAATCACAGCCTTCTTTTTACCCACCATTTTGTCTTAGTCAGCAACCTCATTCAAAAACATCCCTCAAATTATATTATTAAACACATTAAAGTTTGGTTGTCAAATCTTTAACACTAAGAGTGTGCTAGGCAATTTAAAAGTGTCGGTGAAAAAAGCTAAGTAGCTCGCTTTCAAGGCCACAAGCATGTGGACCCCATGCGTTCATTGCTTTTGCATTTCTATTACCTTCTTCCACGGACTCTGAAGTAGCACTTTCATAAGATTTGTAAGATATCTCATGTAGCACGTAAGTGGCATCAATTTCACACGTTGCCCCTTAAACTTGCCAAACATAGTCTATGTTGTTCTCTCCATGTTGGATAAAAGCAACTTCACTCACACTTTCACATCCACTTTTAGACTGCCACACCCCCAAACCGAAAAAGTGAAAAAAAAGGAAGACTTGCTTTGTGCCATATGACTCCATAGCCTGGAATTGTAGACATGTGTCTATCCAAAGATATGAAATTGACCATACCCCACAATATAAAACTTAGTTTTTATTTGGGCGGGTGGGGAGGGGGCATGCAAAAATCATTGCTATAAATAAGCTTTTAGTACTCATAGAAGTAATTTCCTAAAACCCATTATAGCCATCACCCATATAGTAAAACAGTGTCTTTTTCTCAAGGAGTGAGCATTTATTACATAAATTTCATGAGTCAAAAAATAAGGGCAGTACAACTTAAGGAAATAATATGGCTTATGGTTAAATCCTTGTAAAATAGATTTTAACACGTAAAAGTTGGAGAAGATCAATACTTGATTGGATTTACTTGCGAGTAAAGTGCTTACGGATTCAAATTAGTTGAAGAACCAAGGACAACAAACTTACGGACAAAGTGTTTCTATGTCTAAGAGTTCGGCTTCAAATGCATCTAACTGCTCAAGGATTTGTTTCAATATGTCTTCCTGCCCTTGCTTTTCCTTCCTAGCCTTATAATTAAGCCCGATACAAAGCACTCAGTCTAACCTAGAACTTGATGCCAAATCAGCCATAGAACCAAACTATAGGACCCAGGATGCAGTTGTGACCCAACACACAATCTGATGTAATGAAATAACACTTATTAATCCAAAAGACAGCAAGTAATTGACGGTAGCTTATCCTGAATATGTCAATAAATGTAAGTTAACAGGTAGGGTAATACAAACAATTCCATATGCAGGCAATAAGTAATTCAACTAGCCTACATGCACAGTGCATTGCATGGAAAAAGTTGGGTCACATCTAAAATATCATCAATCAAGAACTTTGACTTCCTTAAGCCAGTTTAGATGGATGTAGATCGACCTCAGGAAGCCAAAAACCTGAATGCATGAAGTTCTACTTCTACACAATACCAAGCCTGAAGTTAATTGAAAAACCAAATTAAAGTTGGATTCAAAACTCTTTTAAAGTCTTTCCAATTAAAGTCAATATTTTAAGTACAAAAGTGATTCAGGTTGGACCTTTGTTGATCTGAGCTTTGATTTGTTGAAGATAATAAATAGAAATCGATGACTTGCAAATTTATGGCTTATAAGAATTCAATTAGAGAGGGAACAAAGGGTCTAGATTTGTGTAATTATGGTTCTGGATCAAAAAAAATCTTTTAAAATGACAAAAAGGTTTTTAGACCAAGAAATCTGAACAAAAGATGAAAATGAATTGATTAAAAATCGTCAAACCTTATATTTGCTGCATTTGAACTCAACTAATAATGGGTTTCAAGAAAAGCCAAATAATTTATTTGGGAAAACATATACATATAAGAATAATGAAAATATGTTGTCAACATGGGAAATTTCCCCACACTGACAGCTATTTTGATTGTTATTAAATTTTTTAATTTTTTTCGAACTTGATCTTCAAATCTAGATGATCACCATACCAAAAATCAAGTGAATACAACGATATTGGACTCTTAATCCGATTTTTACAGATTAAACGGTTTCAGACCAATAGAACTTTTTATAACGATCCCTCTACGGTTCAATCATGTTTGGCGCTTCAAGGTTTTAGAATATGTACGACAACCTAGAAATTTTTTTCAAAAAATACTAGAAAGGAAGTAATTTGTGTTGTCATCAAAGGAAAATTCTAATGCTAGCAGCACATTTACAGTAAGCTATATACACACACATATGGATGAACTATAAATTTTGCACAGAAGACCTAAATTAATATACTATTACCATCCAGACCTAAAATTAGCAAACTAGTTCAAACATGACTAAAATTATAAGGGAATGCTGATGCAAAACAAATCCTAGCACTGCAAACTACTAAATCCTACCATCAAAGCTCCGTTCCTAGACACCTGTAGGCTTTACAGGCTAAGTGATCCCCATCAGTAAGTATGTTTAAACTGCCATACAGAATATTGATATGACTCCTTAAAGATGATAAAACAGTGATTGGCCAAGATAAAGCACTCTCCATATGCGAGAAGCAGTAATGCACTGGTCATCATGTCCACCTCACTAACAAGCATGTAACTATCCCCATATGAGTTTTCAAATTGAGCATCCGGCTTAGGCTCATAATTCAGATTACCTCAGCGTCTGCGGCTAGCATGAGACATCATTTAGCAGCAGAACTGGGAAACACTAAGTGCGGAATTCGTGATAGAATGGTTTGTGATGGCTGTGTACTTGGTAAGCATCTTTTTTCAAGTCAATCTTAGTTACCGTAACCTAATTCTAACCCACAGCAAGATTCGGAGGGGTCAAACGAATGAACATTGTCGTGATCTACATAATAAAAGTAAGTTGCTGGAAGTAACTAGGGTTAATTGAGCAGCTATTGATCGAACAAAATCAAAAAAAGGAAAGACTCGAAGCCTTTCAGATCAGATGAGATCGGATCTCTTCTTAAAAGATAACGGTGATACAGCGAACAGTTGATACCTTGACGGCGATGGTGGTAGCCGAGTGGGCGTGGCCATCGTCGATGAGGGAGTAATCGGCGAGGACGACGACGTTGGGCTGGATCTCCTCAGACACGCACTTGGTCCCGCTCGGAGGCAGATCCAGCCACACCGCATCCGCGACCAACGCCAGGTACAGGCACAGGCCCAAGAACAAGAGGAGGGGCACTCGCATCTTCCTCGTCGTTTTCCCCGCCCTCCTCTCCTCCTCTCAGATCAGACTTTTGTTCCCCTTGCTCCCAGACTCCCAGTCGCTCGGCCTCTTTGTACCTGCAAGTAAACTATTTTTCGTTGGTCTGGTTAAAAATTAGGGATTTTGCCTATATTTAGGGCTGGCCAGAAAAGGCGTGAGTTTTGACGGCCAATTTTGACCCCCATCAAACTTGCCTTCGTTGCAGTCAGAAAATTTTCAGACATAATTTTCTTCTTTTTGACTACATCGGGTAATAATTATATTTTTATGTAAATTACTCAAAAAATACGGTAACGTTTCACCATATTTTCACAAACTTCCCAACGTTTCAAATTTTTTTAATGGGTAATTTTTAGATTTAGTGTATTTTTTAGAAATAATATCAAATTTCGACCAAAAAAAATTTATTCTCAAAAATTGACTAAGTTTCGACACGGCAGCAGCTAGTGTGGATAATACCGCACTTGACAAGTGCGGCATTTTTGGCCGCACTTGGCAAGTGCGGCCAAAATGCTGAGACCTATACTTGCCAAAATATGCCAACTAAAGCACTAAGGCAGTGGAAGCGCTTTTTTTGGCCGCACTTGGCAAGTGCGGCCATGTTTTGGCCGCACTTGGCAAGTGCAGCCAAAAATGCCGCACTTGCCAAGTGCGGTATTGTCCAATCTGCGGCTCCTCGCCGCTGACGTGGCGAAACTTGGTCGATTTTTGAGAATAAATTTTTTTGGGTCGAAAATTGATATTATTTCTAAAAATTATCCTAAATCTAAAAATTACCCTTTTTTAAATTGCTACCTAAATGTGTTGACCAATCAAGCTGACGGACGTCAACTTGTGACAAATTTTTTAACTTTTCTCGCGTAAATTTTTTGACAGTCAACGAGAATGAGATTTTGGAAAGTTGATGGGTTCTGTTACATTGATGAGAGTGAAGTTTGGTTTTGTATTTTTTTTGGAAAATTAATTGAAAAGTTGTTTTAAGAAAGTTTTATTGGTCTCACACAACTTTCTTGTATTTTTTTTATTTGGAACGTTGGTTGGAAAATTGGATGAAGAAAGTTTAGATTTGGGTCCACGGATTTGAAATAATTAATTATGAGCAATTATCCTAATTTAATTAATTATCTAACACTTAATTAACCACTAATTAAGTCATTAATTAAAGATATCAATTACCTAACACTTATTTAATATATTAAAGTATTAAAATATTAAAGTAATCATATAATATAATATTAATCATATCATAATAATACTAGAAATAACCCGTACACACAGTGCACAGCGAGAAAAAACCTCCCACGAATAAGAGGCGGTGCACGCGCGCAACCGAAAAGAACTGAAAAATATGGGTGTGTGTGTCCGTATCGTAGGGGGTAAAGGGGGAAAATCTCAATGGCACGCATGTAAATAAGGGGAGTCAAAGGAGGAAAAATGTCAATGGCAACATTGTAAATAAAGGGGTGCAGAGGGGGAAAAGTTTGGATGGGGTTGATGTGACATTGCCACATAGGACAAAGTCACATCAACCTCCCTCTTTTGTATATTAAATATTTCTGCATATATATTAATATATATTTAGTTAATCATATAATATATTAATAATATTAAAGTAATACATGTGCAATCACGGGTGAGAAGTAGCGACAAAAAAAGCACGTGATTATTGTACACTTCTCTCCCGTGCACAATAATTACGAAATTTTATATTATAAAAATATATAATTACATAAGGAATTTGTTGTTATTGGCCGGTGAAAGAGGCGCAAGTCCCTCGGACGAGAATCTGGGTTGTAATTCGTGGAATTTCCGCGGAATTCGCTCAGTGTTTCAGAGTGTTTTCTCACTACAAAGCGTTGACCGTGGAGAACCCGGTCAACGTGGTCAAGGGGCCCGCTTTGGGTCCCTTGGGGGGCTTCGAATTGGTGCGGAAGGGGCGAGGGGAAGCCTCGGCCCTGGTTGAGACGCTCGGCCTCGGATAGACGTGCTCGGCCTCGGCTGAAAGGGGGACGAGGGGTAGCCTCAGTCGCCCGGGTAGATGCACGGCCGACGGGAGGCGAGGGGGAATCTCGGACCCGACTAAGACGCTCGGCCTCGGTAGGGCGTGCTCGGCCTCGGCAGGTTGACGGTGAGGGGAAGCCTCACTATCCAGTCGATCGAGTGGTCGGAGAGGGGCGATGGGTAGCCTCGGCCCGTTGATCAGCTGTCCACCTGCGTAGACGAGAACGCTCGTCAGGGGGCCGGACCTTGGTTCCGGCCAAATCCCCTCCGATGCCTAAGTCAGATAGTGATCTGAGAAAGGAGGCCCGGCGGAGACGGTTCGACTCGTGAGGAGATCGTAACGGCGTCTCTCGGCGCGAGCGGGGGAGGAAGGAGATGGATAGGGGGAACGAGGTCGTTGATGGAGTACCTTAGGTTTTGTTACCTGAGATGCGGTCCCTTTCTTTGTCGTCTTCCTGGCCCTTTTGTAGAGCTCCCAGCGCGGTTGCCCCTGGCCCACGTCCCACGCCCGCCATCGATCGTGCCCCATCAGTCCCCCCTCGCCGCCGCCCTTTCCGCCATGCTAGCACCTCCCCATTATCGCTATTAGTGGTCGCGCGTCCGGGGGAGTGGTTTTCGCAGGAGTGGGCGAGTGACCAGCGGGTTATTGGGGCCGGGTCGGATCGACGTTCGAGAAGGTCCCTTATAGGGCCTTTGTAGAATGGGCTTTTGAGGATGCAGATGGGCTCTTGACCTGTGGTCGGGCTCCTGGGCTCGTGTCTTTTGGGTCTCGGTCAAATAGGCGTAACAATTGCCCCCATCGGTCGGGTTGATCGGCCTCGGCCGGTTCAACTCGGCCGATGTGACTTCTGCCGATTTTGACAAGCTCTTCAGTCGATGCCGACTCATTTATTAGTCGTCATCATGAGTTGGCCCGTTCGATGTTTTTAAGGCGCGGGTTCCGAAGCGCCGTCGGCCTTCGGATGTTGCCACGTGTAGCGGCAAGCTTATCCCTGCCGCTCGCGGAGTCGTCTTAAGTGGAAAAGCCGAGGGATTCGTGAGCCGCCATCCCGTCGCCTTTCTTCTTTGTGCTGATCCCCCTTCTGTCTGAGCTCTGCCCCATGTCGTCTTCCTCTGCTACGGGTTCGGTTCGGTCGGAGCGCGATGCGGCTCCAGGTCTGGCGGGTGGCACTCCTTCGGCGATTAGTCAGCATGGGGATGATCCTTCAGGGGTTCCTTCTGAGGTCTTGGCGTGGCCTTCGTCGATCTGTGCCACCGCCATCGGGAGCATGCGCTCCTCCTACCTGCTTCCGCCCTACTCGGCTCGTGCCCCTGGGGCTGACGAGCGGATCTGCTCTCCTGGTCCCAATGAGGTCGGAATATATGAGAAGTGCTTTCACTTCAGGCTCCGTTTCCCGCTTCATCCTTTTATCGTGGAGTTCCTTCAGGCCCACAATGTGTGCTTGTGTCAATTCTGTCCCAACGCCGTCGGGATCCTCGTCGGGTTCGTTGTCGTCTGCATGCTGAAGGGTGTGGTGCCCTCTCTCCGCCTCTTTGCCCAGTTCTACCGCCTGAGCCTCCACCAATCGGGGGCGTGGATTTACATCAGCGCCCGCCCGAAGATGTCCCTGGTGCTGGGGTTGCCGAGCTCTCTGAAACGCTGGAAGGGGGAATACGTGTTCGTCACATTCCCCTCGAGCGTACACTTCCCGGCTCGGTGGGTGGCGGCCGGTGCCGTTGTTCTTAATCTGGGTGAGCCGACGGTCGCTGAGCAGCAGACGGCGAGGGACATGTTGGCAATTCCTCCGAGGGAGCGCTCGATCGACTTCCTCTTTAGTGACCTCAATTTTCGTAAGACGGTGTGGCCCCTAGGTAAGCTGCTCCGAGCGTTCGCCCCTCGAGGTCGCCCAGGTTCTGCTCTGTCTCTCATTTATTCTTTGAGTGCAGGTGGGTTCCCTCTCGGTCCTTCTCCTGCCAGTGCTCTCGTGCAGGCCCCAAACCCGGATCCGCGCAGAAGGGACCATGTGTTGGCGGTCCGGAAAAAGCAGCGGGTTGTGACCGCATCCGGAGGCTCGAAGCGAAAGAAGATGTCGTCTCCCTCTCTCCCCTTGCAGGGATCTCCCAAGAGGCTCCGTGAGGGGGTCGAGGGGGTCGACGTTCAGCCGACTGCTGACCGACCTCATCCTGCTCCCGTTGAGGTTGCTTGGCCGTGGGCCGGCCCTTCACCTCTTCCGGACGGCTCTCTCCCTGATGCTTACAGTCGGTATCTTGGGGCGTTCCGCTCCGCTCCTGGCGAGTTCCCTTCATCAGGGGAGTGTCTTCTCTATCCACGCTTTCCAGTGGGTGAGAAGGAGTCGGTGTTCTCGAGCCGTGGAGCCGCCGCTCGAGTGGCCGAGAACTGTTGTCTCCCTCCCGACCAGGCGGTGTTGGACAGAGTCAGAGGTGATTGCTTGGCTACCTTCGTGATCCAGGCTGGTCAACAGGTAGTGTGTCTCTGCTTGTCCCCCCGTTCTCCAGCTGTTTTTGTCATCTTACCTTCGTGGCTTTGGCACAGTTGTCCTCGGTGGGCCTCTCGATGAGGCGCCAATTCACGGCTCTTCCCAAAGCCAAATCCGTGGCTGGGCTAGGCCTTGAGGTCCCTGGCGAGGAGGAGGAGGAAGCTAGTCAGCTGGAGGAAGCGCGGGTCCAATCCCTGAACTCCCGCATAACTGAGCTGTCCTCTGCCCTGGAGGCGGCGGATCGTGAGAGAGCTGTGGCTCTGGCCGCGAAGTCCGAGGCCGAGACGCGGCTCGCCTCTCTTTTAAAAGACGTCGACGCGTCTGGAGGGGTCAAGCAGATCCCCCGGCCCGGCTGCTGCCTCCGAAGCCTCGGAGCTCTCTGATCGTCTGGATGCGGCGGAGGAGCAGGCGAGGGCCCTTGCTGCCCAACTAGGAGAGAAATCCCGGGAGATCGAGAAGGAGAGGGCGGAGCACCAACGCCAGGTAGAGACCCTAGAGGCTCGGCTGCGTGGGCTCGAGGAGGTGGATCCTGCCCGGATCGCTCAGGATGCCGTGGCGGAGTATGCCACCTCCTTTGTGGAGACCGCCTTATCGGAGGCGTACGAGAAGGGCTTCGCCCGGTGCCAGTCCGAGATCCAAGAGAAGTTCCCGCTCTCGGGGATCAACTTCGAGAAACTTCGGATGTACTCTGACGCCGAACGGAGTAAGGGGGGAGACCCTAGTGAGCCTCCAGCCTGTGGCTCCCCTGGCGCCCCCGGAGAAAAATGAGGGAGGGGAATGCCCCTCGACCTCTTCGTGTATCCTTCTGTATACCTTTTTGCTTTATCTGGAAGGGAATGAATTTAAAACAAATTTATTTCATAGGAAACGATACATCTATTGAAAGTACTTGCGTAAATATTCCGCATTCCAAGTGTGAGTGAGAACTCTCCCTTCCATGTCGGCTAGTCGGTAGGTTGCGGGTCCGAGGACCTCGACGACTTTGTAGGGTCCCTCCCATCTAGCCACGAGCTTCCCTTTGCGAGCGGTATCGGTGGTGAAGCCCGCTTTCCGGAGGACCAGGTCCCCGAGGTGGAAGCTTCTCCCCCGCACCCGAGCGTTGTAGTATCGGGCCACCTTCTGCTTTTGGCGGACGATGGTGGCCAGTGACTGCTCCCGTCGCTCGTCGAGGAGCTCCAGGCTGAGCCCTAGGCCCTGCGAGTTCCGGTCTTCGTCAAAGTATTTGAGGCGAAGAGATTCTTCACCCAATTCGACCGGTACCACCGCCTCGGCCCCGTAGGTGAGCATGAAGGGGGTCTCGCCAGTAGCCTCCTTGTGGGTCGTCCGGTATGACCAGAGTATCCCGGGGAGCTCTTCCGGCCAGTTCCCTTCGGCGTCCTTCACTTTCTTCCGGAGGGGCTCTATGATACACTTGTTGGCCGCTTCTGCCATCCCGTTGGTTTGGGGGTGTGCTACCGAGGCAAAGAGGAGCTTGATTCCCCATTCCTCGCAAAAATCTTTAAACACTGCTGAATCGAACTGCTTCCCGTTGTCTGTGACGATGGCCCGTGGTACTCCGAATCGGGAGATGATGGAATTCCACACGAAGCTTTTCGCTTTCTTCCACGTGATGGTTGCCAACGGCTCGGCCTCGATCCACTTGGTGAAGTAGTCCACTGCCACGATCAGGTGCTTCCGCTGCCCTCGTCCTGGCTTGAACGGTCTGAGGATGTCGAGCCCCCATTTCGCAAAGGGGAGGGGGCTCACGATGGGGATGAGCTCTGACGGAGGAGTCGAGATGTGGTGGGCGTACCTCTGGCATTCTTGGCATTTCTGCACGTAGCTTGTAGCATCTTTGGCCAAGGTCGGCCAGTAGTACCCCTGCCTTAAGATCTTCTGCGCGACTATCTTGCCCCCGTGGTGATTCCCGCAGATCCCGTCGTGAACCTCCCGTAGGACGTAGTCAGCTTCTTGCGGTCCGATGCACTTCAGGTATGGGAGGACGTCCGTCTTGGTCCAGCGTCTCCGGTAGAGCGTCCCCTCATGGATCACGTATCGGAGTGCTTTTCTCTCCAGGGTTCGGCGCTCAACCCCATCGGCCGGCACCTCTCCGTGGGTGAGGTATCGGATGATCGGGTCCATCCAGGTGGGCTCTTGGTCGATCGCCATCACCTCGTGCTCCATCGTGCTGGGGGACGGCAGGTTCTCTACGTAGATGGTGCGGCCCAGCTCCTTTGGCGAGGACGAGGCCAGTTTTGACAACGCATCGGCCCGCGCATTCTCTGACCGTGGGAGGTGTAAGACCTCCACGTCCTTGAATTTGGACATCGCCGCTCTGGCGACTGGGAGATATCTCTGCATCGCCTCCTCCCGTGCCTCGTAACTCCCTAAGAGTTGGTTGACAATGAGCTTCGAGTCGCTGAGGAGGCGGACGGACTCGGCCCCGAGCTCCAGGGCCAGCCTCAGGCCGTTGATCACAGCTTCGTATTCCGCCACGTTGTTCGTGGCCGGGAACTCGAACCGCAACGCGTATTCCGCGATGTTCCCCTCCGGAGATCGGATCGCAATCCCGGCCCCTCCTCCTGACTGTGTGGCCGACCCGTCCACATGAACTATCCACGCTCCTGGATCCTCTGGCTGAGAGTGGTCAGCCGAAAGAAAGGACAAGGGTTGAGCAGTTACCGTCCCTGGGCCTTCTCCCTCTGGGGGGCCATTTCCTTCCGTCGTGCATTCGGCGATGAAGTCGGCTAGGGCCTGTCCCTTGATGGCCGTGCGCGGTTTGAATCGGAGGTCGAACTCGCTCAGTTCCACTCCCCAGTTTAGCATCCTTCCCATTCGATCGAATCTCTTGAGGTTCTGTTCCAGCTGTGAGTCGGTCAGGATCAGTATGGTGTGGGCCTGGAAATAGGGTCGGAGCCTTCGCGCTGAGAGGACGAGGGCGTACGCTAGTTTCTCCATGGGCGAGTATCGCACCTCCGCCCCCTTCAAGATCCGGCTCGTGTAATATACCGGCCATTGCACCCCGCCGTCCTCCCGGATCAGCACCGAACTCACAGCTTCCTCCGCGCACGCCAGGTAAAGGCTCAGCGACTCCCCTTCCCGGGGTTTGGACAGGAGAGGGGGGCTGCGGAGATACTCTTTGAGGTCCCCGAACGCCCGGGAGCAGTCTTCGTCCCAGAGTATCGTCTTCCTATTGTTCGGAGGTTCCGCGATTGCTTTCCTCAGGACCTTGAAGAAGGGAAGCGATCTTTCCGCTGATTTGGAAAGGAATCGCCCCAGGGCTGCGATGCGCCCGTTCAGCCTCTGTAGCTCCTTGATCGTCGTCGGCTCGCGCATGTTAACCAGCGCCTCGATCTTGTCGGGATTAGCTTCAATACCACGATTAGTTATCATAAATCCCAAGAATTTGCCAGATCTTACCCCGAACGTGCATTTCGCGGGGTTGAGCCGAATGTGGTGTCGCCGCAACCGCTCGAAGGTCTCCCGCAAGTCGGCGATGTGGTCTTCCGGTCGCCTTGACTTGACAAGCATGTCGTCGACGTAGACTTCTAGGTTCCTCCCGATCTGGGAGCTGAACACCTTGTTGACCATTCTCTGGTAGGTGGCCCCCACGTTCTTCAAGCCAAAGGGCATCTTCTTGTAGCAGTAGGTTCCCCGGTCCGTCGTGAAGGCAGTCATCTCTTCGTCCCGGGGGTCCATCTGGACTTGATTGTACCCGGAGTAAGCGTCCATGAAGCTTAGCATCTCGTATCCCGAGGCGTTGTCCACCAGGTGGTCGATTCGCGGCAGGGGGTAGCTATCCTTGGGGCAGGCCTTGTTGAGGTCACTGAAGTCCACGCACATTCGCCACTTCCCGTTGGGTTTTTTGACCATCACCACGTTCGACAGCCACTCCAGGTACCAGACTTCTCGTATGAAGCCGGCATCGAGGAGACGCTCCACTTCCTCGGAGGCTGCCTTCATCTTCTCGCCGCCCAGGTTACGCTTCTTCTGCCTAACCGGTTTGAAGTTGGGGTCGGCGTTGATCTGGTGGACGATCACCTGGGGGTCCACGCCGGGCATGTCTTCAGGCAACCAGGCGAAGATGTCCAGGTTCGCCTCCAGGCATTCGATCAGCTGATCCCTTAGGTCCGGGCTCAGCCCTCTCCCGATCGAGACGAACCGGCCCTCGATGTCTGTGACCGGGATTTGCTCCTGCTCCTCCGCAGGGGTGGGCCTAGGCCCACTCCTTAAGTCGAGCGCGGCCATCCGGTCAGCTAGACGATCATCGGGACCTTCCTCCGCCAGTTGATAGCAGGTATTCGGTCTCCCCGCGTCGCCTTCGACTTGCCCCATCCCCCCCGGCGTTCGGAACTTAATGGTCCGATGGAGGGTCGAGACCACCGTGCCGACGGCGTTGAGTAGGGGTCGGCCGATGATCCCATTGTATTCCGACCCGATCCCCAATACGATGAATTCCACCGCTAGGGTCACAGAGTCTGGTGTGTTTCCGAGCGTTACCGGGAGATGGATAGTGCCGATGATGGGGGTGGAGTGACCCGTGAATCCGACCACGGGACCCGAACGAGGTCGCAAGTCTTCTTTCTGCCGGCCCATCTTCTCCAGGGTTGACATAAATAGGACGTCACAGGAGCTGCCGGTGTCGACAAGCAGCCGTCGCACTAAGGTAGTGTCTATGACCACTGATACCACTAAAGCCACGTCCGAGCTGCGTGCCGTTACGGGCGCACTCGGTCTCCCGACCGGTGGGGAAGGGGAGGGCATCCCGGCCCTTTCCTCACAACTCTCCTCGCGTCGGTCCCGTGCCCATTCTTGGCGACGATGGCGGGCCCTGTCGCCCCGCGTCGGGGCCTCGCCCTTCTTTCGCCGAGAGGAGGGAGGCCGCGTCATCGCAGATGTGGTTTGTTTCTTCGTGGGACAGTTTTCGTTCCCACAGACGGCGCCAGATGTTTCAGAGTGTTTTCTCACTACAAAGCGTTGACCGTGGAGAACCCGGTCAACGTGGTCAAGGGGCCCGCTTTGGGTCCCTTGGGGGGCTTCGAATTGGTGCCGAAGGGGCGAGGGGAAGCCTCGGCCCTGGTTGAGACGCTCGGCCTCGGATAGACGTGCTCGGCCTCGGCTGAAAGGGGGACGAGGGGTAGCCTCAGTCGCCCGGGTAGATGCACGGCCGACGGGAGGCGAGGGGGAATCTCGGACCCGACTAAGACGCTCGGCCTCGATAGGGCGTGCTCGGCCTCGGCAGGTTGACGGTGAGGGGAAGCCTCACTATCCAGTCGATCGAGTGGTCGGAGAGGGGCGATGGGTAGCCTCGGCCCGTTGATCAGCTGTCCACCTGCGTAGACGAGAACGCTCGTCAGGGGGCCGGACCTTGGTTCCGGCCAAATCCCCTCCGATGCCTAAGTCAGATAGTGATCTGAGAAAGGAGGCCCGGCGGAGACGGTTCGACTCGTGAGGAGATCGTAACGGCGTCTCTCGGCGCGAGCGGGGGAGGAAGGAGATGGATAGGGGGAACGAGGTCGTTGATGGAGTACCTTAGGTTTTGTTACCTGAGATGCGGTCCCTTTCTTTGTCGTCTTCCTGGCCCTTTTGTAGAGCTCCCAGCGCGGTTGCCCCTGGCCCACGTCCCACGCCCGCCATCGATCGTGCCCCATCAGTCCCCCCTCGCCGCCGCCCTTTCCGCCATGCCAGCACCTCCCCATTATCGCTATTAGTGGTCGCGCGTCCGGGGGAGTGGTTTTCGCAGGAGGGGGCGAGTGACCAGCGGGTTATTGGGGCCGGGTCGGATCGACGTTCGAGAAGGTCCCTTATAGGGCCTTTGCAGAATGGGCTTTTGAGGATGCAGATGGGCTCTTGACCTGTGGTCGAGCTCCTGGGCTCGTGTCTTTTGGGTCTTGGTCAAATAGGCGTAACACTCAGGAAAAATTGGGCTCCACGTCAGCGCCAGCTAGGAAACAATCCATGAGAAAAATTTGGAGCAAAAACACACATTCGAGAAAGACCTTGAGAAAGGTGTGAATACTACACGAATAGTAGAACTTTTCCACTTTCCACACACACTTTCAACAAAAAGAACAAGCCCTTGGTGGAATGTGGGATTGTGGAAAGTTGTTGATACGCCTACTTTGGAGAGGCCCCAGAACCGAGGGGCCTGAGCCCAACCCGAGGGCAGTAGGCCCACGAAGAAGGTACGGCCCGACTGATAAGACCCACGGGAATCTCAGACCCGAATCATCCAAGGCCCGACATGCTCATGACCAACCCACGATCGCCGGGGTAACCATTCCTCCCAAAGTGCGAAGCCTTAATGTCCATTAAGGAGCCCAGTAATCGACTCCCCTATGATGCGGGCAGGCGCCATCGTGGGGACGGATCTGGGGGCGTGAGGGGGTGGTCGGCGTGGGGGCGTGGATCGGGGGCAAGACGTGGGCCAAGCTCCATAAAAGGAGAGGAAGGACGACCAAGAAAGGGATCGAATCCCAGGTATCCAGATCTGAGGTATTCCATCAACGACTTTGGATTCCGTCATTTCTCTCCCTCCCCCTGCTCGTGCCGAGGGTCAGCGTATCGATCTCCTCTCGAGTCATATCTACCCCGCCAAGTATTCTTCAGACCTTGATCTGACTTAGGCATCGGAGGGGACTCGGCCGGAACCAAGGTCTGGCCCCTCTGACGAGTTTCTCGTCTATTCAGGAAGAAGCTGATCGAGGCGCTGAGGCTACCCCTCAGCGCCAGACGATCACCCCCGCTGCTAACAGGTGTGGCAACTGACCGAAGACCGAGCAGCAAACGAAGCGCCAAGGCTATCCCTCGACGCACGTCCAACCGAGGCCGAGCCCATCTCACAGAGCCGAGGCTCCCCCTCCGCTCTGCTTGCTTTGTTCCTTATGCTGACCTCGTTCTCATCCACCTTGTTCTTACATATGCATTTGGTCCCAATGACTTAGTGACCATTTGGAAGAGGGACGAGCTCCCAAACTTCATTTCTTTCAAATTGCATGAGCTCCTCTTCCATTGCAACTATCCATGAGCTATCTTCATAAGCTTCTTGGATGTTATTTGGCTCAATGGTAGAGACAAAGACGCAGTGCGATAACTCATCAATTCTTGACCTTGTTCGGACACCCACACCAATATCTCCAATTATTTGGTCATAGGGGTGGTCATGAATGGTCGAATAAGCTTTGAGAATACCTGGATCACTTGGAACATTCTCAACATTTTCATTAGCGTTGTTAGTCTCGATAATAGAATCATTAATTTTAACATTACTAATGGAAACACATAAAACATCTACACTATCATCGACAACATGAGAAACATCAAAATCTTCATGAAATGAAAGTGTAGCGATTCCTCGATCGTTGAAGAGGTTTTGTTGTATATCCGGTAGGTTTTGCTCTGTGTGGAATATCCAACAAAAATTCCTTCATTGGATCTTGGCTCAAATTTGTCTAAATTACTAAAAGTGTTCTTTATAAAACATTTTGAACCAAAAACACGAAAATACTTAACGTGAGGCTTTTAATCATAAAATAATTCAAAATAAGTTTTGTTTGTTCAGTGCCTCACTAGGATCATATTGAGCACATAACATACCGTGCGCACAGCCTCTGTCCAAAATTGAAGTCCAAGATGATTATCATGAAGCATGGTGTGTGCACACTTAATAAAAGTCATATTCTTTCTCTCAACAACACCATTTTGTGGTGGTGCGCAAGGAAAAGAAAAATTTTGAGTAATCCCGTTGGCATCACAAAACTTAGAGAAAAGTTCATTCTCAAATTTCCCTTCATGATCACTACGAATAGTGATAATGGTGGTTCCTAAGAGATTTTGAACTTTCTTTGCAAATTTGGTAAACGCATCAACGGCTTCATTTTTATTAGTTAAAAATTATACACATGTAACTCTAGAAAGTCATCTACAATGACTAATCTATAATGAGTATTTTCTAAAGATGCTACTCTAGTAGGCCCAAATAGATCTAAATGAAGTAATTCTAGGGGCCTCTTAGAAGTTATACCATCTTTGAGTTTAAATGAAGATTTACGAAGTTTACCTCGTTGACATGAATTACAAATACTTTTCTTATTAAAAGAAATCTTCGGAAAACCTTTAACTAGATCATGCTTAGCTAACTTACATAAGTGCTTAAAATGAACATGACCAAAACGGTGATGCCATAATAGTTGTTCATTTGTATTAGCAACTAAGCAATGTTCTATGGTTTTAGGCATGCTCAAATAATAAATATTTTACACCTAATGCCGGAAAATAAAACATGTGAATCATTATCAACTATATCACAAATACCTCTACAAAGTTAACCGCGTAACCTTTGTCACAAAATTGACTTATGGAGCTAAGGTTATGACATAAACCACTAACTAAATAAATATTTGTAATTAGAGTTTTGGATGGGTTATCGACTTTGCCTACTCCAATGATGGTTCCCTTTTGATCGTCTGCAAAGGTGACCATTACCGTCCTTGATGCGGATCACTTCGAAGAGCAAGGAGGGATCGCCCGTCATGTGTTTGGAGTAACCACTATCGAGTATCCATCCTTTCCTTTTAGAGCCAATATTTCTATTATTGCTCTCTTTCTTGTTCTTGGTTACTTACATAGTATACCATAAGCATGGCACCCAAGCTTGTTGGGTCCAAGGGGATTAGCCCTTTGGAAACCAAGTCCAAGTGGACTTTGGCTTCCCAACATAGTTACCATTATTTATCACATCACTAAAATAAGAATTTACAAATGCATTCCTAACATTTGTGCTAGTGTTCTTGGGACCCCAAAATATGTATATTTTGGGTGTCCTCTTCCTAGTTGCATGCACATTAGATTGAGGTCTATGTGGTGCATGATTTCTAGGAGCATAAGATTTAGCATATGAAGGTGGAGGAGGATATGCATGAGACATATATGGGTTACATGCAAAATGAGGTGCATGCATATTATATGGTGCATTTGGAGCATGCACATGATGTGAAGGATATGCATGAGCATACATGGGAGGATGATGTGCATGAACATAAAAGTATGTAGGAGCACGTGCATGAGTATTTCACATGTGTGGGTTTGCACGTGCCCGTGGGTGTGGAGCATAAAACTCATCATGCATGTTCATATGAGAAGTATGAGTGTTACTACGAGGGTGAGTATTAGTGTACATAAATGCATGTCCTTTCTTTTGATTTCCACCTTAATGTGTTTCTTGTCAAACAAAGGAACGTGTCTAGTGGTGTCTTTCTTTGTAGGCCTGCTACCAATAGTGTTTTTGTCACTATTAGTGGATGCACAGGAGGATGGCCTCAAAAAATCTATAGTTACATCATTATAGGAAGTGCGTGATTTGGATGTGTTTGCTTCCACATAACCAAATCCAACACGATGTGTGTCTGGAAATTGGTTGGAAAGCAATTCATCCAATTGCCCTTTTTCTTTGTTAAATCTCATAACATGAAAGGACATGAGTTCACATTTCTCCTTTATAGAAGAAATGGTAGCGTCCAAGGTAGACACACGTATAGTAAGCTCGTGCACTTGGGTTTTGAGAAAATCATTCTCAATACCCAATTTTGTGTTTTGTGAAATTAGATCATTATTATGTTTAAGAGGAATGTGATCTAATTGAGATTTGAGAAGTTTCACCTCATTTCTCAATATGCCATTTTAAGAAACCAAATTGGCTTTCTCAAGAGTAAGTGTGTCAACAATGATGTCATTGTTGGTGATGGATGACATAGATGAATTATTAGCATTCAACTTCTTCAAATTAGTAAACCTAAGCATGAGAGATTGATACTTTGAAAATAACTCTTCGTTAGCAATACAAATTTCATCCACTGTTACCTCGGTTTCATCGTTCTCACTATCGCTTTTATTTGAGAATGTATCTTCTCGGGCCATGAAGCACATATGTGTACTCTTTCCCTTCTCATCCTCGGATTCGCTTGAGAAATCTCCACTTGAGTCATCGAAAGTCCCTACGAGTTCTTTCTTCTTGTCCTTCTTGAATTTGTCGGATTTGTGCTACTTTGGTGCCTTCCACTTTTCTTTGTTCTTTAACATTGGGCAAATCTTCTTGATATGCACTGGCTTGTTACACTTAAAACAAAGAGAAGCGGATTTGTTAGTGGAATCAAATTTAGATTTGGAAGGGAATTTACCTTTGCAAAAGAAGCGTTGGAACTTCTTTGCCATTAGCACCATTTCTTCCAAAGTTCTCGGATTCATCACTATCGGAGGATGAAGAGGTAGCATTGAATGCTAACGCCTTCGTCTTTGCCTCCGTTGGATTCATTATAGCTCTAATCTTCAATCGGTTCTCCCTTCTTACTTCGAAAGACATGAGAATACCGATGAGATTCACCACGGTATAATTCTTCATGCCATTGACCTCCTCAATGGCAATAGCCCTACTTTTCCACTTTGTAGTCATTGCCATGATTATCTTTCTTACCTTCTCTTGTTGTGTGTATACTTGTCCGAGAGCTTCAAGCTCATTGGTGATGTCGGTGAATCGTTCGTATATCATTGCACTGTTCTCACCTTCCTGCATTTGGAACATGTCGAAGTTTTGTATATCAACATATAACTTTGACCATTTTACCTTGTTCGTCCCCTCGTGGGTGAAGACGAGATGGTTTCATATTTGATATGCACTCTTACAAGTGCATATCTTGTTGAACTCATCCGGATCCAATGTGCAATGAAGAGCGTGCATTGCTTTGGCATTGTTCACCTCGACGGACTTCTCGGCGGGAGTACATTTGTCGAAATCTTCTTCGGTGGGTTTAACGTAATCCTTATGGAGGGTTCTCCAAAGAGAAGAATGAATGTCTCCATTCGACACTTCCAATAGCCAAAATTTGTGCCATTGAAGCGCGGAGGACAAACCGTTGATTGACCTTTGAATACAGTAGAAGCACCATCATAATCGTGATTGTTTTACGAAGGAGGTGAAGGAATGTTGTAGTTGTTGGATACCATATCTATAAACTTGTGCTCTGATACCAATTGCAAGGACCCTGGCTATGAGGAAAACACTAGAAGGGTGGTTGAATAGTGTTTATAAAATTTAAACGATAGTCATACCAATTTAAATCCTTAACCAACAATAAATGCGGAATTCTAAATTAACACAAAATGAAACAAACTAACAAAGAGATGTTTCAAGGGTTCGGATTACCCAAGTCCAATCCTGACTTGTTCCCGGTAATCCTACGTCCCTTCCACCCGGATACCTACATATACTCAAGTTAGAACCCTAACTTGAGGTTTCCTTTAAACCCACTTGTAGCAACCCTACAAGTGTAATCGATGTACAATCTATGTCCTTGACTCCCACAACTTGGGATCAAGCAAACACACTCTCACAAACCGAGAGTGTAATCGAAATACGAGATTATTAAATTTGAAATGTAAACACTTACAATCACATATGCCTTGAAGTAGAACTTGAAGAATTCGAAATGTAAACACTTACAATCACATATGCCTTGAAGTAGAACTTGAAGGAGCATGTGTGTGTGTGTATGGGTTGATGGGTGGGTGTGTGGGTGGGGGGGTTGATGTCTCTTCCAAGATGAGAGAAAGCCCTTGCACTTGTCTTCACCAAAGCTTGAAGCTCAGATTTGGTTTAAGTGGGAAGACAAGATTAAGAGTTGAGATTTCTAGGGCTTAAGAGTTGAGGAAGAGAGAGCTTGAGAGATTGAGCTTAGGAATAAATGCAAGATTGTCTAAGAGATGCTCATTGGAACAGTAAGCGACCCTCTTATAGGTTCTCTAAAACCATCAAGCAAAATATCCAAACCCCCTTTGAAATCTGTGTGGAAAAAGCCAACGAATAGAAAATTCGCGCCGGACAATCGACTGGTAAAGAACACACAGTCGCCTGCTGCACTGCGTAAGAGGGTAGGTGAGAATTCAAACTGAAACTTACCACGTTTGACAGTCGACTGATGAAGGTCGGACATGCGCCTGTAAACCAACATGCGACTGAGAAACCTTTTACAGGCGACTGAATTCCTAAGTGCTTAAGTGGTGAAAACTCAAGAGTTTTGGAAAGACATGACATGCGACTGTAGAAGCATATACATGCGACTGTGCCATGAGCATGCGCCTATAAATCCTTCTTACATCGCCTGCAGGCGCAATTGCGAAAGTTGTTAAAACTTGGAAAGTTTCACAAGCTGGGACATGCGACTGTAAAGGCATATAGAGGCGACTGTGCCATGGCATGTGCCTGTAAATCCTTCTTACATCGCCTGCATGCACAAGTGCGAAAAATGTCAAAACTTGGGGATTCTGTGCAAGGGGAGACAGGCGACTGACTAACAAGTCATAGATGCATGTAACTGGATAGGCGCATGTACTTTGTACAATAGTTGTCTGATGAAAGATAAGAATAGAAAGCCCAAAAATCAAGTTAAGAAGTACGTGCAAAACAGACGACTGGAGAACAAATCTCAGGCGCATGAAAGGGGACATGCACATGTATTTCGTTCATCAGTCGCCTGTTGAAAGTCCAAAAAGCACATGGTTTAGAATTATGAAATGGATGTTGAGGAATGTATGCCCTCAGTTCATTTGAATTTGATGCAAATGGGTTTTTAATATTAGATGTGGGAATTTTGCATATGATGCAAGGGAAATTAAATGTGTCGTAAATTGTTTACGTGATAAACACAAGTAAAGGGTTACCTAAATGACGGGATCGTCCCGGTCTAAACACGGGTTCAAACCGCGTCGAAAACGGACTTCAAACGCACAAGTTAGAGCCATAAAAGCACAAAAGGCCCTTTTAAGGCATTGCGGATCGGGCACGCTCGACCCGATAAAAGGAGCCCGCGCCTATATTTGACACGGGCACGACCCGCACCCGGGCATAACGCCTGTACTGTGCACGGGCGCACGTGCCCGAACGGTAGCGCACGTGCGCTGTGCGTGTGGCACATTGGTGGGGCCTGCAGGTGGTCCCCACCTGGTGCCAGGGTTGCGTGCTTAGTGGCTGGTTATTGTGACGGCTCGGTTTTTGCAAAAAAACTGAGTTTTGGGCTATCTTTGGAGCCTCGTTTGATGGGTCAAACGAACTCCAAATGACGTGCCATTTCTTCCTATGTGTTTACCGTTCAACCATCTTCGATTTGATAGGTTGTATCACTTGTGAAGCTCAATGGTGAGGGAGAAAAAATTCGCTAAAGTTTGGCCTTTGTGAAAGACAAAGTTTAATTAAGTTTTCCTTCAAAACTTTTAGTCCCACATCGGATATGTAGTGAAAGGGGAGGTGTCAGCCGTCTATATAAATAGGGATCTTCCCTCTTCCTTAGAACTCGTCCGAAGCTCCAAATCTGAGTAGCTCCATTAAACGGAGCAATCCCGGATCTGAGCTTAAAGAAAAATATTCTCCTTCTCCCTAAATTTCTTCCTTGCTCCTGTTCGGGCTTTAGCAAAGCTACGAAGGAGCTCGGATCGGATCCGAAGTCTTGACGAAGGATCCACTCAAGGTGAAATCTTCTTCAGTGCGTGATTGGCTCGACGATAAGGGTGTTGCTCGCCTCGAGACGCAGTGCGGTTCGGGAAGCAGTTCGGCTCGAGACGAGGTACGGCTTGGGAGAAGCGACGCGAGGGCCAAAGAAATGTTGCTGAAAACGAAGTTTCGTATTCTGCAGAAACGAAGTGAAAGGTATATAGTTTAACTTAAACATGTGTTTATAATTGCATATGTTAGATAGATCTATCCTTAGGGGTTGCTCGGACCTAACTCGGGGATAGTAGAGATCTTGGATATGGTTAAAATCTTTAGGGTTGTTCTTAAAATTGTTTTAACATAATTTTTCGTTGCTTTATTTGATATCTTCGTCCGCCCAACTTAGGCCGGACGTCGATTTTATGGACCTAAGGACACATAAAACCCTTCATTGGTATCAGAGCCATTCTACTTGATCTATGATTTCCAATTATAATATGTATGTGATACATCATGTTTCTCCATCAGATGGAGGTTTTATTTAAACTATTTAATCGTCGTTCCCATGCAATGTATTTATTTTCAAATTTTTTTCCAAAATTAGATTTAATTTAATTTAAAAATTAAATATTTAAAATTATGTGATAATTTTTGATGTAATTTAAACTTAAGTAATAAATTTTAAGTTACATGTTTAGCAAGAAAATTTTATGAGATAAATTTCAATTGCTTTGTTATCATGCTAGATTGTTTAGTTTATAATTTTAATGGTTATATTCGTTATTTTTTATTATGTGATAATTCAAGAAAAACTATTAGGATAGCCATTAAAATCTTTCAGAAAATTATAAGATGATTTTTTTGGACATGCTATGATTTAAAAGTTGTTTAAATGCCTAATACATGGTTAGGATAACACCCTAAACATCCTTATAGTTGATAATGACATTAATAAAATTTATTAACCAATCCTAATAATTTCAAATTTTAGGATTCAACCAGTTGATAGGATTAACTAGTTTTAATGAAGCCAATTCTAGTCGATGGCACACATATGAATAATAAGTTTTCCTTTAATGGACCATGATCTGTGTTGTGAATCACCTAGAATTACTTGGGATAGTGTTTTTTTACTATTGTTGTGGATCACCCTAGCTCGACTTGGGATAGTGATCCTGGCCTATCCAAATCCCTGGTCGTGTCCTGCTGGACCGCAAGGATGCGAATTATGATTATGTGACACCGTCGATTACATCTAGTCAATTACGTTAAAAATCTTCTTCAAGATTAGCCGTACCCCTCCTTGTTTTAGAGGTTAGCAACTATAGGTTCTATGTTATAGTTGTTGAGCACACTCAGGCTATATCATAGCTACTTTATGAAAACCAACTTCTCATTACATGAGATGTAGTCTAGACTTAACCCAAATCGTCGCCTCGTGCCTATACACCGAGCACCGGCGTAAGTTAGGCTATACACGAAAACAAGGGTCCGACTAGACTAGTCATTGTGATTTGGATGAGCACACTCATGATCATAAGTAGCTAGGAGTAAAAACCAATAAGGGAGTCATATATGATATGATTGATAGAGAGTCATCTACCAATCGTAGAGTCAAGTAATTTGTTGAGCATACTCAAGGTTGTGAGGCTTGGGACAGTTGGATCTCTTTCCCATTTAATTTAATTTAATTTAATCGTTCATTATTATGGCTAAAAATGTTCGCAAAAATGTGGGAGGATATAGTTAGATAAAAGTCATTCTATCTATATTTAAAATTGAACATATGCTAAACTAGGCTAATTCTATGTTTACCAATGGAATCAAAAACATAATATCCTAAGAGAATAAGTTAACTGGTCCAAATGGTTGGTTAATGGAATATCAACTCAAATTCTAATTGATAGACTAAACTATGTTCTCACTGTCATTTAAAATAACCTTCTTAGCATAGGCTTAAGGACAATGATTTCCTTAAGTTCTGGGTCCAATAAAATAAATGTACGCTACCTGTCACTCGACTCTATGAGGGGCGGCTTGAACATACTGATGTTCAAAGCATGTTTCTTCATATAATTTGTTGAGTCAACTCAACTTTGTATGGAAAATAATTTCGATTCGCAAAGTTCGAAACTTCGATCAAATTGTTTGAATCGAAGATGAGTGCATGAGCGGTGCAAGACTATGTATCCAAACCGGTTCTTGAGACGAGCAACTTGTTGAGCACACTCAAAGTTGCAAAGATCAAGTGTTTGGATACATGAGATGTTTGCACGGCTATTATTTGTGTTGAGATGCGTAATATCTAAATGAGATTTAGAAAAGGAAGAAGGCATTAAGGAAAGTCAGTTGAGAAAGAAAGTTTTATCTATTATTAGTAATTGCAAAAGTTGGAGGAACTGAAAATGTGACATATTTGATGTCATAGCTTCAGGATAACCGTTATACAAAAGGAATAGATTGTCATACGTATTGGAAAAAGGAGCAATTGTTGTTTCTTGGACCATTGATGACGTCTAACATTTTTTGGCGTATGTCGTCACCTTGCTTCTGAGCAATGAGTAATTTGTATAATGATAATGTATTAAATTTTAATACATGAATACACAAGATAATAGCAAAACTTATATGGCAAAATAGACTAGGCCGTACCAAAGAGACTAAGCTTCACAAGTCACATAAAGAGGGGTCTGACCTCTCGTATTATGAGTCAATAGACACTTTGTGAATCTTGTCTCAAAAGTATGATGGCCGAAATTCCATTTGTAATAGAGTGGGAGAATAAGTTGGTGAACTCGTAGTCTCGTACATACGGATGTATCCGGACCCAAGTCTAAGTTAGCCAGGATAAGTTGTTCTTTTTTTATAACGATACGTGTTCTTGCTGAAACACAAGTCTGATAAAATAGATAACACAATGACAGAAGTATTTGAACTGCTTCGATCAGATCGAAGAGTCGAATACTTAGCTGTATAATTCTTGCTAAATTAAAAGAAAATGTGATTTTCTCTCAGGTCAATTCTCTTAACACATCTTTGTGTTAGAGAGCATGAATCGCACTTAGTTAGACATGGTACGATGCATGGCAAGTGACTCTGAGTTACAATCCTCACTCTAGTTTAAGTCCTAGATAGTAATGCGTAGGTTCTTGATAAGGTTCTACGAGGACCTTATCAATATGATATTCATTAAATCAATCATTAGGAAGTTACTGGATTACTCGAGTCTCGTGGGACAAATAAATCGAATTAAACATCATAGTTGATGATGACTTAGTCAACTTCCAGGATGCCATTCGGAGTAGGGACTCTGATTAATAACTCGATGCAATCCGAAAAGGGTACTTGTACACGAATAAAGTGTGGACATTAGATTACGTGCCCAAGGAAAGTGTTTCCTTTGGCTTCAAGTGAATCTTCGAGTCTAGAAGATTAGTACAGAAGGAAAATAGTGAAGTATAACTTATGTTGGTTGAGAATGGTTATCATCCTAACTCCTATAAACGGATTATGATGAAACTTTCTCGACAACAGCTGTGTACAAATCTATTCGGATCAGACTCGATGTAAATGCTCATGATAACCACGAAAACTGGAATATATATGTTTTCTAAATATGATTTAGAAGAACAAACAAATAGAGTTTTCAAGGTCAGTTGGAATAAATAAAAGGCATGCGAGGCATCAAGAAGCCAGAACATATGGTTTGTCAAAGTGGTCAAAGAGTTTGACACTTTATCAGAAATGATTATGAACCGTCTAAATGACCAGTAAACTAATTTGGTTTACTCTCGATGAGCTGGATGAGATCCAGGCAAGATAAATATTATGGATTCCAAGAGACCAAGTAAATTATTTGGATGAGATTCAAATGTGTGGTCTAATATGAACATAAAAACTCCTTAAGACGGTTTAGCAGATTCACTCATGAAGGCTCTGCCACATAAAGTCAAGAGAGACTTATGTGTAAATGCGGTATGAGATACCGGGATAAATGGGCCTGAGAGCATGTGAAACATGTTGGGAGATAGGTATGCCCTCGAACTCGAGGCAATTTATCTCTGTGTAAGTGTACAAACATCTTGTTCAAAATTATAGTAAGCTGTATGGTAAGAATTTATCTAAATTAATTTAAATGTAGTCGACATTAGAACTTAGGTAAAGTCCTAAGACTTAATGCGAGGTTAAATAAGTTTCGAAATGAGGATCTCGATCATGGAGAATTATTTGACCGTTAGTAGCATAGGTCTGAAATTGTTCGCGGTCACAGATGTTTCGAGAAAACGATATCGAAACATCGGATATACCATTGTTTCTTTGTCTTCACCATGGAGTGATGACGATGATCTCATGATCGTTTAACTTGGTGAAGTCGAAGACGAGACACAGGTGCTCATTGGAAAATGAGTTCATTGAATGACCCGACAAGAGTTATTATATGGTAATATTGACCAATCTGTCGCTGATAACTCTTAGTGATGATATGCACGTTGGTCTTTTGATTTGAGGTCATTGTACGAACCTGTGCATGAACGGTGTCACTTAGATCACTGATCTAGCCTCGGGAAAGCCCCGTTGAAAGGTTTTTGGTTGGGTGACATTTGAAGCGTGTGAGGAGAGTAATGACCAAGATAGGATTCGTCTCTCCTAGTCATGGGGAGTTAGTGTCGCAGTGTTAGTTCGATCTTTAGTGAAAACTCTGGCCAGAGTATATTAGAAAAATTCCAACATTATTTAACTAAAGATCGATGGAGACTAACCAAGTTTCAAGCTAGTAGGGTTGACAGTTGACCATATCCTAGGCTTGACTAAGCGATATAGTTTTGACAAAAAACTATAACTGTGGTATTCATCACGGACACAGTCAGGATGGTCCTGACAATACTCATGCCAATGAGTTAACTGTAAGAGAATATATTCCAATAAGGCATTTATCCAAATGTATACGTATTGTTCATACTGTATATGGTACCTATTATTCTAAGTATAAATAATTCGTATTAATATACTTAAATAATATCCATAGACTTATAGTTAGGTCCTTACATATCAAGATGAGATCTCGATTATGAGTAAGTAAGTGACCGAATAGAAACGTAAGTCTTAAACGGTTCATGGTCATAGATGTGTCGAGAACTGGATATCGACACATCGGATAGACCATTGTGTCTTAGTCTTACCTTAAGGTAATGATGATCTCATAGTCATTCGACTTGGTGAAGTCGGAGACGAGACACATGTGCTCATTCGAGAATGAGTTCACTGAACGACCACATAAGAGTTATTAAATGGTTGACTTTAACTGAACTGTCTTTAATAACTCTAGGGTGATGATAGGTTAGCTGGTCCTTAAGACCTGAAGTCATTTGTACAAACCTGTAAGTGAACGGTGTAGCTTATGTTGGATCCTGTGGATGGCAAACAACACTAGAAGGGGGGGTTGAATAGTGTTGTATAAAGATAAAACTTTTTCGTTCTTTAATTAATCAACACAAAACAAAACCTTCTAATGTTGCCTAAGAAACCAAGTAGAGTGATCTACGCTTGGTTCTTAATCAACTTAATTAATCTTCAAAACAAGTCAGAGATAAAACTCTTCTGGTAGTCGACTCCCTAAGAACAGTAGTCGACTCCCAGAGGGAAATTAAGCACAGCTCAGTTAAATAAATACTTAATGAAGATATATAAGATTTCACAGAAGTATAAGAGAGAAGCAGATACAGAAATTGATCTTAAAAAGAATTATAAAAGAATATAAGCAATAAGATCAGAAATTGAAAAACCGATTTGGCTATGAAGAACTTTGAGAGTGATGAGAACGATGAGAACTTTTGAGAGAATAATAATTTTGCTCAAGAGAAAATTGGTGAGAAAAATGTTCTCAAAGGGTCTCTATTTATAGAGCCAAAGGAGAATTCAAAATAATTCAAATCAAGTTTGACTTCAGCCCAAAAATCAAGCAATGAATAAATGAGAGAGTGAATCAAGGAATTCTGGTCGCACAGCAGGTAGTCGACTCCCTAACTTTGGTAGTCGACTCCCAGAGTGTCTCAGAGAAAATCTGCTACTACTGGTAGTCGACTCCCTAACTTAGGTAGTCGACTACCAGACTATCTTTTCTGGTAGAAGACAGAAATCAGTGTAGTGAACTACAGGGTGTTTGTAGTCGACTACAAATTGAAACTTAGCTTCTATGAAAAGTATGCTCTCAAATAAGTTTAAAATGAGTTTTAAAAAACATTTTAGAAAATCATTTTGTGTGTGTGCAAATTCTTTCTTGGCTTTGACATAATCCTAAGAAAACGAAAAACCAACTCACACACTAGACTCTATGAAGAACGTGAAGCCATGAATGAGCTTGAGCTAGTTGCATATGCTTCGCGTGAAGTTGAGCTCCTCTTTAGCTTTAGCTTGATCACATTATTTGAGCTTTGGAGTTGCGAGCTAACTTCATCTTCATCTTCTATGTGTGTGGTTGAAGTTCTTCTTCTCGGAGTATGTTTCGAGCTTCAATTTGCTTATTGCACAACCTACACACTTAAGTAGTATGATTAGTAATTTAACAACATTTGGTGTGATCATCAACAAAACAAACCACTTGGGGTGGGACTTGATTCCCATCACTCTCCCCCTTTTTGATGATGACACCCAAATGAAAAACATATGAATAATATGAAATAAAAACAATGAGTAAGTGTACTTACTCCCCCTGCTTAGATACAGTTTATTATTCATTCATGTTTTTGCTTGTTTCACTTTTTCTCCCCCTTGTCATCACAAAAAAAAACATAGTCGTATACATACCAAGTGAAGAAAAAAATTCATAGGCTCCCCCTTAAAGTTTGCATCATTGCAGTTGGGTCTCCCCCTTAATGTATGCATGGATTTAGAGATTCATTGGGAGCTCTTCTACTAATCCCTTATAGTTTTGGTACCTGAAAATCAAACAAATAATTTTGGTACCCTTTCTTTGTGGGTCCGTGGGATTAGTCATACGTAATAATGTAATCATCAACCAAGAGGAAACCAAACCCATTTGGGTTGAGATTTCCCATAAGTAAATCTATAATCTCTACAAAAATGAACATTGTTCATAAAACTAGAAATGTAATTGTCTTTCATTTGGACGGTTCCAATTTTGGGAATCCAAACTTTGACATATCCATTTTCAGTTTTAGGAACTCTAGCTTGATGATGAGATATCCTAGCATTTTGATTGGTCATGTTATAACCTAAGCCATGTTTGCTAGATTGGGGTCTTTGTGATCTAATCAAGCTATCTAATTTTTCTTTACCTTTATTGAACCTAGTAACATTATTAACCAAGTCCTCATGCTTTGCCTTAATGGCGGTCATGTTCTTTTCTAAGTCTCTAAACCTATTTCCTAGGTCTTTGAGTTCTACATTGAGTAACCGATTCTTTTCAATTAAATCCTTATTGTTGCTAATCAATTTTAGGTTCTCTTCTTTAATCTTTTCTAGCTCTTGATTAGTGGGATTAGAACCACAAGATTTATGCATCTTTTTGAGATTTAAAAGCTCTTTGAGTTGGACCTCATATAATGCACAAATTTTATGAAATTCCTCCTCATAATCAATTTCATCATCATCGCTACTATCGCTATCACTAGAGGAATGGTAGGAATTTACCTTGGGGTCTTCCCGTGCCATGAAACACATGTAGTTCCGCTCGTTCCTTTTGCTTGCTTTTCCTTCATTTTCGGATGATAATGAGCTATCGGAATCCTCTTCATCATCGCTTCTATCCCAAGCCCCAAAAGCTTTTCTATTTGGCCTTTTGCCTTTATATGAGTTCGTTCTCTTATCTCTGTTTTTCTTTAGAGGACATTCATTCTTCATATGGCCTGGCCTATTACATTCATAACAAATAACATCATTAGTGGAATTGAACTTACGGTTGTAGGACTTACGTGCTTTTAGGATTTTCTTGTATCCTTTGGAGATGAGTGCCATTTGTTTCTCCATCTCATCTTTGACTTCATTCTCGGACTCCTCCGTATCCGATGTTGCTTTGAATGCAAGGTTCTTCTTCTTTTCAACGTGTTCCTTGGTCTTTCGCTCTTGCAGTTGGAGTTCATACGCCATTAGATTGCCGATGAGCTCTTCCAAGGTTAGCTTTGAAGTGTCGTTGCCTTCTTCAATGGCCGAGGCTTTGGATTGCCATTCGGGAGTGAGGGATCTAAGGATCTTGCATACATGATCCTCTTGTGTGTACTTCTTTCCCAATCCCGCAAGTGTGTTGACGATCTCCGTAAACCTCGTGTACATCTCCGTTATGTTCTCGTCTTTCTCCATCATAAATTTTTCATACCTGCCAGCATAAAGAGAAGATTTTGAAGATTTAACTTTTTGGTTACCTTCATGTGTTACCTCAAGAAGTTTCCATATTTGGTGCGCGGAGGTAGCCATGGAGATGCGGTTGTACTCCGTTGTGTCAAGGCCGCAATATAGAGTGGACACCGCCTTGGCATTTAGAGAGACTTTGTCCTTCTCCGTCTTGGTCCACTTTTCTTCCTCAAGAGTGGGTTCTTCATAAGGATTCTCCACTATCTTCCATAGATCATAGGAGATAGAGAGAAGGTACATTCGCATCCGATTCTTCCAAGATCCATAATTTGATCCGTTGAGAAGTGGTGGTCTGGTGGAAGATTGTCCTTCGGGGAAATGATTGGTTGACGCCATCTATAACCTCGCTCTGATACCAAGTGTTGGATCCTGTGGATGGCAAACAACACTAGAAGGGGGGGTTGAATAATGTTGTATAAAGATAAAACTTTTTCGTTCTTTAATTAATCAACACAAAACAAAACCTTCTAATGTTGCCTAAGAAACCAAGTAGAGTGATCTACGCTTGGTTCTTAATCAACTTAATTAATCTTCAAAACAAGTCAGAGATAAAACTCTTCTGGTAGTCGACTCCCTAAGAACAGTAGTCGACTCCCAGAGGGAAATTAAGCACAGCTCAGTTAAATAAATACTTAATGAAGATATATAAGATTTCACAGAAGTATAAGAGAGAAGCAGATACAGAAATTGATCTTAAAAAGAATTATAAAAGAATATAAGCAATAAGATCAGAAATTGAAAAACCGATTTGGCTATGAAGAACTTTGAGAGCGATGAGAACGATGAGAACTTTTGAGAGAATAATAATTTTGCTCAAGAGAAAATTGGTGAGAAAAATGTTCTCAAAGGGTCTCTATTTATAGAGCCAAAGGAGAATTCAAAATAATTCAAATCAAGTTTGACTTCAGCCCAAAAATCAAGCAATGAATAAATGAGAGAGTGAATCAAGGAATTCTGGTCGCACAGCAGGTAGTCGACTCCCTAACTTTGGTAGTCGACTCCCAGAGTGTCTCAGAGAAAATCTGCTACTACTGGTAGTCGACTCCCTAACTTAGGTAGTCGACTACCAGACTATCTTTTCTGGTAGAAGACAGAAATCAGTGTAGTGAACTACAGGGTGTTTGTAGTTGACTACAAATTGAAACTTAGCTTCTATGAAAAGTATGCTCTCAAATAAGTTTAAAATGAGTTTTAAAAAACATTTTAGAAAATCATTTTGTGTGTGTGCAAATTCTTTCTTGGCTTTGACATAATCCTAAGAAAACGAAAAACCAACTCACACACTAGACTCTATGAAGAACGTGAAGCCATGAATGAGCTTGAGCTAATTGCATATGCTTCGCGTGAAGTTGAGCTCCTCTTTAGCTTTAGCTTGATCACATTATTTGAGCTTTGGAGTTGCGAGCTAACTTCATCTTCATCTTCTATGTGTGTGGTTGAAGTTCTTCTTCTCGGAGTATGTTTCGAGCTTCAATTTGCTTATTGCACAACCTACACACTTAAGTAGTATGATTAGTAATTTAACAACATTTGGTGTGATCATCAACAAAACAAACCACTTGGGGTGGGACTTGATTCCCATCAGCTTAGACCTATGATCTAGCTTCGAGGCTAGGCCTGCTGAAAGATCTTAGGTTGAGCTGCACCCGCAGCTCTCGAGGCGAGTAGATGACTAAGATGGGATTCGTCACTTCAGTTAAAGGGAAGTTAGTGTTACAGGCTCAGTACGGTCTTTATGTTAATCCTCGGCCGGGGTGCGTCGTAAGAAGTACAACGTGTATACAATAAAGACTGCCGTATACTGGCCAATGTTGTCTAATAGGGTTGACAGTAAACCATACCCTAGGCCAACAAGAACACAGTCTTGACGAAGGGACTACGGCTAACGGAGTTCATCACTGACACAGCCAATATAAACCCAATGATGCTTTTGTCAAAGGGTTGATCACGTTATGAAGATTCTGAAACAGGGATGGCAGCTACTGCTCGTAGTGACCGTCGTTTAGGGGTTCCGAGCCCCAACCTGTAGTAAGGTCAGGCTGTAGGGTCTCACACCGAGTAGTGTTCGTGTCTTAGTAATATGAAGATAGAATAGAGAGAGATATCATTTGATGATATTCACAAAGCTTGTTGTGAAAGTTAGTCGCAATAGCAATAGGGACAAACGTTGCATTTGATGCAAACTATGATTAAACGTGTCGTAAATTGGTTATGACAAATTTAGTAGGAACAAATATATTGGAAAGGGTTACCTGGATGACGGGATCGTCCCGGTCTAAACACATGTTCAAACCGTGTCCAAATCGGAGCTTAAACGAGCCCGGAAACGCGAAAACAGTCTAAGGCTAAGTGGGTTAGACCCACTAGGCTAATGAGCCCATAGGCAAAGGCAAACGGGCGCAGCCCGCTAGCTGCAGCGGGCGCACGCCTGCTGCACAGCGGACGCAGCCCGCTGCAGCAGCGGGCATTGCCCGCTGGCTGCAGCGGGCGGGCGCCCGCTGCAAGAGCGGGCGTGGCCCGCTACACAGCGGGCCAGCGCCCGCTGTTGCAGCGGGCGCGGCCCGCTGTGGCAGCGTGCGTGTAGCCCGCCTTTGCCCCCCCTTGGGCGGGCGCGCCCACTAAGCTTAGCGGGCGCGCCCGCAACTTAAGTCAATTTAGGGTTTTTTGAAACCCCAAATGACGGCTACGAATTTTGATAATTTGCTCAACTTTGAGCAATTGTTTGAGGGGTCAAACGAAGTCGAAATTCGTAGCCGTCGGTTCCTACGTGTTCACCATTCGAAGATTTTCGGATTGATAGCTTGTTTGGTGTCTAAGGTTTAATATGCAAAGAGAATTAATTAGTTAAAGTTTGCCTTTATGAAAAGCTAACTTAAACTAGAAATTAAGCCAAATTCGCTTAATTGTTTTCCCCCCATTTTGCGAATGTCCCACATTGCTCGCAACGAAGGAGTGAGTGCCGACTCCCTATATAAATAGGGGTGCACTCTCTTCGTTGAAAAACACACCAAGTCATCGATCGAGTAGCTCCAGCCTTTTAGAGCAAGCTCGATCGGCGACTAAATTATTCTCTCTCTCTCTCTCTTCCTGTTCTCCGGAGTAGCAAGACTACGAAGGGGGTTTGGATTTTGATCCGGACGTCTAAGACGCGGGTTCTTCTCAAGTGAAACTTTCTACCGCGTGTGATCGGCTCGGAGGCGAAAGTCGGCTCGAGCGGATCGGTGCGAGGGTGCGAGGCGGCTCAGGCGGATCGAGTCAAAGCGGCTCGGCTACGAGGAGCTTCTGAAGACGGTGCGGTACATCTTACCTGCTCCAGGGCCATGATTCCGGGTATGTGGTTAAGTAATTTGTAATGTAGATTTAAATTAGTCGCTTTAGAGTAGATCCCTCTTGGGGTGGTCAGATCCACCCCAAGTTGTCATAGATCGGGCTAGGTTCTGGCTCCTCAGAGCCTAGCTAAATAGTTTAGCTAGTGTAGAAATTTTGAATTTCTGTTTTCCGCTGCGTTTTTGTGCCTCTGTGGTCCGTCCGACTTAGGACGGACACAGATCCGAGCTCTGAGGGTCCGCCAAAACCCCAATAGTGGCATCTGAGCTTGTTGAGCTTGAGTACGGGTTCTCGGGTTATGAGCCGACCCGAAGTAATCGCTCTTACCGTACCAAGTCCCGATAAGATGGTGATCTTATAATGGGTTGGGCATTGTCGAGAGGCATGCCGTAAAACAAGTTTCTGAGGTATCTTGTGACGGGTCTAGGGTGCCATGGATGATGGGCCTTAACAGCGTCGCAATGATATCAGAGTGATACCCAACAGTGGTATCAGAGCCACGGTTATGCTATAGATCTATTATAGCGACTTTTAAATCTGTTAAATTACTTAATTTTAAACATATAAAACTATTTTGGCTTTATGTTAAAATTGGTTCAATAATCTTTTGTGTTGTAAAAATCGTTTTTTCAACACGAAATTTTTTTTTGGGGAAAATTTAATTCTATGCGATAAATTTTAAATGTGTCTCCAATGTTTAAATGCTTTATAAATTTTTCTATGAGATATAAATATTTTTCGAGCATTTAAATGTTTATGTAATTTCAAGAAATATTTTGTTTTTGAAACTTAATTTTTCTTAAGTTACATAAAGATTAGGAATTTTAAAAACTTTGTTTGAAAGCTTTTAAATCAATTTCTAATGTTTTAAAAGTGTTTTAAAATTGTTTTAGAGGATATGTAAATCATAGAACTATTTCATTTTCATAAGATGAAAAGATAATTAGTTTCTTTTTACATATAAATTTCTAAAATTATTTATGCGATATTTTGATTTTAGAAATAATTGATTAAAAAATTTTAAGCCTAGGTTTTAGAATTATTTGATAATTTTATACCTAGTTTTATGTGATAAAATGTATTGGAGCTTTAAAAAATTTTTTAATCTTCGAATTTAAATTGTTAAATTCTAGATTTGCGTGTTTTTATTATGTAGATAATTTTAAACTTGCAAATACTCGTTATATGTCACAAATATGAAACTTTCATTTATGCGGATAAATTAGTTGTTTCAAATTCTTTAATGGACATATTGAATAATGTATTCATAAACCTTATTAGGTTACCATTAAATGTTTAAAATTTTATGAGATGAAATTTTATATTAACTAGTGACATGTTATGTTTGATAAAACGACACAACATCAAACTTAATACCAGATTATGGTAGTCCCTTTGATTGTCAATCATTTCATTAAAACGTTTAATTGATGATTTCCATAAAAGACAAATGTTGAATTGTTTTATAAAATCCTAATTAGATTGGGGTAGCACGTTGAACGAATAGACCGTATAGTTGATAAGGACTTAATAAAAATTGTTCAACCCATCCATAAAATTTCGAATTTTAGGATTCACTAGTTGATAAGGATTAACTAGTCTTCTTAATTAAAAGCCATTTAGTTGTTTGAAAAACATAGAATTGATGAAAACTCCTTCAATGGATCATGATGTCGGTCAATGTGCTTGGTTAAGTTTGCTGGACCAACCTAGCTAGACTGGGTAACAAGTGGTCCTGGCTTAGTCAATTCCCTGGCCGCGTCCGCTGGACCGCAAGGAGTCGATTCATGACTATGTAAGCCCATCGACTATACCTAAGTCAATACGATAATAATCTTGTTCAAGATAAATCGTAGCCCTCCTTGTTTTAGGAGTTGTCAACTGTAAGAAACATGTTACGGTTGTTGAGCTACACTCAAGCCGTGATATGTCAATCTTATAGAAACTGATTTCTTGATTGACATCTTGACCTGACTGAAACCGTTGTCTCATCCTTCGAGCATCGGCATAAGTCTAACCAAGAATGTAGTCTAATTCCTGACCCAAACCAACGTGTCGTGCATACACCGAGCGGCGGGGCAAGTCAGGCTAGACACGAAAACAAGGGCCCGACTAGGCTAGCCATTGCCATCCGGTTGAGCACACTCATGATCACAAATGACTAGGGGTAAAAATCGATAGGGAATCATAGTTTATATGATTGACGACGAGTTTGTCTACCGACTGCAGAGTCGGACAACTTGTTGAGATACACTCAAGGTTGTCAGACTCGGGGTAGTCGGATCCCTCTCTCACAAATGTTATTTTATAATAAATTGTTTATTATTATGGCTTTAATAAATTTAGTGGAAGCATATAGTTTTATAAAAACCATTAAAACTATACTACGAACTAATACTAACTAAAGTATCTATAAAATGTAGAATGGATTCGGATCTTAGATATATGGTTGAGAAGAATGTGCTCGATGGAACGAACTACAAAGACTGGCTTAGGAACATCAAGTTGGTCCTTTCCCTAGCCGGGATAGGATACGTACTGTTCGAGGACGCTCCGGATAAACCCGATGAAGATTCGACCTTCGAGAAAAAAGAAGCCTACAAATTGTACCAGAGGGATGCAGAGAAGGCCAGGTGCCTTACTCTGGCTTCGATGAGCAACGAGCTGCAGAGGAAGCATGAACATATGGATGTTCAAAGCATGCTCCTCAATGCACAAGAGTTGTACGGCAAGCGATCTCGAGCTGCCAAGTTCGAAGCCACCAGCAACCTCTGGGGCACCAAGATGGGGGCAGGGCCCATACATGATCATGTTATCAAGATGATCGGGTACGTAGAGGACGCCGCCCAGTTAGGATTTGTCTTGGACAATGAGATGTCCATAGACATTATCCTAAAGTCTTTGACTCCTGAGTTTAAGCCTTTCATCACTGGTTTTATAATGAACAGTCTTGAAACGAATCTTCCTGGTCTCCTCAATATGCTAGGCAGTTTGAGGAGATTGAGAAGAAGCCGACTGCATTGGTTGTTGGCTCTGCTTCTTCCGACCAACCGAAAGGCAAGGGTAAGAAGAGGCAGGTCCCGCAACTTGCGAAGGCAAAGAAAGGAAAGAAAAAGACTAAAGGGCCCCCGTCGAAATCTGAGTGCTTCCATTGCCACAAGATTGGCCACTGGAAGAGGAACTGTAAGATCTATCTTGCAGAGAAGAAGAAGGGGCATACAGATGCCTCCACCTCATGTACAAATTCAATTCATTAAAACATAATTATTTCCAATCATATAGTATGAGATACTAAAACACATCTGTGTAATGTATACAGGTGGCTGATATGAAACAGAGATTGGGAGAAGTGCGGAGGACGGTCGGCAATCTGAGCAATCGTTGCTGCTAGGGCCGTTCAACGACTTCAAGAGACAAGATCAAGAAGGAGATGATACTATTTTAGTTTAAATAAATTGTATCATTTCTTGAAATATGAAAACAATGATTGAGTGTTCTGCACTCAAAGTTTATGGGATAAACAAATTACGGTTCATCTTAATGAATCCGTTGTTTTAATGAATGTCTTGGAAATTGCGTTTTTGTTGAATTGAATTTTGATTGGCTTAAATTTTCTGTGATTGTGGCTTTCTGAGATGGTTGCGAAATTCTCGAATGATGTTGCGAAGCTTCGGAAAATGTTGATTTTTGAGCTGACTTGATGTTATAGTCAATTGGTAGTTAAGTATAGGTTCCAGGGGCGTATAAATTGTGTGTGATCACAATTATACGCATATTAAGATTAATTCTTAATAAACCACATTTAGTTATTAAAGAGTTAATATGACAATGCGGTTAAGGGAAAAAGTACAGTGTAGGACGTTTTGATTGAGCAAGTCAATGTCAAGTTTCCTTAAACCGATCTTGACTTGACTCATTCGTCAAACCGAACCTGACACTAGTACATTCCATCAAAAGCACTTATAAAATGGTTATAACTTCGTATATATAATCTAAATATGATTTAGATATAATATTGAAGTATTTAACCAGGTAATTCTCAAAGTCAGTGGGAGCCAGCTTGTATACTTGGTTTCGGTCTCTCGGACTAAGTAAAAAATATTTCCACCTTAAATAAATCATCTATATAGAACATTGAATCAAAACTGTTTTGATTTAATCGAATATATAGAGACTCAGGGTGTCTAGTATGTACTTGACATATTGACACAAGACAAGTGGAATGAGCTGAGACTGACTTATAGATTAGACCCTACATCTAGGTTGTATTAGCTAATTGTTAGTTATACAAAGATAGGAAAAATTGATCCAGATCATTTTTCCAAAAGATCAACCATGTGTGATCAAGAGATGTATTATTTAATCCATTAAGATTAGTTGTAGATACTCGTTAGTAAAACCACTCTTAGGTTTGTCATATAAACGTCAATCTGACTGATATGCTATAGCGGTATGAGATACCGAGATAAATAGCCTAAGTGCAAGTGGGAGATGTAGGAGAATATATGCCCATAAGGCATTTATCCAAATGTATACGTCTTGTTCATACTGTATATGGTACCTATTATTCTAAGTATAAATAGTTCGTATTAATATACTTAGATAATATCCATAAACTTATAGTTAGGTCCTTACATATCTAGATGAGATCTCGATTATGAGTAAGTAAGTGACCGAATAGAAACGTAAGTCTTAAACGGTTCATGGTCATTGTTACGAGGTGGAACTCGCGTACAATGAATTTGTATTGAGGAGAACCAAGGGCACGGTGGTTATGTTGAGAGGAGGGTTTAGGTGGGCTATTTAACAAGTGATTAGTGGGGTGAAGAGGTTGGACTTGCCGTCGGGGGTGGCCACGGAGTCAAATCTCTCCGGGCGCGACGGAGGAAGATGGGACGGCGGGAGGTTGAAGCTGATGTCGACCAAGGGCGAGCTTTCCTGCAGCACGAGCAACTCGTCAGAAGGGCAGGGTTGGGGTCCAACCCTTAGCCCCTCCGATGCCTAAGTTAGTGATAGGACTTAAAACGGGGGCTAGGCACACCGGTCGGACTGAGGGTGTGTCGACCGTACGTGACGAGCTATATGTGGGAGAACAAAGATGTGGACAACCTTTGCTCTCGTGTGTGAATAATAGATTTAGAGAGAGAATTTGCCAACCTCTTTCCTCGTAAGAAGTAAGGGGGTATTTATACCTGATGGGAGATGACTAGGTAGGGCTGACCTGGCATGCTGACTTGACGTGCTGAGTTGGCTCGGTTGTTAGCGGAAGCTTCAGACGAGGATGTCAGGAATAGGAGTGCCTGACCTGCTTTTGTCAGACGGCGCAACGGCCAGGGGCACTTTTGTCAGGATGTCAGGGCCGAAAGCATTAAGTGTCAGGGGGCTCAGCTGCCAGGGGGTGCTTTGTCAGACGGTCGGGCGGCTTTTGTGTCGGTCGTATCCTTATCCTAGGTTGTTTGTCGTTGGTGATGAACTAAAGGTCTGGCTATGCTATCCTAGGCGCCGCGGTTCATGGGGATCAGACGGGTCGTCCGGATCGGGGGTTGTCCGGCTCGGCCGCGCCCCCGGTTCAGTCGCGGGTTATGGGTCGCTGGCACGGAAGGATACGCCCGTGCCTATGTCAGCATACCCGGCGGTGCTGTCCGGGCGCTCCCCAAGCGCACTGCCCCTGGCGGGTCGAGCAACTGCGGTTGTACGCCTCGGCCGGGTGGAGGGAGTGCTGTGAGGTGCGCCCGTTCCCATGTAGCTTCGGTTTTCCGGGGTGGCGGCCCTTTCGTGAAGGGGAGATTTCACGGGGTATGTCGGCGGATCTGGGTGGGAGTCGGACTCCTACGATCTTTTGGTCGTAACAGTCATAGATGTGTCGAGAACTGGATATCGACACATCAGATAGACCATTGTGTCTTAGTCTTACCTTATGGTAATGATGATCTCATAGTCATCCGACTTGGTGAAGTCGGAGACGAGACACAGGTGCTCATTAGAGAATGAGTTCACTGAACGACCACATAAGAGTTATTAAATGGTTGACTTTAACTGAACTGTCTTTAATAACTCTAGGGTGATGATAGGTTAGCTGGTCCTTAAGACCTGAAGTCATTTGTACAAACCTGTAAGTGAACGGTGTAGCTTAGACCGATGATCTAGCTTCGAGGCTAGGCCTGCTGAAAGATCTTAGGTTGAGCTGCACCCGAAGCTCTCGAGGCGAGTAGATGACTAAGAAGGGATTCGTCACTTCCGTTAAAGGGAAGTTAGTGTTACAGGCTCAGTACGGTCTTTATGTTAATCCTCGGTCGGGGTGCATTGTAAGAAGTACAACGTGTATACAGTAAAGACCGTCGTATACTGGCCAATGTTGTCTAATAGGGTTGACAGTAAACCATACCCTAGGCCAACAAGAACACAGTCTTGACGAAGGGACTACGGCTAACGGAGTTCATCACTGACACAGCCAATATAAACCCAATGATGCTTTTGTTAAAGGGTCGATCACGTTATGATGATTCTGAAACAGGGACGACAGCTACTGCTCGTAGTGACCGTCATCTAGGGGTTCCGAGCCCCAACCTGTAGTAAGGTCAAGCTGTAGGGTCTCACATCGAGTAGTGTTCGTGTCTTAGTAATAGGAAGATAGAATAGAGAGAGATATCATTTGATGATATTCACAAAGCTTGTTGTGAAAGTTAGTCGCAATAGCAATAGGGACAAACGTTGCATTTGATGCAAACTATGATTAAACGTGTCGTAAATTGGTTACGACAAATTTAGTAGGAACAAATATATTGGAAAGGGTTATCTAGATGACGGGATCGTCCCGGTCTAAACACATGTTCAAACCGTGTCCAAATCGGAGCTTAAACGAGCCCGGAAACGCGAAAACAGTCCAAGGCGAAGTGGGTTAGACCCACTGGGCTAATGAGCCCATAGGCAAAGGCAAACAGGCGCATCCCGCTAGTTGCCGTGGGCGCACACCCGCTGCACAGCGCCCGCTGTTGCAGCGGGCGTGTGGCCCACCTTTGCCCCCCTTGGGCGGGCGCGCCCGCTAAGCTTAGCAGGCGCGCCCGCAACTTAAGTCAATTTAGGGTTTTTTGAAACCCCAAATGACGGCTACGAATTTTGATAATTTGCTCAACTTTGAGCAATTGTTTGAGGGGTCAAACGAAGTCGAAATTCATCGCCGTCGGTTCCTACGCGTTCACCATTTGAAGCTTTTCGGATTGATAGCTTGTTTGGTGTCTAAGATTTAATATGCAAAGAGAATTAATTAGTTAAAGTTTGCCTTTATGAAAAGCTAACTTAAACTAGAAATTAAGCCAAATTGGCTTAATTGTTTTTTCCCACATTGCTCGCAACGAAGGAGTGAGTGCCGACTCCCTATATAAATAGGGATGCACTCTCTTCGTTGAAAAACACACCAAGTCATCGATCGAGTAGCTCCAGACTTTTAGAGCAAGCTCGATCGGCGACTAAATTTTTCTCTCTCTCTCTTCATGTTCTCCGGAGTAGTCCTAGCAAGACTACGAAGGGGGTTTGGATTTTGATCCGGACGTCTAAGACGCGGGTTCTTCTCAAGTGAAACTTTCTACCGCGTGTGATCGGCTCGGAGGCGAAAGTCGGCTCGGGCGGATCGGTGCGAGGGTGCGAGGCGGCTCAGGTGGATCGAGTCAAAGCGGCTCGGCTACGAGGAGCTTTTGAAGACGGTGCGGTACATCTTGCCTGCTCCAGGGCCAAGATTCCGGGTATGTGGTTAAGTAACTTGTAGTGTAGATTTAAATTAGTCGCTTTAGAGTAGATCCCTCTTGGGGTGGTCAGATCCACCCCAAGTTGGCATAGATCGGGCTAGGTTCTGGCTCCCCAGAGCCTAGCTAAATAGTTTAGCTAGTGTAGAAATTTTGAATTTCTGTTTTCTGCTGCGTTTTTGTGCCTCTGTGGTCTGTCCGACTTAGGACAGACACAGATCCGAGCTCTGGGGGTCCGCCAAAACCCCAACATTAACCACATACGTATGATACCAAAACAGGGACGGCACCTGATGCTCGTGGTCTCTGCCATCTGGGGTTTCGAGCCCCACCTGTAGTAGGATCAGGCTGTAGGGTCTCACACAGAGTGAGACCTTTGTCAAGTAATAGGTAGAAATTAGGGAGAATATGCATTTGATGGAAGAGAAAGAAAATTGCAAAGAGTTTGCAGTTAGCTTACGGACTCGGGATAAATGATCCTGAGTGCAAGTGGGAGATGTTGAGGAATGTATGCACTCGGTTCATTTGTATTTGATGCAAATGGTTTTTCAATATTAGATGTGGAAATTTTGCATATGATACAAAGGAAATTAAATGTGTCGTAAATTATTTACGTGCATATTTAATATAATAATCGCATGGAAAGGGTTACTTGAATGACGTGATCGTCCCGATATAAATGCAGGTTCAAACCGCGTTGAAAACGGACTCCAAACGCACAAGTTAGAGCCACAAAAGCACAAAAGGCCCGTATATGGCATTGCGGGTCGGGCGCGCCCAACCCAATAAAAGGAGCTCATGTCCGTGTTTGACATGGGCGTAGCCCACACCCGGGCACAGTGCCATGCTGTGAATGGGCGCGCGCACCCGTGCATAGCATACGCACGCGCCCAGACGGCAGCGCATGTGCGCTACACATGTGGCGCACGGGTGGGGCTTGTGGATGGGTCTCACCTGGTGCTAGGGTTGCGTGCTTAGTGGCTCATTATTTTGACGGCTCGGTTTTTGCGAAAAACTGAGTTTTGGGCTATCTTTGGAGCCTCGTTTGAGGGGTCAAACGAACTCCGAATGACGTGCTATTTCTTCCTACGCGTTCACCGTTCAACCCTCTTCTATTTGATAGGTTGTATCACTTGCGAAGCTTAACGGTGAGGGAGGAAAAATTCGCTAAAGTTTTGCCTTTATGAAAGGCAAACTTTAATTAATTTTTTCTCCAGAACTTTTAGTCCCACATCAGATATGGAGTGAAGGGGGGTCAGCCGCGTCTATATAAATAGGGGTCTGTCCCCTTCCCCATGCTCCAGATCTGAGTTTCTCTATTAAACATGAGCAAGTCCGGATCTGAGCTTAAAGAAAAATATTCTCATTCACCCTAAATTTCTTCATTGCTCCTGTTCGGGCTCTAACAAAGCTATGAAGGAGCTCGGATCGGATCCGAAGTCTTGCTGAAGGATCCACTCAAGGTGAAATCTTCTTCAGCGTGTGGTTGACTTGGCGACAAAGGTGTTGCTCGCCTCGGGACGCGGTGCAGTTTGGGAAGAGGTTCGGCTCAGGACGAGGTGCGGCTTGGGAGAAGCGGCGTGGGGGCCAAAGAAATGTTGCGAAAAACGACGCTTCGTATTCTGTGAAAACAAAGTGAAAGATATGTAGTTTAAATTAAACACGTGTTTATAATTGCATATGTTAGATAGATCTATCCTTAGGGGTTGGTCGGACCCAACCCTGGGACAGTAGAGATCTTGGATATGGTTAAAATCTTTAGGGCTGTCCTTAAAATTGTTTTAAGATAATTTTCTGCTGATTTATTTGATATCTTTGTCCGACCGACTTAGGCCAGACGTCGATTTTATTGCCCTAAGGACCCAGAAAACCCTTCAATGGAGGCCTAGGAAATGATTTCTAATACTTTCCTAGGATAGAATGGAAGGTGTGTGTGCTCCAACATAATTCTACTTTTAAGCTACATACTAATGAGAAATACAAGAGAATAAAAGAATTACATTTGTTTTTGCATCTCTTTTTTCTATTGAATGATCTTGAAGTCTTCTTGAAGCTTCTATCTTCATCTTTGATCATTCAATCAACTTTACGAGCTTTGATTGATCCTTGAGTGACATCCATTGCTAATTGATCTTCACGATTTGATTAGGCAATGGATTAACTGCAAGTATAGGATTAGTCACAAGTATTTATGTTTACTCATCATCAAAACCAAGTAGAGAGAAGTCCAATACTCAACAAAGTACAAGCTCATGTGGATTTGCACTTTGTTGTTTTATGTGAGAGGGCATATGTTGCCCTTTCTTATATGGCGTATGGTACACATTATTCTCATATATGTATGTATATACGTGTAAACGCACGTGTGTGTACACACACGTGTGTGAGAGGAATATGGAGGTGTGCTGACAGCGCATGAATTTCTGTCAGCAATTCAGGGGGTTAAAAACAATTTTATTTAATTTTTTTGTAGTGTGTTTTACAACTTGTTAACTAGCTCCCCACTAATTTCCAAGCCGATCCAACACTGTTTGAGTTTCCGTTCATCCATTTCAAAAACGTTGCGCTGACAGTTCGGAATTCTAGAGCGGTTTTTTGAAATGGATGAACGGAGGCTCAAACGGTGTTGGATCGGCTTGAAAATTGGTGGGGAATTAGTTAAGTTGTAGAACACTGCAAAAAAATTTAAAAAAATTGTTTTACCCCCTCGAATTGCTGACAGCACAGGAAAAAATTCCTGCGCTGTCAGCACACCTCCATATTCCTCTACATCTCTCTCTCTCTCTCTCTCTCTGTGTGTGTGTGTGTGTGTGTGTGTGTGTGTGAAAAATGAAAATAATGTGTATCATATGACATATGGTTATAAGCTTCATATACATCTCCAGAACTCCAACCTCTGTCATTGTTTGGAGAATTGGAATTGTTCATTTGATCTTCATATTCTAAAACACCAAAACACGAAAAATATTATATGAACCCAATAGGGTTTACACATTCATCAACCCATCGCAAATTTTGCGATTTGCATAAATAGAACTTTTGCACATGTTGGTGACAACAATGCCTGATTTAGGGCCTGTTCTTTTGTAGGAATGTGAAATTGGAAAAGTTGAGGGAGTGAGGAATCTGATGAGAGAGAAAAGCTTGTGTAGTGTGTTCTTTTGTTGGAAAGTGGGGTTGGAATGTGGAGATGGAAAGTTGAGGTGGGTCCTACTTTGTGTAGTGTGTTCTTTTGGTTAAAGAAAGTTGGAGTTGGAAAGTTGGAATGTAGGGTGGGGTGAACCTAGGTAAGGTTAACCTCCTAAATAAAAAGAGATCAGTTTGGGTTATTTTTTTACACTTGCAGGTACAATGCAGAAACCCAATACAACAATAATCTGATGAAATACCGGAAAGAAAATTTATAGTGGAATGCGGCCAGGCATGCGACAGATTAAAAATTATCACGTACATTGCAAAATATTGCCCTGCTATGACAATATACGTAAAAATGGCCTGGCCGAAGCATAAGTATAGACAAGCAAACTGGCATGACGCAGTAATAAAAATTGGGAAGAACGACAGGCAAGAAAATCCACGCAAGCAGATCGATTGACAAGATACAAGGAAAGGAACAGATTCGTAAATTGGCATGTACATTCTTACGTGGATCCAATGTAAGGTCATGGCAAATATAATTTCGACAGCAACATATACAAAAAATAAAATGTCCAAAACATAACACGATATCAAAAATATTATCATGCAACACGGCAAGCAAACTATACAAACATGGAATTTATAAAAAGTTATACATCCCAAGTACTCCAAAAGCCAAATCTACATTATGAAATAAACCCAAAAAGATCATCAGCAATAGAAGTTCCAACCGACAACCAACATACAATCCAACGCATTAGTTATTGTTATACAACATCAGCAAAATAATAACACCTAGACCTATGATAGAATACAGAACTAACTTCAGCGAGTTGAACTCAGATATCATGCTATCCATTCTAGCGGTGTTACTCTCCAATTGACCTTCGACCCGAGCCAACCTCCTGTCAATCTCACCCCACCTCATCTCAGTAGGTAAGCTCGCAGGGATTTCAAGTATTCCTCCTCTTTCATTCGCTTCCATTAAGTGCCGAATAATAAACGACGACCACTCACCGTGAGGGGGGTCCTTCCATTCGAAGTAATCACACTTGCCGACGCGAGACGGACAGGTCCAAAACCGTCTGCCAGGGTTCGTAAGAGTCCAAGAGGTCTTCCTCGGTCCCCACTTACCACAGTGGCACCTCTTGGAGTCTCCATCATCCGTATCCAACTCAGGTACACTGTTCGCATTCCGAAGGCGGGAGCGAATAGACGTGTTGGAGCCTGAACTCATTTGTATCTGGAAAAACATAAACAAAAGCAACATTAATGTTGTGTAGTGTTAGTAAAAAAAGAACAAAATAAATAAATTGATATGGGGAAGTTGAAGGCATACCTAGGAGAATATAATAAACCATGACATCAACGTATCCGCCAGTTTTCAGAAGCATCAAAGTATTTTTGACATGTAAAAAACCATAAGCAAATAAAATTCATGTGCTTAGCAATTAGAATGAAAAGAATAAAATTGGGAATCTTGTATAGCCCTCAGGAATATAATTGTATAGCTCCCAAGAGTAAAAGTGAAAATAAAATCCATGTGCAATGCAAATAGAATGAAAACTAGGAATCTTGTATAGCCCTCAGGACGTTATATTCAACATTTGCCCAACTAGGTTGCAAGCGGTTGCTCCTTACTAATGGAACCATCCTGCCTACCATCCATATAATTGGGAAATTAAGAGTATCTTTCACATATTTCATGTTTTGCATCATTGGGCCATTGGGATAAAAATTCATAGATTTCACCTATAGTGCACTGCCCATGCCAATTCCATGCCCAAAAGGCCAATATCAAACATAATAATCATCCACCTGACACATAGAGGTGGAAAAAATGTCCATGCCAATTTCCATGCCTACCAAAAAATCAATTACCTGCTGATGAAACATAGAGTACTCAAAGTGATAGGAGAAGCACAAATCTGGGTTCCCAGACACACCCCCAAAAACTTCATACTGCATCATATCTCCCTAACAATTTAAACATAGGCAATTGCCATGACATGAACCAAAAAATGCAGCCAAGTGCAATGAGAAGAACTGCAAATACTGCAGCCAAGCAATTGGTGCACCCAGATATGACTCAAATTCCCATGAAATCCACATACATATCTGTCATGCCCAGACACAAACATTTCCAAGTGCAGTAGTCACAAGCCAAATGGCCTGGCATCTTGTGTATCCCTCAGTAATAAAAATGTTTAGCCCACAAGAATAAAATTGCAAATAAATTTTAAACTGCAGCAAAAAATGCTAAAACTGCTAAAACTGCAGCAAAAAACTGCAGCAACCACAAATAAGACTGCAGCAACCACAAATAAGACTGCAGCAACCACAAACTGCAGCAACCACAAATAAGACTGCAGCAACCACAAACTGCAGCAACCCTAGTGATATGACAAGAAATGCTAAAACTGCAGCAAAAAATTGCACCAACCACAAACTTGCTCATCTCTTTCTCATACTGTCAGGAGAAGCCAAATGTCAAGAAAAAAACCAAATAAAAGCCATAAACTGCAGCTGAAAAAATGAGGACGCACAGTGATAGGAGAAGCCCAAATATGGGTTCCCAGAGAAACCCCAAAAAAAGTCATACTGCAGCATATCTCCCTACCATTGTTAACATAGCCAATTTACATGTCAAGAACCAAAAACAGTGCATGGATAGCATACTGCAGCATAGCATATCATATCTCCCAAAGAAATTTACCAATTCATGTCAAGAACCAAAAACATGTCAAGAACCAAAAAAGTCCTACTGCAGCATAGCATATCTCCCAAAGAAATTTACCAATTCTTAATAACAGTGCATGGAATAGCACAAAAAATATGGGAGGCCATGGCCAAAAACAGCAGCTGAAAGAAGCCAAATGAAGCAAATCATAAATGGTGTATGTCCTTGATGTCTCATATTGCCCTCAGCATATATGTTGGTTTACTCAAAGCACTCAAATTCCAACATGTTGGTATTCACAAACCCAAATAGGTTGTTGGCTGGTGGAAAAATGTAAGCCCATCTTGGGAATAACACACAAATTAAGGTGAAGGTGTTTGGAGATGGAAGGAAGAAGAAGCCAAAAATATATCAGGAGAAGAACAAAATATATGCAAGGTCAAGAACCAAAAAATTCCCAATTATGCTGATACAAAGGAACTGAAGTGGCCAACAAAATTCAATGGACAAGCCAATTGCCAGAACATGCAAAAACCATTTATATGATCTTGCATATACCCATTATATGGGTATAGACTTCTGTGGAATTCACTCCCAACAAAGGCATACATAAGCCATCAAGCCTACCTTCCAAATATTTGGGCTTATTCATATAAATAGGATTCTTTATTATTGCTTCATCATTGGGCTGACAGGACAAGGCCAACAAACTGCCCAGGCCAAGGCAAGTGGCAGGACAAGAAAAAAAAACCAAATGATATATGTAATGTAAAACAAATCTGTTAAAACATATGAGTGCTACTTGATTCAATAAAAAATATCATGAGAAGGTGATGGGAGATGCCAAGAAAAGAGATAAAATAAATTGAGGAGAAGGCAATAGAAGGATGAAAAAAATTACATGTGCAAGGCAATTGTATAGGACATGTCAAAAAAAATTCCCACACTTGGAGTACATGTAAATGAAATTTACCACACTTGGAGTACAGGACATGTCAATTTTAATTTTTTCCTGATATTTAAAACATAGCATTTTGAACTGTGTTTTGTACTCAATGGTTGGTGTCAGTGAGTTGTGTTGGGATATCATGATTGTGTGGTTAACATATATATTGGCACTGTTATCTTTTAGGGCATGAACATTTCCTCCTCATGATATGTGACCTCATGGTTGTGAACAAAATACATGCATTAAACTAGCTTAAGGTAAACTATTGAAATTAACTATTTGGGAACAGAAATGAGGTGTATGGTTGAAACTTAAGTGTAAATTGCAAAATAAAATTGTAAATTAGAGGAAATTGGAGAAAGTGCTGGCCAATCTCTGAATTTGTTAGTGTGTGTTAATGGTCCAATTGTACATGAGTTCTTTCTTGTATGGTATGGTTTATTTCTGTACTCCAGTTTGGATATGTTTCATACCCTGTTGTAAGTCTGATCATGGGGTCAACTTATCAAAATGTAGTTTAAACTACATACACAGCAAAATTGAGAATTGCTTGTTTGGTCAATATAAGCTCTAACTTATATAGCCAGTGTAACTTTATGGAATGCTAATTATCTTTCTTGCAAAGAAATGTGTAATCCAGACCTAGCTTTTGTATGAAATGAAATTCTACCATGCATCTGCCTGAAATCTGTCACCAGATAGCTCTATGATGATTCTTTTGTAGTGATACCCTATCTGTTCCAGTACAAAACATTTATTGTTTGCGGTGTACTTATGCATTTTTATGGATCATATTTTTTATGCTTACAAAATGGACAGATATCTTTGAAGTACTTTGATGCAGGATTGCCACATATTGCATCAAATTTCATGCATCTCATATTTCACCTAGTTCCTAGTGCTTCTCAAAATGAAGAGAACCATACATGTTGTAGACTGTCCATAATCAAAATTATACTTTTGATGGTGTTCTCAACATGTATGCTGCTCTTTCCTTTGTATAATTGTACAGGACATGTCAAATACTTCATACTGCATATCTCAGCACATGTAAATGATAAAATTCAAAAAAAAAATGATAAAATTCCATGTGCAACAGAGGCATACTTCAGCATATCTCCCTAACACTTTACTCATAGCCAATTCCCTGAAGCATATCAGCCCAATAAAGGTAAGAAAAAAATGAACTTGGCTGTAGGTTTTGCATATCAGCCTGAAGCATATCTGAGAAACCCCAGAATAAGTCTCATCCTAAAAATGTGTGCAAAGACAAACATGTAAATACTTCATATTGCATGTACAAACTGAAAAAATTGCAGCCAAGAAAATTATATGGCATGCCAAAAATTTCTCAACTCCTTCTCATTATGTCAGGAACATAATGCTTCATCATTTGTGATTGCTAAGAATCTAAAAATGCCAACATCTTTTGAAACAGTCCAAATGAAACTTCAAAAAAATTTCATTAAATTCTAGATATCTTCATATTTCAACCAAGATCAACACACAATTCATGAAATACTAGAAAGCTTCAAATTTCAAACAAGATCAACACAAAATTAAATAAAAACTAGAAAGCTTCAAATTTCCACCAAGATCAACACAAAAGTCATGAAATCAGGTAAAAGGTTCATAGTTCACCCAAGATCAACATTACTCCTCCCATACACAAACACAAAGAGCTACTAAGAGCTCAGGATACCCATAGCAATATTTTTCAGCCACTACTTGCACAGGAAACTCATTACCTACTCCAACACCACTCCGCATGTTCATGACACATAATTATACACCACTTAAGAGACCTAGCTCTAATGATAAAGTAAACAACCAACCGACTTTTCACATCCCCTCCACTTCTTCATTTCACCACCACCACACTCCATTTACTCACCACCACCAACCACTTGTAATGCCCTGAAAGCTACTACACAAGTACTAGAGGGGGGAGGGTGAATAGTACTTTAAAAATAACAAGGAGTATAATTCCTAATTATCGTGCAAACTACTACCAACAAATGCGGAAGCTAAAAATGACAACAACAAATATTCAATGCTAATAATTGATATGATGGGTTCGGATCCACCCAAGTCTCCCCGACTTGTACCCGGTGATCCTACGTCCTAGAACACCCGGATCCCCTCCGGATACTTAGGTTAGAAACCCTAACCCAAGATTTCCACTATGAATACCTTGTGAAAAACCTTCACAAGATCAAATCATACAATCAATAGCAATAGCGAATCCCACAACCCGGGATCACAACCTTCTCTCACAACCGAGAGAAACAATAGCAATAAAAGAGTTTATATGAAATAAACAACAACTTACCACAAACCCTATACCTTGAGTATTCTTACCAAATAAGGGCAAGGAGGGATTTGAGGAAGGAGAAGTCACCAAGACCTAGCACCACCAATATGAGCAGCAATGGGTGCCTAGGAATGAATAAGAGACTTGAATCAAGCAATAGCTTGGATGGCTCAACAAGAACAAGGTTCTCTCAAGATGGATTCTAGATCTCAAATGAGGGAGAGAAAGATTTCTTGTGAGGAAGAGAGCTTTGGAAATGAGTTTTAATCTCTAACTCTTTCAATCTGAATAAGTCTCTCAATAGCAGCTCTAACCTTGAGAGAAATGACCAAGCTTCGTATTTATAGGGTCCCACAAAATCGAGCTAGGACATCTCCCAACGGTTGGAAATCTGGGGCAATTAGTCGGTCAAAGAACAACCACTGACCGACTAGTTCATCAACTAGTCGATCGGTGAAACAACATGAACCGACTAAAGGATGAACAGTGAACAGATGAAATTTCAGACCTAGATAACTAGTCGGTCCAAGAAGACTTTCCGACCGACTAATTTCTCAACTAGTCGATCGGTCAGTTAACTTAGACCGACTAAGAGTCAAAAACTATTAGTCTGAATACAAATTGATTTAGTCGGTCCAAGAACAAATGTTGACCGACTAGATCATCAACTAGTCGGTCACCAAACGTTCTTAGACAGACTAACGATAAACAGTAACTCATGTGAAAAATTGGCATGTACAGTAAAGCTCAACTAGTCGGTCTAAGAAGCATCACTGACCGACTAGTTCACCAACTAGTCGGTTGGTGAGTCAACTAAGACCGACTAACTGTAAACAGTAAAGAGCTTAAGATTTGGGAGACAAACTAGTCGGTCCAAGAAGCTTTTCCGACCGACTAGATCACCATCTAGTCGGTTGGTTCTTCTTCTTGAACCAACTAACATGCACAAGAAGTCCCGATTCGAAGCGCGATGCTTCGGGAAAGTTTGAATGGACTTCTACTAAGATCCTAGCTCTAAGATAGGAGTGATATGAAGATTAAATGATAATACCTACTCAAGGTTTAACATTCTAAAGAACAAAGCTAGAAGACTAAATATAAATCTAGACAAACCGTCTTCATACGCTTCGATCGAATCTTCATGACTTCAAAGTTGGTCCAAAAGCTTCAACGAAGCTTTAGGCATATGAATACGTGCTTTGAGAAGTCTTGATACGTCGCTTTGGATGTTCACGTGAATTTGACGACGATCTCCATAACTGCGCTCACAAAGTGTTAGTTCACGATTTATTTATGTTTGCTCATCATCCAAAACCAAATCAGGGGAGTCCAATACTCAACATTCTCCCCCTTTTTGGTGATGACAAACCAACATAAATAATAATAAAAAATAATGATTCAAATGTAAAATACTTACTCCCCCTGCATTGATGACACGTTAATTCCAAATTGAATAAATATAATACGCATCAAGCAGAAGTGAGAATATAAAACATGATCCAAGTATTGAAATTTAGGATCTTAATCCATTTTTATATATCTTCACTCCCCCTGAATCTAACATAATAAATTAGATTCATGGACAATAGAGTTAAATTTTCATTTTACCCTTGTCATTATTACTATCTCTCCCCCTTTGGCATTATCCAAAAAGAGTGGGGGGCATACAACGACGACAACAAGGCTAAAGAAAATTCCAACATCGGGAGTCGAAGAATACGACGATGGTCCAAAAGACACTAAGAAACAAAAATACACGAAGAAAATCAAGGTGTGCCAAATTGACCATTATCCAAAAGCGAAAAACGAAATCATCAAATTACCAAATATAATTCACTTATTGAGTAAAGGAATGTGCTCTCCAATCTCAACATTTTGGTTAAATTAGTGCATGGAAAACAATTCTATGTTTTCATAGAAATAAATTCTTTTTAACCAAGTCATTATCGTCGAGCGATGAAATCGAATATCATATACATTAAAACGAATATAAAATGTGCACAACAAAGTAAAAGAGAACAACGATGTATATATATATATGAAGCATCATGAGTACAACCAAAAGATACATCGACTCCATAACATCAAAGGCACAAAGTACATCGACTACAGCAAAATGTGACATACCATAGCAACATCAAAATGTCAAAATACATCATCGACATTAACAGCATCAACATACATCCAAAAATGATACAACATCGACATCAAACATAAACATATCCAAATACATCAGAAAACACCACCAACCCTGTCCTAACCCAAAACTCTCTCTAAAAGATGAATCATCCAAGGAGCATCGGAGAGTCCTCCAAACAGACTCTCAAGAAGTAGTGGTAGGATCAGCAGTCTCCGTAGGTCCAGTCGAAGGAGTGGACTCAGGCTCTGCTGGGAGGAGTGGTGTGTCAACAGAAGGAATCGTCGGGGCAGGAGTGGAAACATCAGCAACAGCAGGCTCAACGGCAGAGGTATCAACAGGAACGTCAACAGGAGCAGACGTCTCTGGAGCAGTAGTAGACTCATCCACTGGAGCAGAAGACTCTAGAGGACCTGAAGAAGTGGCAGCTCCAGCAACAGATGTGGTAGCAGCAGCAGGAGTGGCCTCAGCGCCACGAGCAAGAGAATCAACGAGCTCATTGATATCCTCATCATCCATCTCCTCATCCTCAGAAACTAGAGGAGGGACCTCAACACCAATAACACGAGCAATACGACACAGAATCTCCTCGGAACGAGCATACCGAGACTCGAGACGACGAACAGAACGAGCGAGATCATCAAGTGTGGTGGGAGGTCTAGGAGTAGCAGCTGCAGAAGATGTGCCCTGAGAAGCTGAAGGAGTCGTCCTCTGCACGTGACGGAGTGCCGCAAGAGATTTCTTGACAGTCGTCGCGTTCAGGGGAGGACCAAGTGAACGCTCATCGTCAGTAGGCAAAGGCACATGGAAATGACGAAACACCAAAGTCAACAGACAAGGATAAGGGAGATGCGCAGATTTTGCGGACTTGCGAATACACTCGAAAGAGTCCATCTTATCGAGTATAATGCGAGCCCAATTAATCTCGCAACCCAAGAAAAGAGCGTAAATCAACTTGAGGAAGGGCTGGGATGGCAGAGATGATGAGCCGTACTTTGGAAGTAAGCACGACTTCAGGATAAGATTGAGAACCCAAGCATTCGGTTTAAATGACTTCGATGGGACACTAATGAAAGCAGGAGGGATCACATGGAAGATATCGACGAGAACGGACTGATCCAAAGAAGAGATATCATCAACAGAAATATCAGACGGGAGGAGACCAGACGACGAACAACCAAGCAACTCCCCCAGGATTTCTGCCGTGAGGACTATAGGAGTCCCCAAAACAGTAGTCTCGATGGAGTGGGTCTCACCGTACTGTCCCCGGATACGGTTCGCATAGAAAAGTTTGACCAGGCGAGGATAGGGTCAAGGGTTCGCCTTAGGGTCAAAGCGAAGGTAGTCTAAGAGTCCACTATAGGAAAGAAGATCTGCTAAGCCAAGGAAATCAGAGAACTTAACGAAATGCTCCAATAACAGCGGGCAATTTTCGATACGCGTGTATGCCGCTAGACACAAAGGGTCATCACGACACAGCGATATATCGACACCACCTGCTGGCATCGGGGCCTTTCCCTTAGGCTGTCGAGTCCTAGGATGAGGTGGAGTAGTGGGTTCCTGACGTCTAGGCTCATCCTCGGGTCTAAACTCAGTGTCAGAATCAGATGGAGTAGCGGGGGTATGGAGTGTAGGCTTCCTAGACTGAGAACGTCTACTGGGTTTGACGGTCGCCGTCCTCTGCTTCTTAAGAGGAGGCGAAGACGATGAAGGTTGGGTTGGTTTAGGTCGGCATTTGGGTTTCGAAGGATTCCTAGGGTGTGGCTCAACTGTCATATGGGACGGGCCAGAGGGAGTGATCGGGATTCTCATCCTTGCCATAAGTGTGACAAAACGAGATCAAGCAACGTAAGAACGAGATCGATGAACCCTAGAAGCAAAACCCTAAAGCCGAAATCGAAATATGCTTGAAACCAAACCCTAGGAAGTGAAATCGACCTAGAATAGAACCCTAGATGCAAGAGAGGAGAGGAGGGATACCTAGGAGGAAGATCGACGGCTGTTGATGGTCGGAAAACGGCGATCGGACGGTGGAATCGACGGTGGAAGACGAAAGGGGTTCGGGGTTTTTGAGCTGGAGAGCGAGCGTCGATCGATTAGAAAGAAGAATAATCGATTAGAAACGAACTTAAGTCGGTCAAAATGCGAAAAGACACGACTGTCCCTGAGCACTTAGTCGGTCACAGTTCAAGCACTGACCGACTAGATGACGATCTAGTCGGTCGGTCAATGAGCTTGAACCGACTAAGTCGAAACAGCCGACAGACAAAAAATTTAGGGCTAGAGTTAGTCGGTCTAAGTTCAAGTACTGGCCGACTAGTTTTCATTCTAGTCGGTCGGTAAGTGAACGTGGACCGACTAAATGAAGTCAGTAGCAAAGGAAAATAATAAGCTTGAACTAGTCGGTTTGAGTTCATTAGCTGACCGACTAGATGTGCATCTAGTCGGTTGGTTGATGAACTGAGACCGACTAGATGAGTCCAAAAATAGATAAATGAGTTCTCTCCTAAATGTACTTGGACGAAACATCGTTCAACTCTCAAAAATCATCAAACTACCCCATTAATCATCGAAAAACTTAAATACGACGTTCAAGAGTAAATTCGAGCATAAATTCCAAAAATTCACAAAAATCCCGAAAGAATCCAATAAGTCTAGAATGAACAAATATAGCGAAATAGAATAGCATGCACGATTATTGAATAAAAATGAATCCTATATCTCGGATTCACCCATAATCCCCAATTCTCGACGCAACCGCACAAAGGAGTCCTCCTTTAGGGGTTTCGTGAAAATATCGGCGATTTGCTTCTGGGTTTCAACGTACACTAATATGATGTCCTTTTTAGGAACATGATCATCTAAGAAATGGTGTCGGACATCTATGTGTTTAGAACGGGAATGGTGCAACGGATTCTTTGAAAGACAAATGGCACTTTGGTTGTCCACCATGATAGGGCTAGTATCACAATGTATACCAAAATCCTTAAGTGTGTGTCTCATCCAAAGAACCTGGGCACATGCAGCACCGGCGGCAATGTATTCCGCCTCGGTGGTAGAAAGTGATACGGAATTTTGCTTCTTGGAAAACCAAGAGACAAGAGAATTTCCTATAAAATGGCAAGTGCCACTAGTACTCTTCCTGTCGGATTTGCATCCCGCATAATCAGCGTCACTATATGATACTAACTCATACGTGCTAGATTTTGGATAAAGTAATCCAAAGTCTAAAGTGTAACTTAAATAGCGAAAAATACGTTTTACCGCTACTAAGTGAGAATCCTTAGGTTGAGACTGATAACGAGCACAAATACATACGGCAAACATAATATCGGGCCTACTAGCGGTAAGATAAAGTAAACTACCTATCATACCTCGATATAGATGAATGTCTACATCTTTTCTGCCCGTATCTTTATCAAGATGCGTAGTAGTGCTCATTGGAGTCTTTTTCCCGGAGGCACTCTCCATTCCAAATCGCTTTAGCAACTCCACCGTGTACTTCGTTTGGTGGATGAAGATTCCATCGTTCATTTGGCGAATTTGGAGACCTAAGAAATATTTGAGCTCACCCATGTGGCTCATCTCAAATTGTTCCTTCATAACATTAGAAAACTCTTCGCAAAGAGTGAAGTTAGTAGCACCGAAAATGATATCATCAACATAATTTTGAACTAAAAGTATATCATTATTCGAATGCTTAACAAAAAGTGTAGAATCGGCTTCTCCCATTTTAAAATTCAAATCCAAAAGAAAATTCTTTAGGCGGTCATACCAAGCTCGAGGAGCTTGTCTCAAACCGTAAAGTGCTTTCTTTAGTTAAAAAATATGATTTGGAAATTTTTCATTAATAAAGACCGGAGGTTGAGAAACATAAACTTTCTCAACGACATCTCCGTTTAAAAATGCACTTTTTACATCCATTTGAAATAGTTTGAAATTTTTATGGCATGCAAAAGATAACAATAATCTAATAGATTCTAATCTAGCTACCGGAGTGAAGGATTCTTCGAAATCGATACCTTCCTCTTATCGATAGCCTTGAGCTACTAACCGAGCCTTGTTCCGGAAGACGATTTGGTTCTCGTCGGTTTTGTTCTTGAAGATCCACTTCGTTCCTATAACGGTATGGTTCTTCGAAGGCAATGGAACAAGCTCCCATACCTCATTCCTCTCGAATTGAATGAGTTCCTCCTCCATGGCAAGGATCCAAGCACTATCTTCGCACGCTTCATTTATATTCTTTGGCTCAATCGAGGAGACAAAGGCACAATTGGCGAAATGGTGGACTTGCGATCTCGTCTTGACTCTATCATGAATATTGCCAATGACTTGCTCATGGGGATGATCACGGACCGTATGAAGCCGTTTGGGAATTCCCTGATCACTAGGAATATTCTCAACAACCTCATTAGTCGGGTTAGTATCAATAGAATCAATAGAATCACATAAAACATCGATTGAATCATCATCATTTGAAATTCTAGAAGGAATAAAATTTTCATTAAAAGAGACATGTAGTGATTCCTCGATCGTCGAGGATCTTTTGTTGTATATCCGGTAGGCTTTGCTATGTGAGGAATACCCAACAAATATACCCTTATCCGATCTCGGATCAAACTTGTCCAAATTTTCATAAGTGTTTTTAATAAAACATTTCACACCAAAAACACGAAAATGTTTAACTTGAGGCAATCTACCAAACAACAATTCATAACAAGTTTGTTTGGTGCCGGGCCTCAAAAGTATTCTATTAAACACATAGCAAGCGGTGTGTACCGCTTCCGCCCAAAATTGATGGCCAAGTTGGCTATCATCGAGCATTGTGCGAGCACACTCCACAAGCGTTCTATTCTTTCTCTCAACAACACCATTTTGAGGGGGTGCGCGAGGGAAGGAAAACGTGTGTGTAATTCCAAGATCATCACAAAAAGTTGAGAAAGACTCATTCTCAAATTCACCTCCATGATCACTACGAATAGTGACAATGGTGGTTCCGATGAGATTTTGTACTTTCTTCACAAATGTTGTGAAGTTTTCAAAAGCTTCATTTTTATTACATAAGAAAAATACCCATGTAAATCTCGAAAAATCATCTACGATGACAAGCCCATATCTAGCATTTCCTAAAGAAGCAACTCTAGTTGGCCCAAATAAATCTAGATGTAATAGCTCTAGAGGCCGTTTAATAGAAATGCTTTTCTTAGGTTTAAATGAAGATTTAGGAAGCTTGCCTCGTTGACATGAGTCACAAAAACATTTCTTTTCAAAAACAAGCTTAGGAAAACCTTTAATGGAATTTAATTTTGAAAGCTTAAAAAGTGTTCCAAAGTTCACATGACCAAAGCGTCGATGCCATAAGTGTTGTTCACTTGTGTTGGCAACGAGACATTGTTCATATGACTTAGGAAAATCCAAAATATAAATATCTTTATGGCGTGTGCCGGAAAATAATAAATCATTATTAACATTATTAAAAATGTGACACAATCCTTTCGCAAAGCTAACTTTGTAACCTTTGTCACAAAGTTGGCTTATTGAAATAAGATTGTGGTTTAAACCATTAACAAGATAGACATCACTAATTAAGGGTTTAGATGGGTTACCCACTTTACCAACACCGACGATGGTTCCGCTCTCGTTGCCTCCAAAGATTACCCGGTTTCCATTAGCAATGGGCACCACTCCGGAAAGCAATTGAGCATCGCCCGTCATGTGTTTTGAACACCCGCTATCGAGTATCCACCCATCCTTGGAGCCAAATTTGACTTTGTTGCTCCGTTTGTTTTTCTTGAGTACCTAAAGATGATTATATCATTTCATGGTACCCAAGGTCATTGGGTCCTCAAAGGTTAGACCTTTGGAAGCCAAGTCCAATTGGACTTAGACTTCCCAATATAATTAATATTATCCACTACATTCAAAAAATAATCATTCATGTAGATTTGTTTTTCATCCATACTTGTGTCCTTTGGGCTCCAAATTGAGAATATTTTGGGAGCCTTAATCCTATTGGGAGCATGCATGCTTTGTTGATTTCTACGTGATGCATGTCATGGATAGGTAAAAGGAACATAATGAAATGGTGCATGTGGATAATTATTCATATGACGATGTGGGTGAACATATGCATGTGAGGGAACACGTGCTTGAGGGTGTCTCACATGTTGTGCACGTGCCCGTGAATGTGTAGCATAGAAATCATCATATGAGTGAGCCGGTGGAGTAGGACGTGTGTTCCTACGTGGCATAGGATTGGTGTACATGTAGGCATGATCCTTCTTTGGAGGTCCACCCAAAGTGGGTTTCTTTCCGAAAGAGGGTGTGGACGAGGTGGAAGCACCATTGGTAGATGAACTACCAATAGAGTGTTTGCTACCACTCGTCGAAGCACCGGAAGTTGTCCTAACAAAAGTAGTGGCCGATTTGGATGAAGTTCCCATCGTATACCCCAAGCCAATGTGGTGATTGGCCGGAAGTAAGTCACTTAGGATTTTATCCAAATGGTCCTTACCTTTATTGAATTTATTAATTCGACCTAATGTGTTCTCATATTTCTCGGTGAGAGAACGCATAGAATCATCCAAAGTGGATACTTGCGATATGAGCACATAAACACGAGATTTAAGATTCTCATTCTCAATACTCAAAGTCGAGTTTTGAGAAGTCAAATCCGCTATCTTGTGTTCCTTCGGATCCTCAATGCTAACATGTTCAAGTTGAGTCTTGAGATTAACAATCTCATTCTTCAACCCTTCAACAACGGTGTCGTTGTTGGTGATGATAGTTTTAGGTGAGGTTTGGATGCTAACTAGCTCATCGTTAGTCTTATTATATCGTTCAACTAATTTAGCATATCTATTCCATATTTGCTCATTAGCTAGTCTAAGGTCATCCATAGTTACCTCATCGCTTTCATCCTCGCTATCATCGGAGGCGGGTTCTTGAACATTGTCCTCGTTAGCCATGAAACATACGTGCGCTTGCTCCACTTTCACATCATCCGACTCCCCGCTTGAAGAGTCATCTTCGGAATCGGTGAAACCGAAAAATCCTTTCTTGTAGCCTTTCTTATACTTCTTCGATTTGTCATACTTCGACGCCTTCCACTTTTCCTTTTGCTTGTTTTGTGGACAATCCGCTTTGATGTGTCCTGGCTTATTGCATTTAAAGCACAAAGGAGGAGAGGCGTTAGTAGAAGTAAATTTAGATTTTCCTTTGAAGTTACCTTTTCGGAAGAAGCGATTGAACTTCTTTGCCATGAGGGCAATGGATTCCATGTCCATTTCGTTTTCCGAGTCCTCGTAATCGGTAGAGGTGGATGGAGCCGCCTTGAACGCAATCGCCTTTTTCTTAGGCACGTCTTGGTTCAAGTAAGACTTCATCTTCTCTTGTAACTTCACCTTGCTACCATGCGTACCTCGTATGACATTAAAGTACCCATTAATTGAACTACGGTATACTTGTTCATATCGTTACCTTCCTCGATGGCGAAGGTACGCTTTTCCCAACTAGAAGGAAGTCCTTCTATAAGCTTCGAACATTTCTCCTTTTGGGTGTAGGTTTTGCCGAGAGCCTCTAACTCGTTTATGATGTCGACGAAGCGAGCATAATACTCCTTCATCTTCTCACCCTGTAGCATATGAAACATCTCGTAATCTTTATTAACTACAACGAGTTTAGAGTCCCTTACCCTACTCGTCCCTTCATGTAAGATGAGGAGGGAGTTCCAAATTTGATATGCACTCTTACATGTGCATATCTTATTGAAGTCCTCGGGCTCCAATGCGTATTGCAAGGTGTTCATTGCCTTGGCATTGCTTACCTCCGCGGCGACCTCCGTGGGAGTCCACTTCTCGAAATCTTCTTCGGTGGGCTCGACATACTCCTTCATTGTGGTCCTCCATAGTGAAGCACTCCGGAGAAAAGTTTCCATCCGGCATTTCCAGTACCCGTAGTTGGTACCGTTGAAGAATGGAGGCCTCGTTAAGGAATGTCCTTCCATTACCGAAGAAGCTCCTTCACGGTTCTTGAAGGTGCTATAATCTGGAGGTGGACGCACGGTCTTGTTGTCGTTGGCAGACATAGCTTAGTATCTGGCTCTGATACCAAATGTAATGCCCTGAAAGCTACTGCACAAGTACTAGAGGGGGGGTGAATAGTACTTTAAAAATAACAAGGAGTATAATTCCTAATTATCGTGCAAACTACTACCAACAAATGTGGAAGCTAAAAATGACAACAACAAATATTCAATGCTAACAATTGATATGATGGGTTCGGATCCACCTAAGTCTCCCCGACTTGTACCCGGTGATCCTACGTCCCATAACACCCGGATCCCCTCCGGATACTTAGGTTAGAAACCCTAACCCAAGATTTCCACTATGAATACCTTGTGAAAAACCTTCGCAAGATCAAATCATACAATCAATAGCAATAGTGAATCCCACAACCCGGGATCACAACCTTCTCTCACAACCGAGAGAAACAATAGCAATAAAAGAGTTTATATGAAATAAACAACAACTTACCACAAACCCTATACCTTGAGTATTCTTACCAAATAAGGGCAAGGAGGGATTTGAGGAAGGAGAAGTCACCAAGACCTAGCACCACCAATATGAGCAGCAATGGGTGCCTAGGAATGAATAGGAGACTTGAATCAAGTAATAGCTTGGATGGCTCAACAAGAACAAGGTTCTCTCAAGATGGATTCTAGATCTCAAATGAGGGAGAGAAAGATTTCTTGTGAGGAAGAGAGCTTTGGAAATGAGTTTTAATCTCTAACTCTTTCAATCTGAATAAGTCTCTCAATAGCAGCTCTAACCTTGAGAGAAATGACCAAGCTTCGTATTTATAGGGTCTCACAAAATCGAGCTAGGACATCTCCCAACGGTTGGAAATCTGGGGCAATTAGTCGGTCAAAGAACAACCACTGACCGACTAGTTCATCAACTAGTCGGTCGGTGAAACAACATGAACCGACTAAAGGATGAACAGTGAACAGATGAAATTTCAGACCTAGATAACTAGTCGGTCCAAGAAGACTTTCCGACCGACTAATTTCTCAACTAGTCGGTCGGTCAGTTAACTTAGACCGACTAAGAGTCAAAAACTATTAGTCTGAATACAAATTGATTTAGTCGGTCCAAGAACAAATGTTGACCGACTAGATCATCAACTAGTCGGTCACCAAACGTTCTTAGACCGACTAACGATAAACAGTAACTCAGGTGAAAAATTGGCATGTACAGTAAAGCTCAACTAGTCGGTCTAAGAAGCATCACTGACCGACTAGTTCACCAACTAGTCGGTCGGTGAGTCAACTAAGACCGACTAACTGTAAACAGTAAAGAGCTTAAGATTTGGGAGACAAACTAGTCGGTCCAAGAACTTTTTCCGACCGACTAGATCACCATCTAGTCGGTTGGTTCTTCTTCTTGAACCAACTAACATGCACAAGAAGTCCCGATTCGAAGCGCGATGCTTCGGGAAAGTTTGAATGGACTTCTACTAAGATCCTAGCTCTAAGATATGAGCGATATGAAGATTAAATGATAATACCTACTCAAGGTTTAACATTCTAAAGAACAAAGCTAGAAGACTAAATATAAATCTAGACAAACCGTCTTCATACGCTTTGATCGAATCTTCATGACTTCAAAGTTGGTCCAAAAGCTTCAACGAAGCTTTAGGCATATGAATACGTGCTTTGAGAAGTCTTGAGACGTCGCTTTGGATGTTCACGTGAATTTGGCGACGATCTCCATAACTGCGCTCATAAAGTGTTAGTTCACGATTTATTTATGTTTGCTCATCATCCAAAACCAAATCCGGGGAGTCCAATACTCAACACCACCCTCAATCCAAGTCCAAGGGTTCGTCATCCACATCTTCACCTACACCATCTTCCGACCTTGCCCGTTGTATCATCTCAATTTTATTCCGCAACATTCGCCTTCGGGCCCCATCGGGCTTAGCCAAAAACTTGTGGCCTTCACGCTCGTTGTCAATAAGATAATCGTACACGACATCCAATAAATTTCTTGGATGCTCGGTGTATCCATACAACTTATCGGCTAGCTTTTCGGTCCAATGGGCATGAGATGTACTAATTGCCGTGGCAACCTTCTCTACTGTGTCTACAAGCCTATCCATCCTATCCTGGACGTCGGTTGTACCCCGACGACGACTTTTCTTCCTCGTAACAGATGGAGGTGTAGCAAAGCTTGGCCCGGCATGAATATTCCCCGTCGATCCTGCCGGGTGGATGTCATGTGGGAAATCATCTTCAGGGGTCCGTGCATGAGGTGCATCTTCCCCATCCACAGAATCTGCTTGGGGTTCAAATGATTGGAATGTGGACCTCCGAAAAAGCCCCTTTGCCTCGTCATCTCCTATGACGATATACAACTCATCAAGCCACGACAACGGTTGATTAACATATTGTTTCAACCTTGGGTTAGCCTGCAAGTACATAACCATATAAATTAGGCCTTTTATACTAACAACTGGGATCACTAATTCTTTAGCCCTCAATGTAAATGGTCATACCTTTGCCCATGGGGCATACACCTCATCATCAAGCACTATCATCTTCTTAATAGGACACCATCCAGCGCCACTAATACTGAGGCACGTTGACACATCGGTCATGCGTCGGTGCAACCCTTTCATATGATTCCTGACATTTGTGCTTGTGTAGGATGTGCCAAAAAGAGCATTGATATGGGCAGCTGCTTGGTTAAATGACGTAGGCTTGAATGTCTTGTCTGCCTTATTGCCTTGCTTGGCCTGGTCAGCAAGGAACAGAATGAGGGACACGTCATGTTCCCACTGCCAAATTAGATTTTAAGGCCACTTGGCAGGTTGCAGCTTAGTCCTTTTGCTAGGACTTGACACCAAACCTTCTCCCTCATCATCCCGTCGTCCCGACTTCCTCGACGACCCACTACCCCCGTATGTTCATTCCCACTTTGTGACGATGGCTTATTGAAAGCACTTTGTGGGGAAGGACTAATACATGGATTGAAACCCCCCTTGCAGCAGTTGCATATATCCTGGTGTTGGTTGCATCTGCATTGGCATGCCATATGGATGGAATTGTTGATATGGCATGCCAGGCCCTCCACCATGGCAGGGCGGCGAATGATAAGGAGAATCAATGTTCCTACGCGGCATCGGCCTCCCAAGCATTGGATCAGTCCCATGGCCTTCAACACTCCACTGGTTCACATATGGCTGGTCATACAAGGGGGGCATTGGCTCACTAGCCTGTCCGGGCTGCGAAGATGACCATGCCATGCCTACAAGATGTAAGAGTTAATAGGGCAAATTCAAATCTGAGAAATCTTATATAGATAACATATATTGCATGTATATCAAAAACCATTATAGCATAAGGTTTGTAATTCCAAACACTATCAACCATGATGGACTACATATTAAAATTCATAAGGACTCCGCATGCACACACACAACACAAAATTAAAAGCCTCCCTCACATGCCTTGTTCAACTATGCTACCATTGTTATGTATGTTACAATAGTCGACCTACATGTCCCATGCGATTTGATCCATTCACATTTTCCATTGGTCCCTTTGCTGTGTTTGTTCACGTATGGGCAACTGTTGGGATAGATCCAAAATCTCCTCCTCATGATCATCGATAACATCCCCATCCTCCTCATCCACACCCACCTCCTCGTTTAGCTGGGGGTCATGTGGATCAGCTACTTGGATAAAATTATGCAGTATAGTGCACGCTAGGACGGTATCGACCTGACTTGGGAATGGATAGTGGGGCTTCGACGTCAATATCTTAAACTTGTTCTTAAGTATTCCGAAGGTCGACTCTATCTTTGTTCGCAATGAAGAATGACTACGGTTGAATAGCTCTTTGCGATTTCTAGTAACACGATCAGTATGGTCCTTCAGGTGGTATCGCACGCCCCTGTAGGGCGATATGAACCCTGGTATTGTAGTATAACCAGCATCACAAAGATAATATTTTCCTACATACAGAAACGTATTGTGAGTATAAAATCCTTAGAAACCATACATATTAATGTGTATTATTTAGGTAACAGTGTGCATATTACCTTCATAAACTCGAAGACCTTGCGCGTGGGGGGGGGGGGTAAAGACAGCGCATCTTTAAGGACAGTAAAATCATTTGCCGATCCTTCCCACCCTGCCATTACGTATGTGAATCTTTTATTGTGCGTAACAGCTGCGAGGACATTTTGTGTCACCCCTTTACGTCCTCTAAAGCGAGGAACAAGATTGAGTGGTAACATGGCATCGATATGGGTCCCATCAATCATTCCTCTGCAATCCTGCAAGACCAATCAACGATGAACATACTAAATAAACCTTAACTCAATACATCTCATACGATGTAACTACCCATGAATAAGCCATTACCTTGAAATATGGGTACCAAATAGGATTATTGATAATCTCAGGGGGCGTCTCATTAGGAACTTGCTTCATAAGCGTCTCACGCAAGTTGCCAATTGCCTGCATTACTCGGTTAAAGTACCTGCTAACTGTAGAACCTGTCCGGATAAAGTCAACTTGCATTACTCTGTTCTTTGACTTGTGACCAACGATATGAAGAAACATTGCAAGCTGCTCCTCTACTGACACATGTACATTGTCGTTGAGAAGACCCCTCCCTCTCAATATATTTGCCAGATTTATGAATGCATGTCTCCGCATTCTTAAGTAGTGTAAACAACTACTTTCACTCCCGTCCAGAATTCTATTCATGTGGGAGTTTCTATGATGCTCACGCAAATCAGATGGCTCTCTAGGTAATCGGTTTGTCCTGCCCTCGTTGTATAGTAACAGGTTTACCAAGACTAAAACGATCGTCAACGCGGCCGCTTCACATGTTTCACAACCCAACTGTTCTCCATTGTGATCCATCTAAACCGTAATTATAACAAAGATAATACCATGCATAAGGTGATACATACTTATGAAATTATAAAAATAATTGCGCAATTACAAAAGATAACAAGCTACCATAAATTTTATATGGCACGCAGTTATCAAACATCTCCCACACCAATTCTATAAAATATTGAACCATACAAAAAACTTGATAACGTAAAACATAAAAACATGTGGTTCAATATATCGTAAAACATCATCAATATCAACAACAATTGAAAGTTGACAGTAAAATTTATTGAGCCCTCAGGTAATAATTTTTTTATTTTCCATCTTTGTGTCCAGGCGGTTGCTCCTTCATCTAAACATATCACGAAAAAAGTTTAATTTTCATTCCTTCTCGTTCCTATACACACATGTAATGAAGATGTCATGTGCTTCTTATACCCATAGCAACATATCATCCACCTTCTTTTATTTTTCCTCTATTCACTTAAGGGCCTGTTCGTCGCAATATGTTGAATGAAGGAACCATCCTGTCTACTTGTACTCTAGAAATACGTAAATCAGACGTATTAAATTATTACTTGTCATCATTGGGCTTCATTTCATACTACATGATATCTGCAACACTCAACCCCATTACTTGCCATGCATGAATCCTCAACAAATTGCCTTCAGAATAAACCGACATCAATTACGCATTGCTGATTTCTTGAAAATAATCAAGCGTCCCATAGCAATGCACTAACAAGGCATCATTATTTACAATACTCATTTTCATTGTGTATTTTCATCATTGGGCAATTTATGTAATGTAACCGACTTCAGTTAAGGGTTCAGCTTGCATGCAACGTGGTGTATTGCAAAAATCATGCGTTGTATGTTGTGTCTCGCAGATTTGTGGTGCACAAATGTCATTTTTTCTCATATTTTTACTGCCGCTGCCTAAATACCCAACATTTCACACTCAACATCCCACACATAACATCACAAATTGCTCTTTCGGCAGCATTATCGTTGCATCATCAGAATCTAGCAAGCCACCACACAAACACAGTCAAAAATTTTACCTTCCGTGACGATAACGGTCCAACCGATTCACGATGCTACTCCCCTCAAGGAGATGCTGCTGCCGTGGGGACTCCTTACGATCCTCGTCACCGTGGATCAATTTCGGCTACCCACAACAGCTCCATCCATCGTATGCAGCAAGGTAGAGAAAGACAGTTAGGGATTTCGGCATTCTTGCCCAAGAAATGCGAAAAATTTAAACTAATTTCAACTAAAAACCCAATTTTTACCTGAATACCTCCTTGGAATCTCCGATCGAAGCTCCGATCTGCACATGCACGTTGCCTTGGGCACTCCCGTGGATCCAGCAGCCGTGGATCTCTTCGGCAACCCAAAAAGGCGCTCGCTTTGAGCAGAAAGGGGCGACGAAGCAAAATTTTTAGGGTTCACAGTGCGAGAGGGGCGAAGGAGGCAGATGGAGTCACATGGGGCTATGGCTTTTGGCAGCAGTGAAGGCGCACAGGCAGCGGACAGGGAGGCAGATGGAGCAACACGACAAGGCATTGAAGGTGATCACACACAAGAGGGACCCACCTCCGCAAGGATTCTCACGAAATCGCAGCGATTCGAGAGGAAAACCCAAAGCCCCCCAGATTCCACACTGCCCCCCTCCACGTAGGCCTTTCCCAGGCGCGATTCAAGATGACAAAAGAACAGAAATTGAAAAGTTGCGCTGAGATTCCGCAAAAAAGATGGCGAACAGTGCTCTTGCAGGCGGGATTCTCGCGGATACTGGCAAAAGAACATGCCCTTAGCATGGACGTCAAGGTGTGATTCTTTGTCTCAAAGCAAAGACAAGACCGGATCTGACGGTTGCAAGCAGTGAAGATGTCCAATCTAGCAGTACGAGTGATGTCGAGGCCAGTGGCAGTTCCAAGGGACAAGGAGATCAGATCAACGACCACGATTAACTTTCCGATTGATAGATGAAAGTGAGGGGCGGCAAGCTTGAAGGAGAGCTCTCTCTTTCCAAGTGCCGACAATGAGGCCATATCTCTAATGGTTGCGACAGTGACTGGCCAGGATCTCAGGTGGTCGCGGTTGCAAGCAAAGATGATCTGCATGAAGGAGAGGTCGCTATGGTCGGGCAAGGTGGTTCAAAGCGACGTCAATGACGACGTCGACCCCTGATGACAAGAAGGCCGGACCTCAGGGGGTTGCGAGCCGTTTGTCCTCTTTCTTTAATATCAACTGACTTATTGTTAAGCAAGAATAACAAATCAACAGACACTCGTTTGCACACATCATTGATGCTCAAGAGTCACACGGACAACAAACTAATCGCGTCATAGACAAGTTTGTTTCTTCTCTTTGTTAATGCCCTCCAATTCAAACAAACTGTATTCTCTCCTGCGTGCAGTCGTAGGATCTCAAACATATATAAATTCTCGAATCTCACAAAGAATATTTACATAAATACGTGAAATGAATATCAAAAACGACATTTTTCAGTAAAAAAATAAAATTACATGTCATCAACATCAGAATGGCCTGCCCCCATCTCGTTCATCCAACATCCTGACTGATCTGCCTCATTCCTTCAACAATCTGCATAAGTATCATGTGACCTCAACACCTCTTTTGTTGGGTTTGCCGGCCAGGAATGACTCCTATTATCTGGTCACCTGGAATCCCTCATGATATAATAATAACTAGACGTTTCCTACCGTTGCACATCTCAATCAGCCGAACTCTATGCTTATCAACCGACCTCCCAGAATCACGTCCCGAAGACTTCCGCTGTATAATTCTATATCAATTTTCTCAGCGTCGAGCACCGCCCTACAATCTGCTATAAACAAATCGTCTACCAGAAAACTGCACCGGTCGAACTCACCGTCCCCCGGTGACTGGTTTAATAAGCACGATTTCGGAGCCAAAATCCTCCTGCCACTAGTGCATTGACACTCTTTGTTCACCATCAAAACCAGACGATGCTTCCTTCCCAAAAGCTGAGTCACATAATCCATGTCACCCATGGCAAGTGCATGGCGAACACGGGTGGATGACACTTGTCCCTTGTCACTTGAACTTACACCGTTACTAATTGCACCATTATAAGGCGGTCGGGTCTTGTCCATGACATGGCGTACGATGCAGGCATGCAACCCATATTCCTTGCATAGCCTCACCAAGTCTTGGGCATCCCCAGATGCCTTGTAGCCAAATCTATAGTTCTCACCTGCGATCATAAAGCACAGACTGAAGCAATCCCCAGAAAATGTAAATATATATAGGACAAATAAAAGACATTGACAAAAAATTAACACACATTAGATACCTGCAACAACTCCACTTACTCTGAGATCCTTGGATAGCTTCTCGACGAATTGCCTGGGGGTAAGATGCCTTACTTTAGAGAATTCGACTTGAAATTCAAGGGGCACTACATTACCACAGAGAGGAGCCCAAGAGGTAAGGATACGCTTTCGATCACATTTTGCCACAATTGGAGACCTATCCATCAATTCAAATGCAATTAGGATTTTCATAAGAGAAATCAACCAATCTTTTGCTTATTGCAAGGCTGAAAGTTACTGATCAGATATGACTCTCCAAAGTTCCATGAATACACAATGTTGAAAGAAATCTGATTGATACACCTGTCAGGAGCATACGCGGATGTTTCCTTTGTTGAAAATGGGATTGTTGAAAGTTGAGGGGTTGTGAAATCTTGATGTGAGTAAAGTTTGGTTTTGTATTTCTTTTGTTAGAAGTTGGAAAGTTGGTTTGAGAATGATTTGTTGGGCCACACAACTTTCTTGTGTATCTTTGAGTTTGAAAGTTTTATGGGAATGTTTCATGTGGGACCCAAGGGTTTGAAATAATAATTTAAATTACAATTACAATTTTAATTTTAATTTTAATTAATGAAAATTATAAATATTAGTAGAAATTATAAATTATATTATTTTTTAAATTAAACTAATTAATTAAAAATAAACTATTTAATTAAAACTAACCTAATTAATTAAATTGTTCAATTAGTGGCAAAGGGCTGGTGTTCAATTAATTAAACTATTCAATTAAACTTAATTAAACCGGCCACTAATTGAATTATTCAATTAAACTAAACTAATTAAACCGGCTGTGAGGAGAGAACAATGCCGAACGCAATTATTGTTCACTCCTTACCGAATGGGACAAAAAACATGTGAACACTGTTTGCAGTGTTCGCTTCTCTCAAATGCGACAAAAATTTGTCGCGGTTACTGTTTCTGTGGAAAAAAATCAAAAAATAAAATTTCGACGCTGCGATTGGCTGGGAGGCAGGAGATAGAAAAAATGGGTTCCAAAAAATGAGATTCTGCAGCGTAATCCGTGGGTTTTTCGAAGAAAATGCTCCTGATAATTTAGTTGCCACATGGGAGGGACGTCGGAGCCACCGAAGCAACATTCAACCCTAACTTTCTTGACGAAAGAACAGACATCGAGAAAACGCGAGTTGAGAATGGGGAATAATAGGTGAATAGCAGGGGCGCAACTACGTTGAAGCTGCCCTGGGCAACTGCCAAGGGCAAGATAATAAAAACATAGTTATTATTAGGCTTTAACACATGTCCTTTATACCTCAATGGCAAAGGCATTGGGAATTTGAGCCTTTGTTCGGGTTCAATCCCCATCCAATGTGTTTTACATTTCTTACATATTTTACAAACAATATCCATTTATTTATTTTAAAAAATCTGTTACTCCATTCACATGCTCCAGCCCATGCATTTTACAGTTCATACATATTTTACATTAATTATTTAATTAAAAAATCTCTTACACTATTACCATTTGTTTATAGCCTACTCTCTAGTATTACAGGTTATGGCTTCGATTGCAAATGAAAGAAAGTTTTTATTTCTTACATATCTCTTCTATAAAAGAGGGTTGTCCACCTAGACTTATCCTAGGTGTCACCCTTTGTCCCAGTCATCTCTTTCATAAAAGAGGGTTGTCCACCTAGACTTATCCTAGATGCCACCCTTTGTCCCAGTCATAAGTTGACTGTGACAAACCCCCTCTAAAAAACCCACACATGCCACTTATTTACATGTTTGCCATTCCACCCACAAACACAAAAAACACCCCCCCAAATCCACTTATTTGCATGTTTGTCTTTTGCAACTTCAACCTCCGACGATACTGGCACACACCCACACTTCTCGCTCTTTTACGGTTGCGCGCGTGCACCACATCCTCTTCGTGTGGTTTTTTTCTCGTGTCGTGCACGGGTTATTTCTAGTATTTTACATATAGTAATCATGAATTTACCATTAAAAAATTTTGTACATTAGATTTGATTTTGATTCCTACTCTAATAAAGCATGGATGGATGGATGCGCAGTTGCGGACAAGAAGAAAAAAATTATTATGTATACTCATCTTTCTTTTTGACTTTCTTCTCTCTCTCATTACTTCTCACTAACTCTTTTTCTCTCTAACTCTCACCCTTCATACTCTTTTTCTCTACCTCTTACTCTTCTCTACATCCAAATTAATGTAAAAAAAATTCTATATCAATTATTATTTCCATATGTATGTGTAATGTATTAATGAAAAAAATTAATATTCAATTAATATTTTGTTTATCAAATATTATTTTTATAAGCATGCATGTATATATGTATGATACTATTTTGTCAACTTAAATAGACATTTTATATGTTATATATCATATTTTAAATGTATGTACAATACTAATTTGTAACTATTATCAATAAATAATTAAAGCATGTTAGCATTTAATTGTTTTATTTTGGATTTTTATAAAAAAATATTATTTACATCATCTTGATTTTCGCCCAGGGCAAAAAAATACTGGTTATGTCACTGGTGAATAGTGTAAGTAACAGTGGCAATGGGCACTTTCTAGCCAACTTTCAACAAAAGAAACATGCCTTACATGACAACTTTTTGCTCAGCTGGAAAAGTAACAGTTAGAATTTAAATGAACTACAGCTATAGAAAATGCTAGCTAAGAAATTTTCCTCAAGATTTCATAGAAACCTATTTCTTATACTTAGAGAAAGATATATCTTGGATCATGAAAGAAAGATTGACACATGACGAAAGGGGGAAAAGCTATTGTGGGGAAATTGGGGAAGAACTAATCTAGCCTTTGCCTTTGGGTAGTATTCCAAGCCTCGTAATCTGGAGATCTGACGCTTACTGACCCGAACGCGTCGCATGTGAAGATTTTTCGAACATTGTGCCAGGCAACCAAGCAGACTCTTGCATATATCATGTTCAAGATTTTAAGTGACAAACAACAGGTACACAATTTTAAATTTTTTTATACATCCAATGTTTATTGAAGAATAAACCAATTCTTGAGGCTTATTTATAGGCCTACAACTTAAAATAGACTACTACCACAACTAACGTGGGACTAAAATGAAATAATAAATTACTAAAAATAAAAGGCCAAAACCCATTTACAAGAAAATTGTAAACTCAAATAACAGTATTCTAAAAGGACTCAAAGATCACAAATACTAGACTGATTCAAATATTATTAAATTAATAATTTGAATCTAAATTGATTGGATGGATTCCTTATCATTCTTACCTGTTTTTAAAATTTACCTTGTGAATGGTGATAAAAAATACACAGTCCAGTAGAAGTCAGCAATCTTTGATAGTTGAAAAGTACACACCCTCAACTTTAAAATGAAGCAAAATGTGAAGAATGAGCATCTTCTGAAGAATGTATCAAAATATCAAAAGATAGAAATGTGTGCAAAATTTGATGACAAGTATGTCATGGAAAGTCGGGGATGAAAAACCCGATGTGTTCAACTAGCTCAAATGGGGTTTTCTAAATTAAGTTCTAGCATAGAAGCACCATTGATTTGGGTTGTGGCTCATGATCAGTCGCATGCTCAAACTCGAGCATGGGCTCGGATTCAGGTTCGGGCTTGGACTTAATCATAGGCGGGGGGACTCGATTATAGGCTCACCCTAGCTCTGACTCATCCTCAAAAACTGACTCTGGTTTATGCTCTAGCTTAGGCTCAAGCTCTGTCTCGATTATTGATTTTGCTTATAGTTTTTACTCTTGCTCTTTTTAGATCAACTTATGTACAGCTTCTATTTCATAAAAAGCTATTCAAATCTTTGATGGCTTTTAACCCCCTGAAGTTGCAACGGTGAAGGTAAATGATACTTGTGAAGATACCGATATTGAAACCCCTCTTTTATTAAAGGTCATCGTGTACACCCCTAACCATATTTTAACCACCAAGAACAAGCTTTACCAATTAGTTTCTAATCAGCATACCATTCTAATCAGCATACTGTTAGATCCGTGCGCGGCTAAAGAGGGCAGGAAATTACTTTGCGTACAGCAAGTCATGGAGAAATTACTTTGCGCACAGCAAGTCATGGAGAAATTACTTTGCGCACAGCAAGTCATGGAGAAATTACTTTGCGCACAACAAGAAGGGTTTTCTTATTTTTCTTATTTAAACTAGGGCTAGCCGTCATTTGTAGGCATGCTTGTTTATTGACATTTTGAGAGAATTCTACGATAGTTCTTAGGTAGATCTAGGAGAGTGCAGACGTCCTCGCTTAATGGCGTCTTGGGAGGGTGGTTGCCCCTTTATTGTAACCATTTATCTTCATTATTCGCTGTTTTTGTTTGATTTAATTTCAGATTTGGGAAAATCCTATCACATACCAACAACTCTCTTCGTCTAATAAGTTGTAGTCTCAAACGATATTTCTTGTAAAATTTTGGAACTTTCATAATCTTCACGATCACAATATACTCAACAGGTAGGGACAAAAGAGACATTTCATCTCATCCAAAAGAGAGCCTCGCCTTTTAATTTGTATTGAGCACACCGGAATTTATTCTCATTATTTAGATCGTAACAGTAGGAAAAGAAAACTTCCAAAAAGAGCTCTCATTTTTCATAACATTAGTGTTCGTGGGACCCCTCAAAACGAGTAAGACACAATACTTCCTATACTCAGTTTTCATAAATTTGTAGGCATCCAGATGATAATATGTCAAATATACTTTAAATAATTGAAAATACCTTCAAAATATGCAATTGTTTGAACTAGCTTGCAACTAGTTCAAACTGCTCGAAAATCGGGCTTAAAACGGATCCAAAATCACTAAAGTAGTGAACTTTAAGTAAAAATAGCTGAAAATCCTTTAAAAACCACTGAAATTAGGAAACACCATTGTAGCAATGGAAAATTTCTGAAAATTCTAAAAACTTCCATATATCACTGTAGCAAATGGCTCGATTAGCTGGCCAAAACCATTGATGGATCGAGTCGGCTTGATCAGCTAAAGTTTGGTTAGGGTCGGCTCGTCAGCTTAAGCTAAGCAAGAACTAATTTAAAGTTTGAATAGGATTTCAAGGTCGCACCCCAGAGATATGATAATCACCAACTCCAACACCGGGCATGTGAAGATTTTTTTAGACCTTACGTCCAGGCAATCAAGCTCACTATCGCATCTCTTATGCTTAGATTTTTAAGTGACAAATGAAGTTTACACAACTCTAAATTTTTTATTTATTCATTCTCTACTCAAAATAAAACAAGCCTTTATGCCTATATATTAGCTTACAACTTAAAACATACTTCTTCTATAACTAATTTGGGACTAAATTGAAATAACAATTTATTAGAAATAAAAGGACTCAACTTTTTTATATAGAACTAACAAAATTCTAAAAGGACTCAAAGATCACAAATTCTAAAATGACTCAAATACTAATAAAAGAATTATTAGAATCGAAATTGGATAGGATGGAACCCTATCAAAGATATTACTACAAGGGTGAGCTGAATAGAGGAGTGGAATACATATACACATTACACTCCAGTAATGCCTTGTTAAGGTAAGATTGAAATTTAAGATTCTGGTAAGGCCTATTCTTGTCACATGTGGCCAGCTTGGGGCCTACGCAGCCTGAACTGTGGTTGATTAACCATGAAGACTATAAGCACAGCCTAGTGTATATGAGCTACTGTAGGCATAATGCTTTCTTGGCAAGGAAGCCATTTATGAATATGATTATACGCAACTTACATTTGTGAATTATGGGTACAATTATATCTTTATTTTGGAGCAAGTAAAAGAGGATAGGGACTAGAAGTAGGGTTTGGGATGTGAAATACTTTAAGAGCAGAAGGGAATCTTATCAGATTCTAGGGCACAAGGAGATTGTATCCCTTCCTTTAATGTTGATTAAACACGGTCATAGAATATCAGTTCTTATCGATCTCCTTATTGCATCTTTTCTTCTCCATGCCATTATTACCCCATTTCTCTGCATATCGTCCTCTTCTTTATCTTTATTGACGATTATTACATGTGGATTGATAATTTTTCTCTCTCCACAAACTAGCATTTTACAAGGCATCTGTCTGGATACCAAGGCAATTTGATGAGGCCGTGAAAGAGATCTAACCCTAAGACTGCTAGGAGTTCTGACAACCTTCAGTACGCCTTATTTTTTCATGCGAAGTAACTAAACAACATATAAAGTATAGTCACGGGTAGAAGGCTCAGGAGAAGTTTATAAAGCAACAGATACCAACTATAGAAGACTTGAGTTATCCTGGAATAGATTAGTTTTCTAACTATTGTGCTCTGAGCTCTCTGCAGGTTGTTCGATCGGGTTACCAGAAATTGCCAGTTTTATATTTATGAATGGATCTCTATCATGATAAAATATATATGAATATTTTCTCCAATCAACCAACCAACTTCCCATCAGTTAAAAAGCACGATACAACCAAGCTAATCAGTCTTTCATAGCTTTGAATTTGTAAGCCGAAAAGTTCTGCCTACATTATCGAGCATTCCCTGATGTAAACAAAACGACCAACTCTCTATCTCGATGGTATGTGTGTTGGAGGGGAGGTCATCCATAAAATTAGTAGTAATGCTAAATGTATTACTAATATTGTAGTACTTTTATGGGACCTGCAAGCAACTCAGGGGGTGGACCCCATATGTCAGCGTCTACTAGTACCAAAGTAGCACAATATTAGTAGTGGAACAACCATCTTCTATATCAGTGTCTACCAAGTATCAATAATTGGGTAACATTTTCAAAAAACTGAAGCGAAAGAACATTGCAAAAGCTAAGAATAATGGTCACATACTGAAGGTTGCAGTTGGTTACCTGGATGGCCAACCAAGTATTTCTTCCATTCCTATGAAGGAAAGAAGAAATGGAGACCCGATCTTTGATGCTTCTATTGCAAGTTCCCGATGACCAATATGAAGAGCGTCAAACTTTCCAAGTGCAACTATCCCTCCTACATACGGCGAAGTAGATCATCAGAAATATGTAGTGTCCATGGTGGAATAAAATCACTAGGAAACATGGTCATACATGTGGCCACCAAACAGCTTAGATGATTATTATAAGAACATACATGCATGATATGTCAAGTGCATATTAGTCCCCATAGTAGTGACCACAAAGCCTAGTTCAATATGTATGATACATACTTGTACACAGATGAAATGTTGGTAACCAGATTAGCTTGCTCAATTGTTTGGCATCTCTACAATTTATGTTCTACTTCAAGAGCTGTCAGCAGGTCAAAAGAAATCTGTAAAGTATCCAGTTCCTGGAACAATCCTTTGTTCCATAAATCTGAACCTATATGTATTCATGTCCCCACATGCATGCTGTTGTGGTACGTAAGATGCCATTGGGAATGATAATAATAATCTATGCACAAGAGCTGTAGCTGATACATACACAAAGTTTCCGTATCAATGTCATACAAAGATGCAAACATATAACAACATGATATCTGACCAATGTCGTCACTATTGTTGTCATGATTTACTACAGTTTATAGATGCATTGCCATTAAATGTCAATATTTAAAAAAATAAAGCGAATTTTTTTTAATTCTTTGTTAATAGAATATTATGATTGTCCATGATAATAGATTTATACAACCAGAATTACAATTTTTTGATATTGTAATAAGAATAGAAATAGAAATTGAATGCTGACATAAGTTCTTCGTGGCAAATCTCGAATTCGGTTTTCGTGAGAGTGTAATTCTGTTACCCATCAAATTTTTTTTGTTGCACATGTTTTGTTCATGACCATAATCATAAGATAAGTTAAACTCCAAGAACAATTAAATGCATCTTACTAGGATATGCACATACACTAAAAGGATATAAGTGTCATAGTCCTACACTTTATTATTTCCTCACTAGTGCAGATGTCATTTTCTTGAAATCCGATCATTTTTTATCTTTATATATTCATCAGATCTTACTAGGTTATTTACGTTTCATGTTTTTATACCTATCTCACCTTCTACTAATCAACCACAACAAAATTCACATTCATCATAGTCTTTACAGTCATCACAGTCTCCTTACTTCACTATGGTTGATTGATGCTGACAGAAGCGAACGGTGGGGAGGTTTTTTTTTTTTTTTTTTTTGGGGGGGGGGGGGGTTTGTGATGTGATATTTCGGGAAAATATTCAGGAATTTGATAAAATTTCGAGGCTCACATCCCAGAGATTCGACGATCACTGACTCACATGACTCACGTTTCAGACCTCTCATCTAGGTAATCAAGTATGCTCTACCACTCTAATGCAAAAGATTTAATTTTAGCAAGTACAAAGTTACACCAAATTTTCTCAAATGAAAAAAAAAGTTTGAGATCTTTATACATGCTTACAACTTGACTTGATAAAACATCTAATGTGTGACTAAGAATATAAAAATAAGAAAATAACCAAAAGATCAAAAAGACTCAAACTATTACAAAATACTTATATAAAAATTAAAAAGTCTTAAATAACTAAAATAAAAATCTTAGACACTCAACTAGAATCCCAAATTGGATCCTAATCATTCTTTTTGATTATAAGAATTTCACCACATGACGATTGGTGGCAGGATGACCATTGGTGGCAGGAATAGCATAACTAAACGAAACAACAAGATCAACTTCATAGTGGTACATGTAAAGAACGAATACTGAATGCAAATGATAATTGGCTATCATCAAGCTCTTATGAAATATTTGACTTAGTCGCATCAAGATCATCATTTGGTAGAGCTCATCGATAACCTAGATGATACATGAAAAACCTTCTCATCGTGTAGGATGAACCTCTGAGCAAGCTTTAATCAACTCATCATCAATAGCTGTAAATTCTTATAAATTTCTATTTGATTCTGTTACAAACTTATCAATAACATTATTAATTACAAGATTTTCATAAGTCCCAGGATGCAAAGTACTCAAATGATATGCCAAAAGCTCAATGAATATATCAGAATAACAGGACGATGTATCTGAGTTAGTAGCTACAGATTAATCCGTTCTTTTAATTTTCAACTATGCACTTGGATTTGCAAGGAGTCAACATAATTTTCTTTCCTTTCGATATCAACATGTATGTGATGGCTCGCTCAAAATGCATAACCTCAAAGCCATATAGCCAAGGCCTACTTAGCAGAATGTGTATAATCTATTAATATGACATCACATCAGATGCTATCTTGGTAGCTTGAAAATAAAATAAGCATTAGACAACGTGGGGTAACAAGAATTGTGTTATTATTGACCAATATAACGTTGTAAATTTATAGGTATGCTTTAGCTTGTATTCTCATCTTCTCCATAGCTGATTTGACGATTAAATTTATATAACTGCTTGTAGTCTCATCTTCTCCATAGCTGATTTGACGATTAAATTTATATAACTGCTTCTATCAATCGTCATTTAAAAAATCTATCATTAATTTTGATGTATGTAAAGAAAATATTTATCATTTGCTAATCTTTCTCGTTGTAAGTGTAGCAGCTAAACACATAATGATATTAAAACAAGTTCTAGATTTATCTAAATCATCATGTTTCTCACTAACACCCTCAGGTGGGAATGTGTTCTTCCTCGATTAATACATCATCATTACTAAGTATGCTTCTATTGGGGTATTGAGTATAAAAATGATCAAAATCATAATATTTGAAACATTTTACCTTTTTGAGTTTTTGTTATAATGATTCTCTAATCTTAACCTTTCCATTTGTGCTATCAGTTGACCGCTTATGTTGCTCCTTAGTTTTAAACGTAGGCTTTCTATCTACGGGGTTTCTTATGGATACTAAATTTAAGTTTAGATTGAATGTTTATTGCACATTATCTACATTTTAGAGAAGCATCTCACGCCTAATATATATTCTCAACCTAAAACAAAACCTAGTAAGGGTATAACGAGGATTTTCTTATAGCTCACTCTTGAGAGTCTTAACAAATATGTTATTGAAATTAATCATATGTTCTTTCACAGATATAATAATTCCTTTTCCTTGATGCGGGTCATTCAGTTGTTCTAGGAAGCGATCTCTATAAGTGCGATGCAAATATTTTTCTTTAAGTTTAATTTTCATCTCATTCCATGTCTATATAGACCTTAGATGCTATTTCTCGTTCTCTCTATCAATGTCTAAAAACGTTAGCAGATTCTATAAATTTTACCTTTAGAAAATTCAACATTTTGTTCATTTGATAAATGGTACCATTCGAAATAATGTTCCATCTCTGCTAGATAATCTAAAAAATCTAAGGATTATATGTTTCACCAACGTTAAAAGCATTTATTCTAATCCAGCATGTGATGTTATCTTGCCCAAATTTATCCTCATAATTATCATTTTATATCATATTATTTTAATTTCTATTGTTTCTATTTCTAATTATTCTGTTATCAGGTTTAACGTCAAATGTATTTTGTACTTCGTTCTCAAAGTTTTGTTCTTTTGTAAACTTATTTCTAAGGGCTTCTAAGCAATCTCATCGGTTTATTTTGGCTTTAAGCTCTCAAAACATCTTCTGAAATTAATTTGCTAACTCATGAATTAAGTTATCATTCATATCAATCCTAATGTTTTGCCACTATGTAACATCATACAATGTCAGGTCTCGCACCTCGGATATCAAATTTAACATAGGACCGAAGAGAAAGAATACAGTAGTAAGGAGAATTTGGAGGAAAATATTCATGAATTTGATAAAATTTTGGGCCTAGCATCACGGAGATCAGACGATCACGGACTCACATAACGTACACAGCGAGATTTTTTGGACATCTTTTCCAGGCAGTCAAGCCCATTTGCATTCCAATACAAAAGATTTAATTATAGCAAAACAAATTTTACACCGAATTCTCTCAAATTCTCTCAAATTATTCAGTGAAATAAAAATAAGTTTGAGGTCTTTATATAAGCTTACAACTTGACTCGTCTCATAACAAATCTTATGTGCGTCTAAAAATATCAAAATAAAAAATAATTAAAAGACTAAAAAGACTCAAACTCCTACAAAATGCTCAACTAAAAAATAAAACTCTAAAAACTCAACTTAGAATCCCAAATTGGATCATCATCCTTGATCTTAATGTTTTTAATAGACAAAATAAAGTTGTGTATGCCTACGTATACTCAGACTCTCAGCCAATTAGTGATCCTTTGCCTTCTAATTACAATGAAACAATTGATATAAACATACCCATCACACTGAAAATAGAAAATGATCATGCACTTCACATCACATTTCTAACTTCATTTCATATGATAATTTGCCTTTGCCTTTTCTTTATTTATTGCGGCTTTTGATAATCTTTGTACGTAAGAATGTCTCCAAAGCATTGCCACCATGGATGAAAGGTTGCAACGGATAATGAGATGCTTGGTTTGTATCATTATATTATTGAAAATTGATTCATCTTCCTCTTGACAAGATTGTTAGTTTCTGTTAAGTCTATGTTAGTTTCTGTTAAGTCTATATTATCAAAGTTTATCTGAATGGCGCTCTTGAAAAATTAAAAGTTTCCTAATTGTTAAATGTTATAATCAAATTTATGACCTTAGTTATTTTGAAACTTTTTCTTCGGTTGCAAAAATACCTTCCTTTCTCCTTCTTATACCATTTGCAATATTGTTTCAATAGCTATTACATTAACTTAATGTCAAAAATATATTTCATCATGTTGATCTTACGAAGTGTACATGCAAGAACCTCATGAGTATGTTGAGTACGGGGAGTTAGGATTGGTTTACTATCTAAAGAAGTCAATGGATGGTCACAAGTAGTATTCATAAACATGGTTTAGCAGATTCAGTAATGTTACTGAGTTCAAAATGAGGCAGTAGTTTATGAATCAAATTGGCATCCATCAAAAGACATGCAAGTTATAAATTGTGAGTGATGTATGTGGATGATATATATATTACAAGAAATGACAATAAATGTATGCTAGCTGAAGACACTTCTACAATAAAAGCTTCAAAGGAAGGATTTAGACTAGCTACGATATTTTTAAAAGATTGATGTTGCTTGATCTTATCATGATATTTTGTCTTAAAAGATGTACTTGATTGTTGGCTTAGACAAGGATGATAGGTTGAAAACCCATCGAAGATCCAGCAGATCCAAATACCAAGTTGATGGCTAATGCAAGTAAGTTATTCGAGACTTGGAGTTCCAAGCAGGTATATAAGGCTGTTGGTAAGCTTAATTAACTCATGGTGATACACACACATATTTATCTTTTGTCATGAGTGCTATTAGTTGATTTCTTAATGCCTTTTGTAGAGCTCACTGGGGTGTTGTAATTTGCATACTCCAAAATTTGAAGAGTGCTCCGAAACAAGAGCTATTATCGAGACCATAAGTGTTACATTAATACTGATTGGGTTGAATGTTCTAATGTCAATGATTTACCTCTGGCTATTGTGTTTTTATTGGGCATAATTTGCTATCTTGATAACAAAGCTTCGGTAGTCTTTCGATCAAGTGCAGAATCTGAACATAGAGCTATGGCAAATTACGTAGGTGAGTTGCTATGGTTGAAATATTTATTAGGGAGTTAATTTTCAACATTCACAGCCTACGATCCATAAGGGTAATAATCAAGCCGTTAGCTATATTGCAGACAATCAAATGTTTTATAAGCAAACAAAATATAGAGACCAGTTGTCACTTTGTCTGAGAGAAAGATGTGAATGAAATGATTCAAATCAGGGTTTAAGGAATCGGCCGATACCTTTAGGTATCGGTCATATCGTATCGGTATCGGCAGTTGACGATACCGAAACAATGGTTAGTTTCAGTATCGATCGATACTGAACGGTATCGGCCAGTTTCGGCCGATACCTGCCGAAACTGACCGATACCGGTCGAAACTGACCGATACCGTTCAGTACCGGTCGAAGACGGAGGAAGAAGAATGTGTAATTAAATAAAAATTCTCTAAAACACCAAAAAAATTTCGTTACTCAATAGGTTGCATAGAAAGCTCTGTTAAAAGAGAAGAGAAAACTCTAGAGTTTCGGCTTGAAAATGATGAAGAATTAGACGACGAAGAGACAGAACCAAGAAAAAATTGCTAAAAAGAAAAAAGGTCAAAAGGAAGGTGATGAAAAAATTGAACTCACCTCATCGCATCGCCGCCTTACCGAACTGTCTCCTGTCTCGCTGAACCCACCTCGGCCATAGAGCAGAGAGAAAGAGAAAGAAACCAGGGTCGCCTTTCAGGAGATACTGTGTTCTTTAAAAGGCAAACTTGTAAATTAGTGGTATATGCGTAAAGTAAAACAGTCGGTGCGCATATCAAGCAGATATTTTGTGGCAACACTGTAAATAAGTGGTATGTGCGCCAAGGTTTGAGGTTTCGGCCGATACCCATGCATATCGCCCGTATCGTATCGGTATCGGTGGGTAACGATACCGAAACTAGGAGTTAGTTTCGGTATCGGCCGATATTGAATGGTATCGTTCAGTTTCGGCCGATACCAGCCGATACTGACCGATACCGTTCAGTTTCAGCCGATACCGGCCGATACTGACCGATACCGTTTAGTTTCGGCCGAAACAGACCGGTACTGTTCAATATCAGACGAAGACGGAAGAAGAATAATGTGTAATTAAATAAAAATTCTCAAAAAAACCCAAAAAAATTCGTGAATCAAGAGGTTGCAAAGAAAGGTCGCTTAAAAGAGAGGAGAAAACCCTAGGGTTTCGACTTGAAAATAATGAAGAATTAGACGAAGAAGAGGCAAAACCAAGAACAAATTGCTGAAAAAAGATGAAAAAGGAAAAAAGGAAGATGAAAAAATTGAACTCACCGCATCGCGTCGTCGCCTCGTCGAACCCGCCTCCTGCCTCGTCGAACACGCCTCCTGCCTCGCCGTCCCACCTCGACCATCTAGCGTGAGAGAGACAGAGAGCAAAGATAGAGAGAGAAAGAGAGGCCCGAGTCGTCTTTCAGGAGAGGCTGTGTTTTTTAAAAGGCAAACTTGTAAATAAGTGGTATGCGCGTAGAGTAAAACAGTCGGTGCACATAGCAAGCGGATTTTTTGTAACAACCCTGTAAATAAGTGGTATGTGCGCAAAGCAAAATGGTGGGTGCGCAAAGCAATGCCCAGCGATTTTTTGGCAAACTTGTAAATAAGTGGTTTGTGCGCAAGGTAAAACGGTTGGTGCGCAAGGCAAGCTTTAAGATCTATTCATTTTTCTAATATTTAGTATTTAAGTACCAAACTTTATGTATTTAGTATTTGATATGATTACGAACTCAAATTTAGTTTATCTATTTAATATATAGTATTTGATAGTATATGATTAATATTTTAGTTTGTTAAGTATTTAATAGTATTTGATAGGTTTAGATTTAAGAATCTCCAAAACCATCACTATGTCTATATATTATATACATATTTAAAGTATCTCCGAAACCGAAACCGAAACCCAAAACGAAACTGCCGAAACTGGCGATACGGACGAAACCGAAACTTGCTTCCGAAACCGCCGAAACGGGCAATACCGATACCGAAACTTAAATTTTGGAAAGAACGATACCGAGACAACCTTGATGTGCGCAAAGCAAAATGGTGGGTGCACAAAGCAACACCCATCGATTTTTTTGGCAAACTTGTAAATAAGTGGTATGTGTGCAAGGTAAAACGGTGGGTGCGCAAGGCAAGCTTTAGGATCTATTCATTTATCTAATATTTAGTATTTAAGCACCAAACTTTAGGTATTTCGTATTTGATATGATTATGAACTCAAATTTAGTTTATGTATTTAGTATTTAGTATTTGATAGTATATGATTAATATTTTAGTTTGTTTAGTATTTAATAGTATTTGATAGGTTTAGATTTAAGAACCTCCGAAACCATCACTGCATGTATATATTATATACATATTTAAAGTATCTTCGAAATCGAAACCGACATCCGAAACGAAACTGCCGAAACTAGCGATACAGCCGAAATCGAAACTTGCTTCCGAAACCGCCGAAACGGGCGTTACCGAAACCGAAACCTAAATTTTGGAAAGAACGATACCCAGACCGAAACCGAGACCTAAAACCTTGATTCAAACATCACATGTTTTATAAGCAGACAAAATATAGAGACCGGTTGTGTCTGAGAGAAAGATGTGAATGAAATGATTCAAACATCACCTATCAGGGAATACTTAATTGGCAGACTTATTTATCAAACATTTAGGTGGTTCCAAGGTAAAATATATTTGCAATAAAATAGGAGCATATATATGTACTCCAGTTTGAAGGGAAGCGTTAAGGAAAAATAATTTTTAATTTTAAAATAAGTCAAAAAATAGGTCAAATATGAATTGTAATCATAGTTATTATTGCCTTATATTTCATCTATATATAATCAACACCAATACCCCAATTTGGAGTGAGTGGTTTTAAAAAGGACTTCAACTTTGGTGCTAAATTTATAATTGGATGTCATTGTCAAAAGCTCATTTATGTCATGCAGAACTAACAGATTTTATCAAAATAAGGACATACTATAAATTACCCGTGCACTTGGTGCACGGAGCAAAAATAACCCATACGAACACGGCAGCGGTGCACGCGCGAAACCGGGAAGGAGCGGAAAGCATGTGTGTACGTGTAGGCCGCGTCGGGGGGTAAAAAGGAACCAAACACGCAAATTCGCATGCAAAAAGGACCAAAATGCAAAAGGGGAAGAAGAGTGGTTTTTTGTGCAATTTAATGGAAGGGGTGAGAAAATGACAATGTTTTTGGGTGTGTTTTTGGGTTCTTTTTTGGATGAATGGGTGGTTTTTTGGTGTTCTTTTGGTGTTTTTTGGGTTTGGGGATGTGAGGTGGAGGGGTTGTCCCATGTGGTGATGGGACATTGCCACATGGGACAAAGATTCAAAATTTGTCCTCTTTTGTATAATAGATATGGATATTTGTAAGATCTAGCCTATACCTGCATGAGATTCTTGGTAGATTATGAAGTCAGATGACTCTCCTACTCAGACGCTTGAAATATATGGTCCATGTCCTAAAGTAACAGTTTTCCCATCCCATAATCCACTCAAAGCATACCTCCCCCACTGCCACAGGTAATTAAATCCTCCGTCTCCAATGTTTCCAGGTAACCCTCACTTCATTGGTGTCAAACCTGGCCCTCTCCTCTGCTGGTTCATATTTGCACATAAACACATGATGAGACAAGCAGTGAGAGGCCATACGGATTAGAGCAACAAGGACAAAGTGTTAGCTAAGCAATAATATGAGCGTTAATTCTGATTCTATTTCTGGCTGTGCAATATAATGTTTTAGAGACACTCATCTTATATGGAGCAAATCCATTATCACCCAAACCTGTTCCCATAAAAATCAAACTGACATCAGATGCAGCTTTAGCATATAAGCATATGCTAAAACTGTGATTAACAGGCCTCTCTATTAAGGTTCGGTAGAGTCAACTCCATGCCAGTGATCACAGTGGGTTGAATAGCTGCTGAGTTTATACTTCATCTAGTTAACCGACCAAATACTTGCATATTATAAAGTGGCATGACCAGAACAGATGAAAAATACCAAATGTTCAGTCTGTCACCACTTTAAGCACGTGTGACTCCAAATTATAACTTGTAACAAAATTATGAAATTTTATGATTAGATGCCAGCATGCAGTTATCATGATTATAAAGACTACTTTCCTAGGTTTGCATACAAAGCACTTGAGAGTTAGAGCCCAAATCTTCCTGGCATAAACCATCAACATGTTTATAAGCCGACGACAAAGATGGAATGATATATGGTATATTTAGCAGTATAACATTTGAGGAAACTGGATATGTGCTATCATCGCAGCACATAAAACACATTTTCTGTATATATTTTTTTGAATTTTTTTTCAAGATTGTTGAATACATTCTAAACCACAAAACCTCAAACATGGGTGAAACTTAAGGGGATTTGAACCTAAATCCACTCGTTCCAAAAAGTTTTATTATTTTGAAACCGTTAAATTTGCAACAATAGGATTGAGTATAAAATAGCGTTGGATTCACTAATTTTTTCGTATGTTAATTATCCATGATGCGTAGAACATATTCAAAAAAGATTTAAAAATAAATACTGATATGTGCATCAGCATGGGAAATTTTCCCGCGTTAATAGCACATTCATTATTCTGATGATGTTTATATGTAGTTTATGGTACATTCGATTAATTGAACTTCCATACCAGACATATTTGTCCATTTAATATAACATGATAGATCTGTAAGGTATGTAATTATGTAATTATGTCATGGTTACCAGGTACATACAAAACAACTAGGTTCCCATTCCTTTTCGTAGTGTGTATAACTGTATGTGTGCATGACTATGGTTGTACACACAAATGTATAACCAGTAGTCTCAAAAAAAAATCATTTAAAGCAATCCTTTTTAAACCCAGGTTCCATGAAGCTTCTCCAGGACTTCCCTCACGCTAATGAGTGTTTTACAAAGTCTCCAGAATACTTCTTGGTCAGTGGATGCTAGCTTCCTAGAATTCACAAATGACTTCATAATTACTTCAGAAATGTTTCTTCAATTAGATCACACAACTTTTCCATTACATGTCAAGTTGGATGTGACAATTTCTCTCATATTTGCCAGAGGAAACAACGGTGTATCATTGCCATGTGTGTAGAAGGTATGTAGCAAGGAGCAATGCCACAGGGGGTAAAATTTCAAGACATTCTTCAGCAGCTGCGGAGACACCATTTAACAGAAATCAGTGTCCAACTGTTCGGATTAACATGTGTAAAATCTCCAAAACTGAGAATTATAAGATCTAGATATCATAAGATCAGTTCCCTACATAGTTTTGAAAAAACAGGATATGACATCCTATCTAATGAAGATCAAAAAGAAAATGTTGTGATAAGAACATAAGCATATTCCAAATGATTGAATGTGAAACTTACTTACCAGTAACACATTCTTGATCAGTTCCACAATCGGCAAGTATTGTATCTTTTAATACTTCATCATTGCTTAATTTTGCCTCATTTGGTCCAAATGAGTTGAAAACCCTTCGATCAACATGGAATTTACAGGTTGCCTTTGGTCGGGTGCGATATCTCCTTTCTTTCAAACAAATATAAGATCTGCAAGAAACAAAGAGCTTTTTAGCATAAAATTCACATCATCATCATCATCATCATCGTCCTCATTGCTGCCCTTTCCCATCATGAGGCATCAGCAAGGCTCCATGAAATATTTTGACATAGTTTTATGCCCAACGGGCTACCTAACCTCAACCATCTCACAATCAGTGGCAACGTCTTAGCTAAAGAAACTATGGACAAGAGAAAGGATTGCCATAATTCGAAAAAAAAGCCAATTGGTGTCTGCGAAATTCTCCATGACTTGAGAAAACATCTAGAAAGGGAATAGGATGCTAATTTGGAATGGGGAAGTGCATCCAACTCAAGCCACACACGGAGTCAACAACAATCAGCACGCATTTCCTAAGCATAAATAGTCACATGCACAGGATTCCGGAAAGCAAGAACTTTACCTTTTCAAATCCATTTCCATTTATATAACTTGGTTGTAAGTGATATGCAACAATCAAATAGATTAATCAAGAATGGAAGCCCTTTATTATATATCATTGAGAGGATGTATACTAACATGCTTACAACATTAAACATTCGTGCATAACAATGACAACAACAACACCATGTTTATTGATGCAGGACAGAAGATCTAAAGAGAATAATTATGAAAATTTTAGTAGATCTAAGGATCTAAATTGGAAAAATAGAGAAAATTGGGGAAGAATAAATTGGAAATATTAGGGATTCTAAATAAATAATAGATGTTAGAGAGTTTCTCACCCAGGCAATCATGTCCACCCAAACAAATCAGCATGTCAGAGATTTAGATATGCATGCCTCTCACCAAGGCTCTCTCACGCCCACTCCCTCGCATCTCACAAGAAAAATTTAAAAACAATTTTTAAAAATATCCAAATATACTATAAAGAGAGGAAAGTAAAAAAGTTCTTTTTTATGATGAGAGAAAAAGATGAAAAACTAGGTTTTTGAATCTAAAATTCCTAAAGCTATGATGTTGATGATGATGATGAAAAAGAAAAAAGAAAAGAAAAGGTAAGATTTTTTTTAAAACTTTGATCTAAAACCTAACGAAAAGAGAAAAATATTTTTATAAGGAAAAGAAAAGTAGACAAATCAGATTTTGGTTCTGATGCAAGACAGAAGATCTAAAGAGGAAAAATGGGAGAAAAATAGATATATGGTTCTAAATTAGGAAAATAGGGAAACAAATTGCGAAAATCGGGGATTCCAAATAAATAAAGGATGTTGAGAGTCTCACACAAGCCATCATCCGCCCACTCTAACAAATCAGCATACTAGAGATTCAAAAATCTAGGTCTCTTGCCAATGTTCTCGCACCTCCACTCTCCGCATCTCACACGAAAAATTAAAAGATAAATATTTTTTCTCAAAGCAATTCCTTTTCATCCATTCAATGATTCTGCATTAATTAAGTTTTGGAGCATATTTATGGGCTTACAGCTCTAAAAAATCTTCTCCTGTCCGATGTGAAACTAAACCATAACTAAAATGTCAAATAAAATCAACAAAAAATCCTAACAAATAAAATCAAATAAAACAAATAAAATCCTAACTAAAAATCCTTAAAACCAACGAAAAACAAATAAAATCTTAACCGAAAATCAAATAAAATCTTAACTAACACCAACTAATTAGAACTTGATCAATTTGATTCTCATCAGCTTTGAAAATTTCACCACATGGTGAATAATGGTAAGGGAACATCACCCGATCAGTAGCCAACAACATTTTGAAGTTGGAAGCTATTTATTCTCTAACTTTGAAATAAATCAAAATATAAATGTGTAGACAGTGACACTTAAGAAAATGACCACGATCACCGAAGAAAGGAGGACACACAAAGTTTGTTGACCTGTAGAATGTGACAGATCGAAAAGAATAAAATCGATGCGCTCAATCAGATTTAGTGATGTATCTATCTACAACTCTGATGCAAGATCAATAAATGACTTAAGATAGAGCTATACCTCGAATTGTGATGTTGGATCAAGATCAAGCTGAGGCTCTGGCTCTGGCTATGACGCCAATGCTAACTCAAGATTTAATTCGGGCTCATGCTCAAACTTTGTATCAATCTTATATTCAGGATTTGAATTAAAACATATTCTCAGGCTCACACTTTATCTCATATTCTAGCTCGAGATTTATCATAGGCACTGGCTTGGGTTGGATCTCTTACTTTTTCTTGAATTGTTCGAGCATTTGAAGTTTGTTGCTACTATCACATAACTCTTCTACTGGATACTTCTTAGTCTTTGGACTTGAGAATTATTGGTATGAGTGGTGGATTAATCGATGTTTAGAAAGATACTGACATCGGAAAATGATTTGAATACTTGCCAACGTTGAAAAGGAACCTAAAATTGTTTATACCAAGATATACTTCTCAACTTAACTTGTGACATGCATACATATAAATTTTTAATTTGAAAATTAATACATGAGAAAAAATCTTCTAAATAATGTTCTCAATCATCATATCCATACATATCATTGAAGTCATAAAAGAGTGTGATCCATCTAAACAGCTCATGCTCATAATGTGTCAAAAAAGAATATCATGTGTAGTAGTTGTCATTGTAGTACCGCATAAAATTAGCTTCAAGCAAGCAAAAAATGTTTACCGAAGAAACTGAAGCCATTGATGGGTTTGATGGGTTTGATTTGAGACAGTAACGATGAAAAAGAACTATGATCTGATTTTCTTATGACGAAAGCTGAAATGTTGAAAGAAGGATTAAAATGAACAATAGGTATGGGAGTTGATGGGTTTGATGGGTTTGATTTGAGACAGTAACGATGAAGAAGAACTATGATATGATTTTCTTATGACGAAAGCAGAAATGTTGAAAGAAGGATTAAAAATGAACAATATGTGTGGGAGTTTTAAAAAAATTTAACTAAAATTTTTCAATAGATCTACTGAAATTTTTTGACTATATTTTGAATTTTGTCTCCTTTTTCTTAGCTCTTTTTGATTTTTTTTTTCTGTTTTATAGTTTTTTCCTCTATTTTTTTATTTTTCTCTCTTTTTAAATTTTCCTCTATTTTTTTCTTTTTCTTTTTTCGAACTAATTTTTTGATACTAAACCTAAAAAGAAAAGGATGAAGAAGATGTGGTTAGGGTTATGGTGAAATTTTCTTAAAACCCTATTCCAAAGAAAAAATGAAGAAAAAGAAGAAAAATATCAAGGATTTGAAAAATAAAAACAGAATTTCAGCTCTGATACCAAATTTGATGCATGACGGAACATCTAATAAAGAGGGAAAATGGAAAAAAAATAGATATATGGTTCTAAATTAGGAAAATGGGTAAAAAAAATTGTGAAAATTGGGGATTCCAAATAAATAAGGGATGTTAGAGAGTTTCTCACACAGGTCATCCTCCGCCCAGTCCAACAAATCAACATGTCGGCGACTTAGAGTTCTAGGTCTCTCGTCAAGGGTCTTGCATGCCCTCTCCGCATCTCACAAAAAAGAATTGAAAGAAAAACATTTTTTTCTCAAAGGAATTCCTTTTTATCCATTCATCGATTCCTCATAAAATAAGTTTTGGAGCCTATTTACATGCTTACAACTATAAACCAATCTTCCCACATCAATCATGGGACCAGACAAAATAACTAAAATATCAACTAAAATCAACTAAAATCCGGACATATAAAATCAAATAAAACAAATAAAATCCTAATTTAAATCCTAACAGATAAAACCAACTAAAAACCAATAAAAAGGTAAAATCATTTCATTTATCGAAGATGAAAATTAGTTAGTGCACTAAAGAATTGATAAGCAAAGATTTAACAGTTAATATAAAGGTAAAAACAATTTCATAGTTGACTTAAATTCTTCATTTAACATAAAGTGAAGTACCAGGTACATAGGGGATATGATATCAGTCTTAAGTGTTCTTTAAGACATCCAGACTATTTTGATTTCACACACAAGATAGGCATGTGAATTTATATAGCAATCAGCTGTTTTTAAATTTCATGACGTGTTGTCTTATGTGACTCTATGAGCCCCAAACGAAATAGAATACGGGATGAATGAAGCCATGGTAAATAAAACTATTATGAGAGAAAACACAGCAGTCAAAAGGAATTTTCCAGAGAGAATCAACTGATCAAGCATTACAGAACATGTCCACAATGCATAAACTGATCAAGCAATACAAGGTTCAAACTCTGCCGTGTAACAATGATTGTGATCGAGTCATGATCTTTAATTAGAAACACAAACTGGAAATCCTACCTTCATTACTAAATGTAACCTCAAAGTGTGATAGTACTTCATAGCAGAGGTAGAAAACGACTTCTAAGTAAGGACATGCATTTGTTAGGACAACTTCATTTTGCTTATCGATAATGGAAGTGGTTTCCCATTATGATGTGAAATGGTAGCTAAATGTCAATAGTTTGTTGCTTTTGACAGTTCAATTGAGGGGAATTCCAGGACTGCTGAACAAATTTTGTCAAAAAATTTCCGAAAAATAAAAGACAAGCATTAAAAAACTATGAGCAAAATGTGAAGGAACGTGATACTAATAAAACATTCACTTGTAACTTTGGGACAAAGGGAATAACTTTAGGTCCATCGGAGGATACTCATCTCCAAAGCTGGATGAACATTTTGCAGAACAAGGTACGTTGGATATCATCTGGAAATGAAAAGTATTTTTTTTTTTTTTGGGGGGGGGGGAGCAACATGGTCAATGTTTGGTGAAAAAGGCACGAGATATAACACAGTCATTTATTGCCCTCATTTATTGTCTTCGCCAACCAAACAATCATTTTAGCGAAGAAAAAATAATCAACATCTTTAAAAGTCGACACGAAATATAAGTTTGACAGAACTAATTGGATTTTCAAAGGAGACTAAAAAGACAACAATGTTCATTAAGATCTTCTAAGAGTACAAAGTGACAAAACAAATATGCAAGAAATCACTTAATAACTTCACGAAAGAAAGTAAAAATAAGCCGGAGTTTATATGCCAAATGAATTTAGTTAAGTGTTAATATAGTTGAACATTAGATGCAGTTTTCTGAGAATAGTCAAGTACTTTCAACCATTGAACAAATGTGGTCTCCAAAATTACATCCAAGTTCTTTTTGAAATAATTAAGAGCATCGGCGGCCCTCAGATAAGCAGAATGTATTGTTTGGATCATGTTGTGATTGCACTGTTTCTTAACATGACAATGTTGTACATGGAATCTTAGACAAATTTGCATACTTAAATATGAAGTATATGGTACCAACCACACCTTCGTAAATGACATATAGTGGTTGTCCCTTGAGTATTAGGAGTCCAGGAAACTTAAACTTAATCCAAAAAGTTGCCTAAAACAGCATAGTACGACAAACACTCCAGTACAATTACTGGTTTTTCTGGTTATATTTTCAGTGCTAGAGAGCGAATTGATGTCTAGGAATTTTCAGGTAGAGATCTAGTCTGGTTTCCTCCTTGATTCTCATAGATGTACCTTAGTACCATGGTCAACCCTCTGAATTTTCCCAAAGTACATGAAGCAAGCTTTAGTATTTTTTAACCTTTTAGGGGTTTTGCGCACGCATGGTTTTGTTGGGGGAGGGGGGAGTCATTGAAATTAACATTTATATTCTAATCACAGTGTCTTGTCAGTTGGACAGGGGTAAAATCTACATGTCATGAAGTGCATAGTCAAGCCCCATGTACACATCAGAAATCAGAATAATAAAATGTCCTCCTTAGAAGAGTGCATGTTGTGCATGCCATCAAACGGTGCCTACGTTTTTAAGGACGTGCTAGGAAGCTCCACACATTCAAAGCATACTGATCGAAGTTATCCATGAAGCCTATAGTTTGAAGCAGTCTGAAAAAGCAGCATGCAAGAGAAGAAAGATACTATCAGCCATCTTGGACTTTAATGTCAGTCATGAACACCATAAACTCAGAAAGATATTGATTGCTGGTGGAATATATGTTAGAAGGGCAAAACCACTGCACTTATATTTCATCTCTTTTTCATCACCGATCCCATCTTTCATGTCCTACCGCAATAAGGAGATCGCATAACACAAATTAGTCCTATTTTCTTCTAGTGAATAATTACAACTCCATGGCATTCTGTTTTAAATTCCATGGCATACATCAGGTCATTTACACCAAAAAAAAAAATAGTTCCAAAAATATGCAAGCAACCATAAAGTGGGGAGTGATTATGAGATGCCTGGACACATATTACACACAGTCACGAGACATCAAAATTTTGACCCATCTATGTTAATGGAAGTAATCCATTTTTATTTTCAATTTGTATCTTCCCCATTACCAGAACTGTTCTTACACTAAAATCATACTAATCAAATACACAAAGACATATTGGGTTTAACTGCAAATGATCCATTGCCACAGAGTCCTAGAGCATAAACTAATTTAGAATACATTGGCAAGAAATATTCTTCTCAATTCCAAAAGGTCTCTAGTACAAATGTGTAATGCACTTGTTAGCTTTGGAATGGATGCAGTGACAATCAAGCATAATAAAATGGTCTCAACTAGCATAGTTTACTAAAAGAAACTAAATTGAGAAAAAAGCAGAAGAGTAAAATTTGAAGGGTATCAAGTAACAGACCTGAAGTGATAGTGATACATAAGCAAAGAGCATAAAGGGAGTGAATCGCTGTTGATCCGGATATTCGATGAATGCAGTATTCCAGCCCCTCTTTCCATTGGGGGGGGGGGGGCCTTCCAACAGGCGTTTGATCACAGATTGGGATGGTGGCTGAGCAGGGTAGTTGGCATTGCTAATAACCAAACCTGAATATGATAGAAGAAAATGGTTGACAGAGCGGGTTCACTACATACATACTCAAACTTGATAAGCAAGCGGATTTGGACATAGGTTTGAACATAGTACCTGCATTTATACAAATACCAAATATAATTATTTTTCATACTGGATAGTTGAATTTTATGGTATTAATATCTTAGTTTTAGACTACTTATTATATTCTCAACTGCATTTATCTTTAACCATCTACTTTTAGTAAGCCAAGACAACATCATAAAGTTCTGATGTTATAATATGACTAGCTCCAGGACATGTGAAGCACATGCTCCAAAAAAATCATTACCATTAGTAAAACCTAGATAACATCATAAAATTTTGATATTATAATTTGACAAGATCAGGGGCATGTGCAAAGCACATGCTCCAAAAAAATCAGTCTATGAAATTATTGCTTTTCTTGTTTAGTAATTTGTGAATAATTGAGAATTTCTATAAACAAGTGTAGAAAATTAAAACCACTCAATTGGACTGGCACATCAAACTGTGCAGTTCTTCCTTGGAAACGGTCATGTTGAGAAGTCATTCCGCTCTCTCACCCTGGAAAAGGTCATGTTGAGAAGTCTCTCTCTCTCTCTCTCTCTCTCTCTCTCTCTCTCTCTCTCTCTCTCTCTCTCTCTCCCCCTCCCCAAATATGAAAAAAAAACAAAGAAAAAATTGGAGAATGTTGTGATGCGATTCGCTAGGGATTTGACAATAAAAAGAGGATTTTTATTGGAATTTCAGATTGGAATTAAAAGAAAGCCCTAATACAATAATCTACTCACTAACTAATAACTAGAAGACGATTCTTAACCTAGGGGGAAAAGCCGTAGTCCTAATACAATTAATCTAAGGGATAAAATAAAATACTCTCAACAATTTTCGCATAAGAATTAGGGCCGGCTCAACCCCCTTAAATAGGCAAAGCACACCTATTTGTTCTTTTACGCAAACGCCCCTCCTCTTAATTTCCAGCCGCATCACTACTCCGCCCCTGAAAATCCACCTTGTCCTCAAGGTGGTGCATGATGTCCGTGGGCCATCCGTCCTACCCGGTCGATTGCACTCCTCCCGGATCAAACGGATGAGAGTGGTCCCCACCGCTTTCAACGACGTCCGGAGAAATATCGTCGGGCCAAGGTGGGATCCAAAAAACGTCGTCGGGCCCCCACAAGTACTTTGGATGGTCGTCGTCATCGATGCACTGCTGGAATCCTTCCCCGGGCCCCATAGATGGCTGAAATCCTGAAAATTGTGCTCCACGGACCTCGTGCGGGGCCTCCGGGGGCCTGGAAATCCTCGAAAAAAGCCTGTCGGTCGTCCTGGAAGGTCGGTGGGGCCCCCAAGAGGTCCACCGGCCCTCGGGATCCCCCCCTGGGGTCGGCCGAAGCCCCCCAGGGCGTCGCCGGGGGCGGCAGGCCCTGAAAATGGGTCGGCGGCCCCCAGGCGGTTTATTGGAATTTCAGATTGGAATTAAAAGAAAGCCCTAATACAATAATCTACTCACTAACTAATAACTAGAAGACGATTCTTAACCTAGGGGGAAAAGCCGTAGTCCTAATACAATTAATCTAAGGGATAAAATAAAATACTCTCAACAATTTTCGCATAAGAATTAGGGCCGGCTCAACCCCCTTAAATAGGCAAAGCACACCTATTTGTTCTTTTACGCAAACGCCCCTCCTCTTAATTTCCAGCCGCATCACAGCTATCCAAGGAGGAAATCCATCCTTGGTTCTCGTTAAAAATCCACTCATTATTATTTTTTTGATGATCGGAACCGTTCACTTTGATCTTCATATTTTAAAACCACAAAACACCAAATATCTAATGAAGCATATGAATTTTGCTTGTTCATCTAGTCATTGTAAAAAGTTCTATTACTACAAACCTTTTAAATTTGCGACGAGAGATGAACAAGCAAAACCGCATGAGTTCATTACATAATTGATGTTTTAGAATATGAAGATCAAAATAAATGGTTTTGATCGTCAAAAAATAATGAAGAATGAATTTTTACCCAAGCCAAGGAGTGATTTCTTCCTTGGCTAGCTGATGCATATATTCATATTCATGTGTGTGTAAATATGTAAATATGTGTATATATATTTATATATATATGAAATATAGGCGTTGGCTACCGAATGAGAAACTCTTTCCTATGCACTCATTAACAAGTCCACTCTCTACTAATTTTTGAGATAATCGGCACTGTTCATTTTGATCTTCATATTTTAAAACACCAATACACCAAATATCTAATGAAATTATAGTGTTTTGCTTATTGATCAAATTGTTGAAAAATGTTTATTACTATGAAACTGTTAAATTTGTAAAGACTAGATCAAGGAGCAAAATACTTTGGGTAGATAGATCTTTAGTATATAGGAATTTTAAAATATAAAGATCAAAATGAACGGTGCCAATCATCTAAAATCATAAACTTTTTAACAATTGCATATGAGGAAATTTCTCCTTGGGTGGGTGGGTGTGTTTATATATAAGAATAATGGGTATCATATGACATGAGCTAATGACTTACATGCAGCTTTGAAAAGTTAACCCTCCTATATTTTTTGAACGATGGTAACCCATCATTTTGATCTTCATATTCTAAAATACCAAAACACTAATACTGGGTGAAAACAATGTATTTTGCTTCTTCATCCACCTGACACAAATTTAAAAGTTCCTTAAAAATATGATTTTTACAATGGGTGGATGAAAAAGCAAAACACATTAGGTTCACCCAATATTTGGTGTTTTAAGTTTAGAATATGAAGCTCGAAATGATCGGTTCGGATCATCCGAAAAAGAAGAGATGTCTTTTCAAAGTCACATATGAGACCTTGGCTTATACGTTGTATAATACACACTATTCTTATATGTGTGTGTGTGTGTGTGTTGAAGCTAAGAAATTTTGCTCATTCGTCCACTCGTCACAAATTTAACAGTTTCACAACAATAGAAATTTTTATGACAGGTGGATTAAAATTAAAACCATTGGATTCACCTAATATTTGGTATCTTTGAAGTTTTAGAATATAAAGATCGAACTGAATAGTTCCGATCGTCCTAAAAATATAAGAGGATGAACTTTTCAAGACCGCATATGAGGACTTAGATCATATATCATATGATATCCATTATTCTATATATAGAGTAATAATGTTGTAAGAAATTTCATCCAATATCACCATGCGAAAATGTTTTATTTTTTGAAAAAATTTCAAAAAAATATTTTCTAATGTTTAATCCATACATATATACTTCAAAAAAATAATAGGTGAATCCTATAAATTATGATTAAGTTATTACAAATTCAATGGTTTCAGAATAATATAACTTTATAATAACCCGATCGAGGGGCAAATAGTGGGATTTTTTGAGTTTATGTATGGTGATGTATTAGCATATGTAAATCATATACAAAGGCTTGGATCGTTTAAAAACTCCAAAATCATTTTTACATGGTTTTTGCCTGGAGGGTTTTTGCACATGGAAATCTATTATACAATTGAGGGATATTTTTGAATGGGTTTACTGACTAGGACAAAAGGATTGATAGAAAGACAGTTGAGATTTAATCTTTGAGAAATCAATGGTTAAGATTGGATTTTGTGAAAATCTTGGGAAAAAACTTAAATTTGGGGGGGGAAATGTGTTGGAAAAAACAAAAACTTTGAAATTAGTAAAGTTGTGCACGGGAAATGTGTTGGCCCTAACTCCTTCATGCAAAAAAGCCTGAAGACTAGTCCTTTCGCTCTGTATCCCCTACTCTCTGCCTCTCTCTCTCTCCATAATTTCTCTAGGTTTTCTAATGGAGAGCTCATGACGGAGGGCCACGAGCTCGCTCACTCAGGCGAATACTCTTCTTTGCAGAAACATCATGGTCCAAGTTCGTAAATCTCTTTTTCATGTTCTCTAATTTGAATGAAAAATTGAATGTGATTTTTTTCTTTTTCTTTTTTGAAACATAAATTGGTTATGATTGCAATCATGCAATTTAATAATTTTAATTTACATTTCATTTTTAAGAATCATTAGTCCTTTTTTGCAACTAATGATGATTTCTTCCCATAAAAAGTTTAGGTTTTGGCCAAAATTCTGTCTTATTTTGATATCAAAGGAGGATTAGGTCAATTCAGAAATTTCTTTAGTTCAACAATTTTATCGTTATCATTGAATAGAATTTCATTCAAGCAATAAAATCCAGTAAGGGCATATTTTGAAAAATCCGATTTTAGTCTTGTTTTTTATACAGGTTGATTGCCACCTGAGAATGGAATACGCTAGGGATGCAATGCCCAATGGTGTCTCTACGGGTCATAATCAAATCGGATCTCATCGATTCTGACAAATCATCAACATTTTAGTTTTTAGTGATATTTGAGATGAAGAATGTAGTTTGATTGATTTTTGATGGTGTAGGTGTGTATGAGGCTTTGGAATTGCTCACATTACCTTGGCAAAGGTATCTCTAAGGTTAGATATTCTTCTCTCTTTGATTTTGAGGGACATTGTTAGATTATGTCATAATTTTGGTTGAGTTCTATAAGTGTTTCTCCTTTGTGATCTATTTATTTGATGCATGAGATACATATTAGTTTGATGCATGAGATACATATTAATGAGTTTAGCTATTGGCTTTACTAAAGCATGGTACAAACTGAATTTTAAGCTGCACTAATCCCTTAAAGTTGAAGTTGGGTTTAATATTAAATATTAGGAACATATCTTTGTTTTCTTCATTGGTTCATGGTTCCTTGGTTCATGGTTCCTTGATCTCTACGTCTATGATTACAAACTTACAATTGTTGGCTATTACATGTCTATTATTTAATATTTAGATTTGTGGGATTCCACCCAAAATTTGTGACTTGAGAGAGACATTTATGTATGCATTTCTAAATGCATACCTTAAAACTAAATTGAAACACGTATATGTAAAAGCATTTTCCTCTATGGATCTGTTTCTATCTGAACCTTAGATCTCGATTTTGATCTGGTTTTTATGCAGGCTGATTGCCACTTGAGCAACAGAACCTATGCTAGGGCTACAGTGCCCAACGCACCTCGACTGGTAATAATCAGATCGGATCCCATCGATCCTAATGGATTGTCAACAATTTAGTGATATTTGAGATAAAGATTGTAGTTTAATTGATTTTTGATGGTGTAGGTGTGTACCTGGCTTTGGAATTGAGAGATGGATGCTCAGATTACCTTGGCAAAGGTGTTTCTTAAGGTTAGAAATTCTTCTCCCTTTGATCTTGAGGAACATCGTTAGATTATGTTATAATTTTGGCTCAGTTCCATAACTTTTCCTCTTTTATGATCTATTTAGTTTGATGCATGAGATACATGTTAAATGAGTTCAGCTACCGGTAAAGCACGATAGAAGCTGGGTTTTAAGCTTCACTAATCCATTGATGTTGAAGTTAGATTTAATATCAAATATTAAGAACATATCTTTGTTGTCTTCACTAGTTCCTTGATCTCTACGTCTATGATAATAAAATTACAATTATTATCTATAACATCTATTATTTAATATTTAGAATTGTGGGCTTTCACCAAAAATTTGTGACTTGAGCGCGGCATTTATGTATGCATTTCCAACGTGCATAACTTAAAACTAAGTTGAAACAATTATTTGTAAAAGAATTTTTCTCTATGGATCTGTTTCTAATATTGTTTCTTTTAAAGTCTGATTATAATTTAAGATTTATGCAACGTTATTTGGACCACCTTTTAAGTTAATTTTCTTTTTTTGTCTGTTTATATTGTGGAGGATTCTTATATTGATCTTTTGATGTGATACTTTTAGGCTGATTATAATGTGAATTCAATCATTGGACCAGCATTGATTGGCAAGGTATGTAAACAATATTCTGGATAGAGTGTATAAATATATCCTAATTAACACATGTTAGTAGTATCTGATGATTTGCTTTATTTTTGACAGTAGTAGACCCTGATTAACAACTTCATGGTCCAGGAGCTTGATGGCACCAAAACCGAGTAGGGTTGGTGCAAGTGAAAGGTATCTTTGAGGGCTGGAAGATTTCGTTGGCAGCCTTTGATGGTTTATTTGTTATTATGTTTTGCTTCCTTTAGTATATATTGAATTGATCAATTTCTTTTCTATTTCAGCTCGGTGCAAATGTCATTCTCACTGGCTCGCTTGTTGTATGCAAAGCTGGAGCCAATGTGAAGAACATTCCTCTCTACCTCGTCGTTAACACTCTTGATTTTATTATTATTATTGAGGAGTCTTATTACCGATGTGTAGCGTACTTCTATTAAGTTATTTATTTATTTTTCATCTTTTGTCATTCTTTTGTCATGCAACACATTGCTAACCTTGTTGGCAACAAAGAACTTAGTTTTGCTTGTCCCAGCATTCAACGTTATCAATGGTGGATCACATGCTGGAAACAAGCTTGCCATGTAAGGATAGTTCCTTTTCCTCCCATCTGATGACGGCGATTCTAATATCTAACAGCTCTAATATCCATACATGTGATGTTCATATCTGTGTGCTTGTGCGTGTCACTATCATATCCTTGTGTGTGCACGCAAGCCTTTTTATAGGTTTTAATTTTATTTGTTTTTAATGCTGGTGATACTTCTGTTATCATGTTTTTATGGGGTTTACTTTACAGAAGTTCATGATCCTCCCTGTTGAGTCCTCTTCATTTAAGGAATCCATGAAGGTGGGTGTAGAAGTATACCACAATTTGAATGTGATTGCTTTAATCATTTTGAGTAGACATCCGCTTCCATAATAATGCATACAAATAATGAGCAACGTTTTCATTCTCTTTCATAGTGTCATTAAGTAGAAGTATAGACAATATGCCACCAATGTTGGAGATAAGCGTGGCTTTGCTCCTAACATTCAGGTTGTTTGTTGTTATTCTATTTGATAATATATGTTTTTGTTGATTGATATTCAGGTAGTTTAAGTTAACATATTTCGTAACATTTTGCTAGTAAAGCTCTTGATTATTTTTGGTTGGTGGTTTTTGAAGAAATTTAAGTAGTTTGATCTAGAGCTGTGTTAAATAAATTGAAAATCTATTTTTCAACTGAGAGATGTTTTTGAATGGGGTTGCTGACTATAGAAATATGGTTGTGGTTGAATCTTGAAGAATCAATGATTAGGATGGGAGTTTGTAAAAATATTAGTGGAAACTAAATCTTGAGTGAACTAAATTTTACGGAAAATTAAAATTTTTGAGGTGAACTAAATTTTGAAGAGAAGTAACAATTTAGGGTGAACATAAACAATATGGGGCACTAAATTTTTAGTTGAAGTAAATAAACAATGGAGGGAACTAAATTCTTTAGAAGTACTAGATTTTAGGTGGAACTAAATTTTTTAGATTTTTGGGGAACAAAATTCATTGGGGGAACTAACTTAACTAGAAATTTTAGAGTGGACTAAATAACAATTATTGCACTTTCTATTATACAAATGAGAGGTGTTTTTGAATAGTTTTACTGACTAAGACAAAAAATGAGTAGAAAGACCGTTAAAATTTAATCTTAAGAAATCAGTGCATATGATAAGAGTTTGTGAAATGTTTTAGGCAGTGTTCTATAACAAGTTATATGCGGCCGTATATGCGGCCGCATACAAGGATGCGGCCTTTGACCGCATGAAAATTAAGATATGCGGTCGAATTATGCGGTCGACCGCATAATCGGCTGCATAAATGTTATGCATCCGCATATGCGAATATGCGGGTGCATAATCGGCAACTAAAAAACACGACTCGTTAAACATAAAATTCAGTTTTTTAATTTTTAAAGTACTTATGTTTGACATGCTTTTTTTGATTTGGACGTAAAACTAAATAGTTATGTTTTGTATGTATATTTCTTTAGACGTTAAACTTTAGTTATTTTATGAATTGATCATCATAATGGTGCAGATGTTTTAGTATGAATTAATCTATATTTTTAAAGGTTGATATGATTTTTTTCTTATTCCTATCTTTTTTAATTTAATATACACAAACACAAACACATAAACTTTTTGCTTATTTATATACTAAACTATTCATTTTCGCGTAAACCGCGTAAACTACATAATCGGTCGCATAATCTGCTTATGCGTTATGCGCTTCTAGACCGCGCACATAATGAACCCGCCTTTTATAACACTGGTTTTCGGGGAATTAAATCTGGAGAAAACTAAATTTGGGGTGAACTAAAATTTTTGAGGAAACTAAATTTTGCGGGACACTAAATTTTGCGGAACACTAAATAATTAATGGGAGAACTACATTCGCTTGGAGGAACTAAATTTTTCGAAAACTAAATAAACAATGGGAAGGGACTAAATTCTCTATGGGAACTAAATTTTGGAGTGAACTAAAATATTTAAATTTTTGAAGGAAACTAAATTCTTTGTGGCACTAAAATTTTATATGAAACTAAATAACATTTATTGCACTTTAATTATTATTGTTTGTTTAAAATTAGGGTACCCAAGATTGTGAGGGGTGAAGATTTTAAATGAACCATGCATTTAGGGTATGGGTTACAACTAGTTTATATATATATATATATATATATTTATATATATATATATATATATATATATATATATATATATGAAACTAGATATGTTCTGTCACCACATGAAATTTCCTACACTTACAGCACAAAAAACCTATTTCTATATTTTAAAAAAATTCAAAATTGTTATCCATATTATAAACCCTAAAACTCTAAATATGTGTGAATCCTAAGTGGATTTGATCCTTAATCTACTCATTACAGAAAGTTCTAGTATTCTAAAAATGTTAAATTTGTAATAATTAAATCAAGTGTCAAAATTATATTGAATTCACTTAATTGTTGGTCTGTTGATCATCCATAATGCAAGAATGCATCCAAAAATTTAAAAAATCATAATAAATATCATATACGTGCGGTGCGGAAAAAATGTATGTACTAACAACATATATACATTGTTCTTATATATATAGAAAAAAGTATCGGCTAGCTAAGCAAAAAATTTCCTCTTTAGCTAATGTCAAAGCCGCACCCCTTATCTTTCGGATAATCAAATCCGTTCATTTTTTATCTTCATATTCTAAAATCTCAAACCATCAATTTTTAAGTAACAATTTCATAGCAACAGAACTTTTTGTAATGGTTAGATAAACAAATATTGTCTTTTAGGTTCACATGAAAATTGATGGTTTAAGATTTTAGAATATGAAGATCAAAATAAACGGAAACAATCGTCGAAAAATATTAGAGGTTGGGGTTGTGTGTGCTAATCAAGGAGGAAATTTGCCCATTGGCTAACTGACCTTCATATTGATCATATATATACACACACGTAAAGTAAATGTAAATATGTTATCATCGTAGGAAATTCCTATACTAACAGCACAAAACCCCCACTTTTCTCATATTTTTTGAAATTTTAAGTTTGGTGTACACATTCTAAAATTCCAAAACCCCACATATGGGTTATTCTTAAGGGAATTTGACCATTTATCTACTCGTTACAAAAATTCTATTGTTCTGAAACTGTTGGAGTTCCAACAATTGGATTGATAGTTAAATAGTGTTGCATTCACTTGATTTTTGGTACGTTGATAATGATGTACAAAACATATTAGAAGAAATTTTTAAAAATATAAATATAAATGGTGTATATGTGTATTAGTGCGGGAAATTTTTCCACGCTAACAGCACATACATTATTTTGTATATAACCTACACACAGATATAAGGAGAGATCAAGCGAATTTCCCCTATTTTGCACCCCCCCAAAAAAAAAAAAAAAAATCCAACTTAACTAATCTTCATAGCAGAACCAGTAATAAGACATCTTTCCAATTTGCAACTTCATGTAAGGAATTTTTTAATGAGACTGAGAATCGCAGGATTGAATCCAATTCCAAATTTATTATTTTTGGCTCCTGGTAGCTACCCGCCAAAATATTACATTCCCGATGCTAAGCTGGATATATCTGACTGAATTTCTTCTAGTTATAAAGTTAGCCACTTCCCGAACCTACTTCCCAAATCGAAGAATTGAAAGCACGTCGTCTGTCTTTTGGACATAAAACAAAGTGAAAAATTTCCAGTGGAAAAATAATCTGTAGTTGACGAATTTCAAACAAGTAATCAAGCAGATTTATTCAAAAGTAACTTGTTTGTATCTCTGCGAAAATTTTTATTCCAAAGAAATTAAGAAATTACCAGCAATAAAGAGAGAGAGATATTGGAGATGAGACCTGATAAAAAGCGCGATAGAAAAGGTGGTGGGGGACGGGGTGGCGATGCGCCGGATGCCCGAAGCTTGAGGAGGAGACAATCAGACTTTCAGACGGCTGTGGATGCAGATAGAGGAGTTAAAAGGCAGGGTGGTAAATGTGTCCGAATCGGATCGGATTTATGTATGATCCGAACCCGAGATCTATAAGATATTCGCATTCGGACTCCGGTCCGTTGAAATTTATTCTTTCTTATCGGGTAAGGGTCGCATTCGGGTTTGAACTAGATTATACTGGCATTAAGCTTTGTTTTTACTAACTTTTTCAACTAGATCAGACTATTATAATAAAATTTCTCATAATAAACTTCACTTCTCATAACATCTTTCTAGTATTGGGCTTTCGGGTTTGTTATTGGATTTTCGGGTTTGATAAGATCATACCTAACCCAAAAATGACAAAACGATTAGATCAGTTTTCATGTTCGCACCACATAAATTTATGAATACATCACACTGTTTGATTCACCACACCTATATTTTTAACATCAGATGTTCGGATTTGGAGATCTGAATGGCTCTAATACAATACATGTGTAAATTCGAACACAATACATATTTTATTATATTGTTCGGCTTTGCAATTCCGAATGGAAGAATAAAAGTATTAGAGCCGTTCGGATCTCCAAATCCGAACATCTGATGTTAAAAAATATAGGTGTGATGAATCAAGTAGTGTAGTGTATTCATAAATTTCTGTGGTGTGAATAACAACACTCTTCCCATGTTCCGCTTATAGTCCTTGTTAAAGATCGAAACATTTCACAATAACCATTTAATTGCCCAAATCAATTGCTCAAATTTGTTTTGAACAGAAACCATATAAGCTATTAGTGTGCTTTGAAAACCCAATTAGGCACCGAGTAGAGTGTTGATATACGTCAGATTTGATCAGATCATAGGATTCATAGCTTTAGGGCCCAAAAGAACAAATTTTCGGAAAAAACCAAAAATTATAAATAATTCCAAAATTCAACTATATTTAAAAAAGATTACAGAACTTGACCAACTTCGGCCACGTCGACGACCAGTGAATGATTGTGTGCTGACAGAGCGAAGTTCGTTTTATATGGAGTGGCCAACCATGGCCAAATTGTTAGGTAGGAGATGTAATAGAAATTGGTAGGGGTTGACAACCCCAGCTAATTCCAACATATAGGGCTAATTCCAACATACAGGGCTGCTGCCATTGGAGATTGTTGCCCTAATGTTTAAGGCAATGGGAGACGCCTTCTATCTTTCTATTTCCTTACTTCTTTCAAGTAAAACAACACATCTCTGCCTCATGAGTCCATGTGACATCTCATCCTAAATGTCTTATCCAAAAGAGATGGACTATGTGCACCTCAATTTGAGGTGCAAGGAGATGAATTCTTTCCGAAAGTGGAAAAAACTCGAGTTCAAGGAGGTGACGTTTTATCATAAGGGGAAAAAAATTAGGAGAGATATGATGAGAAGTGACCTCATCATCTGAGTTTTTTCCACTTTCGGAAAGAATTCACCTCCTTGCACCTCAAATTGAGGTACATATAGTCCATCTCGTCCAAAATCTCCCTTCATCTAATCATGAGTGGAAATATTCATACATATTCGTTCACCTCCCGGGGATAATTCCTATGATACTAACTTTCTTCACCTACTATAGTAGTCTTAATCCTAAAGTAGAGACTTAGAAACTGCTTTTTACTAAGGGGAAGTTCGTTTTTGCTTATTTGGACAAGAAAGTTGCCCAATAACGATGTTTGGGCTACTGTTCATCCACTATTCCCAACTTTCCTCATGAATTCCAATCTCTGGTGTTCGTCTCGGATACTTGGCTGTTGGGGGAAAAATTCCGATGTGGCGGCCCGTTTCTCGCGAGCAAGAATCCCCGCAAAAAGCGGGGATTACGGGTGAAAATGTGTTCGTGCGGGCCCACCTCACTCTCTCCTCTTTTCTCCGCCAATTGCAACATTCCTTCTTTTTTTTAAATAATTTTTCGGAACTCCAATCATGCTATTCTCACATTTTTTAAACCAATGAATTTTTAGTTTTGATTTTTTTATATTTAATTATTATAATTTATATTTAAAAGCGGATCCCACATCAACTTTCTTCAAACAACATTCTCAATAAAACAAACACAATAAAGTTGTGGGACCCACAAAATTTTTTTCAAAACAGCATTCCAACCCACTTTCCAACAAAACAAACACAACCACCTACTTTTCTCACCCCAAAATTCCAACCCCTAAATACTATTCACAACTTTCTCAAAAAATCATTCTCACAAAAACAAGCAGACCCTAAAGAGTGGAGTATGATAGTTAAGCTTAGCATCCTTGAACAGAGGGGAGCGTAATGTCCGTGTATTGTTAGATGATGATACACTGTTAGGATAGATATGTATGGCCTTATGTTAAGCCATTTGGTACATCTTTATCTGTATGATATCTACAGATATCTTGATACATTTTGAGTATATATGTATATAGTCATTCATTTTCATTCATTTTGAGTATATCTTTATAAGTATTTTGAGCTATTTGGTCATTCATTATCTGTTGACATTTGGTCAAACAAACAAGATGGTTATAACGCTTGCCCCCCAAGGAAATGAAGAAAACAAAGTGAGGAAAGGATTAAGGCCAGTCCCCAAACAACAGAAATAAATATGGAAACAAATGAAACGAAAGCATAGCTGAGGTTTCTCATGTCTGTAAACAAAAGCAGATATCTGTCTCACAATTAGCCACTTGGAACTAACCGAAAAACACCGAAGCCGCCAACCATACAACTGAGATAATCATTTGAAAAAGTAACCTTGTTTTCTTTTCTTATTTTAGAAAGGTCCACAGAAGCTTGTTATTGGTTACAACAATCGAATGCAGGAATCAGCCATTTCCTACATGCATTCATCTCCCACGCCAGCTGCTGGTCTAGGATATGATAAAATGGCAAAGCACTAGTTGCTAACAAATTAAGTAACATAAAATAGGAGCAGCCAGCCTGTTATTGCTACTTCTTCTTCAGCCTCTCTTTCATTCTCTCAACTGCTGCCCTAAGGGTTTCATCATCCTTGCAGAAGGTAAACCTCACCAGATTCTTTCCTTCCTCAGGATTGAGGTAGAACACGCTTGTGGGAATCGCGACAACCCCAACTTCGCGAATCAAGTACTCGCAGAAGGCCACATCATTCTCAAATCCAAAAGGCGTGTGGTCGACCACTACAAAGTAGGTCCCGCTTGATGGATAAACCACAAAACCGGCTGCCTTGAGGCCATCCACTAATATTTTCTTCTTGGCCATGTAATCTCTCTTCAGCTCCTCATAGTATGAATCTGGGGCTTGGAGCGCTGTTGAAGCTGCCCATTGCATTGGTGTCGATGTTGCAAAAGTAAGATATGAATGTGCCTGCCTCACACCCCATGTTAAATGCGCTGGTGCTATCACCCACCCAATCTTCCACCCAGTTAACGAGAAGGTCTTGCCGAGGGAGTTCATGGTAACTGTTCTCTCGTACATGCCCGGAAGAGAAGCTATGGACACATGATCAGCATCAAATGCTAACTTGTCATAAACTTCATCTGAGAAAACCAAGACATCGTTTTCTATGCAGAGGGCTGCAATTGTTTCCAGCTCTTCTCGAGTAAACATCTTCCCGGTGGGATTGTGGGGGGTATTCATGAGGATTGCACGAGTGTTCTTTGAAACCACAGACTTGAGCTCGTTAAGTGGAACAGAGAAATCAGGAGGACGGAGGGTAATAGACTTTATGTTGGCACCGGCCATTGAGAGAGTAGCTTCATAGGAATCATAGAAGGGAGCGAAGAGTATTACTTCATCACCAGGATTGATTAAGCCTAGGATAGTAGCAGCTATTGCTTCAGTGCAACCAGATGTTACCGTCACTTCCTTTTCCGCATCTACTGCTAGACCTGTATCTTTCAAGAACCTGGCAGCAATGGAAGAGTTGAGATCAGGCACACCATAACCTCTTGCATATTGGTTCGTTCCCTCTTTTATAGCTTGAATTGCTGCTTCTTTGACAAACTCTGGGCCATCAAAATTTGGGAAACCCTGACCTAGGTTTATTGCTCCATGCTTGATAGCAAGCATGCTCATCTGGGTGAAGATGGTTGTTTTAAACTTCTCCAGACGCTTTGCAACCTATGCACAAAAATTAAATAAGCTATTCTGTTGTAAAGCTTTCCACGCCCACCAACGAGACAGATAAATAAAACTGTGACATGTGCAAGGAAACTAAATGAGCTATTAAGTTGGTTACGATTCGAGCCAAATAAGCACCCACCAATAAAGGAAATCAAAACTTGATACCGTTATTTAACAGTAGGCGATCTATGCTATGTTATAATGCAGACTCCTGGGAGGGTTTGCATTTCCAATTTATTTCCATCAATGTCTCTATCCTTGCTTGGCAAAAGCTTTCAGAGTGAATTTTCCCAAATAGTAGTTATGAACAGAGTGGATGACTCCCACCTTCTCCAATATGGGAGAAAATTTCATCCAAATATTTTAGCAGCTATACATTAGCGTGAGCCTCTCTCCCATGCCAGCAAGCACACTTCTTACTTCAACTGATCATTCCCTAGAAATTTGTCCAAAAAAAGTCAGTAGAAGACCACGAACACACATTCCCAGCCCAACAGAGATGTATCCACCCTCCACACCCAAACATTCATTGCATTTCCCATGTTCCTCTGCAAAATGTTTACATACCCCTCTTGTCAGAATTATTTTTTATTTTTTAGTCATGCATTGACCCCACCCCCACCCCCCCCCCCCCAAACCCCCCCCCCCCCCCCCCCCCCCCAAACCAAAAAAAAAGAAAAAAGAAAAAAAAGGGCGAATGATTCTTTCCCCATTCAAGAACAGGTTGTAGCATCTCAACCACAGCCCTCTTGGGTGCAAAAAGGCTTCATCATTCTAGTGTGGTGGCACTTGCATCATTACATGTTTTAGTGTGAGGTTTCCATTATAATATCAATAACAGGTTGTTACATGAAGGTTGTTACATGATGCGTGAAGTTTTAATATTTATACGGCAAGCGCACGGTATCAATGTAGCTCTTACGAGTCGATCCACAGAGAGCTTGTCTGACCGAGTACTAGCCAATTCTAGGATATAGTTAGCTACGCGAGTAAAGAGAGAAATAAAGATAGAAGAAAGGTTATATGGCTAGGTATCCCCTCTATTCTAGGGCTAGGTGTCCCCTCTAATGCGGGTCGAACATGGAATTTAACATCTCATCTAGCTATCAAATCATTTATAGGGTGAGATTGTCACACCTGATGTTGTCACCTACCCCCACTCTCGTGATGCTATGATAACTACCCCTCGTGTGACCGAGCCAACTATCGTTGATCATTGTCACACGACGAGTGTATGATGCTCGACAATATTCACCAACCATCATTCACGACAATGTCGTGGATAGAAGTCAAGTCAATGCTAGGAGAGCTCTAATCTACGCCCAACTATCGTTGGCGACATAAATAATATAAATCAACGAATGGATTAGAAACCCTAAATCCACCCAAGCTATCATTGGCGGATAGATCTAATTAACTACAAGGGGGCAACTAATATTCATTGATAATAATATTTCTAGGCAAAACCTAATTCGTCATTCAATAGCTAACAAAATAATCAATCCATATTCAATCCTCCAATATGGGTTCAATCATGCCCCAGATAAAATCTACTCAATATACATGAAGAGAATCATCACAGAGATCACAAAAGAATCAAATAGAAAACATATAATAAAAAGAAAGAAGAAAAAACACTTATCTCCAAAAGGTTGCAATACAAAGATGTTTTAAAAAAATGCTTACACCAAAGAAAAAAAGCCAAAATCTACCCTAACCATACTCCTACTCCTAAACAACTTTCAGATGAAATGAAGAAGATGAAGGAAAACTAAAACAAAAGTCGGCTCCCCTATCTCAAACACGCACAAAACCTTAAATAGAACCTAAAACCCTAGCGGTTTGCCAGAAAATCCGACCCGACCACACGACCGTGTCGATTCAACTCAAAAATTGACTTCGTTTGGCTTTAGAAGATCAGGCTTGACACAGTCATGTAGAAATTCTACACGACCGTGTAGCTGCAGCATCGGAAAATAGATTTCTATCCCTTTTTCGGCCCTGTAGCAACAGGGTCGTGGATGGCCACACGACCGTATACTACTCGCTTCAGCCCCTTCATAAGATGGCCCACACGACCGTTTCCACGGTCGTGTTACACGGTCGTGTGGGGTCTTAAATTGCGTGTTCCCTACACGGTCATGTGAGATCCCTCACACGACCGTGTACGTCCTCTTTTCTGCTTGGCTTGGAGCCGTTCTCTTGCACACACGATTATGTGTGTGATATGACACGGTCATGTAGCACCTTATTCTTCAAATCAACTTTTTTAAATTCCTTCGCTTTGCCTCGCTTCTTCTTTTCATTCCTTGACTCCATTTAGCTCCGAATAGCTTGGTTTTGACCTGAAACGCACATAAACATGATACTACCTAGGGCTTTTTGTGTGGAGAAAAGATGGGATTTTTGTTGAAAGAACTAAAAGAGATTTTTATATAATTTCATATTTGAAAAATAACAAGATAAATACCCCAATTCGAGAAGAGGCACTCTCCTAACTTTTAATTCGAGATGAACGTCCAAATCTCCAAAAGGTGATCGTAGACACCTTGGCCAATGAGATTCACAAATTAATCAAAGCATAAAAACCCCCAATAGCCGGCCCTAGCTATAAATAAAGGAAAAATTCCATATTTGTAGAATTTACGAAAAACCCCCCATAAAGCTGAAATTTCCGAAAAAGCCCCTGCTGGGCCAGAAACTCCAAAATGCATCATTACTCCATCCCCGAAGGACCACCTTATACTCAAGGTGGTGTCGTGAAAACCATGGGCTCACTAGTCCCAGTGGAGGTCCGCGTGCACTCCCGGCTCTTCTTGATCCACCAGCTGGCCTTCTTCATCTTCAATGATCAACATCTGGAGAGCTGGATCCTTGCAACGGTGTCTTGGTCCGTACGTTTCGTCGAAGCAAGAAACAGAGTCCCTGGGTGCGCCTCTCCTGGATTTCTGTCTCTGTGAGCTGCGTACATCGACCGTCTGGTTAAGGCTCGGTGTTCCTCGCGTGGCTGGACTGGAGCCCTGATGACGGCTTCTCTTTTCCCGTCGCTATCTAGCTTCGAGGAATGGATCCGCTCCACACTCCTCGGGCTTGCTTCTCCTCTGCTAGTCTGTCCTCCACCGTCCTCGCAAGGCTTATCCGATCTAGCAAATCCGTGGACTTCTGTATCCTCAGCTCTGATCTGATGATGAGCTTCAACTCCTTCATAAAACACCTTTCAAGGGACTCTCCTGACACTCCATGGACTCGGCCTGCTAGCATCTCGAATTTCTTGATGTATTCTCTGACTGTCCCATCATGCCTTAAAGCATACAACTTCTCAAATGTGTCACCTGCCTTCACCTCCCCGAAGCGATCCAGTAGGCATGTCAGGAAATCCCCCCAAGAGCGGAAGGGATGTCCACCGGTACCACGACAGTGCCTCACCCTTTAGGCAGACCCCAACTGCTCTCAGCCACTGTCTCATGAACCGTCGACACCTCAAAATACCGCTCAACCCTGTATAGCCTCTCGTCTGGATCCTCCCCTCAGATAGACATCTTCAGCTTCCTGACCCTGACCATGTTCTCCGCAGTGACTCCTCCAGGTGCACCTCCCCTGCTGATAGTCATGGCGTCGTGGGGGTGGTGGGGGTGCAGGTACATCATAGCCATAGTCTCCAACTGGGTATCCATCTCCATTCCAAGCAACTTCTTCCCAATCAGCCCTCGTGGTATTTGACATAGTCCTCAAACTCTACATCACGCCCGAGGGCCCTCCTCCATAGAAATCAATGCCAAAATCATCACAGGGACCCGCAATCCCCTCGCCGAAACCTCCACGCTGCCCATATCCCCTCCGAGGGGCCGCCAGGGGCTCGGGCCGCGGTTGGCCTGGCGGGCCGTCAGGGTTAGCCGACCCCCTTGTTGTTGTTGCCGCTGATTGTTGGCCTCTCTTTCGATTCCCCAGACGTCATAGAACTCTTGTTGCGCCTCCTCACCCCCAGTGAAGTCATGTTCCTCGTCGTGCATCCCCAGATATGCATCCGAGAGAAGCCCTTCGCGAAAAGGATAAACTATTCCCTTCCCCTTTGCCAAAGTTCTCGCCTTTTGCTTCGGATCTAGGGTTTCGGCCTGATTTGAGTTCAACTTCTTGGAAATCACATCAAATTTTTGATTTAAGGCTTCCATGAATTGCGCAAATTTTTGATCCGTCTCAGCACATTGATCTTCTATTTTCTTTGTAAGGTCTTGAATCGTGTGGTCCATCTTCTCTATCTTTTCCTCCATCGCGTCGATTCTATCTTTGGATCTCGTAGCCGCCATGGTCGACGAGCTCTAATACCAATTTGATACAACCTAGGGCTTTTTTAGAGAAAATGTAGGATTTTGGTGAAAGAACTAAAAGAGAGATTTGTATATAATTTCAGATCTGAAAAATAACAAGATAAATATCCCAATTCGAGAAGAGGCACTCTCCTAGCTTTCAATTCGAGATGAAATTCTAAATCTCCAAAAGGAGATCATGTACATCTTGGCCAATGGGATTCACAAATTAATCAAAGCGTAAAAACCCCCAATAGCCGGCCCTAGCTATAAATAAAGGAAAAATTCAAGAATTGCAGAATTTACGAAAAAAACCCCTAAAAGCTAAAAATTTCAAAAATGCCCCTGCTAGGCCAGAAACTCCAAAACGCATCAAAACACCTAGAGAGTGAAAGGGAACAGAAATAGAGTGAAACGATATATAAAGTGTGGTTTTATATAATGTAACGCGTACAGAGTACCCACTAGAAACATGTAATATAATCACTCATCAAAATCCCCCAAGCTAAACTCTTTCTTGTCCTTAAGGAAGATAAGAGAGAGTAGAGAATGGGGATATGCATGCATGCAAGGAGATGATATCAACAACTTCATAAGACCAAGCATCATATACATGGATAAATGAATTTCAAATTTTGGAAATAATAAGTATGTCTATTCCTCTCTATCAACCAAAACATAGAGATCAAATTTGAGATGGCGGCATTTAACTATAAAAGATTTTATATGTGATGGAGTTCAAGTCCTTGGAGACTTTTAATTAGTTTGAGTCTTTTTAGTTGGGTTTTTTAGTTGTTTTGAATCTTTTAGTTGGTTTGAGTCTTTTATTTATTTTGATAGTTTTAGTTATTCTAGATGGTCTAATCCTATTAGGTTTTGAGAGTCAAATTGTAAGCATATTTAAAGACCACAAACTTATTTGCTTTGGTAGAAATTAATGAAAAGAAATTTTGGTATAAACTTTTAGTTTCTCCACAAAATTAAATCATTTGCATTGGGGTGCAAGAATAGGCTGCGTTGCCTGGGCGAAAGATCCGAAAAATATCCACGTTTGAGGGATACAAGTCAGTGATCGTAAGATTTCCGAGATGCAAAATCCGAAAAGTTATCGACTACCGAGTTTTCCTCTTCTTCAATTTACTACCACTGTTTCCGCTTCTGTTCTGTATCAAATTAGCATTAGAGCTAAATCGGGTTCGTCTTCTTTTCCTCTTCATCAATCAAAAAAATCTTTTGGTAGGTTTTAGAAATCAAAAAATTAGTTAGATTCAAAGAGAGAAATCGAAAAAAACAAAAGAAAAAACAAATTTTTGAAATGAAAACAAAAAGAAAAACAAAGAAAAAACTTTAAAAGGGCGATTTTAAAAAAACAGATAAAATTTTTTTGAGAAAAAGAGAATTTTTTGCAAAACCCTAACGCTAATTCCAGCCGCCACGCCTTCGACCCAACTGCCACCGTCGCTGCCGCCTCAAGCGACTCCTCCGACCACAACTGTTGCCCTCCAATGCTTCTACAGCCATCGTCGACTTCCTCCGCAACCAAAGTCGCCAACTCCATCGACAAAGAGCTGTTGTGGCGCCGTCCAATGTCTTTCGAAGCTCGTCGCTGCCCCAAAACAGCCCCTAGGACCAATGTCGTCACCTCCATGACCTTCATCTGTTGTCACTGACGCCATCTGCATCCAAAATCACCACCAGCATCGCTTGAAAATGTCGATCCTCCACCACACGATCGTTGGAAGCTCACTGGCGCCACCGTTGGTGACGAACGGGGTCGTTAACCTCCTAAAACCCTCCCCTCATCAAGACGAAGCCCCAGCAAGAAGATCGACAGCGAACTGCCATTGTTTTACTGAAAAATCGATGTCAGCATGATTGGAGCCGACAGTGCTACAATGTCGACTCGGTCAAGCCAAGTCGACACGTCGAGCCGAGTCACGTCAACCGACACGCCAACACTGTTCACAGCTCAGACGACCTGACCCGATGTCGAGCCGTCTAAGCCGACTCGAGCCGACTGCTACAGTACGGCTTCGGATTTCCTTCGATATTCTAGCCGTATTTCAACGTATTTTGACGAATTATCAAGCTTTTTACGCAAAACTTTTCAGTCATGATCGTTTGGATTAAAGCTTTACAAGTTCTAAAGGCCTTGCATAATAGAACAAAGCTGATTTACTCTATATAACATCTAATTTTATCAAATCATTAACGGTTAAATTCCAGAAAAATTACCATATTTGATTTTGTTCATATTAATCAATATTGTTGGTATTACACATTTTTTTAGTCTTGACCTGTGTATCGCATTAGTATATTTAGGATTGCATACACATTAGTATATTTAGGATTGCATATAGATTTGGACCTTAGGATTTTTTTTATTTACATAATTAGTACATGCATTTAGTTGGTATTTAGGGTCTTACATCAACATTTGTATGATTGGTTGGCATTGCATGTTATTGCATAGTGGCAAAATCCTAGGATCAGACATGAATGATAATGCAATTCAAATGCTAGGAAATCAACTTCAAAAACATATCTAGACTAAAAGCTGACATAAATCGAACATGATATCGCCTACAAGCCATAGAAAATAAGCTATCCAAAGAACAAAATTTTAAGGAAGAAGTATAGAGTACATTTGGTGATGAACCTAAGATGATCAGAAATGAAAACAATTGAAATGATAGGAGACAATATGAGAATTTTTAAGGACAAATTTGGCTGTGATAATATTGCACGATGGATTAAAGTATATGCTTCCAATTTTGATGGAACTTATAATCATCAGACCTTCTCAAATTGGTTAGCAAAGATGCAGCATTTGTTTGAGTGGTACCCGTTATCAAATGAGCGAAAGATCCAATTTGCTACGATAAAACTGGTATGGTCTGTTAAAATTTGCTGGACATCCATAGAAACAACGAGAGAGAGCATCTAAGACCTATACAAAATTGAAATGAGACGAAGATCAAGCTCAAAGAAATTATTTGCCTCATATATATAAAGATCGCCAAATAGAAAAACTTAACGACCTATGTCAAGATAGAATGACTGCTGAGGAATACATGACTAAGTTTAATGACTTATTTGTTAGCAGTGAGATAAAAAAGGCCCACGATATACACTTGCTTGGTTTCGTTCTGGATTGAGAGCAGATATTATGCATGAGATGCTTCACCGCAATGTAAACAATGTGCAACAAGCATTTAATCTAGCAGTAAATTTTAAATCCATAAGAGCCCTCATAGACAAGAAGCCTATTTTTAAAGCCGGTCAGCAATTTAAGTAGCCAAGTGACAATATGACTAATTTAAAAACTAATGCCGCTAAAGAGATAAATGGAAAGGCTAAGCTTGGAGAACCACCACAACAATAATCCTAAGGGGTTCATTATTTCAAATGTCATTACTTTGATTATTTTGCTAGCCAGTGCCCTAATAAAATATTACTTATGGAAACATCATTAATGATGATAAAATTGTAGAAGAATATTCTCTTGAGGTTAATGATATTGCAGATAATGATGAATAGGATTCTAAGGCACGATTACAAGTCATTATGTGTTAGGTTATTACACCTACGAGTGATGTTAATTGGCGAAGAATTAATGTTTTCGTTACCTACGTCAAAATTAAGGATACATTTTTCAAAGTGACGATTGACGGAAGTATTTGTACTAATTTAGTCGTGAAGTTAGCTATTGACAAGATTGGATTACAAGCTGAACATTATACATAACCTTTCAAAATTACATGGGTTGATAAATCATATTATCTTATCCAACGTTGTTAGTGTCTATTCAGTTTTCGAGCTATCACGGTCAATGTTTTAGGTCTCGGTTTCGGTCTGTGTATCGTTCTTACCAAAATTTAGGTTTCGATATCGGTATCGCCCGTTTCGGTGATTTCGGAAGCAAGTTTCGGTTTCGTCCATATCGTTAGTTTCGGTAGTTTCGTTTTGGGTTTCGGTTTCGGAGATATTTTAAATATGTATATACTATATACACACATTGATGGTTTCGGAGGTCCTTAAATCTAAACCTATCAAATATTATTAAATACTTAACAAACTAAAATATTAATCATATACTATTATATACTAAATAGATAAACTAAATTTGAGTTCGTAATCCTATCAAATACTAAATACCTAAAGGTTGGTACTTAAATACTAATTATTAGATAAATAAATAGATCTTAAAGCTTGCCTTACGCACCCACCGTTTTACCTTGCGCACATACCACTTATTTACAAGTTTGCCAAAAAAATCGTTGGGCGTTGCTTTGCGCACCCACCATTTTGCTTTGTGCACATACCACTTATTTACAGGGTTGCCACAAAATATCCGCTTGATATGCGCACCGACTGTTTTACTTTACGCATATACCACTTATTTACAAGTTTGCCTTTTTAAAGAACGTGGCATCTCCTGAAAGACGACTCGGACCTCTTTCTCTCTCTCTTTGCTCACTCTCGCTCTCACGCTAGATGGTCAAGGCGGGTTCGGCGAGGCGGCGGCGCGATGAGGTGAGTTCAATTTTTTCATCATCTTCCTTTTGTCCTTTTTCTTCTTTTTTCGGCAATTTTTTCTTGGTTTTGCCTCTTCTTCGTCTAATTCATCATTTTCAAGCCGAAACCCTAGGGTTCCTCTCTTTTAACCGAGCATTCTATGCAACCTATTGATTCACGAAATTTTTTGGGGTTTTTAAAGAATTTTTATTTAATTACACATTCTTCTTCCTCCGTCTTCGACCGGTACTGAACGGTATCGGTCAGTTTCGGCCGGTATCGGTCAGTTTCGGCAGGTATCGGCCGAAACTGACGGATACCGTTCAACATCGGTCGATACTGAAACTAACCCTTGGTTTCGGTATCGTCAACTGTCGATACCGATATGATACGACCGATACCTAATGGTATCGGCCGATACCTCAAACCATGATCATGATGGGCATTTGGTGTGATGTCACACATATAGATTCTTCACATAACTTGATAGGTATGCCTTGGCTGTATGACTTAGATGTTGCACATTCTGGGAGATCCAACACATACATATTTATTTTTGGAGAAAAGAAAATTGTATTGACGCATGTAGACACAAGAACAAAATCGAAAGAATGGGTTAATCCTTAAAAGCCATTAACTCAAATGTCTCATCATGTGAATCCCAGTTACTTAGAATCTAGCTTTAACCTTATTCCCAATACATTCCATGAGCATTTTGCATATGATTTGAGTGCCTTGCATATCTAGACTTATCAAATTTTTCAATAAACAATGATACAAGTTTGATGTAGAATCAAAGAGAAATTTGCAGGAATTTGTAGTTATGGATGACGAGATTATTCGAGTTTGCCTAGAGGTTCGTCCTAGAACCAATGAGGATGCTTTACATGTATCATGCAGGTTCTCAACGAGCTTTACTGAGTGATACTCCGGATGTGACTGAGTTGAGTATTTCACAAAAACTTGAAAAGATTGAGCACATTGGATTTATCATCCTAAATTCTTTGCTTTCTCCTAACAAGAAGGTTTTATATGCTCACTTCTTTGATATTTGAAAGAATTTTTTAGAAATATTTGTTTACAGATCTACATCATATTGTACTTAAAAGTTGATGGATGCATCTTCTCCAACTATAATGGGTAATAATTTCTGCTTAGCTATGCTATTCATATCGTCGTTCATCGGGTGGTTAAGTTCTTAGGCCAGGGAGGAGGATAGCGATCAAATTTGAGATGTGGTCTTTAAATTTTAAAAGATTTTATATGTGATGAAGTTTCAATCCTTGGAGACTTATAATTAGTTCAAGTCTTCTTTTATTTGAGAGTTTCAGTTGTTTTGATTCTTTTATTTATTTTGAGAGTTTTAGTTATTCTAGAAGTTCTAGTCTTATTAGGTTTTGAGAGTCAAGTTATAAGCCTATTTAAAGGCCACAAACTTAGTTGCTTTGATGGAAATCAATGAAAAGAAATTTTGGTCTAAAATTTCAGTTTCTCCACAAATTAAATCTTTTGCATTAGTGTGTGAGTGTGTGCTTCATTGCCTGGACGAGAGATCCGAAAAATCTCCACGTACGAGGCGTGCAAGTCGATGATCATACGATTATTAGGATGCGAGATCCAAAAAGTTATCGACTACCGAGTTTTTCTCTTCTCTAAATTCCCACCACCTCCCTTTCTGCTTCTGTTCTGCGTCATTCAACCATCGCAACAATTTTTCTTGTCTCGTTGTCCTTTTGAATTGGATATTTTATGATTGGAATTTGTCTTTCAAATCTTTCTACCCATGAATAAAATATTTCCTAGATACTAAAATCCTATAATTTTTTCACCTTTTGGGAAAGACCGTAGCCTATGTATGAATCATGGACATTTTAAGAGGTCCAAAAATTGGGAAAGGTGTAAATTGTAAGAGAAGTATGGTTAGTAGTACCAAGACGGGAAAATGTGGTAAAGACAACATATTGAAATCTCAAAGGATAAGACAAAGGGATATTGAATTATATGTTCACATATAACATCCTTTAAAACTAAATAAGGTAAAAAAAATAATGGCAAATAAATCCAACGCAAACTCCTAATCAAACACTTAAAACAAATTCCAGACAAGGCGATACTTCCATCATGTATTGTTTGTATCTCTACTATATGATTTGTCAGCCAACCAACAGATTGTCGATATTAAATCACCCCGCATTTACAAAAGAGCTAAAATTTTCAATAGTTTCCTTACAAACATAAATCAAGGTTACACAATTAAGATATCCCCAAAGTTGAACGACTAAAGCCTAAATATGACAAGTATGGATATTTAGCCCGCAAATTCTATATAGATTACAGGGTTTATGATGTAGATAATATTTGCTAAACAAAATTAAATTCAAAATATTTATCAGAACCTTTATCATATTATCAACCAATTAATATAGCCAATCATATCATCAGGCAACCATTTTAACCGAAAATATAAGCTTTTCGAGTGGCCTAACAAATGTATATAACAAGCTAATTTAATGCACCCCTGAGCCCAAAATGGGACTTTAAGCCACACAAACCACGCAGCCATGTTGCATGGTGATAGGATTGGCGAAGAATGTGGGCCAAAGATGGACTTTTAGGGCAAAATAGGATTTTTTTTTTTAATATATTAATAACTGATTGGAATTACAAGGATTTGGCCCCAATTCGAGGACCGCTCTCCCAATTAATCCTAGGACTAAACTAATCTTGATAACTACTACCATTTTTTCCACAATAATCATTAGAATGCCCCCAAGAACTCTCCCCTCTTATTTATAATAACCCCTCCCAATGAGCCGTTAATCCAAAATTACATAATTGCCCTCCCTATGGTTTAAGCTCTGAAATTACAAATTTTCCACTGCAACTGCCACCGTGAAATTTACGAAATTACCAACTGTCACTATCCTGTAATTATAGAACTGCCACTGCCCTGTAATTACAGAATTACACTCTCCTCTAATGTTGTCATCGTTGCTCCTTGACTCCCCTTTTGGCGCCGCCTCTAGTATGTGATCGTATCATTACTTCCCTTCCAAAAGACTTCTTATTCGCTAGGTGAAATTCCGAAAGAGTCGCTGGATTTCCCCATCGTCGAAGCCGGAAGCTTCCATCGACATCGCCGATGTCCTGAAAGGGCTGCTACCCCCTGTGGTCTGCTGCCAAGTCCCTACGGTCTCCCCCTCTGCTGCTAAGATAGATGCCGCCCCACGATGGGTCCCCACGAGCCACTGCCTACCACCACAGGGCCTCCGGTGCATCCTGTTGGGCCGCTTGTCCCCGTCGACGGTCAGTGGGGCCCTACAAGGTGGCGGGCGGTTTTCCAGGCCACCCGCAGCCCACCCCCTGTTGTGTCGCACCCCAAGGATAGGGGGTTGAGCTCGCTCCACAAACGAGGTTCATGCCTGCCGCAGTTCGGTTGGATCCTCTTGAAAGGCAATGACTATTCCCTTGCCCTCGTCCAAAGACTTCGCCTTTTCACTCTGATCTTCGTCGTTGTCTTCTTTGTTCAGATCCGTCTTAGTAGCCCCCATCTCAGGGAAGGGGCAGCTAATCGTCTCAAATATCTGTTTCAATATGAATTTCATCAACGATCTTTCCTCGAAGCTTTCCTCCATCGAAGAAAATCTTTCCTCAAATTTTTCCTCAGTCTCTTCCCGTCCTCCATCTTTTGATGTTGTTACTTAAGGACCTTTATTTGTTACTTAAGGACCTTTATTTTGCTTTCCAATATCTCCTTCAAAGCATCAACTTTTCGCACCGCTATCAGGATCGACTGTTGTGATACCAATTAATAGGATTGAGGAAGAATATAGGCCAAAGATAGAATTTTGGGGCAAAAGATAAGATTTTTATTGATAACTGATTGCAATTACAAGGATTTGACCTCAATTCGAAAGGATGACCACTCTTCTAATTAATCCTAAGGTTAAACTAAACTAATCTTGATAACTACCAATTTTCTCATAATAATCATCATAATCCCCAAGAACTCTCTTCTTATTTATAATAACACATCCTAATAAGCTGCCACCGCGAAATTACAAAATTGCTCTCCCTAGGGTTTATGTCTTGAAATTACAAATCCATCACTGCAAAGTTACCCTGAATTTATGAAAATGCCACTATGCCCAGAAATTACGAAATTGTCATTGCCTAGTAATCAAAGAATCGTCACTGTCCTATAATTACAGAATTACACTCCTCTCTAGGGTTTTATCGTTATCACTCCTTGACTCCTCTTTTGCTGCCGCCGCTAGCATGTGATCATATCAAATGGATTTTAGTTAAACTCCCTAGCAAAAATGGGTTAAACAAATATATCTAGTAAGAGTAAAATAAGGATTTAACATAGCACATCTAACTAACGTAGTTTCTTATAAAACAATGAAGCATGTTTGTGCAATGAGTAATCCCTCCCACGTTGCATACATCATTGCCATGGAGCTACACCTTTTTGTCTATATAACCTCAATACCATATAAAATGACAATGTTTGAAAAAAAAAGTCAATAGTCTGAGCTTAGGTTTTAAGTTTTGGTTCATCCTTTGACACCTCATCTCATGCTGAAGGAAGATCTTGATGGTAATTTTTCAAGAATGGAAAATTGACCAAAAGCCTTACACGATTTGCAATTGAGCGAGCGAAAGTTTAAGTTTCCCCTGAACCAAACATTATCGTCAAGATCTTCAATCATTGAGGCATGGAAGGGGATGAAACAGAAAATGAAAGCTAAGATCAGACTTTTAGACTTTTCTGGAGCATCATCAGACTTAAAGAAGACATCCACATGGCCATGGAGCATGAAACATCAAAGCTAGTTTATTGGTTATTGCAGGAAAAGACGCTGAAAGAGGATGAGACTCATTGTTTCTTTCAGCAGGTCATTTCTCTGGATATGTTACCTGGATATGTTAGTATGTTACCAGAACTCCAAATTTCAAACGGTTTCATGTGGTCCTCCATTTAAACCTCATTATGTCATATAAGTTTTTCTTCTTCTTCTTTTTGTTTAGCCCTGTTTTGTTCCTATCCTAACGAGTTCCGTTGACGGCCTGCCCATACAGCTCCCAGAGATGATATATATCATATGTATCTGATACAATCCGCTTGCCGTTTGGATCAAATCAGCGATTAATTGATCAAAACAGCGATTTAAAGGTGGAAAAAATGGAAAATAGTGGAATAACAAAGAGAAATGTAGAACTTGATAAGGATTCTTCGAGACGAATCAATCTCCCAGCTTTTATTGAACGCCTAAAAGCCTAAACAGCATCAAATTGATAACTAGATTGTTCGAAGACAAATCAAGCATACCCTCCTAATGACGGCTAGCCCTAATTTATAAAGGGAAATGGGGATTTACTAATTTGGTCTGACTAGACCAAAATACCCCTGAATTGACTAACGCTAATTCCGGTCCCCACGTCTCCTCCTGCGCACGTAAACAATCGTGGGCTCCCCGCTAGCCGCTACCCCCGCGCGTGTGCCCGGCTCAAGTGGCGCGTCCGCATCAATACTCCCCCCTAAAAGATCCACCTTGTCCTCAAGGTGGAGATATGGCTTTGAAGGCCCCCGAGGGAAAACAGAGGCTAGGGTCACCCGTCAGAACCACCGTGCGACCCTCCTCCTGGAATTCCATCCTAAGCTGCTTCCAATTCATCTTCACCTCGCCCAACCCCCTCAGCCACTGCACGCCCAAAATCACATCGATATTGTCCAACTCTAGGGGCAAGAAGTCCTCTCTGATCTGCACCCCTTGTAAGGTCAGACTCAGCCCCTTGCACATCCCACTGCTCTCATCCCTCCTCCCTGTCCCTGAGAGGACCGTAAACGTCTCCAAGGTGCTCACCTGCAACCTATGACGATCCACCAGAGGTCGAGAGATGAAGTTGTGGGTAGCCCCACTGTCTATGAGTACCGTCACCGGCGCGTCGTCCAATCGTCCTGACAACTTCATGGTATGGTTCGTGGTTACCCCTACCAATGAGTTCAGGGACACCTCCGCGGCATCCAGATGTGCGTTCACCTCCTCCTCCACCACCTTCTCTGGCTCCAGTACCTCCTCCTCATCCTCCTCGTCGGGTACGATCACGATCTGCAGCAACTTGCTCGCACATCGGTGACCGGGGCTGAACTTCTCGTCGCAACGGAAGCACAACCCTGCTGCACGCCTGGCCCGCATGTCCGCCTCCGTCAGTCGCCTGCCTGGTACCACCCCTGGCCTGACCTCTCCCCTAGGCTCCACTGGGGCTCCTGCCGCTGGCCGTGGAGGAACTGGTGTTGCCGTACTGCGTTGGCCCTGGGCTTCCCAGGCCCCTCTGATGCGCCTCTCCTCCGTGTGCTTTTCCTCCGCCATGTGGGCTAGACGGAGGACATCCTCCAAGTCATTGGGCCTCTGCATCCGAAGCTCTGCCCGTATCGAGGGTTTCAACCCCCTCATGAAACTCCCGATCAACACCTGGTCAGACACCCCCCGCAACCTGCTAGCCAACATCTCGAACTTCTCCACGAAGTCTCGAACTGTCCCCTCCTGTCGCAGTGCCGATAACTGCTCATAGAAGTCCCCTCCGGATTTCTCCTGGAACCGGTCGAGAAGGTAAGAAGAGAGCTCCTCCCAGGAACGAAAAGGAGAGCGGGCTGTCTTCCACCGGTACCAGGCTAGGGCCTTGTCCTCGAAATAGATCCCTATCGCACGCAGGACCTCCTCCTCTGTCAGCTGCATCACCTGGAAGTAACGCTCGGCCCGGTAAACCCAGCCGTCCGGATCGGTGCCATCAAACGTCGGCATCTTCAGCTTCTTCAGCCTTCGATCCGCGTTTATGTCACCGTACTGTGCTCCAACCCCCCTAGGGATGCCCCCCTGCACCATCACGCCCCCTTGCCCCCCTCCGGGGCCTCCGTCGCCGCCCTCGTACAGCTCAACAGGCCATTGAGGTCGCTCCCTATCCCCCGCAGGGATGTAGTTCCCCAAACAATCCGGTAGTCGGGGAGGTGGTGCAAAAATGGGCCCTCTAGCGCCTCCGTGCTGCTGAACGGGAGCTGTCTGGCCCTCCAGATGGCCCCCTGGGCCCCAAAATTGGGCCGCAGGAGCCCCAATCGTCATCCCGGGAGCCCCTCTTCCTCCGTCGGGTCTCGCCGTCGCCCCTGGGGGTTGAACAAACCCCGCCACGCCCCCAAAAGGCCTCAGTGGTCTCGCCGGGCCTCCAAAACGCGTTGCCGTACCCCCAAAAGGGGTTTCCCAGCCTTCCGCGCCCCCCAGCAGAGGCGCACCGCCTCCAGCGCCCCCCGCTGGGGGCGCTCCGCCACCGGTGCCCCCCTGCGGGGGCGTTCCGCCACCTGCGCCCCCGAATGGGGGCGCCCAGCCACCCGCGCCCCCGCCTGGGGGTGCCCAGCCTCCCGCGCCCCCGGAAGGGGGCGCTCCGCCTCCCGCGCCCCCGGATGGGGGCGCTCCGCCACCCGCGCCCCCGCCTGGGGGCGCCCAGCCTCCCGCGCCCCCGGAAGGGGGCGCTCCGCCTTCCACGCCCCCGGATGGGGGCGCGCTGCTGTCGGCAGGCCCTATTGGGCCTGTCGAACTTACGGCAGGCCCAGTGGGGCCCGCCGTGCTTGCCGTCGGGTCTGGGTGGGTCCCACTTCCTTCCCCTGCAAACCCTAGAAGATTTGGGCAGCCGCCGCCTTGGTTTGGAAAATTTGTAGCCGCCGCTTCGACAAAAAACACTTCCGGCCTCTTCCCCCGATCTCCTCCTACGGCCGCCGAGATGGTTTGGAGCATCGCCATCATCGTTGGGATTTGAGCAATCTCCCTTGCCGTCTTCGCCGCCTCGCTCCTCATGTCTTTGAGTTCGGCTTGGATGTCCTCTTGAGTATGGGTGTGATCCTTGTTGGAGATCTCCATGGCCGTCCTCAATGATTGTATATCATTACCCATGGCTTTCTTTAATTCCTCCATCTCGCGGTTGATTTCTTCACGAAACCCTTGAAGCCGTTCTTCCGTTGCGCCGCTTCTTGTTCCTCCCGCCATTAGATCTCACCGCTCTGATACCAATTTGATACAATCCGCTTGCCGTTTGGATCAAATCAGCGATTAATTGATCAAAACATCGATTTAAAGGTGGAAAAAATGGAAAATAGTGGAATAACAAAGAGAAATGTAGAACTTGATAAGGATTCTTCGAGACGAATCAATCTCCCAGCTTTTATTGAACGCCTAAAAGCCTAAACAGCATCAAATTGATAACTAGATTGTTCGAAGACAAATCAAGCATACCCTCCTAATGACGGCTAGCCCTAATTTATAAAGGGAAATGGGGATTTACTAATTTGGTCTGACTAGACCAAAATACCCCTGAATTGACTAACGCTAATTCCGGCCCCCACGTCTCCTCCTGCGCACGTAAACAATCGTGGGCTCCCCGCTAGCCGCTACCCCCGCGCGTGTGCCCGGCTCAAGTGGCGCGTCCGCATCAGTATCTTTGGCACTATGTCACTTATAATATTGGACCACCATATGGCTAAGCTGTGTTGTTGTTAATGCTTTCTACCCAATTATCCTGTTAGACTATGTTCCAGTATTTCGGATTTAATGTGGTTGCTAAGAATTCTTCCAAGATTGATCTGGACTCTGGCAGCAAGTTAAAATGAGTTTAGAGGCTTAACTACAATTGGATGGGTTACTAAAGTCGTCTCCATCATTCCTTACATTGTTACAGGTTAGTAGATGTACCCAAATGAACACCTTAAAGATGGATATAAGTTGGAAAACACATGTAATTGAATACTCATCTCTAAATACTAGGATTCCAGGAGTACTTGAGCATTTCTAATACTTTAACAGGATGGTGCACAAACCCAATGAAAACTCTACCAAAAGCACAAATTTAAAAGCATCGTCTTGGCTTTGTAGTGACACTTAGCACACCAACTTAATCATGTACGGCAATCCAAAAAAAATTTCCACCCTGGCTCATATGGAGTCAAGAAAAAAACAAGATGAATATAGCATAGTATTATGGTGTGTAATGGAAATGAATTAGTTGTGATGGAAGAATTAGGGAAGGGACCAGCTAGGATTTCTATGATAGATTAGCCCGGAGATGGAATTAACCACCGACTTCAAGATTTCAACACCTCGCATGAAGAAGAATCCTTCGGATCTCTCACATAATCGATTTGATCGCACGCTTTCTCACCTCCTATGCATAGAGATTCAATGGATTGCTAACCAAGTTTACAAGTTCATTTTTATAATTTAATTTGCATCATTAAAAAATTTAATTATAGATTCATATTTTATTTAAAAAGAAATAATATCTAAACTCAGACCCGGACTCCTAAAATGACTCAAAACTCTAAAATAAAATAAAATAAAAGGGTTTCTCTCAAAAGAACAAAAAGGAATCTTAAAAGAATCAAATAAAAGAAATTTAAAATGACTTAAAAACTAAAAGCCTAAATAAATAAGACTGACTCAAAACTAAAGGCCTAAGTAAATAAGGCTTTTCGTGCAATTAAAATTGCTCAATGTACAGAACTTGCTTCGATCTTTATAGTAGGCATGCACATGCACTTGTTCATATCTTGTTCCACATCAAATCTCTCCTGATTGAAGAAAAATCCTTCTCAAATTTTGCAGTAGTGTAATATAATGAAACTTGAATTACCAAAAGGGATATAACTAGCCAACAATAATAAAAAATGATGGAGAAAAATATGCATTACTTGCGGGTTCTTAGGCAGTGGATCAAACAAATTAACAAAATCTATGCGCTAAACCTTATGTTTAACAAATGACTAGAATGGCAGCTAAAACATAGACTCAACTTAAGGCCTTGATTTAGACTTTGCCTCTGATTTTGAATCCAAGTATAGCTCTATCTTGTGCTTGGGCTAGGTCTCATGATCTGACTCGAAGTGTATCTTCAGTTCTAAGTCTGGCTCTGACCATGATTCTGGCTCATTTTAAGACTTGATGTTAGATTTAGACCCAAATATGGTCTCAATCTCAAACTTAGACTCGATATCAGGTTTAAGCTCAGGCTTGAACTTGGGATGGGGCTCAAGCTTTGACTCCGCCTCTAAATCTCCAACAAACTCAAACTCTAAAAGTAGTTTTGCAATCTTAGACTCAAAATGTGACACCAATACAGCACGATCTCAGGTGTAAGGTCCAACTTTCGCTCATGTTGTCTTTAATATAATTCAATCCTAACACAAAGTCTTGCAGAAGCTTATTTCACTTCTTATATGGGTTTATTCAAGGCCTTGATTTAGACTCAACTTAAGGCCTTGATTTAGACTATGCCTCTGATTTTGAGACTTATAAATGGCTAGAATGGCAGCTCAAACATAGACTCAACTTAAGGCATTGAACTCGATAACTATTCAGGCGAACAGGGAATTGGTCAATGTCTGTAAAGATACATGTGCTAAAGCTTGGGTTTCATTTGTAACCATTGCTCATAACTTCACTATAATCCTTTCATCAAAAATAAGCATCTCCTCTTAGCTTGCAATGAGCAAAGAAGCAATCAAAAAATTTCAATACATTGCTCACAATCTTTATATCTACAACGACCCTCGAATTTGAAGTCAGTTGGAACATCCATGTATTTATCAAACTAATATCTAGATACGTAATCCATAGAAAATATGCATTAAAGTACATAATATGTTTCAAAACATTCAAAATTCAAATAGACTTAATATATTTCAAAACATTCAAAATTCAAATAGGACGATTCGTTTTAATTCTAGCTCAAATCTGGTTTTAAATTGCTCGCAAACCAAACTCCAAATCATCGAAATAGCTGTAAACCCAACTTGGATAGCTTCTGGTTCAATTTTAGGTTTAGTTTTGGGTTTGTTCAGGTATGGATCCGCTGGATTTAGTTGGCTAAGACAGTTGACTGAACCAAATTATGATAGCGATTGACTTGCATGAATTGTGGGGTCCAAGTTTGGTTCAAATTGAACCAAATAAGGACTGCTAATCTAATCTCAAATCAGAATGGTCAAGGCTGCTAGGATTCACTTGTCGATATGGATGAATGACAACATTGCAATGCTTGGAGGTCTAAGTGGATGGCGGGGACCGAGTTGACGACAAGAACAACATGGTGGCGCCATTGCAGTAGCACCACAAGGATGACAACAATGAAGAGACGATGGCGGAAGTCAAAAGCGCTAACTGTTGGTTGTCCTCGGAGCTTTGGTGATGGTCAATGAATTCAGATGCTGAAGGCGTACATGGCTTAATTTTGACTACAAAGGAAATGTGTTGCTAATGATGGTGACGATGATGCTGATGGCATTAGGATTACGTGAAGAGAAGAGGAAAAATGCTTTTGGTTTTGGAGTGGAACGAGGTCAATTGTGTTGGGAAATGCTGCTGGAAATTGACTAATGAAATTGGAGAGAATGAATCTGAAACAATGGTAATAGGGTTTGAAGAGTACAAGTTAGATATATTTGGTTTTGTTGTTGTTGAAAGTATAATGATGATGAACATTAGAATTTTCTAATTTTGCTAAGATTTTTAATGAACAGAGAAGAAATCATAGATTTTTTTCGATAAATGAAAACAAATGTTTTTGCTAAATAGATTTAAAACTAAACTATTCTAAAAAGGATAATTTTTCAATATAGGTCATAATTTTAAAATAATTTTATAAACCGACCCACTTAAAAAATAATCACGCAACCCAACCTAGTTTGGCCATGTAAGACGTCATGCATTTTTTTTATTGATGTGAATGACTTAAAATTGGTGTGGTTGGTAATCCTGGTGAAATTTGGCTAGGCCAATTTGGTGGGGTTTGACAATCTGGCCAAAATTGACCTTATCTGTACATTTGTAGCCATTTCTTCCTTCAAAGGGTAAAACAATTACTAGATGAGTAGCTTAGCAATACTACATTAATTACTAGTATGGACCGCATGCATGTCACAGGATACATGTTGCTAAAATTGTGCACATGGAGCATGTAAAATATTGTTTACAATTTTTATAATTGCAGATGAAATCTTTCTTTGATTTGTATAATTCATAAGAGCAATAATTTGTATACTTCATAAAATCCTTGACTTAAGGCCAAATTGGCTCAGGTTAGCAACCCCAACCAAATTTGATCTTTATCATTTTGGTCTGGGCAACCCGATCAATTTGGCGTAGGCCAGGGTTGACAACCCTGACATTTTTAAGTAATATATCTAAACGAAAAAATACGTGCAAAGAGTGACGTGTCTGAAGTTGATCGTGTTATGTGATTATTTTTGAAGTTGATAGATTTTTTAAAATATTTCAAAAAATTTCCTAAACCTGGAAATTATCCTCTAAAGAAAAGATGATGATGACAATGATGAAAACAAAGGAATTTAGCTGACACCAACTCTGATATGGATCAAAGAAAAATTAAGGTTATGGTCAAAAATTGGAAAAACTAATTAATGTTTCAATGATAATGGATAAATTAGGGCTTAAGGTCTCTCACCTAAGAGATTTAATTGACTACGGACTTCAACACTTCGCATGAAGAAAATTACTTCAAACCTCTCGCCCAAGTAACTTGATCATTCATTCTCGCACCTCACATGCAAAAAGATCTAATGATTTGAAAACCACGTTTACAAGCTCAATTTTCTTATTCATTCTTCGTCATTAGAAAAAGTTCATACTTATATTTTAGAAAAAGAAATAAAGTTCTATCTAAACTTATACTTAAACTCCTAAAAACTCAAACTTTATAATAAAATTAAATAAAAGTTCTCAAAAAGAAACTCAAAAGATCTAAAAAACTCAAATGATAAAAAAAATAAAAGGACTCAAAAAAACTAAAAGTCTAAATAAATAAGACTAAATCAAAACTTAATGCTTAAATAAATAAGACTTCTCATGCAATTAAAGCTACTTCATATGTAAAACTTGCTTCGATCTTCATAGTATGCATGCATGTGTACTTGTTCATATCTTGCTCTGCCTCAAAATAGAACTTTGCAAATAAGCAGCTCATCAACATTTATAGAGGAGCAATTCATAGATCTTTAAAAACAAGCAGGTCATACAACCCAATGACAAACATTGTGTGTTAATGAAGTATTGAAAGAACATACATACATCCTTGACAAAGGCCCTTGCAGAGCTATAGGCTCTGATAGACTGATATCATGTCTAACAACTTCATCCAAGACCATAGATAAATTTTGAGACATACATTATGAATTATATCAAGCTAAAACTCTAATAATCTTGCACTTCATGCTCAACATGCTTATTTTGGGGCTTCAAAGGTCATCAACATCCGGTTTACAAAATCACTAACGTGGAGGCGTTGGGGAGTTTGGATCATTTCACTTCTTGTACAGATGTTCATTATAGATGGCCATTTACAAAAGCAAGCAAACAAAACGGGCAAACTTATTTCCATATAAAAAATTTCAGTTTGCATTTTCTAAAAACATTTCCATTATAAATGTATTTCTTAGCAGTGTCTACCTTCAGTCTAGTCTACAGGTCATCATTCCGAATAGCGACACTTGTCTTTGTGATCCCTAATCATCCCTAAAGTGAAAAAGCTAATACCACAGCACAGATGATTTATGTGCACATGCTAGTAGAGGACTATTATCATATGTTGTATAACATTCCAATGGAATCTCATCCCTACAACTATATCAACACTTGTCCGGCCTTGAATATGTTTACCTCTCCTTATGGTTTTGAAATCTCTGAGAACATGTGCAGTTAATTTAACCTAGAGAGTTAATAAAGCTCAAAGAGGGAAGACGAGTATAAACTTCCAATGTCTATAGATATGTTATATTTTCTTAAGTCGTGCCATTTTCCTAATTGTCCAAATATCCAATTCCCATGTAGGCTTGAGAAAAATAGTCCCACATCGGATAAAATAGAAATAATGAAGACGGTAAAATTGTAGTTGGGTTCCTACCTAAAAGCTTATATTTTTCGCTTAGAGTGTATCAACCAAAATAAGTCCTCACTAATTTGACATGTTGTGTGCTCCCATCATATTATTATCCAATTCTAACATGTCATTAGAGCTATGGAAAAATTGTCTTGCTATAATAATTTCTATTTTGCTATTGTGTATAGCCATTTTGCTACAATATAAGTGTACTTTGCTACAATAATACTATACAACCCTATTGGTGAACCTTGAGTTTGAACGGGAATGTTAAGAAAGATAGTCCCACATTAGCTACAATAAAAAAAGCGAGAAACATAAAATTAGGCATCTATCTAGTAACTTATGGGCTAGATTGTCTCAACAAAAACTATGTTCTCACCAGTGACTCGGTGTGGACCACCTATCATGTTATTGTCCAATTGTAACATGACATGAGTACAAGGATTCAAACAAGATACATATGATAACATACAAATCATAAGCACTACATAATCCTAATCTAATCCCAAAATTACCTGTTATACCAAAAAGCATCTAAACTGTCAAAAACAAATCCCAAAGTTCAACTAAAAAATGTGTGGTTTCTATGACAATCCCAAAGAAAATAGGAGGTACATAATGAATACCTCCTCATTCACAAAATATTTGTGCCCATATATCAAACAAATCTTTCTTGCAACTTTTTTCAGTAGCAAGTTCTGCCAAATGCTCATTCTCCTAATGATTGAACTTCAAAAAGAACATTCTTTTTAACAATGGAGGCAAATACGTTATTGTTTTTTCCCAACATGCTGCTAGTTATTAGGCATCTCACTGCTGGGGTTCTTATAAGAACATTTACGTCTAGGTATATAGATATGCCTTAGTAAGCATTTTTCATCATGCCATAGCCTGACATGAAAATTTGGGACACTTGATATTATTGACTTTGTCGTTAATACATTCACATACCTTCCATTAATAACTTGTCATTGTTACTTCACCTTTACAAGAATTACCCCTAGAATTTTCGAAAAATTTGACATTGTCTTTTTAAGTCGTTTCATCCCATCTACGACACTCCAATTTGCTAGTAGAACCTCAGTTTGCCATTCCAACCATCTGGAATAGAGAGCTCTCAGTTTAACAATTCAACAGAAAATTCAGAGAATTTGCACAATCAGATAGTAAATTCCCAGTTCATGGCAACTGAATCAAGCAGTTCTGTCAATAAATATCAGAAATCCAACAGGAAAAGGAACAAAAAACTAAATTTATACAACACACACCCACATAGAGAAAAAAGAAAGAAATCCACATACCTGCACTGGTCGCTGCTCCACTTGCTGCTCCTGAAGTTGTTCAGCCGAAGCAACTCCACTGGAAACGGTAGCACTAGAGATCGATGAAGCCATGAAAGGGGCAAGGCGACGATTCGAAGAAGAATAAAGAGAAATTGGGATTTTAAAAATAGCTAGGGTTTTTGGACTGAGAAAAGAGAGCGCTAGGGTTTCACTAGGTTTGGAGTAGAGATGGGGCTTTAGCAGCATCTCATTGCGATGAGGGGCGGCAGCAGCGGCGGCAGATGGAGAAGACGGGGCGAGGATCATCGAATCGCCGGAGTCCTTAAAGAGGCCCCGAGATTCTTGTAAGTGTTCCCTTTGAGTCGCCGCCGACAACCCCGCAGAGAGTCCAGGTGCAATGTATCGTATAATTCCTGATGCCCTTTCAAAGGGGAAGGTGTGATTGACTCGTTGCCCCCCCCCGACACTTGGCGAATATGGAGTCGTGACTCGCATGGTGTCAAAATGGTCCATTCGGCCGGGCCGGGCCGGGCCGGGCCGGATTCGGCTGGACCAAAGGTCAGGCTGGTCCAGACGGCAATCAAACCTGATCCGGTCGGTCCGGGTGGGGAGAAACTCGCGTCCGGCCTGGCCCTCCGGCCCGATCCGGGTGGGGAGAAACTCCTACCAGGCTGAGCTGGCTCGGGCAATTTTTTAAAAAATATTTAAAAATTAAAAAAAATAAGTAAAATATTTTTAAAATATATAATAAATAAGAAGAAAATCTAAAATTTTTTATAAAAATATAAGTAACTTAAAAAAAAATTTATAAATTTATATATTAAATGTAACATGTTAAGTATTGGAAAAATATAAGTACCTTAGAAAATAAATAAATAACTTATAAAAAAATAAGTATCTTATAAATAAATAAGTAATTTATAAATTTATATAGTGAATATAACATGTTAAGTGTTGGAAAGATATAAGTAATTAATAAAATAAATAAGTAGCTTATAAAATAAATAAGCAACATATTAAAAAAATTTAAAAATATAATAAATAAGGAATAAATCTTAAAAAATCATATATATGTTCTAAAAATATAAGTACTTATTATAAAATTTATATATTAAATGTTAGAAAGAAAATTTTTTAATCCCGAAATTCTCGAAGGTCCCGGGATGAACCTATAAATTTTATCAACTGAAATTTTTTTGAGTGGGATATACGTTGGCCATCCTTACCCCTCATATAATGGCCAAAAAAGAAATCTAATACCCTTAAGAAAATGCTGATACAAGTAAAGAAATCTAGCATCAAGTCTCTTCTGTTGCTGCTGCTTCTTCAGAGTCTTCAGAAAGGGCATTTTCATGTTGGGTCCTCGCTTCAGCCTTGAACCAATCCTTCGCACAAACCGCCGCTTCGACTATATCTTCCTTCAGCATTGACCTCTTGTAGCTAAGAACGTGACTACTTGCACTAAAAGCAGAATCCGAAGCAACAGTAGATATGGGTACAGCTAGCAAATCACGAGCCATGATGGAAAGAATTGGATAACTAGTTTTATATTGTTTTCACCATAACAGAAGATCAAAATGCTCACTATTCAATTCTTCTTCAGTAAAAGGACAAGCATTTGCCAATTACTTCGACAAATCACTAGAATAACTATCTGTGACTACTGTTCTTTGTTTCTTCTTTCCCATAAGCTGGCGGAGCCTACTTGGAGCAGAAGACGATTCTTGAACAGAAGAGGTGTGTGTAGAACTCCCAAATCGTGACTCATATAAAGAAAAAAGAGACCTTAAGCTACTCGTAAATCTAGCTATCTGTTATTCTGCATTAATTTTCATGTTTTCGTAAAATGTATCTAATAAGTCAACTATACTTTCCTCCTTAATACGTGGATCAAAAACCTTAGCTAAAGAGTATAGCAAAGGAACTGGATTCCAATACTTAATGAGTTTTTTCTCCATTTGTTTAATCATTTGTCTAATGTCAGGATTACTAGGGGTCGCATTATCTCTATGTTTTTCTATAACATCAGAAATCAAAACTAATTGCTCTAGGCCTAAAACTGATGTGGGGTAGTATACTCCAGAAATTATTTTGGTAGATAAGTAGAAACTTCCAAAAAAAAATTATATAGTTCATCTATAATTTTCCACTCAAAATCACTAATGTCATAATCACGGTTATTTGCAATGTGTGTACTTGCATAATCACTAAGTTGAGTTCTATTGATTTTCATGCAATGCATCAGTAGATACATTGAATTCCACCTATGTGGAACACTAAATTTAAAGGCAATATAAGGCTGCTGGTTATTACGACGCGGCTGCTTGTATTCCCTCTTCCTTTGTGCAGTAGTTGCTATTAATAACATTAGGTTTTTAGCTTTTTCAAGATAAATAGCAGCAATTCTAAGTCCATCTTGAACTGCTAAGTTTAAAACATGACATGCACAACATTAATGAAAAAGTAACACATCTAGATCAGTGTTTTATTGACATTTCAAATAAGAAATAGCACTATTATTATTAGATGCATTATTAAAAGTAAATGTGAATTTTTTCAGTTATATCATAATCACGACAAATAGAAAGCAAATGACTAGCAATAACCCCACCAGTATGCGCATGCTCTAACATTTTAAATCGTATAATTATTTTCTGAATTAGAAATTCCTGATCTACATAATGGGTCATAAGACATATGTAAGAACCACCTCATTTCGTAGACCATATATCAGAAGTTAAAGCAATTCTAGAGTCTAGATTAATAAAAATTTGATGCATGTTCGCTTTTTCTTCGTGAAAAGCAGTCAGACAATCTTTTCTAAGAGTGTTCCTAGACACTCTTCTAAAAGCAGTGTTAAGTGCCATTTGGCTGAATCTCTCTAAATCGGAGATTTCACCATAGTTTAATGGCAGTTCTTGGCTTAAAACCAATCTAGCCACCTCTTTTCTCATTGTTTCATCATAATATGAGAAACCAGTTAGAGAGGTAGATGATGCAAATAAATTTAATGTGGTTTGTCTAGCATCTTTTTTTGCGTGCGATTTCATGTGTCTTAATAGATGGGATGTGTCGGCAGTATGTGCGGCAGCAAAATTAGCTCGACATATATCGCAAGAAGCGCGAACGTGTTCGATGCCTTCTTTATCTTTTACCATTTGACGTGTAAAGTTATCCCAACACTAGACTTTGTTGCTTTTTTGGGTTTCTTGTGTAGGAATATGTACAGCAAGAGAAGATGTTTGTGCTGGTGAACTAGACTAAGTGTGTGAGTCTAGTGTGTGCATCCTGCGAAAAAGGAGATTGTGTAGTCCCAAATATGACCGGGCTAGGATTATTGCTATCTACAAAATCCTGATTTTCTTGTGTTTCTGTGTCTTCCATATTACCAAAGAAAGGTGATTCTAGCGGGTTACATATTATATTAGCATAATATTCAAGCTCAGTAGTGTTATCAAAATTCAGGTTCAGATTAAAATTTGTAGAGCCAGTAGGGCCTGCCATTATGCTAAATTAAAATTTATACAAAGGGAACCTGATTGAAGTTTGATAAAGAGCACCGGATAAAGACCCAGTATTTGCGAGAGATTTGAGCGTGAACAGAGCTTGAAGAGCCCGGTAGTAGCGAGAGACGATGGATCGGAGCTTGAAGAGCCCGGTAGTAGTGAGAGCCGTGCGATGGATCGGAGCTTAAAGAGCTCGGTAGTTATGACTGGCGAATAGGGAGAGAGCGATCGGAGATTGTTGCTAGAACCGTCAAAGGCTTAGTGATATTGAGAGGGGGAAGAGACGTGTGTAGAAAATAAGAGGGGGAGGTGGGTATTTATAGGGATTTTTAGGGTTAAAAAACTTTCCAAATTTTTTTTCTTATTAAAAAATGCCCAAAGGGCAAAATCTTGCCTGTTGGGCAACTTTTTGCCAACGGGCAAAAAAATGCCAACTGTCATTTTTTTGCCCGTTGGAACCTGGGTCGGGCCGGGGTTGATCGGGCCCTGTGCCGTGCCAAGCCGGGTTTGGGTGAGCCCCGTGCCGGGCTAGGCCGAGGGTACCCCCCGCTCAGCCCCGGGCCCGGGCCCAGGCCGGTCAACAGCCTCCGGGCCTCCGGGCTTATTTGCCACCATGACTCATGAGCATGACCCAGAGCTCTGCACGTGAGTTTCATGTGATGAATAACACCGTTAGTCGAAGGGTTTAGGTCGGGCCTTTTTAGCCCGCTTTGTCTCAGAAGACTACATCGATCGCTCGGAAGTTTGACACTTTGACGTTCGGGAATACTTTAACGAGGCTCGGCCGTTGGAAAGTATCTAAAATATTTGGTGATACCTCGGCTTAACCAGTATAAATATATATTTGATAATGTAGTTCGTAACTGGATCCAGATGACTGATTCTTTGTTGAGACTGTTACGTGTATAATTTCATATTATTCGTACATGGCCTATTGGACTTCTCCCACTTTATCAAGAAGACCTAGAGACAAGAAGATCTATAGATGAGAAAACCAAGAGGTGGAAGTTACTGTATGAAGATATATGCCCTCGAGGCAATTTATCCTACAAAACATCTTGTTCAAATATAAATGGTACAAATTATCCTAGTGTGATTAAATGTTTTTTAATACTTGGATAATTTCTTTAGACTTAAAGTAAGGCCATACACGTATCTAGAAGCAGATCTCGATTGTATGAAGTAAATGACCAATAGTAACTTGAGTCTTAAAACGTTCATGGTCATAGATGTGTCGAGAAAAGGATATCGGCACATTGGACAGCCTATTGTGTCTTTGTCTTATCCTAAAGGGTAATGATGATCTTATAATCATTCGACCTGGCGAAGTCGGAGATAAGGCACATGTGCTCATGGGAGAATGAGTCCAATGAACGACCCAATAAAGAGTTATCAGATTGTTAAACTTAACTAAACAGTTATTGATAACTCTCTAGTGATGATAGGCTAGTTGGTCCTTTAGACTTGAGGTTATTGTACGAACCTGTGCGTAAACGGTGTCACTTAGATCCATAATCTAGCCTCGAGTATTCACTCGTTGAAAGGTTTTAGGTTGGGTGACACTTGAAGCGTATGAGGTAAGTAGTGACTAAGATATGATTCGTCTCTTCCATTAAATGGAAGTTAGTGTCACAGGCTTAGTACGGTTCTTTTTGCTAAACCTCGGTCGGGGTATATTGTAGGAAGTACAATATGGACATACCAAAGACCGAAGTATGCTGACCAGTGCTAGCTAGTAGGGTTGACGGTTTGCCATACCCTAGGCTATGCAGTGAGATAGTTATGACGAAGGGACTAAAACTGCGGTATTCATCCACAGTAAGAGTGATCTCGATGCCACTTTTGTCAATGGGTCAATCACGTAATTATGATGCCAAAATAGGGGCAACACCTGCTGCTTGTGGTCACTATCGTCTAGGGGTTTAAAGCCCCAACATGTAGTAGGGTCAAGCTGTAGGGTCTCACACCGAGTGAGATTTACATCTTAATAATAGGAATGATTCAAGAGGAGGTGCACGAGAATAATTGAAGTCACAAAGCATTTGTGATAATAAGTCTATATTAAATGGGATTTAATAATGTCGCAAAATGTTTGCGATATTAGCAATAGTAGAATGTTATAAGGCATTGTTGCATATAATGCAAAATGGTTGAAAATATACTATAAAATATTTACTAGAATATTTTACATAACAAAAGGCATAGAAATGGTCACATGGCTTCTTGGGATAGTCCCATTCGAACCATACTTTCAAACGGATCTGAAATCGGCTCAATCGGAGCTATAAAGATCAAGAAATAGCCCAAAAGGCCAGAACTGCCTTTTGCCCTATTCTGGTCCAGCCCAACCCAGACTGGGCGGGCTAGCCCAGCCCATTCGGGCTCGGCTACCCAGCCTGCTAGGTGGGCTGGACCCGCCCGTCAGGCGAGCTAAGCCCGCCCACTGATGCGAGCCGGTCAAGCTAACCCGCCCGGCGGGCGGGCGCAGGAAATGGGCTGGGCGAGCCCTTTGGGCGCGTCCAGTTAGCCGGTGGGCCCCACCAGTGGGGCCCACATTTCAAAAACCCTAAGAGGTTTATGGCTACTGTGATTTTAGCCGATTCGTGACTTTTGCTCAACTTTGAGCATTCGTTTGAGGGGTCAAACGAAGTCAGAATCGATCGCCGATTGTTTCTTTGCGTTCACCGTTCATAGCTCTTCGATTTGATAGGTTGTATCACTTTCGAAGCTCAACGGTGAGAGAGAGAAAATTCGTTGAAGTTTAGCCTTAGTGTAAGGCAAACTAACTTACTTTTCTCCCCTAAGATTTATTAGTCCCACATTATTCGTAAGACGAGCAAGGGATCCGGCCTCCTATATAAATAGGGGTTGGCTCCCCTTGGAAAAAAACACACGAAGTCTCTGAATCGAGTAGCTCCGAAATTTTTTGAGCACGCTCGATCCGAGACGAAATTATTCTTTCCTTCTATAATTCTTCTGTTCCTTCATTCACGTCCTAGCAAGACGAGGAGGAGGATTGGATTTGATCCAAAGTCTAAGACGCGGATCACTCTCAAGTGAAACTTTCTTCGACGATTGATTAGCTCGGAGGCGTGGTGTCGACTCGCTTCGGGTGGACCAGTTTCGGAGGCAGAGAGGTGGCTTGCTTCGGAGAGCTAAAGTTGTTGCTGAAAACGACGCTTTGTTTTCTGTGGAAGCAAGGTTCCTGGTATGTTTTTACTGCTTTCATATTTATATTACTGCAGTTAGTTTTAGATCTATCTTTGGGGCTGGTCAGACCCACCCCAAGATAATAGATTTCCTGGCTAGGGTCATGATATTCTTAGGTTGTTTTTATTAAATTGTTTAATAAATTTATTTTTCTGCTGCTGTTTATATTTCTATCGTCCGTCCGATGTAAGACGTGCATAGATTTATGCCCTAAGGGTCCCTCAAAATTCAACATTGGTATCAAAGCCTAGGTCTATTTTGATTTAAAAACTGCATACGATATAAATGCATATATGTTTGCTAAGAACATGATAACGTGATTATCTAGTTGTAACATTATGAGATAATTGTTGAAAATGTAACAACTTAATTTTATAAGATAAAATTTTAGATGCTTTAAAATTATTTATGTGGTAAAATTTTAAGATGCATGCTATCATTTATGTGATAAATTTTATTTTGTTGTTCATGAAAATAATTATGAGATAATTATTAAAAGGATAGTAACTTAATTTTATGCGATATTTTAAGTTGCTAGTCTGCACGCTAATTTTATGAGATAAAATTTAGTTGACATGTTTCAATGGTAATTTTATGTTCTTGCATATTATGTGATAATTCAAGAAAACACATTAGGATAGCCATTAAAATTCTTCTAAAACTTATGAGATAAATTTTAGATTGACATGCTATGTTTAATAAATTGTTACAACAATTAAATTCGTAATTCCTTATTAGGGTAGCCATTTCCAACAGTTATTATTTTAATCGTTCTGATAATAATTTTGATAAAAGGCTATATTATAAATTGTTGTAATTTGAATTTATTAAAATCCTAACACATAATTAGGATAGCACGTTAAAACCAATAAATCCTTATAATTGATAAGGACTCCAATAAAAGTTATTAACCAATCCTAATAATTTCAAATTTTATGATTCAAATAGTTGATAGGATTAACTAGTTTTAATGAAGCCTATTTTAGTCGATGGCACATATATGAATAATTAGGTTCCTTCAATGGACCATGATCCGGTCTAGTGTTTTTTGACTAGTGTTGTAGATCATCCTAGCTCGACTGGGGACAGTGATCCTGGCCTAGCCAAATCACTGGCCGTGTATAGCTGGACCGTAAGGATACGAATTATGATTATGTGACAATGTCGACTATATCTGGTCTAATACGTTAAAAATCCTCTTCAAGATTAATCGTAGCCCACCATATTTTTGGATTAGGGGACTAAAAGGCACCTGTCATGGTTGTTGAGTCTCCTCAAGCTATGACATGGTGTCTTTTAAAAACCGACTCCATCACACATATGATGTAGTCTAGTCTTAACCAAACTGCCGCGTCGGGTCTCCTCGAGTGTCAGTGAAAGTTAAGTTTTAGACATGAAAATAAGGGTTCAACTAGACTAGTCATTATGCTTTGTTGAGTCTCCTCAAGATCATAAGTGACTATGGGCAAAAACCTATAGGGAGTCATATGTGATGTGATCGATGAAGAGTTCATCTACCAAATATAGCGCCGATCAACTTATTGAGTCTCCTCAAGGTTGTGAAGCTCAGGGTGGTTGGATCCCTCTCCCATAAATTTTAAATATAATAAATTGTTCATTATTATGGCTTAACTGTTCATTAAAATAGTGGGAGAATATAGTTTAATAAAAACCTTTTAAATTATAAAAGAACATATGCTAATTCAAACTTCTATTAAAATGCAGTATGGAGTCAGGACTTAAGTTTATCATCGAGAAGAATGTGCTGAACGTGACGAATTACAAGAACTGGTTAAGGAACATCAAGCTTGTTCTCTCATTAGCTGGAATTGATTATGTACTAACGGAAACTGCTCCGGAGAAACTCGACGACAAGGCAACCAATGAACAAAAGGATTCGTACATGCTATGGCAAAGGGATGCAAAGAAGTCCAGGTGCCTTATACTGGCCTCAAAGAACAATGATCTACAGAGAAAGCATGAACATATGGATGTTCAGAGCATGCTTTTAAATGCAGAAGAATTGTATGGTAAGCGTTCTAGAGCTGCCAAATTCGAGTCCACCTGCAACTATTGGGAAACGAAGATGACGACGGGCCCCGTCCAGGATCATGCGATTAAGATGATCGGGTTCGTAGAGGACGCAACCCAGCTAGGATTTGTCCGTGAAAATGAGATGAGCACGGACATAATCCTAAAGTCTTTGACCCCTGCCTTCAATCCGTTCATTACAAGCTTTATAATGAACAACACTGAGGTGGAACTTCCAGGTCTCCTGAACATGCTCCGGCAGTTCGAGGAGAGAATCGAGAAGAACCCACCAGTGTCGGTTGTCGGCTCTGCTTCTTCTTACCAGCCTAAGTGTAAGGGTAAGAAGAGGCAGATCCCTCAACCTGCCAAAGGGAAGAAGGGGCAGAAGAAGAAAGGGGCGTCGTCTGAGTCTGAATGTTTCCATTATCACAAACCTGGACACTGGAAGAGGAACTGCAAGGCCTACCTTGCAGAGTAAAAGGGGCATGGTGATGCCTCAACCTCTGGTAGGAATCTTGCTAAAGAGTTTATTAATTTCCATAAAGCTTAATACGTGATATGAGATACCAGTATGATTACTAAAACATTTGTATATTGGCTACAAGTTCTTAAATATGTGGATGGGTGAAGTTCCTGATACAGTCGACATCAGAGTAATCATTGCTGCTGGGGCCGTCTAAGAACTTTGAGGATATCAAGGAAGATGTCTTTATTTTATTTTGACTAAATGAGGCGATGATATTTTGAACAATGATTAAGTGAATGTCACGTACAATGCAAATTTTGTGAACAATTTTTCCTTTCAATAAAGTCATTGTTTTGGATATCTTGATGAGTATGCTCTGGTGGCTTTCTGAGTTGTTGTGTATGTTTCTGAGTTGATGCGATTGATTGGAGCAGTCGGTATTTTAACAAATCTATAGTTACGAGTATATTCCAGGCGCATATAAATTAGATGAGATCTTGATTATGCGCCCAATAAGAAAAGTTCTTGTTTACCTGCATATAATACTTCAAGTTAGAAGATTAATGCAGATGAAAGAAATAACATTGTGGGTAGTTATGATTGAGTGGGTTATCATCAAGACTCCTATAAACAGATTTTAACTTATTCCTCAGAACAACCTGACACAAATTCATTCCATTTTAACTCATTCAGCACAAATGGGCTAGTTATACTTAATGATCAACATTCTAAATGAGATTTAGAAAGTCAAGTTGAAGTATTAAGACTAGAGAGTTCTCAAAGTCAGTGGGAGCTAGCATATTTCTTTGGTTCCTTTTTGGGCTAAGTAAAAGTTCCAAGTAATTAAAACATCTATATGTGACATACAATCAAAAAGAGTTTTGATTATGTCAGAGATATAGAATATTTGGTGCCATTAATGTGCTGGACAAAAATCACACATGGATATTGGAATATGCTATAACATGACTGACTAGTATGAAATGATAAACCTTAAATAAAGTAGTATATGCTAATCATTAGCTATACAAAAGAAGAAAAAATCGTTGGATGAGATCCAAAGATGGTTTCGTGAAATCATCCTTGTGTGATCAATGGTGTGTAAGCAATAAGACTCGGTAATACTGCATAATAGATTCGTTTTAGCAGATCCATTTTAGGCTCTGACATATGAACGTCCTTAAAGGACTGATATTTTATAGCGGTATGAGATACCTAGATAAATAGCATGAGTACAAGTGGGAGATGTAGGAAGATATATGCCTTCGAGGCAATTTATCGTAGAAAACATCTTGTTCAAATATAAATGGTACTAATTATCCTAGTGTGATTAAATGTTTTTTAATACTTGGATAATTTCCTAAGACTTAAAGTAAGGTCATACACGTATCTAGATGTAGATTTCGATTGTGGGAAGTGAATGACCAATAGGAACTTGAGTCTTAAAACATTCATGGCCATAGATGTGTCGAGAAAAGGATATTGGCACATCGGATAGCCCATTGTGTCTTTGTCTTATCCTAAAAGTAATGATGATCTCATAATCATTCGACCTGGCGAAGTCGGAGACAAGGCACATGTGCTCATTGGAGAATGAGTCCATTGAACGACTTAATAAAGAGTTATCAAATAGTTAAGCTTAACTAAACTGTTATTAATAGCTCTCTAGTGATGATAGGCTAGTTGGTCCTTTAGACTTGAGGTCATTTTACGAACCGGTGCGTGAACGGTGTCGCTTAGATCCATGATCTAGCCTCGAATCTTCACTCGTTGAAAGGTCTTAGGTTGGGTGACACTTGAAGCGTACGAGGTAAGTAGTGACTAAGATAGGATCCGTCTCTTCCGTTAAAGGGAATTTAGTGTCACAGGCTCAGTACGGTTCTTGTGGTAAACCTCGGTCAGGGTATATTGTAGGAAGTACAACATGGACATACCAAAGACCGAAGTATGCTGACCAGTGCTAGCTAGTAGGGTTGACGGTTTACTATACCCTATGATATGCAGTGAAATAGTTATGACGAAGGGACTAATACTGCGATATTCATCACTGACACAGTCAAAGTGATCCCGACGACACTTTTGTCAATGTGTCAATCACATAATTATGATGCCGAAATAGGGGCGACACATGCTGCTCGTGGTCACTGTCGTGTAGGGGTTTAGAGCTCCAACATGTAGTAGGGTCAGGCTGTAATGTCTCACACAGAGTGGGATTTACGTCTTAGTAATAGGAAGGATTCAGGAGTAGTGCACTTGGGTGCACAAGAATAATTGAAGTCACAAAGCGTTTGTGATAACAAGTCTATATTAAATGTGATTTAATAATGTCGCAAAATGTTTTGCGATATTAGCAATAGTAGAATGCTATAAGGGGATTGTTGCATATATGCAAAATGGTTGAAAATATACTGTAAAATGTTTACTAAAATATTTTACATAACAAAAGGCATAGAAATGGTTACATGGATTTTTGGGATAGTTCCATTCGAACCATGCTTTCAAACGGATCTGAAATCGGCTCAATTAGAGCTATAAAGCTCAAGAAATATCTCAAAAGGCCAGAATTGGGCTTTTGCGCAGTGCTGGCCCAGCCCAACCCATACTGGGTGGACTAGCCCAGCCCATTCGGGCTGGCTAGCCAGTCCGGGCGGGCAGGTCCAGCCCGCTAGGCGGGCTGTGTTAAGTATTTGTGTTTCATCCAATGTTATTTTGATGATGATCACAACATTATGTTATTGCTAATGACTCTCTTGTTTTAGTCTCATAGTTAACATTTCAATAATATCATTTTTAGAGACTAAACACTTGGTGCAAGGATGGACATCGAGAGGAGCAATGCCATAGCTTGAACTCAAGGGTTGCCACAGTTTGGAGATGATGTAGAATATCAAGGTTGAAGCCATAGACTCTAAGGGAAGCATTGCAATCTATGTAATACTTTATTTATTGTTTTTCTTCTTTTTGAGTCTAGGTTTAATGTAATGCCTTGATAGATGGATTAACGCATTCATGCATATACATTTTCCATCTTAGTAAGCCTCATGATTATCATAGAAATCGTCCCAATAGGTTCCACATGCCTTAAACTCAAACTATGTTTATGGCTCTCCAACAGGCAACTAATGAAGGTCTTATAGGCAACTGGGTGATTCCAGGCACCTGTCGAGCCTTCTACAGTCGACTATAGTTCACTGCTCAAGTCAACCTTTTATTGACTCTTACTTGAGCTTATGAAACAGTCGATTGAAGGTCAATTTACAGTCGCATGTCTCCCAACAGGCATCTGTGAATTGTTCTACAGTCGTATGTGCCCAACTTGCATTTTCTGGGCTTCATCCCAATTTGATTGTCAGTCGACTGTAGCAGTATTTACAGTCGCCTGTCTCTTTTACATTCGCCTGTACTCTAGCCATCAGTCGTCTGTATGCATACAGTGCGTAAGTTGCATCTCTTTATTTTATTTCCATCCCATGCAGCAGTCGCTTACTGAAGGATATACAGACGCGTGCGCACTGAACAGTCGCCTGTGTAGTCTTCTACAGTCGACTGTGCTGGCTCAGATTATAGCCGTTGGAATTTATTTAGCCGTTGGTCAGTCGACTGTCAGATGTTCATCAGTCGACTGTCGATGACGTTTCAGCCCAGTTTCTAGCCGCTACAGCTTTTTGTTTTTGGCTTTATCCTTGGGTTTTGAGAGTTCATATAGGGTTCCTACATATATGAGAGGGCTGAGTTTATTAGATTTTCTTGATGCTATTGAAAATCATTAGAGTTTAATTAAGGCACTCTCAAACTTTCTCATTTCCCTCTTAGAGCTAATTCTCTCCTTCATGCATTGAAGTGAAGCTCAATGGAAATCATTCAAGTGCATTTCAAGAAAATCTCATCACTTGGAGATCCTCTTCCATGCCTTGCATTCATTAATGAGTAAGTTCATCTCAAGGCATATGTAAGAGTATTTGTTTTACTTTGTGTTTCTTTGAAACCCTAATTCTCTTTGTGGGAATTAGATACGCTCTTTGTGGGAGTTTGGTGTCCTAGTGTAGGACTAACCCTAATGCTCTGTACGGGAGTTAGTAATTCTCTGTGTGAGAGTTAGACCCTTGTGTAGGGTTGGTTTGGTTCTTGCGTAGGACAAAATCCTCTGTGTGAGGTATCTCTTTGTTGGATTGTATTCACTTCTCTTTGTGGGAATTATAGTGAATATTGGTGTGGCTGGATGTACCCAAGTTTGGGGAACCATGGTAATATCTTGTGTTTGCGTTTGGATTGATTGTGTTGATTAATTCCTCTTGCATTTATTATTCCGCATTTGCAAGTTAAATTTTAATTGCACAATTTATTGCCATTATTCTATTCACCCCCTCTAGAGTGTTTGTTTTTAGTATTGCAAGGTAGGCTGTCCTTATAATTGGTATTAGAGCTAGGCTATAGCATACAACAATGATGGCATTCAATGATATATCTGTGTCTTATGAAGAAGGTCTATCAACCGTACGACCCCCGCTCTTCAACGAAACCAACTACCCAAGTTGGAAGATCAAGATGATGATCTACTCGGAGGGCCAAGTCCTTTGGGACATCACGGAGTCACCATTTGAGAAGCCTACTACACCCACGGCTTCAAGGACAAAAGCGGATAAGGACTCGATCAAATTCAATGCGGGGCTATGAATGCATTCCATTGCGTCCTCACTTCAAATGAGTTCAACCGCATCTCCATGTGCAAAACGGCCAACGAAATTTGGCATACATTGGAGATTTCTCATGAAGGGACTTCGAAGGTAAAGAAATCTAAACAATGCGTATTTAGATCTAAATATGAGTTGTTTAAGATGCAGGAAGGTGAAAACATCTCGGAGATGTTCACAATGTTCACAAAAATTGTGAACGCTTTAGAAGGACTTGGGACGGTGACTTTTCAAGAGGATCGAGTGGAGAAGATCCTTGACTCGCTTACATCTCAATGGGAGTCGAAGGCCAACGGAATTTTGGAGTCAAATGACATGTCCAAATACACCGTTGAGGAGTGCATTGGGAATCTCATGGAGTATGAAGTGAAGTTTCAACACAAGAAGGAGATTCAACCATCCAAGCTCGAGAAGCCGGAGAAGCAAAAGAGGGTTGCATTCCATGCCAAGAAGGAGCCATTCGAGTGGAGAAAGAAATTCCATCGAGAAGCCTCGAGTGAAGAAGATGGAGAAGAAGATGCTAGTGATGATGATTTCATCAAGCTTGCCAAGCAAGTCAAGGCAGTCCTCAAGGGCAAGCAAGGTAAATCTTTGTTAAAGTTTGCCTCCAATTCTAACAAGGTTCCTACTTGTTACACTTGCTGTGGTAAAGGTCATCACTCTACCGAATGCCCTTCCAAACCCTCCAAAGATTACTACCAAGGGAAAGGGAAGAAACATTGGAAAGGCAAGTCCAAATTCAAGAACCAAAAGAAAGGACTTGTCAGCACATTTGATGACTCTGATGAGGATACATCTAGTGACGAAGATGGAGATGACAAGGAGCAAGCCCACATGTGCTTTATGGAAAAAGAGGAAGAGTCTTCGTCAAGCTCTAGCGAGGAGGAAAGCGATGATGAAGAAAATGAGGGGCCAAAGCTACCATATGAGGAGCTTGAGTATCTTTTCAATGAGGCCTCCAACGTGGCAAGTAAGTGCATCAACTCATATGATAAATTGAAAGCAAAATTTAAGAATGCTATGAGTAGGGTGCATGATTTAGAATCTTCTAGTGTAATTACTAATGATGCTTTGCATATTTGTGACACTAGTGAGAGAGACACACTTCTTTCTCAAGTTAAGGATTTGAGCATTTCTAATGAAACATTATTAGCAAAATCTTAGCTTAGAAACTCGCATTCAACAACTTACGTTGAAATGCGAAGAGGAATTCCAAAAGCTCAAAAGATTTGTTTATTCTAGGGATTCACTCCACGGTTTGATTGAAAAACAACATCCGGTAAACCATAGAGGATGTTTGGGATACACTCCAAAGGTGGTTACCAAACCCAACTCTAATTCTTCTTTTAGTGCAAATACAAGAAATATTGCAAAAGCACATAATAAGAATCACCATGCCTTCTTGTATAACAATAACACCAACAAGAAGCATGTAAATCATAAGGTGGTGATGAAGAATGAAAATCCTTCATTTTTTTGCGAAGAAGCAAAATTCTCATGTTATGCATGCCAAGAAATTTATTTCTACACCTAAGCATGCCACATCCACCCCTCTTGCAAAGGCAAAACCCTTGCCAAGGAAATCCTTGAGTTTATGGATTTCCACTAGGTGTAATGTGCAAGAGAGGGATAGTTACATCAACTCTCTAGTTAGGGATGTGATCACCTCATGTGATTACATTAGGAAATCAAACTCCTCTTGGGTTTGGTTCCCTAATGTTTAGGTTCCTCACACATATACATATTGCATGGGGATTGTGCTTAAATGTTTATTTTTAGCATACCCATTGTTTGTATGTGTTTCATGAAAATGGTTTCAAATTTATTTTTCATGAAGATAGGGACCTTGGGGAATACATTGGCATACATGCATTTGTTGATCCATATGTATGTCAATGGGGGAGTTAATATGTTGTATGTTTAAAATATTTTAAAACATATTTTAACTTTCATTTCGGGTTGTTTTTGTTTGGGATCATTGTTTCACAATTGGTGTCATTTTACAATTGGTTATGATGGTTTCAAACTAAACCCATTGATATTGCCAACATGTTTCATATTATATTTCCTTTTGGCAATGTCATGTGTATCAATGTGATTGATTTGTTTTCCATTTATATGCTTTGATACACTTAGGCCCATGGCTCCAAGTATGATTTACAATTAGTAAAGAAGATTATCTTTAAAGATATTTTATCTCTTTCTTTACAATTGGTATTAGAGCCTAGAAGTCAAAAATTTGACCATTTCTATGATCTAGGGGGAGCATGTGATAGTGATTGATACCCACTAAATTTGACAATTAGGTATCATACATCTCTTTAACTCTTGCATATTGTCACATCTTTAATTAGAATGACAAGGGGGATATATTTTTTGTCCACCTTTTTGACAATGTCAAGGGGGAGAGATATATGCATTATGTAAAGCATGTTTATCAAACATATGCATTTGGGGAGAGAGATATATTGTCACGGTCTGTTTTCAATCGTACGCTTTACGTGCACGTAGTCTTGTTCGTGCATGTATTTATTTTAGACTTTGTCTGTATCCGAACCCTATAGTGTGATATGCCGTTATGACCCTCTCGAAGAGTATTAAATTGTGGAATTAATTTGGAACGTCATTTCACGGGTCATTCCCCCACGATTTGACATTGTTTGATGAGACGTCGCGATTTTCACTTTTGTCGAGAGACCTTTTTATTTTTAGTTTCGTTTCTCGTCGTCGAAATTGTGATCCGTCTTCTTAGTTTTGTTTCTCTCGTCGACACGGTCGCCCCAGTATTTATTTCATAATTTTTGGGCTTCGTTTGACCTACTTTCACTTTTTGCCCAACTTAATATTGTTTTAACCCTAAGTTTCACATGGCACATATCCCCTATTATTTAATAACAATCTTTATCTCCCCTAACTTTGACTTAGCCATTTTTCCCATGCCTTGGCCGCACCCAACCCAGGGGGAGAGAGAGAGAGAGGTAGAGATATTGGGCTTTTTAATATTTATAATAACAATTCTATATCAAAAACAAATCCCTTAATATAGCAAACCCTAACCTAGACAGCCCCTACCCACGTGAGCCCCTTCCTATTAATAGCCTAGGGCTTTTCCTATTTCTCCCAGCATCGAAAGCAAAACACTGCACCGCCGTTCTCTTTTGTTTTCGCACGCAACCAAACCCCCGCATCCCTTGCGTTCTACGACCTCAGTCCGCCGCCGACCGACCTCTGACCGCCGCCTAAACCCTCGCCGGAGGTCCCCAAGCCCGCATCCGCCGTTGTGCCGTCGGAAACAGCCCCCAGGCGCTGTTTCCGCACTGCAGCAAGCCACGGCAACAGCAGCAGCCGTAAACCGCCACTGCCGGCCGCCGCCATGTGCCACCCCCCGTCGACCCCTTGGACCCCTGCGCCTCCCACGACAGTTCCTCAGCCGCCGTTGCCTTGAAACAGCGGGCCATCTCGCTGTTTCGCATTTCTCTCGACCTCTCGACGTGTCATTGTGATCTCGTCGCTCCCTCTCGCTGTTGGGTTCTTCCGACAGCCCTCTACCTCTCATAAAGGTGTTTCTCGACGTCACGATCATCTCCTACGATGGTCAACGTCGTAGTCTTCGTGTGCGTCGACCCATTCGTCTCCGTTCGTTGTTACGGCTTCCTGCGAGCCGTAGAACGTCAACCGATCACTTTGCTCGCTGTTTGGAATCTTCTCACTGATCTGGTCGCTGTCCAATGATTGGCGATCGTAGAAATCTATTTTGGAATCTGGATTAGGAGCTCTTTCTTTATTCCAACCCCTAGCATCGCTACCCGACGCTAGTGTAGCTCTCGCGGCGTGTAAGGGTAATTTTCTGATCACTTAGGACCCCCCAACTAATGCATGCTAATCAAGATTAAAACCGATATTTTAGTTTCTTAATAAATCACAAATGAAGATAATTTAAACTGGGACTGTAGGTTGGTGAATCCGAGCACATAGGTAGATTGGACTGGTTGGACGGTGTTTGCAGAACGACTGATTGCAGGCAAGTGAAACTTGCCAAACTTGTGTTTTAGGACATGTTTTAGGTCATCCCCGTTTTTAGCGTAAAAGAGACTAGGCGACGAAATGATACTCGCCTAGACGCAATTTTAAGATCTAGCTTGACAACGAAGCTAGATCTGACACTCTGCCATGTCATTCATTCATTTCGCCTGCCACGTTTAATTTCCATATCTGTACGCTCTTTACTTTTGCTCTGCCATGCTTGTGATGTTTAAATTCCTTACCAGTACGCACATTATTTGTAATCTTGCCATGCCATGCATCATTGCATGCTTGAATGTTTGTTTTCGTAGCACACGCTACTTGTACTTCCTTGTTGAGGCTAGGCACCTGCGTTGCAGGCACAACCCTATGCCAAATACACTTCCTGGCTCGTGAACCAGAAGCGGGCTACATGTGTTGGTCAAAAGCCAATGCCCGATTACACATGGAGGGGTAGGGTTAAGCGACCACTCAGCGTAGAAGTGTGCCCGTTCAGCCACTTCAGCTGTAAGGCGTAAACACTGGGATTGGGGTAGGGTTAAGCGACCACTCAGCGTAGAAGTGTGTCCGTACAGCCACTTCAGCTGTAAGACGTAAACTCTGTGCATAACGTGTTTACTTGACTTGTAAATCCATGTAAATTTTAGTAGCTTTGCTACCATTGCCATGCCCTACTTGTTGCACTTTATTACTTGTTGCATTCATTACTTAAACTGACATGTCATCGCATATTTTAGAACTGCTAGGTTGTTTCCTTTCTTTTAGTTTCCTTGCACAGGTCTCTTGTTGACTTGCTGACATGCGCCCTCGTCTCTTTTGGGTGTCGCATGTTAGTTGCTGAGCCAGAGCCCGTTGCTGAGGACGAGGTGTTTGCTGACTTTGAGCCTGGGTTCACTGTTGACGTGGAGTACGAGGACACCGGTGACCAGTCGTAGAGACTTCTATTGGTGTTACTATCTGCTTAGTTCTTGTTAGGTTGTTGGTGCGTAGCGCCCTTTCTTTCTATACGCTGTTTATTTCTGTTGGCCATGCTTGGGCCTTTTAGACTCTTTTTAGCCTGGTGGCTTTTCTGTGATGTTGAACTTTATTTGTGGACTATTCTGAGATTGGAATTTTACTATCTCTCTTCTTTTATTATTTTTGTTCTATTTCGTAATTGCAAGGACCTACACTTGGTTATTCCAGACGATTTACAGACTAGAGCCTCACAGCTTCAAGTCTGAGCGGACTTTTCACGCCTCGCCTCCATTTTAGGGAAGCGGGTCGTGACAGGTTTTATTGGTGGCCCATGCAGGTCACGACAACTTCGAATTATTGAAACAACGATAATAAAAATTGAATGTCCATTAAATAAATTAAAACATCCAAGTCATAAGCCTTGAGTCTAATTTGAATCGTTTTCTATGTCAATAGATGGCTGGAAGACGACAAACCCGAGCTGGTGGTGGGCCCGCCCGTGATGAGGTGCCGGATAGAGATCCCACCAATGCTGAAGTCATGAGGATGATGCATCAGATGATGCAGGTGCAGCAGTGCATGCTCCAGAATGCCTCTCGCTTCGAGCCGGGAGCGAAGCAGTTTCGGGAGCTGGACCCGACCTATTTTGATGGATCTGAAGGACCGTTGGCTGCAGAGGAGTGGATTCGAAATACGGAGGACAATCTGAGGATGTCAAAGAACAAGCCGGCTGGATGAGTTGATTTAGTGAAGAAACAGCTCAAGGATAATGCCCGCAGCTGGTGGGATGCAGAGGAGGAGCTGTTGGTGAGACCTATTCCTTGGGCTACTTTCAAGGCTAGGTTCGATGAGGAGTATTTCCCGAAGGCTGCCAGGAGGGAGATGTTGCAGCGTTTCATTGATCTGAAGCAAGGGAATCTTTCGGTGGACCAGTATCATTAGGAGTTCACCAAGCTGAGTCGCTTCGCGTCGAAGATGGTGCAGGATGCCGAGGAGAGATCTCAGAGGTTTCTACATGGTCTTTCTTTAGATTTGCAGAGCCTGATGTCTTCGTCAGATTTGGAGTCTTATCAGAAGTTGCTGGTAGCTACTAGGAGGCATGAGCTGATTGCGATCCAGAAGAGAGGATAGACTTCTGGAGCTGGGAAGAGGCCTATGGAGCAGGTCAGAGCAGTGGTTAGGCCTAGGTTCAAGCCTAACCAGTCGGTGCAGTTCAAGAGGCTAGGTGGGCCTACTCTGAAGACTTTCCATTTCCGCGGTAAGACTGGTCATATCAAGGAGCAGTGCAGAAGATTTCTAGGCCAGTGCTTGATTTGTGGCGACGCTACGCATTCAGCAAAGGATTATCGGCATGCAAATCAACTGCGGAAAGCACCGGATAGAGTTCAGCAACAGAGAGCTCCAGCAGCTGCTGGACGTTGAGCGCCTCTCGTTCCGCAGAAGCATGCGTTTCAGCAGGCGTTCCAGCCAAGGAGGCAGGCTTCCTGATGAATGCAGTTGAGGCTGAGACTGAGGATGAGGTTATTGCAGGTAACCCTCAGTCTAGTTTGTTTCCTTTCCTTAGTTAATCTTGTTTGTTAGAATAGTGTTTGTTTGCTAGAATATATTATGATTGCTAGAATAGGATTTGATTGTTAATTGTTTGTTAGGTGTGATTTTGGTTTGCACTTTTCCAGCACGATTCCTCTTCGACTCTGGTGCATCGATGTGCATTATACCACGGAGCTTCGTGGACAAGCATTCCTTGTCGACTTCCCCTCTTCCCAAGAGTTGGGATATCGTTACAGGGAATGGCGTGGTCTTGGTGCATCGTGGTTGCAAGTCTTGTCCTTTGGTGGTCTGTGGACATGAGCTTTACGCTTACTTTATTGTCCACGACATCATCAACTATGATGTCGTCCTTGGGATGGACTGGCTTGGGAGTTTCTACGCCACGATCGATTGCCAGCGGAAGAAGGTGGTGTTCGAGATCCCAGGTCATCCGATGTTTGAGTTCAGCCGAGGTAGCAGTTCGCTTGGTCTTGTCAGGTTTCGGGCCAAGCCGGTGCAGATCGTTGCCATGCAGATGGAGAGCAGACCAGCTGTAGTGCGAGAATTCGGTGACGTCTTCCCCGAGGAGATGTCTGGCCTGCCGCCCGATTGAGCTCTTGAGTTTTCGATCGATCTTATTCCAGGAGCGCAGCCCATTTCGAAGGCACCGTATCGTTTGGCTCCAGCAGAGTTGGAGGAATTGCGTAGGTAGCTGGATGAGCTTTTGCAGAAGAGGTATATTAATCCTAGTGTGTCTCCGTGGGGAGCACCAGTGTTGCTGGTGAAGAAGAAGGATGGTTCGCGTCGTATGTGCGTGGACTACAGGGAGCTGAATGCCGTCACCGTCAAGAATCGATATCCATTACCTCGCATAGATGATATCTTTGATCAGATTGGAGGATCGAGAGTGTTCTTTAAGTTGGACCGGAGGAGTGGCTATCACCAGCTGAAGGTGAGGAAGGAAGATATCCAGATGTGTAACGACTGGTTTTTGTATGATTGGATTATCAGTGTGTTTTGCTTATGATGGTGGGTTCTCTCCTTGTGTGGTTTCCATTTCCATAGTTCTCGCTTTCATTCATCTCGTTGAGATTTCCTAGCTTTCGTTTTCATTCCTTTTGATGTGATCTTCTAGCTTCTTCCTTAGAATCATTGAACTCGGAGTAAGTCACTCGTGACGAGCTTCATATCGATCATATCTTAGCAATAGGTTGATCCTAGAAACCTTGGAATTCATCCCGGACCTTCGCGCTCCATTTCGAGACTTTTCGTGCACGTTAGTTGGTTCAAGAAGATCAACCGACCGACTAGATCCCAAGCTAGTCGGTCAGGAAATCAACTGGAACCGACTAGTTCATTCAATCAATTATTCAGGAGTTACTATTTATCTTTAGTCGGTCTAAGAACATCTTTCGACCGACTAGATTACAAACTAGTCGGTCAGCCATTGTTCTTCAACCGACTAGTTCATTGGTCATTTTTCCAGCCGAGTTATTGTTTGCTCTTAGTCGGTCTAAGAACGACAATCGACCGACTAGATGCTAAACTAGTCGGTCAGGAATCCTTCTCAGACAGACTAACTCTCATTTCCATGATCTCTCTCAGAATTTAGCCTTTAGTCGGTCAATGAACACTCACCGACCGACTAGTTCTCAAACTAGTCGGTTGACAAGCCTTCACAGACCGACTAACTCATAGTCCAGTTTTCCTGAGCGAGCTACTGTTTACTCTTAGTCGGTCTGCGTTGATCAACCGACCGACTAGTTCCCAAGCTAGTCGGTCACCAATCCTTCTTTGACCGACTAATCAGCCCAGGAAACCCTAGTTTTGCCCTAGCCGCCACACTTTTCTATAAATACGCCCCAAACGTTTTCTTCTTCTTCCTCATCACCCCAAACCCTAATTTCTCCCCCATTGAGCCCCCTTCTTCCCCAAACCATTTATCCTTCATCCCAAGCTCATCCATCATCATCCAAACCCTCATTTCACATATCCTACCTCTCCTCAACCTCAAACCCTCATCAAATCCCCAAAAGCCTCATCCAAACCCATTTCTCCAGATTTTCCCCATTTCCAGATCTGAGCCGGATCGTTCTTCCGTCGCCGTAGTTCTCGGCGTCGTTCCTCCGCTTCTTCACGGATAATATTCTTCCTTTAATAATCTCATAACCCACACTTGATATTTGTGAAACTCTAATAAAATGGATCATTAGAAATCGTAGGGTTCGATTGTGAATACGGATTAGTTACCATTCTAATGTTGTTTTTCCATGACAGTGATCCATTCCCGTAGATAACAAATTTGTGTGATGTGCCTTCGTTGATCGTTCTCCTCGGTGCCAGGCAAGTGAAACTTGCATCTCTTGAGTTGGGCCATGTCTTAGGCCTTTCCCTTGCTTTAGCGTAAAAGAGATTAGACGGTGAAAGGATAGCCGTCTAGACGCCATTGACCTAGCTTGACAACGAAGCTTGGTCCATCACCCTCATCATGCTTGTATGTCACGTTTAAATTCAATTAACGGTACGCAAATATCTGTTCATGGAATTGCATATTGATTATTCATCGTGATTGCGTAGCACACGCTACAATACTTATATTCCTGGGTCGTGTTCCAGAAGCGAGCCCTGTAGTTGGAAACTCCAACGCTCGATAAATAAGGCTAGGTGCACCCCTATGCCAAGTGAAATACACTTCATGGCTCGTGTTCCAGAAGCGAGCGCAGTTAGTTGGAAACCCCAACGCTCGACACATATGGGTGGGGTAAGAGATATACGGCCACCTGAGCCCCGAGTTGGCCTGATCCGCCACTCCGGCCAGCAGGCGAAATCTCTAGTGCACAAGTGATTAATAGTGATAAGTGAATCGTGATTAGTGCTTAGTGATTGCTACATCGTGAGTGCGTGACACACTCTTTTTAAACTGCTGCATCAAACTAAACTGTCATGTCATTGCTTAATATTATAAGTGCTAGGTTGTTAGTTACTTTCAGTTTCCTTGCTCAAGTCTTTAGACTTGCTGACATGTGCCCCTTTTCTCTTTTGGGTGACACATGTTAGACCCAGAGCCAGAGCTTTGTTGCAGGGGATATGGTGTTACTGATGCTGATGTTTGCTGTGGTGGTGAGTGGACACCAGGGGCCTGTTTTGAAGGTCGCTCGTGTTCTCTTCTTTGTTTAGGTTTGCTGTTAGTTGTTGGTGCGGGGCACCCTTGTTTGTATGTTGTACTTTGTTGGCCATGTTGGGCCTTAGCTTTTCCCTTTTGAGCCTGGTGGCTTTTCTGTGATGTTGGAATTTAATATGATGGATATTCTGAGATTGTCTTTTGTCTCATTTCCTTTATTATTATCTTTGTTTCGTATCGCGTTGCAAGGACCTGCCAATTCAATGTTGATTGACGCTTATCGGGCTTGGAGCTTTACAGCTTCAAGTCTGAGCGGACCTTCTCACGCTTCGCCTCCACATTTTTGGGAAGCGGGGCGTGACAGGTTTTATTGGTGGCCCATGCAGGTCCGTCTTGCAATTGTGAATTATCAGAACAACGATAATAACTATGGAATGTCCATTAAATAAATTACAACATCCGAGTCCATAGCCTTGAGTCTAGTAGTTTTCCTATGTCACTAGGTGGTAGGAAGACTTAGTTAGACGTCCGTGCTTGCTAGTTAGAGGCCCCTGATTGTTGGTTAGACTCCCCGCTAGGAGTTGATTTGGTCGTCGTAGGAGTTACCTTAGTGGTTCCTGTCTAGCTTTGACTAGGATAGACTTCTAGAATTCTTTGGTCTCTCGCTTGGGTTCATCGATTCTGGACCAAGCTGAACTCATTTCATCGCTGTCTAGCCCTTAGGGAGTCTTAGCACTTAGTTCCATAATCTTTAGTTGGTTGACCGTAGGAGTTTCCGTAGATTTTCCTAAGTCATATCATAGGCGTATTTATGCTTTGACCATCCGACCAAATCCCTTGCCTCGATTCCCATGACCACCACGTTCCTATAATCGTTGATCCTTCGAATGTCCCCATTCGTGAAGCTTAATTTCTTTTAAAGTTATTTCTCTATTTCCCTTATTAAAGTTTTCGCTATGTTTAAATTTTGTTTTAAACCCGCTACGTATATACTTGAATTTCTCACTTTTCGATTGAGACAAAATTCCTTGTAGATTTCGGAGTCTAATGGTTGTAATTATAATTGCTATCTCGTAACCATTTTCTTGTCTATATTTTCGCATTTCGGTTTGAAGACTCCAATACTATTTTGGAAAATTCGATATACCATTTTCTAACTATGAGATCCATTTTAATCGCATAGCATACATACTTTAAAATCTTTTCCAAGATAAATGGAATTTCAATTGTTATATGTATACTTATATCTCGTACTCTTTCGTTGACTTAAATTAATTTTTGAAATTCGAAAGTTTTGACGAGATTTTGATTACGGTTTTATAATGTTTTACAGCATATACCTTTCATACCTATTTGAATATCTTGTCCCTTTTCATGAATCGATTTAATTCTGAGCCGCAATTCTATTTTCCAAATTCGATTTATGAATTTTCCTGTCTTATTTATGCTATTCAAATGACTCGTCGCGCTCCCTTAATATACTTTTCAAGTCACAGATGATTTCAGCTTTCAACAAATCAAAGTTATGTTCAAACATTTTCCCGACTACAGATTTTTGGAAAATTACGTTTCCGTAACCACTTCCCTTGTCCTCAATTCACATGACCACCTCATTACAATTATCCTTGATCTTTCAAATGTTTTCCGTTGCAAATCCTGACTCTACCAAAGTTATTTTCAAATGCTTTCCTTATTTGAAGTTTCACTCAATTTAAATTTTGTTCTAAACTTCTTTAAATATGTCTCCCTAAATTTCGATGGAGTTAAAATTCGTTCTTGAATTTTGAAGGCTTTTGGTCGTAATTTTAAAATTACTATCTTGTACTATTTTTTCTAACAATTTATCTTTCGCATTTCGATTTTTAAACTTTATTACTATCCTGATGGTTCGATATACCGTCCTTTTTCCTAACTACAAAAATTTATTTTAACCACTTATTTTACATACCTTTAGGGGTATTTTTCCAAACTGAATGGACTTCAACTAATTTTTGTATATATCAATTATAGGTTCGTCGTACTCGTACTTCAAAAGTTTTTATACCAACACGTTCTTTTGGCGAATCCTTATTTCCCTAAAAGTATCTTCGATCTTCCTCTTTCGTTAAGTTTAAATTTGTTCGAAACACTTTTGATATATGTGAGGTTTCATGCTCCTTCGCCGACTTAAATTATTTATGTTTTTAAATATCGAAACTTGTGTTGAGATTTTTAAATTAGAAGTTATAATGTTTTCAGCATATACTTTCGTATCGATATAAATGTCTTGTCCCTTTTCATATACCAATTTCATTCTGAACCGTATTTCTATTTTCCTAACTCGATTCATAATTTCTTTTCTTACTTGTGCCATTAAAATTTTATTCGAAAACACCTCGTGCTTACTCTTAATAAACTTTTGCCTCGTCTCAAATGATGTGAGAACTACTCCCAAGCGCAGGAGATCGTGCAAGTAATATCCTGGTGAGTCCAGGTATCGAATCCGCGGGACAACTGACCTGCAAAACTACGATCGTCAAGCTGAAAAGAGTAATAATACGATGTTAACCAACCACCTATTGAACACAAAGATATAGGATCAAGAGTATGTAATAGGAAATGAAAATCCTACGGTATTTACGGTGACTTGGAGAGGGATACAAGTATGGGGAGTATGTGTTGGGTTTGATTTCGTTAGGGTGTGTGCAACCAATGATTATCAATACCTTTTCTATAACTCAACGTTTCGTCCGGTCAGGGCACGAGAACGTCGGAAAGTATGGCGATCGAGCATATAGAAACGTGCCAAAGAATTATACAATTAAAATAGGGCGAAAAGATATAGAAATCAATAATCACGACAACCTAACTACGTCAACACCGACACATATAAAGTGGATGTGCTACAGTTGTGAGTTCATTAGGAGTTAATAATCGCTGAAATATCATGTCTTTCATATAACTCAACGCTTCACCCGGTCAAGGCGTGAAGGCGTCGGAAGATGAATCGATACAAACTAGTCAAAATAGCCGTATACGTATCACTAGCAACATTGATTTCATTAAACGATAAAAGCAATAATAAGTTCAGATTAGTGAACATAAATTGGCTAGCCTTGTCAGGGCCTAGCCATACGGGATGTAAATAATATCGACAATAAGCAAATACCCAACAAATACGTTGTAGAAATCAACATTACGAGTGATTTTGACAGGAAAATAGGGCTAAAGACATGAAATTCATCAACTAAATACTCCTAATTACATCACAACCATAGCACAAGGAGATTAGCCACGCATGGTGCAAAAACAATCAAGTTTCATGGCCAAATACATCGTTTTAATAGCCAAAATACAAAGAAATACACCAAATACGGGGTATAAGCTCAAGAATTTATCACCAAATCTCCTCTTTAAAGCCCAAAACTCCTTTAGAATAGGAAGAATAGCCTCTGGAATTTTTCAGAATTTTCCCCTGGAGAAATACGCACAGTAGCCGCTCCAAAAGTCCCAAAATACGCCAGAATACCCCCAAAAACCCTAAAATACGCTTAAATATAACTCATTGCGGGTTTACTGTGCTATCGGGTCTAAACCCAATTCATTTCGAGCCAAACCCGCACCCGCAAAGCCGCATCAAATCTTGACCGCCCGATCTCGGTGGGATTTAACCACGGCGTGACACGTGGTAGCAAGCGGGTTCAAATTTCGCCCGAATCCGCTCTCCGAACTCAGCTCGGAGTAATTGATGGCCGTAGGATCTCGAGGCAACGGTGGGGATTAGGCCACGTCGCCCGCCCTGCGAACCGTATCCCAATTGCAAGCGGGCCTCGTTTTGTCCGTCGGATCGAGCGGCGACTCGTCAGATATGCGCCACGTGGACCGTAGAGCGCGCGCTCCGCTTCTTCTTCGACTGTGCGTGTGTTCGATCTTCGCCGTTAATTCGAGCGGCCATCGCGTAAGATCACGCCACGCGTCCCAGACTTAGCCGATCTCTGCTTCGCGTTGGGCCGTTGGATCATCATCCAATGGTCACAAGGACGCCGCGTCGCCCGCTTGTATTGATCTGCTCTTCGTTCGATTTCAGCGACGCGCGACCATCGGATCTCGATCGCACGGACGAGAGATGTCCACGTCGCCCGCTTGTATTTCCGCCTCTACGTCGCTGTGGGCCGTTGGATCGAGCGGGAAGCGGCGGATGGCCGCCACGTGGCAGCGTCTGATTGGTCTGCGTCCGTATTTCTCGTATTTCTGCTGTATTTCTCCAATTAATTGGTATTCTGCATTCAAAAATTCATAGTAATTAGCACAGATCTCAGAAAAATACAAATAAATAGTCGTTGGAATCGTGAGATCAAGACGGTGCTAGGAAAAATATAAAAAGGCAGAAATACTCAATAAAATTCGTGTTTTGTGCTCAAATAGAGTAATTTCTCTAATAAATGATGATGAGAAAAATACGAATGCATTAGAGAACAATTAAGCATCATGTAGGCACAAAATAGGGCTAATTAGGGGGTTAAATACGCAATATTCACTTCGAATCACACCCCCCAACTAGCGTTTTGCTAGTCCCTAGCAAAAAGAGCGATAAATACGGATGATCAATAAAAAATAATTCTATCAATCGCTTATGGCGTGGCTCAATAATACACTTTCCAACATGATCTTCACCATCAATATACACATCCATGAACAAAATCAATCACATGATATTTTCTCTAATTTAGTGTGAATAAATAACATACAAGCATCGTTTTGCGCAAGCGAAAGTATAACACGTCGTTTTTCTCTAGTTTTCTTGTTTCCAAGGAATTGGCCTATCAAAACAATCATTCAAGATATGTGTAATGAAGTTGCTTAATATATATTCACCATTTCTTTTCTTTTATTCGTTCCGCGTAACGCGCATCAAGCAACATTCGCAGAAAAATATATAACTTGGATCGCTCCATCAAATGAGTGAGTTTCCTGTCAATGGCTCCCAAATCAGACGATAATAGGGCATTAGGCCAAAAAGGACCCCTCGGACTGTACTTCTCGAGCCAACCAAGTTATGTATTAGTGCCATACTTATTCATTTTCTTCATTCATTTTTCATTCATTTTTTTCTTTTCTCTTCTTCATCTTTTTCTCTTTTTTCTTTGTAAGCAACTCAACACCCATTCTTTGAATATAAACATCAATAACCAAGGCCAAATTCCTCTTCAACTTGAAGACTTTTCAAAAAAATCGCGTATACTCAAGCTTTTTCATCACATTAGCATGCATGAAATAAATTCAAACTATTTCGAGATATTAATCATGGCAATTGAAAATTTTTCATGAATAGCATATTAACGGTAATTCATGAAGGAAAAAAAATTAATTCAAGCCATAAACAATTTTTTAGAACTCAGTTAATGCATAATCATCTGCATTTGAGGAATATGAAGGAGTTTAAAATGGTGAGATTGGTGGTTCATTCTTCCTTATGCCATGCTTTTTGAAAAAAAATCCTAAGATCTCATACACACCCCCCAACTAAAGATGGACATTGTCCTCAATGTCGAAAGGGGTACGAGTTTATTCAAGCAAGCACCCTAGAAAGCATATAAAATTCTACGCTACTGGAAAGAACACACCGTGTTCAAATGGCGGATCCTGAATCTTTAATGGTGGAGGAAGTTGTTCAATTTGTTCTTTGCGCTCCTCGGCGATTATTCTTCCTCCTTTAGCTAAAATGGACCCCAGCAACGTAACTCCCAGCATCTCTATAATCTGGTCACCTGTATCCTGCAAGAGATGAGTCACGTCAATCCAATTTATTTTAAAATTCTTCGCCATAAACACATTCCAAATATAGTCATCAAAATAGGTGAAGTAAAGTAGAGCATGGTGATGACAACTCCCTGAAAAATGTGCACTACGCTCAGTATGATGCTCAGTCAATGTGGAGAGGGGTAAATGATTTGGGAAAGAACTGGGGAAGGGAATGGTTCGGGCTCCATAGCGATATTCTTTAAACCAATGTCCCTAGTCGTCTCCTCCTACTGTTCATCCAAAATTGCTCGCTCATCCTCTACTTTGCACACACTTCCTGCCATGTCAATGCTTTCATTCGTGACTTCATCGTGACATGGCTCGCTCGATATACCTGCAATAGAAGATGAAGTCAAATTAGATTTTGGAAATTGAATTTCAAACGAATTATTTTCTTCTACGCAAGTGAAAATCAGCTTAAGATTTTCAATAGATTGCTGAATCTGCCGACTCCGAGCAAGGAAATTTTCTTGGAATTGATGGGATGTGGCCTCCTGTGTCTGAATGAGCAATTGAACTTCCTCTTTCAAGTGGTGCAAAGGTACGTCTACACTTTGCTCCTCTGGATCAAGGCTTGAAGGCTCCGTTGAATCGCACTCTGAAGTCTCTTTCATGATTTCTTCGTCCTCTTGCAAAGACTCCATATAATTCCACGCCTCTGTCGGCGTCATGACTCCCAAGAATTCCTGCAGCTGTGGTCGTAGTCCACCTAGGAAGGACTCAATAAGTTCTTTCTTCGTAAACCCATGCTGCGGATAGCTCGATATTATGTCTGTGAACCTCCTCCAGGCCTGAAAGAAAGTTTCACAATCAGTCTGATTAAAACCAACGATTTTGAGCTTCTCCATCCTATGTTTGTGTGCCTTATAATATTCTGCATCATACAAATTGTTCGTGCAATAGAATTTCTTGTATTCCATATACTCCATTCTTCAAAGAGAAAACAAAAAAATAAAATAAAATAAAAAATCCTAGACTATAAGATGGAAGGATCTCACCGAATGTTCCTCCAAACGAACTGAAATCGTAGCTTACAAGTACTGTTGTCCCCGGAAACGGCGCCAAAAACTTGCCTCGTCTCAAATGATGTGAGAACTACTCCCAAGCGCAGGAGATCGTGCAAGTAATATCCTGGTGAGTCCAGGTATCGAATCCGCGGGACAACTGACCTGCAAAACTATGATCGTCAAGCTGAAAAGAGTAATAATACGATGTTAACCAACCACCTATCGAACACAAAGATATAGGATCAAGAGTATGTAATAAGAAATGAAAATCCTACGGTATTTATGGTGACTTGGAGAGGGATACAAGTATGGGGAGTATGTGTTGGGTTTGATTTTGTTAGGGTGTGTGCAACCAATGATTATCAATACCTTTTCTATAACTCAACGTTTCGTCCGGTCAGGGCACGAGAACGTCGGAAAGTATGTCGATCGAGCATATAGAAACGTGCCAAAGAATTATACAATTAAAATAGGGCGAAAAGATATAGAAATCAATAATCACGACAACCTAACTACGTCAACACCGACACATATAAAGTGGATGTGCTACGGTTGTGAGTTCATTAGGAGTTAATAATCGCTGAAATATCATGTCTTTCATATAACTCAACGCTTCACCCGGTCAAGGCGTGAAGGCGTCGGAAGATGAATCGATACAAACTAGTCAAAATAGCCGTATACGTATCACTAGCAACATTGATTTCATTAAACGATAAAAGCAATAATAAGTTCAGATTAGTGAACATAAATTGGCTAGCCTTGTCAGGGCCTAGCCATACGGGATGTAAATAATATCGACAATAAGCAAATACCCAACAAATACGTTGTAGAAATCAACATTACGAGTGATTTTGACAGGAAAATAGGGCTAAAGACATGAAATTCATCAACTAAATACTCCTAATTACATCACAACCATAGCACAAGGAGATTAGCCACGCATGGTGCAAAAACAATCAAGTTTCATGGCCAAATACATCGTTTTAATAGCCAAAATACAAAGAAATACACCAAATACGGGGTATAAGTTCAAGAATTTATCACCAAATCTCCTCTTTAAAGCCCAAAACTCCTTTAGAATAGGAAGAATAGCCTCTGGAATTTTTCAGAATTTTCCCCTGGAGAAATACGCACAGTAGCCGCTCCAAAAGTCCCAAAATACGCCAGAATACCCCCAAAAACCCTAAAATACGCTTAAATATAACTCATTGCGGGTTTACTGTGCTGTCGGGTCTAAACCCAATTCATTTCGAGCCAAACCCGCACCCGCAAAGCCGCATCAAATCTCGACCGCCCGATCTCTGCGGGATTTAACCACGGCGTGAAACGTGGCAGCAAGCGGGTTCAAATTTCGCCCGAATCCGCTCTCCGAACTCAGCTCGGAGTAATTGATGGCCGTAGGATCTCGAGGCAACGGTGGGGATTAGGCCACGTCGCCCGCCCTGCGAACCGTATCCCAATTGCAAGCGGGCCTCGTTTTGTCCGTTGGATCGAGCGGCGACTCGTCAGATATGCGCCACGTGGACCGTAGAGCGCGCTCTCCGCTTCTTCTTCGACTGTGCGTGTGTTCGATCTCCGCCGTTAATTCGAGCGGCCATCGCGTAAGATCACGCCATGCGTCCCAGACTTAGCCGATCTCCGCTTCACGTTGGGCCGTTGGATCATCATCCAACAGTCACAAGGACGCAGCGTCGCCCGCTTGTATTGATCTGCTCTTCGTTCGATTTCAGCGACGTGCGACCATCGGATCTCGATCGCACGGACGGGAGATGTCCACGTCGCCCGCTTGTATTTCCGCCTCTACGTCGCTGCGGGCCGTTGGATCGAGCGGGAAGCGGCGGATGGCCACCACGTGGCAGCGTCTGATTGGTCTGCGTCCGTATTTCTCGTATTTCTGCTGTATTTCTCCAATTAATTGGTATTCTGCATTCAAAAATTCATAGTAATTAGCACAGATCTCAGAAAAATATAAATAAATAGTCGTTGGAATCATGAGATCAAGACAGTGCTAGGAAAAATATAAAAAGGCAGAAATACTCAATAAAATTCGTGTTTTGTGCTCAAATAGAGTAATTTCTCTAATAAATGATGATGAGAAAAATACGAATGCATTAGAGAACAATTGAGCATCATGTAGGCACAAAATAGGGCTAATTAGGGGGTTAAATACGCAATATTCACTTCGAATCAACTTTTCAAGTCCCTTTGGACTTCGGATTTTAGCAAGTCGATTTTATGCTCAACATTTTCCATATTTCAGATTTTTGTATAAAAAAATATTTCTATTTCGAAATCATTCCTGACTTAGACCCTTCATAAAACGGTTTAAAAGTTTTAATACTAACTTGATGAGTTTAAATATCCTTTTCTCTTTCCATACTACTAAGATATTATCTTTCCATTCACCATACACACTTTTAAGATAATTTCTAAAATATGACTTCAATTATTTTTGTATATCGGTACCACGTTCGTTTTGCTCGTACATTAAGATCTTGTATAAATCAATTTTTGTTGGCAAATCCGGATTTCTCTAAAAGTATTTTCGATATGGTTTATTTGGGATTTCTCTTCAGTTTTAAGATTCGGAAAACCTTTAGCATGCGCTTAAATTCTCCACACTATACTTGATCTGATTTCAATCTTCGAATCTCAAAACTTTTCCAAAATTTTTTTTGATTGCTTCCGCATAACATTTCTGACCTATGTTTTAATGTTCGAGTAAATGATTTCCTTTTTCCTCATGATGATTTTATATAAGCCAATAAACCACTTTTCCTCTTATTACATATATTCGTCTCATACTCGTTTTCAAACAACTTGTTTATCGACCTCTAAATAATTTTATACAAATGAGGACTCCGACTTTTTGAAGTACAACGGTCTTCGAATTCACGTATTTTAACTTATGTTGTTTACACTACCTTCTTTACGTATTCCTTAAGGGTATCATTGCATCATCTTTCCACCTAAACATTCACAGTCTTACCCTGATTCCCCTAACCAAATTTGGCTCCTTATCTTCGTCCTAGCTGAGCCCATGTTTTTCGATCTTTCTATTCGTCATGATCTAGGTTCGGTTCTTTCCTATTGTCTAGCCCATAGAGCTTGTCGTTGCCTGTGTCAACCTTGTTATAGTTTGGTGGGCCCATTAGTTAAGTGGTTATGTCGTCGTAGAGTTGATTTCGTGGTGTGTATATAGTGGTATGGGTGTTGGCATTTGTATGTTGTGTGTAGGTAATTTTCTGCTTGAGTATGATGTGATATACGTGTGATAACAGAATGATAATTTTGATTGGTACTACTTATTTTATGAGATGTCGTATGCGTGTATATCAGGAGGTATACCCGACTATTGCATCTCTTAAACTTGTATGTAGTTGATGTGTTGATATGGTAATTATAAATGGATGGATATGGTGTGAAAATATGTGATACATGGATGTGTATGCCTTGGAGTGGTATTGGTATGTGTATGGATACTGTGTTACGCATATAAATGTCCTGCTATGATTTGAGTCTCACTCAAGCTTGAGTGTGTATACTCTATGTACTCTGGTATAATTGTATGTGGTGGTGAATAGTGACGGATGATGTATGTATGGTGTTTGAGTTGTTTGTGCTTGGTTGTGTTACGCACACGATTGTGGGTGGCTATACCAATATATAGTTATAGGACTATATGTGAGGTGAAAATATGGTGAAATATTTGCATGTATTTGAATGACTAAATAAATGTGAAATTATTTTCAAATAAGAGAGGCTTGGTTATTTTCTTATAGTAAGTAATAAGTGTTTATTGTTGTATAAATATATTGACTATATATATGTGATCGAAATACGTGTATGAAATTGATTGACTATAATAAGTATGAGTGTACTATGTGCGTGAAAATATGTGTGTAGTGGTAGTAATATTTGATTTCTAGTGCATATATATATAAGCACTCGAAATGAAAGTACTTGATAGAATTTATGATGTGATATTGGTTGAGGGTAGTTACCAGAGCGACTATATATATATGTTAGAAAGTCCGAGGACGGACTTTATTCTAAGGTGGGTAGGATGTAACGACTGGTTTTTGTATGATTGGATTATCAGTGTGTTTTGCTTGTGATGGTGGGTTCTCTCCTTGTGTGGTTTCCATTTCCATAGTTCTCGCTTTCATTCATCTCGTTGAGATTTCCTAGCTTTCGTTTTCATTCCTTTTGATGTGATCTTCTAGCTTCTTCCTTAGAATCATTGAACTCGGAGTAAGTCACTCGTGACGAGCTTCATATCGATCATATCTTAGCAATAGGTTGATCCTAGAAACCTTGGAATTCATCCCGGACCTTCGCGCTCCATTTCGAGACTTTTCATGCACGTTAGTTGGTTCAAGAAGATCAACTGACCGACTAGATTCCAAGCTAGTCGGTCAGGAAATCAACTGGAACCGACTAGTTCATTCAATCAATTATTCAGGAGTTACTATTTATCTTTAGTCGGTCTAAGAACATCTTTCGACCGACTAGATTACAAACTAGTCGGTCAGCCATTGTTCTTCAACCGACTAGTTCATTGGTCATTTTCCCAGCCGAGTTACTGTTTGCTCTTAGTCGGTCTAAGAACGACAATCGACCGACTAGATGCTAAACTAGTCGGTCAGGAATCCTTCTCAGACCGACTAACTCTCATTTCCATGATCTCTCTCAGAATTTAGCCTTTAGTCGGTCAATGAACACTCACCGACCGACTAGTTCTCAAACTAGTCGGTTGACAAGCCTTTACAGACCGACTAACTCATAGTCCAGTTTTCCTGAGCGAGCTACTGTTTACTCTTAGTCGGTCTGCGTTGATAAATCGACCGACTAGTTCCTAAGCTAGTCGGTCACCAATCCTTCTTTGACCGACTAATCAGCCCAGGAAACCCTAGTTTTGCCCTAGCCGCCACACTTTTCTATAAATACGCCCCAAACGTTTTCTTCTTCTTCCTCATCACCCCAAACCCTAATTTCTCCCCCATTGAGCCCCCTTCTTCCCCAAACCATTTATCCTTCATCCCAAGCTCATCCATCATCATCCAAACCCTCATTTCACATATCCTACCTCTCCTCAACCTCAAACCCTCATCAAATCCCCAAAAGCCTCATCCAAACCCATTTCTCCAGATTTTCCCCATTTCCAGATCTGAGCCGGATCGTTCTTCCGTCGCCGTAGTTCTCGGCGTCGTTCCTCCGCTTCTTCACGGGTAGTATTCTTCCTTTAATAATCTCATAACCCACACTTGATATTTGTGAAACTCTAATAAAATGGATCATTAGAAATCGTAGTGTTCGATTGTGAATACGGATTAGTTACCATTCTAATGTTGTTTTTCCATGACAGTGATCCATTCCCGTAGATAACAAATTTGTGTGATGTGCCTTCGTTGATCGTTCTCCTCAGTGCCAGGCAAGTGAAACTTGCATCTCTTGAGTTGGGCCATGTCTTAGGCCTTTTCCCTTGCTTTAGCGTAAAAGAGACTAGACGGTGAAAGGATAGCCGTCTAGACGCCATTGACCTAGCTTGACAACGAAGCTTGGTCCGTCACCCTCATCATGCTTGTATGTCACGTTTAAATTCAATTAACGGTACGCAAATATCTGTTCATGGCATTGCATATTGATTATTCATCGTGATTGCGTAGCACACGCTACAATACTTATATTCCCGGCTCGTGTTCCAGAAGCGAGCCCTGTAGTTGGAAACCCCAACGCTCGATAAATAAGGCTAGGTGCACCCCTATGCCAAGTGAAATACACTTCCTGGCTCGTGTTCCAGAAGCGAGCGCAGTTAGTTGGAAACCCCAACGCTCGACACATATGGGTGGGGTAAGAGATATGCGGCCACCTAAGCCCCGAGTTGGCCTAATCCGCCACTCCGGCCAGCAGGCGAAATCTCTAGTGCACAAGTGATTAATAGTGATAAGTGAATCGTGATTAGTGCTTAGTGATTGCTACATCGTGAGTGCGTGACACTCTCTTTTTAAACTGCTGCATCAAACTAAATTTTCATGTCATTGCTTAATATTATAAGCGCTAGGTTGTTAGTTACTTTCAGTTTCCTTGCTCAAGTCTTTAGACTTGCTGACATGTGCCCCTTTTCTCTTTTGGGTGACACATGTTAGACCCAGAGCCAGAGCTTTGTTGCAGGGGATATGGTGTTGTTGATGCTGATGTTTGCTGTGGTGGTGAGTGGACACCAGGGGCCTGTCTTGAAGGTCGCTCGTGTTCTCTTCTTTGTTTAGGTTTGCTGTTAGTTGTTGGTGCGGGGCACCCTTGTTTGTATGTTGTACTTTGTTGGCCATGTTGGGCCTTAGCTTTTCCCTTTTGAGCCTGGTGGCTTTTCTGTGATGTTGGAATTTAATATGATGGATATTCTGAGATTGTCTTTTGTCTCATTTCCTTTATTATTATCTTTGTTTCGTATCGCATTGCAAGGACCTGCCAATTCAATGTTGATTGACGCTTATCGGGCTTGGAGCTTTGCAGCTTCAAGTCTGAGCGGACCTTCTCACGCTTCGCCTCCACATTTTTGGGAAGCGGTGCGTGACAAGATGACAGCGTTCAGGACGAAGTATGGTCACTACGAGTTCGTGGTTATGCCCTTTGGTGTAACCAATGCGCCCACAGTTTTTATGAACCTGATGAATCTGATTTTCTACGACTTTCTAGATCATTTTGTCGTTATCTTTATTGTCGACATCTTGATCTATTCAAAGTCGGAGGAAGAGCATGCATCGCACTTGAGGACAGTAATGTAAATTTTGAGGAAGCATCGTTTGTATGCTAAGTATTCCAAGTGCGAGTTCTCGCTTAATAGGGTTGCTTTTCTTGGCATGTGGTGTCAGGAGATGGAATATCTGTGGATCCTGAGAAGATTAAGGCTATCAGAGAGTGGCCGGTTCCACAGTCAGCGTCTGAGATCCGGAGTTTCCTTGGGCTTGCAGGTTATTATCGGCGTTTCATTAAGGACTTTTCTCGGATTGCTGAGTCGATGAATCGTTTGATGAGGAAGGATGTGCCGTTTGTCTAGTCAGATGATTGTGAGGAGGCCTTTTCTATTCTGAAGGCAAGGTTGACGTCTGCCCCTGTTCTTGCTGTGCTCGATCGGAGTGGAGGATTTGAGATCTTTTGCGATGCTTCTGGCAAAGGTCTTGGCTGTGTTTTGCACCAGCATGGGCACGTGGTTGCGTATGCTTCTCGTCAGCTTAAGGCTCTTGAGAAGAATTACCCGACGCACGATTTGGAGTTGGCTGTAGTCGTATTTGCGCTCAAGATTTGGAGGCACTTCTTGCTGAGTGAAAAGGTGAAGATCTTCACTGATCACAAAAGCTTGAAGTATATCTTCACGCAGAAGGAGCTCAACATGCGACAACATCGATGGTTGGAGCTCATGGCAGATTATGAGATCGACTTCCAGTAACACCATGGCAAGGTGAATGTGGTTCCGGATGCGCTGAGCAGCCTTCCAGCGGTGATGATATTAACTTCACAGTGGAGGTTGCAGCATGATTTTTGCGATTATGGTATTGAGATCGTGCTTCCTGGGGAGGCTTTGTCGTTGATGTGTATGCAGATACAGTCGATGATCGTGGATCGGATTAAGGCAGGCCAGGCTGGAGATCCGAAGCTGAGGAAAGCCGTGAGCAGGTGGAATCCGGTCTGCGGATGGATTTTCGGATACATGATGATGGCTCGCTGAGGTATGGAGCCAGAGTTTGTGTGCCAGCTGGAGATATCGGAGAGGAGTTATTGGTTGAGGCACACAGCTCGCCGTATTCTGTGCATCCTGAAGGCACCAAGATGTACAAAGATCTTCATCTGAACTATTGGTGGCATGGTATGAAGAGGAGTGTGGCACGGAGTGTCGCCAAGTGTTTGGTAGTCAGCAGGTTAAGGCGGAACATCAGTGTACGACAGGGTTGCTACAACCGCGTCCGATTCCAGAGTGGAAGTGGCAACACATCACTATGGATTTCGTGACTGGACTACCTCGGAGTCCGAAGTAGAATGACGCAATTTGGGTGATCGTAGACCGATTGACCAAATCTGCGCACTTTATTTCCTTCCGAGTAGGACAGTCCACTGAGACGCTAGCGAAAAGATATATGGAGGTAAATTCTTTTACTCTCCGTTTTTATTTCCTTTTCCTAGTTTAGATAGTGATGTAACATGAATCGTGATGTAAATCGTGTGACTTCACGGAGTCCCCGTGAGTATCGTGTCGGACAGAGACACGAGATTCACATCTCAGTTTTGGTAGCGTCTGCAGAAGAGTCTAGGTACGAGTCTGAGTTTCAGTACAGCGTACCACCTGTAGACGGATGGCCAGTCCGAGAGGACGATTCAGATTTTGGAGACATGCTGAGGGCGTGCATGTTGGACTTCAAGGGATCTTGGGAGGATCATCTCCATCATGTGGAGTTTGCCTACAATAACAGCTACCAGTCGAGTATTGGCATGGCGCCATTCGCTGTGCTATATGGGAAGAAATGTCGATCGCCACTAAGCTGGGATGACATTGGAGACATGGAACTGTGAGGGCCAAAGATGATCGTGGAGGCTGTAGATGTTGTGAGGAACATTCGGGAGAAGCTGAGGGTCGCGCAGGACCGTTTCAAGCATTGGACAGATGCTAAACGGCGACCTTTGGAGTTTCAGCCTGGAGACCATGTCTTTCTGAAGATCTCTCCGAATCGGGGAGTTATTCGATTTAGAAAGGGAGGCAAGCTGAGTCCGAGGTACATTGGGCCGTTTAACGTCCTGGAGAGAGTTGGAGCGGTGGCTTACCGCTTGGCGTTGCCGCTGTCACTGGCGGGAGTTCACGACGTATTTCACGTATCTCAGTGACGTCAATACGTCGGTGATCCGTCTCATGCTGTGGATTTCTTGGAGATCACGGTTCGTCTGGATCTTACCTATGATCAACAACCAGTGGAGATTCTGGGTCGACGACAGAAGCAGCTGAGGAATAAGACCGTCGACTTGGTTAGAGTGCAGTGGCGTCATGGTTCCCCTAGGGAGTCCACCTGGGAGCGTGAGGATGATATGAGAGAGCGCTTCCCGCACTTGTTTCTGAGCAGTGATTGACGTTGATTCCGAGGGCGGAATCATTCTTAAGGTGTGTAGGATGTCACGTTCTGATTTCGATCGTACGCTTTACGTGCACGTAGTCTTGTTCGTGCACGTATTTATTTAGACTTTGTCCGTATCCGAACCCTATAGTGTGATATGCCGTTGTGACCCTCTCGAAGAGTATTAAATTGTGGAATTAATTTGGAATGTCATTTCACGGGTCATTCCCCCACGATTTGACTTTGTTTGATGAGACGTCACGATTTGCACTTTTGTCGAGAGGCCTTTTTATTTTTAGTTTCGTTTCTCGTCGTCGAAATTGTGCTCCGTCTTCTTAGTTTTGTTTCTCTCGTCGACACGGTCGCTCCAGTATTTATTTCACAATTTTTGGGCTTCGTTTGACCTACTTTCACTTTTTGCCCAACTTAATATTGTTTTAACCCTAAGTTTCACATGGCACATATCCCCTATTATTTAATAACAATCTTTATCTCCCCCTAACTTTGACTTAGCCATTTTCCCATGCCTTGGCCGCACCCAACCCAGGGGAGAGGGAGAGGTAGAGATATTGGGCTTTTTAATATTTATAATAACAATTCTATATCAAAAACAAATCCCTTAATATAGCAAACCCTAACCAAGACATCCCCTACCCACGTGAGCCCCTTCCTATTAATAGCATATGGCTTTTCCTATTTCTCCCAGCATCGAAAGCAAAACATTGTGCCGCCGTTCTCTTTTGTTTTTGCACGCAACCAAACCCCCGCATCCCTTGCGTTCTCCGACCTCAGTCCGCTGTCGACCGACCTCTGACCACCGCCTGAACCCTCGCCGGAGGTCCCCAAGCCCGCATCCGCCGTTGTGCTGTCAGAAACAGCCCCCAGGCGCTGTTTCCGCACTGCAGCAAGCCGCAGCAGCAGCAGCGGCCGTAAACCGCCGCTGTCGGCCACCGCCGCCGCCGTGTGCCACCCCCCGTCGACCCCTTGGACCCTTGCGCCTTCCACGGCAGTTCCTCCACCGTCGTTGCCTTGAAACAGTGTGCCATCTCGCTGTTTCACGTTTCTCTCGACGTTTCGATGCGTCGTTGTGATCTCGTCGCTCCCTCTCGCTATTGGGTTCTTCCGAAAGCCCTCTACCTCTCCTAGAGGTGTTTCTCGAAGTCACGATCATCCCCTATGACGCTCAACATCGTAGTCTTCGTGTGCGTCGACCCGTTCGTCTCCGTTCGTTGTTACGGCTTCCCGCGAGCCGTAGAACGTCAACCGATCACTTTGCTCGCTGTTTGGAATCTTCTCGCTGATCTGGTCACTGTCCAAGGATTGGCGATCGTAGGAATCTATTTTGGAATCTGGATTAGGAGCTCTTTCTTTATTCCAACCCCTGGCGTCGCTACCCGACGCCAGTGTAGCTCTCGCAGCGTGTAAGGGTAATTTCTGATCACTTAGGACCCCCAACCAATGCATGCTAATCAAGATTAAAACCGGTATTTTAGTTGCTTAATAAATCACAAATGAAGATAATTTAAACTGGGACTGTAGGTTGGTGAATCCGAGCATATAGGTAGATTGGACTGGTTGGACGGTGTTTGCAGAACGACTGGTTGCTAATTTTAAGATCTAACAGTACGCACATTATTTGGCCTGATTTCCCTCTTAGATCCTCTTCCATGCCTTGCATTCATTAATGAGTAAGTTCATCTCAAGGCATATGTAAGAGTATTTATTTTTTGTGTTTCTTTGAAACCCTAATTCTCTTTGTGGGAATTAGATACTCTCTTTGTGGGAGTTTGGTGTCCTAGTGTAGGACTAACCATAATTCTCTGTGTGGGAGTTAGACCTTTGTTTAGGGTTGGTTTGGTTCTTGTGTAGGACAAAATCCTCTGTGTGAGGTATCTCTTTGTGGGATTGTATCCACTTCTCTTTGTGGGAATTATAGTGAATATTGGTGTGGCTGGACGTACCCAATTTTGGGGAACCAGGGTAATATCTTGTGTTTGCATTTGGATTGATTTTGTTGATTAATTCCTCTTGCATTTATTATTCCACATTTACAAGCTAAATTTTAATTGCACAATTTATTTCCATTACTATATTCACGCCCCCTCTAGAGTGTTTATTGTTAGTATTGCAAGGTAGATGGTCCTTACAGGCTGAACCCGCCCGCATGGCGGGGCTAAGCCTGCAACACTGCGGGCTAAGCCCGCCCGCTAATGCAGGCGGGCTTGAGCCAGAGCCCGCCCGTGCAGCGCGGGCAGCCCCAGGAAATGTGCTGAGCGTGCCCAAAAGGGCACGCCCTGTTAGCCGATGGGCCCCACCAATTGGGCCCACACTTCAAAAACCATAAGGGGTTTATGACGGCTACGATTTTAGCCGATTCGTGACTTTTGCTCAACTTTGAGCATTCGTTTGAGGGGTCAAACGAAGTCGGAATCGATCGCCATTTATTTTTATGTGTTCACCGTTCATAGATTTTCGATTTGATAGGTTATATCACTTCCGTAGCTCAACGGCGAGGGAGAGAAAATTCGTTGAAGTTTAGCCTTAGTGTAAGGCAAACTAACTTTATTTTCTCCCCTAAGGTTAATTAGTCCCATATTGCTCGTGAGACGAGCAAGGGGTCTGGCCTCCTATATAAATAGAGGATGGCTCCCCTTGGAAAAAACACACCAAGCCTCTGAATCGAGTAACTCCGAAAAGTTTTAGGCACGCTCGATCCGAGACGAAATTATTATTTCCTCCTATAATTCTTCTGTTCCTTCGTTCGCGTCCTAGCAAGACGAGGAGGAGGATTGGATTTGATCCGAAGTCTAAGACGCGAATCACTCTCAAGTGAAACTTTATTCGACGAGTGATTGGCTCGGAGGCGAGGTGTCGGCTCGCTTCGGGTGGACCAGTTTCGGAGGCACAGAGGCAGCTTGCTTTGGGGAGCTAAAGTGTTGCTGAAAACGACGCTTTGTTTTTGCGGAAGAAAAGTTCCGGGTATGTTTTTAATGCTTTCATATTTATATTGTTGCAGGTAGTTTTAGATCTATCTTTGGGGCTGGTCAGACCCACCCCAAGATAATAGATTTCCTGGCTAGGGTCATGATATTCTTAGGCCGTTTTTATTAAAGTGTTTAATAGATTTATTTTTCCACTGTTGTTTATATTTCTATCGTCTGTCCGACGTATGGCGGACATAGATTTATGCCCTAAGTGTCCCTCAAACCCCAACAATTACAATATGCTATATAAATGCAACTATTAGCATTCTACATCAATGAGTGTGTCGCGTATGGAAAGCATTCTGATTCATATGAGTGTGTGATACTTTGTATATATTATGAACATGGGATTTATCATTCCAAACATATTTGCCATACATGAATGGATGATGCTTTCTAGCATTATTCATTTGAGCATGTGGGGGTCTAACATTTTTAGCATTGTGTTATGTAGTGCAAACATGCTTTTGTGAGGGAGTGACTTTAGTATTTGAATTTTTCTTAAACAAATATAGCCTAAGAACCAACTCCTCATGCTTAAGTTTGCTCGTGCACAAATCATTTGCAATCACATCTACTTTACAATTCATGCATGATACTTACATGACATGCTCATTCTTTAAAGAATTATTATCACAAAACAATACATCATATTTAAGCTTTAAGCTTGCAAGATCACAAGATGAAGAATTATCATTATCACTACTATTCTGTAATTCATCATGGTTATGCACCAAAATATTGTGATTAATCTTAAGCTTATTATAATCATCATTCAACAATTTAAAACCATTATCTAAATTTTTATTCTTCTCAGTCAACTTCTCAAATTCACGATACAATCTTTCAAAGTCTACTTCTAAGTTAAAGTCTTCATTATCGGATTCGGAAACACTTACTTCATTATTCTCCTATTCATGAGGCATTAAGCAAATCTCACTTTTGAAGCTCTCCATGGGTTGTTCTCCATCTTTTGCTTCTAAAATCCTCAAGACTTCTTGAGTAGTGTTTGCTCTGAAAACTTCATTAAGAATAATATCAGATAAACAAACATAAATAATTCTCATTACATTGATATTTGTAGAGTAGGTCTGCTTTTGTTCTTCTGTCCAAGATGCTCTTGGGATGGTTGGAATCTTGTAAGGAATTTGGATGAATGTCCCATACACAAAGTCTTTGGCCTCCACATGAATTCCAATCTTCTTCTCCATATTGAAAAATTAGTCCCATCAAACATAGGTGAAGTGAAGAAACTTTGATCATGTGTCATCTGTAGTGCCATGCGTAGCAACTGCACATGTACTAGAGGGGGGTTGAATAGTACTTTAAAATAATCAAGAGAGTTATTCCTAATTATTGTGCAAGCATACAAATGACAATGCGGAATAAACAACAATCAATAAGAATTAACACACGCAAACAAAGTATGTAACGGGTTCGGATCCATCCAAGTCTCCCCGACTTGTTCCCGGTGATCCTACGTCCCAACCACCTGGATCCCCTCCGGATACTTGAGTTAGAAACCCTAACTCAAGATTTAGCACTATGAAATTCTTGTGAAAAACCTTCACAAGACCAAATCATACACAATGAAAATGTGACTCCCACAACCCGGGATCACACACTTCTCTCACAACCGAGAGAACAATTCAAATAACAAAGTAATTGAAACAATGAAATAACTTACCACAAAATCCTATGCCTTGAGTAAATCTTACCAAATTAGGGCAAGAAGGATTTTGATGAGGAAGATGTCACCAAACCCTAGCTCCAAGAAGATGACCAGCAATGGAGGCTTAGGGTGGAGATGGTGACCTTGATTCAAGCTCCTTGGCTTGGAATGCTCACAATGGAGAGTATATCTCTTGAGGAATTTGGCTCAAAGAGTGACTGGAGAGATTTTTGGTGAGAAGAGAGAGCTTGGAAATAGCTTGAGAAAACTCTTCTCTTAGGTCTGAAATTACTTGGATAATGGACCTCTTACATTGGCTCAAACGAATCAGGTTTGTATATATATGGGCAAGAAAAATCGTGTTCAAAAGATTCCTAACGGACATATTTCTGAAGCAGTTAGTCGGTCTAAGAAGGATCACTGACCGACTAGATTACCAACTAGTCGGTCGGTGGTTCTTCATGAACCGACTAACAGGCTTACAGCCAAACGAGAAAGTTCCAGGCAAGATGAACTAGTCGGTCTAAGAAGACTTGCCAACCGACTAGTTTCACAACTAGTCGGTCGGTGAGTGTTCTTTGACCGACTAACAGATAAAATAGGAAAGGTTGGATACAAGTTGAACTAGTCGGTCTAAGAACAAATGCTGACCGACTAGTTTATCAACTTGTCGGTCGACAAACGCTCTTTGACCGACTAACGATAAACAGTAACTATGGCTGTACAGGAAAAGCTCAACTAGTCGGTCTAAGAAGGATTCCTAACCGACTAGATCGTCATCTAGTCGGTTGGTTCTTCTACTTGAACCAACTAACATGCACTAGAAGCCGAGGGAAGAAGTGATAGGCTTCGGGAAAGTTTCTATTGGCTTCTATGATAATCCTAGCTCTAAGAAATGAGCGAAATGAAGATTAATAATGTAAGTCCTACTCAAGGCTTAACATTCTATTCTAAGAAGCTAGAAGACAATAAATAATACATGACGAACCGTCTTCAAAGCTTCAATCTTCATTCTTGACTTTAATAAAACTCCTTGAGCTTCAACGAAGCTTTAGGCACACGATCACGCGTATTGAGAAGTCTTGAGATGTCGCTTTTGATGTACGTATTCTTTTGGCGACGATCTCCGTAACTGCGCTCACAAATAGTTAGTATACGATATTTATGTTTGCTCATCATCCAAAACCAAATCCGGGGAATCAATACTCAACATTCTTCCCCTTTTTGGTGATGACAAACCAACATAAATAACAAACCAAATGAAATTTACTTACTCCCTCCTGCATTGATGACATGTTAGTTCCGTATTCAATAATATTCATACGCATCAAGCAGACGAGTGAATATAAAATATGAATCCTATTATCGCAATTTAGGATCTAAATCCATTTTATATCTTAACTCCCCCTGAATCTAACATATCAAATTAGATTCATGGTAAATTACTTTGAATTATCAATTAGCACATTGTCATTATTAATTCTCTCCCCCTTTGGCATTAGCAAAAAGAGCGGGAGGAGATCAACGACAAGATTACAATGGCTAAGAAATTAAAGCATGAGAGTCTAAGAATACGACCACGGTCCAAATGACACCAAAGTAAAATACCAAATGTAAAATACCGAAGAAAATCAAAGCGTGCCAATATGACCATAGGCGAAAATCGAAATACGAAATCATCAAACCATAGGCGAAAATCGAAAAACGAAATCTCCAAAACTCAAATTAATTTCACTTATTGAGTTATGGAACATACTCTCCAATATCAACATTCTTAGTTAAATAGTGCATGGAAAACAATTCTATGTTTTCATAAAAGCAAATCTATTTAATTCATAAAATCGTCGAACGACGAAATCAATATCAGAGACATAAATCCATTTTGAATACCAAATGTGGCAAAATGATACCAAAAGTAACATGCAAAAGTGTTATGCCAAATATAGATAGAACATCATAAATCTATGGCATATACAATTCTAGCATACTAATAGAAACAAAATGATACCAATGTAGATATTCTAACAATGGATGCATTCAACACATACAGATACCAAATGTATATCAAATGTAAGAATATACTTACAACATTAAGCTCCCCATACTTTGGTGCATCACTTAAGCACCATCAACTCCATTTGAATGAAAAATCCTTGGCAAATCAATGAGTTGGTAGGGTTGGTATCCCATGGTGGATTGAACCTAGAAAGTATCATTTTGGTATCCAAAAATCTATTTGGATCCTATAGGTTAGGCAATAAATTTAGCGAACTAAATTCAAATTAAATGTGACCCATATCCTAACTAAATTCAAATTCAATTTGAATTTAGGTTTCAATCAAATATGTACATCAAAAACCAATATGCAAAATAAAAAGAATATAAACCAATTCTTACCACAATTGCTTTGGTATCCATAAAATGAAATTAAGCTTATGGTACCAAGCAATGAAGGGTCAAAAGAAACTAACCCTTCGGAAACCAAGTCCACAAGGACCGTGATTTCCCAACATAATCATCATTCAAAATAATGTCATTTAATAAACGATTGCACATAAAAATCCTTATTATACATGCTTGTCTTCTTCGGACTCCATATGGTGTATGTCTTGGGAGTCCTAATCCTATTGGGAACATGCATACATTGTTGATTTCTATGTGATGCATGTCGTGGGTAAGCATATGGCATATGATGCAATGGTGCATGATGATGATTATTCATATGAGAATGTGAATGAACATTTGCATGTGGTGGAACATGTGCATGAGTGTATCTCACATGGTGTGCACGTGCTCGTGGATACGGAGCATAAAAATCATCATATGTGCTAACATGTGGAGTAGGATGTGTGTTCCTACGTGGCATGGCATACATGAAAGCATGACCCCTCTTTGGAGGTCTACCCAAAGTGGGTTTCTTTCCAAATGGGGGTGTGTTCCTATCGGAAGCACCATTGGTAGAAGAACTACCCATGACGTGTTTGCTCCCACTAGTAGAAGCATCGGAAGATGGCCTAACAAAGGTGGCAGACGATTTGGATGACTCTCCCATCTTATACCCCAAGCCAATGTGATGATTGGCCGGAAGTAAGTCATTTAAGATGTTATCCAAATGGCCATTACCTTTATTGAATTCATTTATTCGGCCTAATGTGCACTCATATTTCTCGATGAGAGAATGCATCGAAGCATCCAAGGTGGACACTTGCGATGTGAGTGCGCAAACACGTGATTTGAGATTTTTATTCTCAAAACTCAAAGTTGAGTTTTGAGACGTTAAATCCGCTATCACATGTTCATCCGAATCCTCGACATGAACATGCTCAAGTTGAGATTTGAGATTTACAATCTCATTTCTCAAATCTTCAACAACGGTGTCGTTGTTGATGATGATAGGTTTAGGCGAGGTTTTAAGACTATCTAACTCATTTTTAGTCTTAATAAATCTAGTAGCCAAATTAGAAAACTTATTCCAAAGTTGTTCATTAGATACTCTAAGTTCGTCCATTGTTACCTCACCGCCTTCATCCTCGCTTTCATCGCTATCATCGGAGAAAGTCCCTTGTACACGTTCTTCTTTTCCCATGAAGCACGTGTGTGCTTTCTCCGCCTTTTTATCATCTGAATCTCCACTCGAGGAGTCCTCGGAGTTGGTGAACGTCCCGACAAGTCCTTTCTTGTGCCTTCTCGAATTGTTGTGCTTAGATGCCTTCCACTTCTCATTGTGTTTGTTTAGAGGACAATCCGGCTTGATGTGCCCTGGCTTGTTGCATTTATAACACACGGGAGAGGAGACATTAGTCGAAATAAATTTAGATTTACTCTTCAACTTACCTTGTCGGAAGAATCGGTCGAACTTCTTTGCCATATCGGCTAAAGCTTCCATGTCCAACTCTTCTTCCGATTCTTCATCATCGGTAGATGGAGCGGCCTTGTATGCAATCGCCTTTTTCTTTGGCTCGTCTTGCTTCAAGTACGCTTTCATCTTCTCCTTCATCTTTATCTTACTTTCCTTGCGTACCTCGTAAGACAACAAGGTACCCATTAGTTGTACAACAGTGTACTTACTCATATCGTTACCTTCCTCGATGGCGAAGGTACGCTTTTCCCAACAAGAAGGAAGTCCGTCGATAATCTTCGCGACTTTCTCCTTTTGGGTGTAGATCTTCCCAAGCGCTTCCAATTCGTTGGATATGTCCACGAAGCGAGCATAGTAGTCCTTCATGGTTTCACCCTGTTCCATGTGAAACAACTCAAATTCTTTGTTAGCGACAACAAGTTTAGAATCTTTTACCGTACTCGTTCCTTCGTGCAGGATGAGGAGTTGGTTCCATACTTGATATTCACTCTTACATGTGCATATCTTGTTGAAGTCTTCGGGCTCCAACGCACATTGCAAGGCATTCATTGCCTTGGCATTGGTTACCTCCGCGGCGACCTCCGCGGGAGTCCACTTCGCGAAATCTTGTTCGGGCTCGACATATTCCGTCAATGTGGCTCTCCAAAGTGAAGCGCTCCGGAGGAAGGTTTCCATCCGGCATTTCCAGTACCCATAGTTGGTACCATTGAAGTGAGGAGGCCTAACTGAGGATTGCCCTTCCAAAACTGAAGAAGCTCCTTGAAGATCCTTGAAGACGTTGTGTCACGCCCCGCTTCCCAAAGCAATGGAGGCGAGACGTGAGAAGGTCCGCACAGACGTGGAGCTGTGAAGCCACACGCCTGATAAGCGTCAATCTAAAATCATAAGCAGGTCCCTGTAACCGCAAACGGAACAACAATAATAATAACGAGGAAATAGAGACTGAAATAAAAATGATCCATTCTCAGAAATTGTCCACAATAATATTCAACATCACAGAAAAGCCACCAGGCTAAAGGAAAGAGTCTAAAGGCCCAGAACAAGGCCAACAAAACTACAACATAACAAAGTATTGGTGCTGTGCACCGACAACAAAAGCAGTCTAAAATAAAAGGGAAAGCTCAACGAAGACACTAGGACTGGTCCCTGGTGTCCACGTGCTCTTCCTCAGTAAAAGCGGGTCCTGACTCGGCATCAGCAAACACCACGTCCTCTCCAACGAACTCTGGCTCAGGATCTAACATGTGTCACCCAAAAGAGAGAGGGGCACATGTCAGCAAGTCTAAAAGACTTGAGCAAGGAAACCGAAAGTAAACTAACAACCTAACAATTCAAGTAAGACGCAAGGACATGACATTTAAGTATGATGCAACAGTTAAAAGGGACAAGAAGGGACAAGCACGCACGATGTAGCAAAAGCTACCAAAACACTAATTCACGAATCACTTAACACGATTTTCACTTAACACGATTTTCACTTTGTGCTCAGAGTTTCCGTCTTTTAGCTAGAGTGGCTGATCGGGCCAACTCCTAAGCTCAAGCGACCGTTTAAACTTACCCCTCCACGTGTATCGAGCGTTGGGATTAGCAACACACTATGCTCGCTTCTGGATCGCGAGCCAGGAAGTGTATTTGGCATAGGGGTGTGTTGAATATTGGACTCCCCGGATTTGGTTTTGATGATGAGCAAACATAAATAATTCATGAACTAACAATTTGTGAGCGCAGTATTGAAGATCATCGCCAAATTCACGAGAACAATCAAAGCGACATCTCAAGACTTCTCAAAGCTCGTATTCATTGTCTAAAGCTTCGTTGAAGCTCTTGGACCGTTTTGGAAGTCATGAAGAATTAATCGAAGCTCTCGAAGACCATTCATTAAGGTTTTATTTATAGTCTTTTAGCTTCGATCTATAGAATGTTAAGCCTTGAGTATATCTTACGATTCTATCTTCATAACGCTTATATCGTAGCTCTAGGATCTTAGTTAAAGTTCATTCTAACTTCCTCGAAGCATGGCGCTTCGATTCGGACTTATTCGTGCATGTTAGTTGGTACAAGAAGAAGTACTGACCGACTAGATGGTGATCTAGTCGGTCAGAAAAGCTTCTTGGACCGACTAGTGTGAGTTAATCTTTTCCTGTTCAGTACTGTTTACAGTTAGTCGGTCTACGTTGACTCTCTGATCGACTAGTTTGTGTGATGCTTTTTTGACCGACTAGTTGAGATTTACTGTTCATGCCAAAATTCTCCTAAGCTACTGTTTATCGTTAGTCGGTCTAAGAACGTTTGGTGACCGACTAGTTGATAATCTAGTCGGTCAACTTTTGTTCTTGGACCGACTAAGTCAATTTGTATTCAGACTATTTGTTTTTGCCTCTTAGTCGGTCTACGTTCACTGACTGACCGACTAGTTGTGAAACTAGTCGGTCAGAAAGTCTTCTTGGACCGACTAGATTTCTAGGTCTGAATTTCTATCTCTTCTCAGTTCTTCACTTAGTCGGTCCATGTTGTTTGACTGACCGACTAGTTGATGAACTAGTCTGTCACGACCCGCTTCCCTAAAATGGAGGCGAGACGTGAAAAGGTCCGCACGAGAGTGGAGCTGTGAAGCCCCAAACCCGATAAGCGTCCACAATACATAAACAGGTCCCTGTAACCACAACAGAATAACAATAATAACACAAGGATAGACTGAAATAAAATTCCACATCTCACAAAATGTCCAACATCAACAAAAGTCCAACATCCAGAAAAGCCACCAGGCTAAAAGAAAAGAGTCTAAAGGCCCAGAACAAGGCCAACAAAAGATGCCACAACAACAAGTATGGGTGCTACGCACCGATAACAAAACAACTGTCTAATAAAAGTAAAACACAACGAGGACACTAGGACTGGTCCCCAGTGTCCACGTCCTCCCCGTCAAACACAAGCACGGGCTCGGCGTCTGCAAACACCTCGTCCCCAACAAGTAACTCAGGCTCGGGCTCTAACATGTGTCACCTAAAAGAGAAAAGGGGCACATGTCAGCAAGTCGAACGACTTGTGCAAGGAAACGGGAATAATGGTAAACTAGCAACCTAGCAATTAAAACATGGTGCATGGCAAGTAAAGTACGGTGGTAACAAGTAAGGTAAAGGAGAGTACAATTGGCAAGTATCAAGTAGTAGGGGTGACATGTAATGTCAAGTAACAAGTAAGGTAAAGTGTAGTACAAGCGGCAAGGGGTTGTTGTGACATGTAATGTCAAGTAACAAGTACAAGTACAAGGGATCACTCAACGAGTGCCCTATTGCCCGCAGGCTGTGTTCAAGTATCAAGTACAAGGGATCACTCAACGAGTGCCCTATTGCCCGCAGGCTGTGATGAGCTCGTCTTCTGGAACACGAGCCAGAAAGTGTATTTGATAAGTATGGCGTAGGGGTGCACCTAGCCGGAACAAGTAACACTAGTAGGTAGCGATGCTACGCAATCACGATGAGTATTCAAGCATGCATTGACATGAGCAGATAATTCGCATACCGTTAATTAAATTAAACGTGACAGGTGAAATGCAATGACATGAACATATTCGCGTACCGTTAATTAAATTAAACGTGACAGGCGAAATGCAATGACATGAACATATTCGCGTACCGTTAATTAAATTAAACGTGACAGGCGAAATGCAATACCAGTTAAGGATGCATGGATGACATGAACAGTTAATACGCGTACCGTTTAGGGAAAGTAAACGTGACATACAAGCATGATGAAGGTGACGGACCAAGCTTCGTTGTCAAGCTAGGTCAATGGCGTCTAAACGGCTATCCTTTCACCGTCTAGTCTCTTTTACGCTAAAGCAAGGTAAATGGCCTAAGACATGGCCCAAATCAAGAGATGCAAGTTTCACTTGCCTATCACCGGGGAGAACGGTTACGAAAGTTCGTCTCCGCGGATGCTAGCCTACGGGGAATCGCTGTTATGGGGAACAATCATCAAAACACAAGTATTTTATTAGGGTTTCATAAAAATTGCAATAGGGTAAGAAAACAACGGTAGATCGATTTCTTACCGAGAGGAGGCGGAAGGAACACTCCGGGGAACCCTAGGACCAGATCTGGAAAAGATTGGAGAAGTTTGGGGAAACTAGGGTTTTGGGGGATTTGGGGATTTTGATGGGTTTTGATGGAGATTTGGGGAATATGAGGGGTAGATAGAGTAGATGGATGGATTGGATGATGGATTTAGGGATTGGGATGAAGGAATGGAGCTTGGAGGGAGATGGGGGCTCAATGGGGGTGAAACTAGGGCTTAGGGTCGTGTTGGAGAAGAAGAAGTCGTTTGGGAGGGGTATTTATAGGTTGGGCTGGCGGCTGCCCAGAAATTAGGGTTTTAACACTGGTTAGTCGGTCAAAGAACAACCACTGACCGACTAGTTTGGCAACTAGTCGGTCGGCTCGACCAACGCAGACCGACTAAGTGCAAACAGTAACTCCTGAACGAAAATAGGATTCTAGAGTTAGTCGGTCCATGAACAAGTACTGACCGACTAGTTTGGCATCTAGTCGGTCAATGAACGTTCTTAGACCGACTAAGAGTAAACAGTAGCTGATACAAAAATAATTTGATGAGTTAGTCGGTTCAAGAAGCATTGCTGACCGACTAGTTTGCAACCTAGTCGGTCAACCAACGTTCTTAGACCGACTAACGATAAACAGTAACTCCTGAGAAATTTAGAAAGCTAACTAGTCGGTCCAAGAAGGATTGCCGACCGACTGGATCGTCATCTAGTCGGTCGGTTGGCCCTTCTTACACCGGCTAATGAGCACAGAAAGTACCGATACGGAGCGCGGGGCCCCGGGATCGATTCCTATGACTCCTAGGCTTGATCTAACGGTTAGATACGACCGTTATGAAGTCCGTCACGAGTGACATACTTCGAAATCGACAATCCTAAGGAAGAAGCGAGAAAATACAACGAATCGATCGAAAATGAAATCTACGGAGACGAAAACCACACATAAGGAGAAAATTCACCAAAACATATATTATATAATATTACCAGACTCATGAAAAGCAGTCGTTACATCCTCCCCAACTTAAGAAAAATTCCGTCCTCGGAATTTCCAAAAACTCACGAGTCCGGAAACAAAAGTGGGAAACGCTCTCGCATCTCATCCTCATTCTCCCAAGTAGATTCTCCAGGTGAACCGTGTCGCCACATCACCCTCACAAGATTGACAACCTTGTTCCGAAGCGATTTCTGACGCCTGTCCAGAATCTGCACTGGATGCTGGTCATACGTCAAATCTGGGCGAACGGTAATCTCCGAAAAATCCACCGCATGAGACGGATCGCTAATGTATCGACGAAGCTGCGACACATGGAAAACATTGTGAACTCCTTCCAAAGATGGCGGCAAGGCCAAGCGGTAAGCTACCTCGCCAACCCTCTCCAAAACATCAAATGGTCCAATGTATCGCGGGCTCAACTTCCCACGCTTCCCAAAACGAATCACACCACGATTCGGGGAAATCTTCAAGAACACATGGTCGCCCGGCTGAAATTCCAAAGGACGACGTTTAGCATCCGCCCAATGCTTAAAACGGTCCCTGAGCAATTCTCAACCTCTCCCGAATATTCCTGACGATCTCCACGGCCTCCACGATCATCTCAGGTCCCAACAACTCCCGATCTCCAACGTCATCCCAACTCAATGGCGACCGACATTTCCTCCCATAAAGAGCGGCGAAAGGCGCCATGCCAATACTCGCCTGGAAGCTATTGTTGTAGGAAAACTCTACCAGATGTAGATGGTCCTCCCACGAACCCTTGAAATCCAACATGCACGCCCTCAACATGTCTTCCAAAATCTGAATCGTCCTCTCGGACTGGCCATCCGTCTGCGGATGGTACGCCGTGCTGAAACTTAGACGCGTACCCAAGCTCTTCTGCAAACTCTGCCAAAACTGAGATGTGAACCTCGTGTCTCTGTCAGACACGATACTCACGGGGACTCCATGAAGTCGCACAACTTCCTCCATATATCTCCTCGCTAGCACCTCCGTGGACTGTCCCACTCGGAATGGAATAAAGTGCGCAGATTTGGTCAATCGATCTACGATCACCCAAATCGCGTCATTCTGCTTCGGACTCCGAGGTAGTCCAGTCACGAAATCCATAGTGATGTGTTGCCACTTCCACTCCGGAATCGGAAGCGGTTGTAGCAACCCGGTCCGAACGCTGATGCTCCGCCTTCACTTGCTGGCAAACCAAGCACTTGGCTACACTCCGAGCCACGCTCCTCTTCATACCATGCCACCAATAATTCAGACGAAGATCCTGGTACATCTTGGTGCCACCAGGATGCACAGAATACGGCGAACTGTGTGCCTCCACCATCCGCTCCTCTCTGATATCCCAGCAGGCACACACAACCTGGCTCCAAACCTCAGCGAGCCATCCTCATGAATCAAAAAGTCAGTCCGCAGACCGGCTTCCACCATCTCCCGAATCCTGACCAACTTCGGATCCTCAGCCTGGCCAGCCTTAATCCGATCCACGATCGTCGACTGTACCTGCATGTACATCAACGACGAAGCCTCTCCAGGAAGAACAATCTCCACACCAGACTCGCAAAAATCCTGCTGCAATCTCCACTGCGAGGTCAAAATCATCACCGCTGGAAGCCTACTCAAAGCATCCGGAACCACATTCACCTTGCCAGGGTGATACTGCAAATCAATCTCATAATCCGCCATAAGCTCCAACCACCGACGCTGTCGCTATGTTTTTTGAGCTCCTTCTGAGTGAAAATATACTTCAAGCTTTTGTGATCGGTGAAAATCTTCACTTTCTCACTCAGCAAGAAGTGCCTCCAAATCTTAAGAGCAAACACAACGGCAGCCAACTCCAAATCATGCGTCGGATAATTCTTCTCATGAACCTTAAGCTGACGAGACGCATACGCCACAACGTGCCCGTGCTGATGCAACACACAACCGAGACCCTTGCCAGAAGCATCGCAAAAGATCTCAAATCCACCGCTGCGATCAGGCACAACCAGAATTGGGGCACTCGTCAACCTCTCCTTCAGAATACCAAAAGCACCCTCACAATCATCCGACCAAACAAAAGCAACATCCTTCCGCGTCAACCTGGTCATCGCTCAGCAATACGGGAAAAGTCCTTAATGAATCGCCGATAATAACCAGCAAGTCCAAGAAAACTCCGAATCTCAGACGCAGACGACGGAACATGCCACTCCCTGATGGCCCGAATCTTCTCGGGATCCACTGAAATACCATCTCCAGTCACCACATGCCCGAGAAAAGCAACTTGATCCAGCCAAAACTCGCACTTCGAAAACTTAGCATACAAACGATGCTTCCTCAGAATCTCCAACACCGTCCTTAAGTGCGAGGCATGCTCTTCCTCCGACTTCGAATAGATCAGGATGTCGTCAATAAAGATAACGACAAACTTATCCAAAAAGTCGTAGAAAATCAGGTTCATCAGATTCATGAAAACTGCGGGCGCGTTAGTTACGCCGAAAGGCATAACCACGAACTCATAGTGTCCATACTTCGTCCTGAACGCTGTCTTCGGAACATCTCCCTTCTTCACCTTCAACTGATGGTAACCACTCCTCAAATCCAATTTAGAAAACACCCTCGAACCTCCAAGCTGATCAAAAATATCATCGATGCGAGGCAACGGGTATTTATTCTTAATGGTTACCGCATTCAACTCCCGATAGTCCACGCACATGCGACGCGAACCATCCTTCTTCTTAACCAACAACACCGGTGCTCCCCACGGAGACACGCTAGGATTAATATAACCCTTCTGCAAAAGCTCATCCAACTGCTTTCGCAACTCCTCCAACTCAGCAGGTGCCATACGATACGGCGCCTTCGAAATCGGCTGCGCACACTGGAACAAGATCGATAGAAAATTCCAGAGCTCGATCAGGCGGCAAACCAAACATCTCCTCGGGGAAGACGTCGCCAAAATCTCGCACCACAGCTGGTCACTCCAGCTCCATCTGCATAGCCACAGCCTCCACCGGCCTGGCCCGAAATCTGACAGGACCAAGCGAACTGCTACCACGACTAAACTCAAACACTGTGTGTCCGGGAATCTCGAACACCACCTTCTTCCTCCTGCAGTCGATCGTAGCATAGAAGCTCGCAAGCCAATCCATTCAAGAACTGCATCATAGTTGATGATGTCGTGGACAATGAAATCAGCACAAAGCTCACGTCCACAAACCACCAACGGGCAAGAATTGCACCCACGATGCACCGAGACTACACCGTTCCCTGTGACGATATTCCAACTCTTAGGAAGAGAGGACGTCGACAAGGAATGCTTCTCCACGAAGCTCCGGGCCAAAATGCACATCGATGCACCAGAGTCAAAGAGGACTCGTGCACGAAACGTGCAAACCAAAACCACACCTAACAAGCAATTAACAATCAAATCCTAGTCTAGCAAACAATCATGAGCAAGCAACCAATGTAATCAAAAATCAACTAACTAAGGAAGATAAATAGCTAGAATGAGCGTTACCTGCAAAAACTTCATCCACGGCCATGCTCTCCTCCCTCAGTCATCAGAAAGGCCTGCCCTCTCGGCGGAACAGCCCGCCGAAAGGCCTATCTCTGTGGAACAAGGAGCGCTCCACGTCCAACAGGCACAGGAGCTCGCGGGCTCGGCGTCTGCAAACACCTCGTCCCCAACAAGTAACTCAGGCTCGGGCTCTAACATGTGTCACCTAAAAGAGAAAAGGGGCACATGTCAGCAAGTCGAACGACTTGTGCAAGGAAACGGGAATAATGGTAAACTAGCAACCTAGCAATTAAAACATGGTGCATGGCAAGTAAAGTACGGTGGTAACAAGTAAGGTAAAGGAGAGTACAATTGGCAAGTATCAAGTAGTAGGGGTGACATGTAATGTCAAGTAACAAGTAAGGTAAAGTGTAGTACAAGCGGCAAGGGGTTGTTGTGACATGTAATGTCAAGTAACAAGTACAAGTACAAGGGATCACTCAACGAGTGCCCTATTGCCCGCAGGCTGTGTTCAAGTATCAAGTACAAGGGATCACTCAACGAGTGCCCTATTGCCCGCAGGCTGTGATGAGCTCGTCTTCTGGAACACGAGCCAGAAAGTGTATTTGATAAGTATGGCGTAGGGGTGCACCTAGCCGGAACAAGTAACACTAGTAGGTAGCGATGCTACGCAATCACGATGAGTATTCAAGCATGCATTGACATGAGCAGATAATTCGCATACCGTTAATTAAATTAAACGTGACAGGTGAAATGCAATGACATGAACATATTCGCGTACCGTTAATTAAATTAAACGTGACAGGCGAAATGCAATGACATGAACATATTCGCGTACCGTTAATTAAATTAAACGTGACAGGCGAAATGCAATACCAGTTAAGGATGCATGGATGACATGAACAGTTAATACGCGTACCGTTTAGGGAAAGTAAACGTGACATACAAGCATGATGAAGGTGACGGACCAAGCTTCGTTGTCAAGCTAGGTCAATGGCGTCTAAACGGCTATCCTTTCACCGTCTAGTCTCTTTTACGCTAAAGCAAGGTAAATGGCCTAAGACATGGCCCAAATCAAGAGATGCAAGTTTCACTTGCCTATCACCGGGGAGAACGGTTACGAAAGTTCGTCTCCGCGGATGCTAGCCTACGGGGAATCGCTGTTATGGGGAACAATCATCAAAACACAAGTATTTTATTAGGGTTTCATAAAAATTGCAATAGGGTAAGAAAACAACGGTAGATCGATTTCTTACCGAGAGGAGGCGGAAGGAACACTCCGGGGAACCCTAGGACCAGATCTGGAAAAGATTGGAGAAGTTTGGGGAAACTAGGGTTTTGGGGGATTTGGGGATTTTGATGGGTTTTGATGGAGATTTGGGGAATATGAGGGGTAGATAGAGTAGATGGATGGATTGGATGATGGATTTAGGGATTGGGATGAAGGAATGGAGCTTGGAGGGAGATGGGGGCTCAATGGGGGTGAAACTAGGGCTTAGGGTCGTGTTGGAGAAGAAGAAGTCGTTTGGGAGGGGTATTTATAGGTTGGGCTGGCGGCTGCCCAGAAATTAGGGTTTTAACACTGGTTAGTCGGTCAAAGAACAACCACTGACCGACTAGTTTGGCAACTAGTCGGTCGGTCGACCAACGCAGACCGACTAAGTGCAAACAGTAACTCCTGAACGAAAATAGGATTCTAGAGTTAGTCGGTCCATGAACAAGTACTGACCGACTAGTTTGGCATCTAGTCGGTCAATGAACGTTCTTAGACCGACTAAGAGTAAACAGTAGCTGATACAAAAATAATTTGATGAGTTAGTCGGTTCAAGAAGCATTGCTGACCGACTAGTTTGCAACCTAGTCGGTCAACCAACGTTCTTAGACCGACTAACGATAAACAGTAACTCCTGAGAAATTTAGAAAGCTAACTAGTCGGTCCAAGAAGGATTGCCGACCGACTGGATCGTCATCTAGTCGGTCGGTGGCCCTTCTTACACCGGCTAATGAGCACAGAAAGTACCGATACGGAGCGCGGGGCCCCGGGATCGATTCCTATGACTCCTAGGCTTGATCTAACGGTTAGATACGACCGTTATGAAGTCCGTCACGAGTGACATACTTCGAAATCGACAATCCTAAGGAAGAAGCGAGAAAATACAACGAATCGATCGAAAATGAAATCTACGGAGACGAAAACCACACATAAGGAGAAAATTCACCAAAACATATATTATATAATATTACCAGACTCATGAAAAGCAGTCGTTACATCCTCCCCAACTTAAGAAAAATTCCGTCCTCGGAATTTCCAAAAACTCACGAGTCCGGAAACAAAAGTGGGAAACGCTCTCGCATCTCATCCTCATTCTCCCAAGTAGATTCTCCAGGTGAACCGTGTCGCCACATCACCCTCACAAGATTGACAACCTTGTTCCGAAGCGATTTCTGACGCCTGTCCAGAATCTGCACTGGATGCTGGTCATACGTCAAATCTGGGCGAACGGTAATCTCCGAAAAATCCACCGCATGAGACGGATCGCTAATGTATCGACGAAGCTGCGACACATGGAAAACATTGTGAACTCCTTCCAAAGATGGCGGCAAGGCCAAGCGGTAAGCTACCTCGCCAACCCTCTCCAAAACATCAAATGGTCCAATGTATCGCGGGCTCAACTTCCCACGCTTCCCAAAACGAATCACACCACGATTCGGGGAAATCTTCAAGAACACATGGTCGCCCGGCTGAAATTCCAAAGGACGACGTTTAGCATCCGCCCAATGCTTAAAACGGTCCTGAGCAATTCTCAACCTCTCCCGAATATTCCTGACGATCTCCACGGCCTCCACGATCATCTCAGGTCCCAACAACTCCCGATCTCCAACGTCATCCCAACTCAATGGCGACCGACATTTCCTCCCATAAAGAGCGGCGAAAGGCGCCATGCCAATACTCGCCTGGAAGCTATTGTTGTAGGAAAACTCTACCAGATGTAGATGGTCCTCCCACGAACCCTTGAAATCCAACATGCACGCCCTCAACATGTCTTCCAAAATCTGAATCGTCCTCTCGGACTGGCCATCCGTCTGCGGATGGTACGCCGTGCTGAAACTTAGACGCGTACCCAAGCTCTTCTGCAAACTCTGCCAAAACTGAGATGTGAACCTCGTGTCTCTGTCAGACACGATACTCACGGGGACTCCATGAAGTCGCACAACTTCCTCCATATATCTCCTCGCTAGCACCTCCGTGGACTGTCCCACTCGGAATGGAATAAAGTGCGCAGATTTGGTCAATCGATCTACGATCACCCAAATCGCGTCATTCTGCTTCGGACTCCGAGGTAGTCCAGTCACGAAATCCATAGTGATGTGTTGCCCACTTCCACTCCGGAATCGGAAGCGGTTGTAGCAACCCGGCCGAACGCTGATGCTCCGCCTTCACTTGCTGGCAAACCAAGCACTTGGCTACACTCCGAGCCACGCTCCTCTTCATACCATGCCACCAATAATTCAGACGAAGATCCTGGTACATCTTGGTGCCACCAGGATGCACAGAATACGGCGAACTGTGTGCCTCCACCATCCGCTCCTCTCTGATATCCCCAGCAGGCACACACAACCTGGCTCCAAACCTCAGCGAGCCATCCTCATGAATCAAAAAGTCAGTCCGCAGACCGGCTTCCACCATCTCCCGAATCCTGACCAACTTCGGATCCTCAGCCTGGCCAGCCTTAATCCGATCCACGATCGTCGACTGTACCTGCATGTACATCAACGACGAAGCCTCTCCAGGAAGAACAATCTCCACACCAGACTCGCAAAAATCCTGCTGCAATCTCCACTGCGAGGTCAAAATCATCACCGCTGGAAGCCTACTCAAAGCATCCGGAACCACATTCACCTTGCCAGGGTGATACTGCAAATCAATCTCATAATCCGCCATAAGCTCCAACCACCGACGCTGTCGCATGTTGAGCTCCTTCTGAGTGAAAATATACTTCAAGCTTTTGTGATCGGTGAAAATCTTCACTTTCTCACTCAGCAAGAAGTGCCTCCAAATCTTAAGAGCAAACACAACGGCAGCCAACTCCAAATCATGCGTCGGATAATTCTTCTCATGAACCTTAAGCTGACGAGACGCATACGCCACAACGTGCCCGTGCTGATGCAACACACAACCGAGACCCTTGCCAGAAGCATCGCAAAAGATCTCAAATCCACCGCTGCGATCAGGCACAACCAGAATTGGGGCACTCGTCAACCTCTCCTTCAGAATACCAAAAGCACCCTCACAATCATCCGACCAAACAAAAGCAACATCCTTCCGCGTCAACCTGGTCATCGGCTCAGCAATACGGGAAAAGTCCTTAATGAATCGCCGATAATAACCAGCAAGTCCAAGAAAACTCCGAATCTCAGACGCAGACGACGGAACATGCCACTCCCTGATGGCCCGAATCTTCTCGGGATCCACTGAAATACCATCTCCAGTCACCACATGCCCGAGAAAAGCAACTTGATCCAGCCAAAACTCGCACTTCGAAAACTTAGCATACAAACGATGCTTCCTCAGAATCTCCAACACCGTCCTTAAGTGCGAGGCATGCTCTTCCTCCGACTTCGAATAGATCAGGATGTCGTCAATAAAGATAACGACAAACTTATCCAAAAAGTCGTAGAAAATCAGGTTCATCAGATTCATGAAAACTGCGGGCGCGTTAGTTACGCCGAAAGGCATAACCACGAACTCATAGTGTCCATACTTCGTCCTGAACGCTGTCTTCGGAACATCTCCCTTCTTCACCTTCAACTGATGGTAACCACTCCTCAAATCCAATTTAGAAAACACCCTCGAACCTCCAAGCTGATCAAAAATATCATCGATGCGAGGCAACGGGTATTTATTCTTAATGGTTACCGCATTCAACTCCCGATAGTCCACGCACATGCGACGCGAACCATCCTTCTTCTTAACCAACAACACCGGTGCTCCCCACGGAGACACGCTAGGATTAATATAACCCTTCTGCAAAAGCTCATCCAACTGCTTTCGCAACTCCTCCAACTCAGCAGGTGCCATACGATACGGCGCCTTCGAAATCGGCTGCGCACCTGGAACAAGATCGATAGAAAATTCCAGAGCTCGATCAGGCGGCAAACCAAACATCTCCTCGGGGAAGACGTCGCCAAAATCTCGCACCACAGCTGGTCACTCCAGCTCCATCTGCATAGCCACAGCCTCCACCCGGCCTGGCCCGAAATCTGACAGGACCAAGCGAACTGCTACCACGACTAAACTCAAACACTGTGTGTCCGGGAATCTCGAACACCACCTTCTTCCTCCTGCAGTCGATCGTAGCATAGAAGCTCGCAAGCCAATCCATTCAAGAACTGCATCATAGTTGATGATGTCGTGGACAATGAAATCAGCACAAAGCTCACGTCCACAAACCACCAACGGGCAAGAATTGCACCCACGATGCACCGAGACTACACCGTTCCCTGTGACGATATTCCAACTCTTAGGAAGAGAGGACGTCGACAAGGAATGCTTCTCCACGAAGCTCCGGGCCAAAATGCACATCGATGCACCAGAGTCAAAGAGGACTCGTGCACGAAACGTGCAAACCAAAACCACACCTAACAAGCAATTAACAATCAAATCCTAGTCTAGCAAACAATCATGAGCAAGCAACCAATGTAATCAAAAATCAACTAACTAAGGAAGATAAATAGCTAGAATGAGCGTTACCTGCAAAAACTTCATCCACGGCCATGCTCTCCTCCTCAGTCATCAGAAAGGCCTGCCCTCTCGGCGGAACAGCCCGCCGAAAGGCCTATCTCTGTGGAACAAGGAGCGCTCCACGTCCAACAGGCACAGGAGCTCGCTGCTGCAACGGCTGTGCTGCAATAGGTCCCTGTAACCACACAGAATAACAATAATAACACAAGGAGAGACTGAAATAAAATTCCACATCTCACAAAATGTCCAACATCAACAAAAGTCCAACATCCAGAAAAGCCACCAGGCTAAAAGAAAAGAGTCTAAAGGCCCAGAACAAGGCCAACAAAAGATGCCACAACAACAAGTATGGGTGCTACGCACCGATAACAAAACAACTGTCTAATAAAAGTAAAACACAACGAGGACACTAGGACTGGTCCCCAGTGTCCACGTCCTTCCCGTCAAACACAAGCACGGGCTCGGCGTCTGCAAACACCTCGTCCCCAACAAGTAACTCAGGCTCGGGCTCTAACATGTGTCACCCAAAAGAGAAAAGGGGCACATGTCAGCAAGTCGAACGACTTGTCAAGTAACAAGTACAAGTACAAGGGATCACTCAACGAGTGCCCTATTGCCCGCAGGCTGTGTTCAAGTATCAAGTACAAGGGATCACTCAACGAGTGCCCTATTGCCCGCAGGCTGTGATGAGCTCGTCTTCTGGAACACGAGCCAGAAAGTGTATTTGATAAGTATGGCGTAGGGGTGCACCTAGCCGGAACAAGTAACACTAGTAGGTAGCGATGCTACGCAATCACGATGAGTATTCAAGCATGCATTGACATGAGCAGATAATTCGCATACCGTTAATTAAATTAAACGTGACAGGCGAAATGCAATGACATGAACATATTCGCGTACCGTTAATTAAATTAAACGTGACAGGCGAAATGCAATGACATGAACATATTCGCGTACCGTTAATTAAATTAAACGTGACAGGCGAAATGCAATAACAGTTAAGGATGCATGGATGACATGAACAGTTAATACGCGTACCGTTTAGGGAAAGTAAACGTGACATACAAGCATGATGAAGGTGACGGACCAAGCTTCGTTGTCAAGCTAGGTCAATGGCGTCTAAACGGCTATCCTTTCACCGTCTAGTCTCTTTTACGCTAAAGCAAGGTAAATGGCCTAAGACATGGCCCAAATCAAGAGATGCAAGTTTCACTTGCCTATCACCGGGGAGAACGGTTACGAAAGTTCGTCTCCGCGGATGCTAGCCTACGGGGAATCGCTGTTATGGGGAACAATCATCAAAACACAAGTATTTTATTAGGGTTTCATAAAAATTGCAATAGGGTAAGAAAACAACGGTAGATCGATTTCTTACCGAGAGGAGGCGGAAGGAACACTCCGGGGAACCCTAGGACCAGATCTGGAAAAGATTGGAGAAGTTTGGGGAAACTAGGGTTTTGGGGGATTTGGGGATTTTGATGGGTTTTGATGGAGATTTGGGGAAGATGAGGGGTAGATAGAGTAGATGGATCGATTGGATGATGGATTTAGGGCTTGGAATGAAGGAATGGAGCTTGGAGGGAGATGGGGGCTCAATGGGGGTGAAACTAGGGCTTAGGGTCGTGTTGGAGAAGAAGAAGTCGTTTGGGAGGGGTATTTATAGGTTGGGCTGGCGGCTGCCCAGAAATTAGGGTTTTAACACTGGTTAGTCGGTCAAAGAACAACCACTGACCGACTAGTTTGGCAACTAGTCGGTCGGTCGACCAACGCAGACCGACTAAGTGCAAACAGTAACTCCTGAACGAAAATAGGATTCTAGAGTTAGTCGGTCCATGAACAAGTACTGACCGACTAGTTTGGCATCTAGTCGGTCGATGAACGTTCTTAGACCGACTAAGAGTAAACAGTAGCTGATACAAAAATAATTTGATGAGTTAGTCGGTTCAAGAAGCATTGCTGACCGACTAGTTTGCAACCTAGTCGGTCAACCAACATTCTTAGACCGACTAACGATAAACAGTAACTCCTGAGAAATTTAGAAAGCTAACTAGTCGGTCCAAGAAGGATTGCCGACCGACTGGATCGTCATCTAGTCGGTCGGTGGCCCTTCTTACACCGGCTAATGAGCACAGAAAGTACCGATACGGAGCGCGGGGCCCCGGGATCGATTCCTATGACTCCTAGGCTTGATCTAACGGTTAGATACGACCGTTATGAAGTCCGTCACGAGTGACATACTTCGAAATCGACAATCCTAAGGAAGAAGCGAGAAAATACAACGAATCGATCGAAAATGAAATCTACGGAGACGAAAACCACACATAAGGAGAAAATTCACCAAAACATATATTATATAATATTAAAATCCAGACTCATGAAAAGCAGTCGTTACATAGTCGGTCAGTGGTTGTTCTTTGACCGACTAGTTGCCTCAGATTTCTATCCGTTGTGACTTGACCTAACTTGTTTTTATGGGACCCTATAAATACGAACCTAGGTCATTTCTCTCTAGGTTAGAGCTGCCATTAAGAGATTCATTGAGATTGAAAGAGATAGCCATTCTCACTCATTTCCAAAGCTCTCTTCCTCACAAGAAATCCATTCTCTCACTTTCTAGATCTAGAATCCATCTTGAGAGAAGTTTGTTCTTGGTGAGCCCTTCAAGCTCTAGCTTGATTCAAGTCTCCAAATCTCTCCTAGGCACCCATTGCTGGTCATTTCTTTGGTGCTAGGTCTTGGTGACTTCATCTTCCTCAAATCCCTCCTTGCACCTATTTGGTAAGAAAACTCAAGGTATAGGATTTTGTGGTAAGATTGTGTATTTCATTATAAACTTGTTTATATTGCTTGTTGAATCTCTCGGTTGTGAGAGAAGGTTGTGATCCCGGGTTGTGGGATTCACTATTGCCATTGCATGTATGATTTGATCTTGTGAAGGTTTTTCACAAGATATTCATAGTGGAAATCTTGGGTTAGGGTTTCTAACCTAAGTATCCGGAGGGGATCCGGGTGGTTGGGACGTAGGATCACCGGGAACAAGTCGGGGAGACTTGGGTGGATCCGAACCCAGTAACATCTTTTGTTAGCATTGTTAATTTTGTTGTTGTCATTCAATTTAAGCTTCCGCAAATTGATTTGGTAGTTGTTTGCACTATAATTAGGAATTATACTCCTTGTTATTTTTAAAGTACTATTCACCCCCCTCTAGTACTTGTGCAGTAGCTTGTAGGGCATTACATTTGGTATCAAAGCCAGATACTTAGCTATGTCTGCCAACGACAACAAGACCGTGCGTCCACCTTCCGACTATGGCACCTTCAAGAACCGCGAAGGAGCGTCTTCGGTGATGGAAGGACATTCCTCTACGAGGCCTCCATTCTTCAACGGTACCAACTACATGTACTAGAAATGCCGGATGGAAACCTTCCTCCGGAGTGCATCTCTACGGAGGACCACAATGAAGGAATACATCGAGCCCGAAGAAGAAGACTTTGAGAAATGGACAACCGCGGAGGTCGCCGCGGAGGTAAGCAATGCCAAGGCAATGAACACCTTGCAATGCGTATTGGAGCCCGAGGACTTCAATAAGATATGCACATGTAAGAGTGCATATCAAATTTGGGACTCCCTCCTCATTCTACATGAAGGGACGAGTAGGGTAAGAGACTCTAAACTCGTAGTTGTAAACAAAGATTACGAAATGTTTCATATGCAACAGGGCGAGAAGATGAAGGAATATTACGATCGCTTCGTTGACATAATAAACGAGTTAGAGGCCCTCGGCAAATCCTACACCCAAAAGGAGAAGTGCTCGAAGCTTATCGAAGGACTTCCTTCTTCTTGGGAGAAACGTACCTTCGCCATCGAGGAAGGTAATGACATGAATAAGTATACCGTAGTTCAATTGATGGGTACTTTGATGTCATACGAGGTACGCAAAGATAGCAAGGTGAAGTTACAAGAAAAGATGAAGTCCTATTTGAACCAAGACATGCCTAAGAAAAAGGCAATTGCATTCAAGGCGGCTTCATCCACCTCTACTGATGATGAGGACTCGGAAGAAGAAATGAACATGGAATCCATTGCACTCATGACAAAGAAGTTTAATCGCTTCTTCCGAAAGGGTAACTTCAAACAAAAATCTAAAATTACTTCTACTAACGCCTCTCCACCTTTATGCTTTAAATGCAATAAGCCAGGACACATCAAAGCGGATTGTCCTCAAAACAAGCAAAAGGAGAAGTGGAAGGCGCCGAAGTTTGACAAGTCAAAGAAGTACAAAAAGGGGGTACAAAAAGGGACTTGTCGGAGCAACATTCACCGACTCCGAGGATTCCTCAAGCGGAGAGTCGGACGATGAGAAAGTGGAGCAAGCGCACATGTGCTTCATGGAAAGAGAGGAGCATGATCAAGGATCTTCCTCCTCCGGTGATAGCAACGACGAAGGTGATAAGGTAACTATGGATGATCTTAGGGATGCTAACTCTCATTTATGGTCTAAATACACTAGATTAGTAAATAGATATACTAAAGTAAAAGATGACCTAGCTAGCATTCAAACCTCGCATAAGACTATCATCACCAACAACGACACCGTTGTTGAAGAGTTAAGAAATGAGATTGTTAATCTCAAATCTAAACTTGAACATGTTAGCATTGATGATCCGGAAGAACATAGGATAGCGGATTTAACTTCTCAAAACTCGACTTTGAGTATTGAGAACGAGAATCTTAAATCTCGTGTTTATGTGCTCACATCGCAAGTATCCAACTTGGATACTTCTATGCGTTCTCTCAAAGAGAAATATGAGAACACATTTGGCCGAATTAATAAATTCAATAAGGGTAAGGACCATTTGGATAAAATCCTAAGTGACTTACTTCCGGCCAATCACCACATTGGTTTGGGGTATACGATGGGATGTCCATCCAAAGCGGCCACTACTTTTGTTAGGCCAACTTCCGGTGACTCTACGAGTGGTAGTAAACACTCTATTGGTAGTTCATCTACCAATGGTGCTTCCACCTCGTCCACACCCTCTTTTGGAAAGAAACCCACTTTGGGTGGACCTCCAAAGAAGGGGCATGCTTATATGTACACCAATAATATGCCACGTAGGAACACACGTCCTACTCCACCGTCTCACACATATGATGATTTTTATGCAACACATTCTCGGGCACGTGCACACCATGTGAGACACCCTCACGCACGTGTTTCCACACATGCATATGTTCACCCACCTCATCATATGAATAATTCTCGTTGTGCATCATTCCATCATGTTCCTTATGCCTATCCACGACATGCATCACGTAGAAACCAACAACGCATGCATGCACCCAATAGGATGAGGGCTCCCAAGATTTTCACTATTTGGAGCCCAAAGGACACAAGCATGGATGAAAAACAAGTGTATATGAATGCTTATTTTTCGAATGTTGTGCATAGTAGGAATTATGTGGGGAAGTCTAAGTCCAATTGGACTTGGCTTCCAAAGTTCTAACCTTTGAGGACCCAATGACCTTGGGTACCATGATATGAAATTTTCTATCTTTAGGTACTCAAGGAAAAGAAAAAGAAAAGGAGCACCAAATTTAAATTTAGCTCCAAAAGGAATTGGATACTCGATAGCGGGTGTTCAAAACACATGACGGGTGACGCTCAATTGCTCTCCGGAGTAGTTCCCATTGCAAATGGAAACCGCGTCGTATTTGGAGGCAACGAGAGCGGAACCATCGTCGGTGTTGGTAAAGTGGGTAGCCCGACTAAACCCTTAATTAGTGATGTTTATCTAGTTAATGGTTTAAATCATAATCTTATTTCAATAAGCCAACTTTGTGACAAAGGTTACAAAGTTAGATTTGCGAAAGGATTATGTCATATTTCAAATGATAATAATAAGTTATTATTTTCAGGCACACGCCATAAAGATATTTATATTTTGGATCTTCCTAAGTCATATGAACAATGTCTCGTTGCCAACACAAGTGAACAACACTTATGGCATCGACGCTTTGGACATGTGAACTTTGGAACACTATATAAGCTTTCAAAATTAAATTCCATTAAAGGTTTTCCGAAGCTCGTTTTTGAAAAGAAAAGTTTTTGTGATTCTTGTCAACGTGGCAAGCTTCCTAAATCTTCATTTAAACCTAAGAAAAGCATTTCTACTAAACGGCCACTAGAGCTATTACATCTAGATTTATTTGGGCCAACTAGAGTTGCTTCCTTAGGAAATGCAAGATATGGACTTGTCATCGTCGATGATTATTCTAGATTTACTTGGGTATTTTTCTTATGTAATAAAAATGAAGCTTTTGAAAACTTCACAATATTTGTGAAGAAAGTACAAAATCTCATCGGAACCACCATTGTCACTATTCGTAGTGATCATGGGGGTGAATTTGAGAATGAGTCTTTCTCAAATTTTTGTGATGATCTTGGAATTACTCACACGTTTTCTTTCCCTCGCGCACCTCCTCAAAATGGTGTTGTTGAGAGGAAGAATAGAACGCTTGTGGAGTGTGCTCGCACTATGCTCGAAGATAGTCAACTTGGTTATCAATTTTGGGCGGAAGCGGTACACACCGCTTGCTATGTGTTTAATAGAATACTTTTGAGGCCCGGCACCAAACAAACTTGCTATGAATTGTTGTTTGGTAGATTGCCTCAAGTTAAACATTTTCGTGTTTTCGGCGCAAAATGTTTTTTTAAAAACACATATGATAATTTGGACAAGTTTGATCCGAGATCGGATGAGGGGATATTTGTTGGGTATTCCTCACGTAGCAAAGCCTACCGGATATACAACAAAAGATCCTCTATGATCGAGGAATCACTTCATGTCTCTTTTAATGAGAATTTTATTACTTCTAGAATTTCAAATGATGATGATTCTATGGATGTTTTATGTGATTCGTTTGAAAATTCTAAGTCTATTGATTCAATTGATTATATTGATACTAACCCGACTAATGAAGTTGTTGAGAATGTGCCTAGTGATCAAGGTATTCCCAAGCGGCTTCATACCGTTCGCGATCATCCCCATGAGCAAGTCATTGGCAATATTCATGATAGTGTCAAGACGAGATCGCAAGTCCACCACTTCGCCAATTGTGCCTTTGCCTCATCAATAGAGCCAAAGAATATAGTTGAAGCGTGCGAAGATAGTGCTTGGATCCTTGCCATGGAGGAGGAACTCATTCAATTCGAGAGGAATGAGGTATGTGAGCTTGTTCCTTTGCCATCGAAGAACCACACCGTCATATGGACAAAGTGGATCTTCAAGAACAAAACCGACGAAAACCAAGTCGTCGTCTGGAACAAAGCTCGGTTAGTTGCTCAAGGCTATCGCCAAGAGGAAGGTATCGATTTCGAAGAATCCTTCGCTCCGGTAGCTAGATTAGAATCAATTAGACTATTATTGTCTTTTGCATGCCATAAAAATTTTAAATTATTTCAAATGGATGTTAAAAGTGCATTTTTAAACGGAGATGTTGTTGAGGAAGTTTACGTTTCTCAACCTCCGGGCTTCATAAATGAAAAATTTCCAAATCATGTTTTTAAACTAAAGAAAGCTCTTTATGGTTTGAGACAAGCTCCTCGAGCTTGGTATGATCGCCTAAAGAATTTTCTTTTGGATTTGAATTTTAAAATGGGCGAAGCCGATTCTACACTTTTTGTTAAGCATGTGAATAATGATATTTTACTAGTTCAAATTTATGTTGATGATATCATTTTCGGTGCTACTAACTTCACTCTTTGCGAAGAGTTTTCTAATGTTATGAAGGAACAATTTGAGATGAGCCACATGGGCGAACTCAAATATTTCTTAGGTCTCCAAATTCGCCAATTGAACGATGCAATCTTCATCCACCAAACGAAGTACACGGTGGAGTTGCTTAAGCGATTTGGAATGGAGAGTGCTTCCGGGAAAAAGACTCCAATGAGCACGACTACGCATCTTGACAAGGATACGTGCAGTAAGGATGTAGACATTCGTCTATATCGAGGTATGATAGGTAGTTTACTCTATCTTACCGCAAGTAGGCCCGATATTATGTTTGCCGTATGCATATGTGCTCGTTATCAGTCTCAACCTAAGGAGTCTCACTTAGTAGCGGTAAAACGTATTTTTCGCTATCTAAGTTACACTTTAGATTTTGGATTACTTTATCCGAAATCTAGCACATATGAGTTAGTCTCATATATTGATGCTGATTATGCGGGATGCAAATCCGACAGGAAAAGTACTAGTGGCACTTGCCATTTTCTAGGAAATTCCCTTGTCTCTTGGTTTTCCAAGAAGCAAAATTCCGTATCACTTTCAACCACCGAGGCGGAATACATTGCCGCCGGTGCCGCTTGTGCCCAGGTTCTTTGGATGAGACACACACTGAAGGATTTTGGTATTCATTGTGATACTAGCCCTATCATGGTGGATAACCAAAGTGCTATCTGTCTTTCAAAGAATCCGGTGCACCATTCCCGATCTAAACACGTAGATGTCCGACACCATTTTTTAGATGATCATGTTGCTAAAAAGGACATCATATTAGTGTACGTTGAAACCCAAAAGCAAATCGCCGATATTTTCACGAAACCCCTAAAGGAGGACTCCTTTGTGCGGTTGCGTCGAGAATTGGGGATTATGGGTGAATCCGAGTTATAGGATTCATGTTTCATTCAATTATCTTGCATGCTATTATATTTCGCGATATTTCATTCATGCTAGATTTATTGAATTTTTGGGGATTTTATGTGAAATGTTTGAATTTTTGCTCGAATTCTTATTTGAATGTCGTATTTAAGATTTCGATGTTTTATGGGGTAGATTAGATGACTAATGAGAGGGTTAAGATGTTTCATCCAAGTGTTTTATGAAGAGAACTCATTTATCCACTTTTGGACTCTTCTAGTCGGTTTCAGTTCATTAGCCAACCGACTAGATGCTCATATAGTCGGTTAGCTAGTGAACTCAGACCGACTAGTTCAAGCTTTAAACTTTCTATTGTTATTTTCTTCTTTTAGTCGGTCATAGTACTCTTACCGACCGACTAGATTGAGAACTAGTCGGTCAGTGATTATACTGTGACCGACTAACTCTAGCCCTAGAAAATTCTGTTTGCCTCTGTTTCGACTTAGTCGGTTTAAGCTCATTGACCGACCGACTAGATCGTAATCTAGTCGGTCAGTGCTTGAACTGTGACCGACTAAGTGCGTTAGGGCAAACGCGTCTTTTCGCATTCTCGACCGACTTAATCACCTTCTATCCGATCGTTTTCATTTTTAGTCGGTTGTTTTCAAAACTCCAGCTCGAAAACCCCCTAAACCCGATCGAAACCCTTCGTCTTCCCGTCGACTCCGGCCACTTTTCCGGCCATCTCCGCCGCCCGTCGCTGTCGACCACTCCCCTAGGTATATCCCCCCTTCCTAGATCTTGTTTTGCATCCCTAGGGTTAGTTCTTGATCTTGTTTTCATCCTCTAGGGTTTGAGCTAGGGTTTCGAAAATTCTTTTTTTGTGCTTGATTGATCTCAGTTTTAGGTTTAAGCTTAGAGTGCTTGATCTTCGTCGCTTGATTGTACTCGTTGTGCCGCGATCATGGCACGAACGAGACTCCCGATTACATCTTCTGGGGCATCCCCTATGACCGTAGAGGGTGCTACCGCTTCGACCCCTCCTAAGCGTAGGGCCAAGACCACTCGACCCCCCTCTTCGTCTTCGACTCCGTTGAAGAGGAAGAGGACGTCCAAGCCTAAACCTGCCGGCCAATCGTCCAAGCCTAAACCTAAACCCAAAAAGTTCCGTGCACCCACTCCTCCCGGTGAGCGTTCAGATAGTGATTCCGAGGATAATTCCGATGAGGAATACACTCCTGAACATCCCGAGAAGGCACCTACTCCACCCCCTCCTCCACCTCCTCCTAAGCCCCGTAAGGCTAAGGGTAAAGCTCCGATGCCAGTCGGCGGTGTAGATATATCGTTGTGCCGCGATGACCCTCAGTGTCTCGCAGCGTACAACCGTATAGAACACTGCCCACTGCTGTTGGAGCATTACGTTCAGTTTTCTGATTTTCTTGGCCTTGCGGATCTTCTCTCATATAGTGGCCTATTGGACTATCTTAGATATGACGCTAAGGCGAACCCCAGACCATATCCTCGCCTGGTCAAATTATTCTATGCCAATCGTGTCCGGGGCCAGTACGGTGAGTCTCACTCCATCGAGACTTCTGTTTTGGGGACTCCTATAGTCCTCACGGCAGAAATCTTGGGGGAGTTGATAGGTTGCTCGTCGTGTGGCCTCCTCCCTTCTGACATCTCTGTCGATGATATCTCTTCCCTCGATCAGCGGACCCTAGGCAAAATCTTCCAGGTTATCCCCCCTGCATTCATAGGAGTACCTTCAAAATCATTCAAGCCGAATGCTTGGGTGATTAACCTGATCTTGAAATCCTGCCTTCTTCCTAAGTATGGATCCTCTTCTCTTCCATCTCAGCCGTTTCTGAAATTGATCTATGCTCTGTTTATGGGTAGCGAGATTAATTGGGCTCGCATTATACTCGATAAGATGGATTCTTTCGAGTGTATTCGCAAGACCACTAAATCTGCGCATATCCCATATCCATGTCTACTGACCTTGGTTTTCCGTCGTTTCGGTGTTCCCTTGCCCCCTGATGATGAGCGTCCCCTTGATCCTCCTCTGAACGCGACGGCCGTTAAGAAATCTCTTGCGGCACTCCGTCACGTGCAGCGGTCGACACCTTCTGCATCTCAGGCCCCTCCTTCAGCTGCTTCAGTCCCTCCTCCCTCTGCCTCACTTGATGATGTTGTACGGTTGCTTCGTCCGCACGAGTCGCGTTTGGCTCGTACCGAGGAGGTAGTTTGCCGTATGGATCGTTTTATGGGCATTGAGCTTCCTCCTTCCGTTTCTGAGGATGAGGATATGGACGATGATGATATTGATGATCTTGTCACCTCCTTGGCTCGTGGCGATGAGGCCACTGCTGCTGCTGCTACCACATCTGCTCCTGTTGCTGGCACCTCTTCCGGTGCTCCTAAGACTTCTGCACCAGTGGATCAGCCTTCTGATGCTGCTGCTGCTCCTACTGACGACCCTTCTCCAGTGTTGCCTGCTGTTGTTCCTGTTGAGACCCCAGCCGTTGAGCCTGTCGTCGATGTCTCTACTCCTGCCCCGATGATCCCTTCTGTTCACACGCCTCTCCTCCCTGCAGAGCCTGAGTCCACTCCCTCGACTGGACCCCCGGAGACTACAGATCCTGCCACTTCCTCGTGATCGTCTGTTTCGAGGCCTCTCCTATGATCTTTGGATGATGTATCTTTTTGAGAGTGTTTTTGGGTTAGGATGGAGTGTTGGGGTTGTTTTGATGTATTTTGACTTTTATGGATGTCGGTGTTGTATTTTGATGTACTCTGGATGTTGATGATAGTGTAACGATGATTGTTATGTATCTTTTTGATGTTTATATTGATGGTGTGTTGCACTTGATATGATGTACTCGATGTGTTTTGGTGGTACTCTTGGTATTCATATATATATATATATACATCGATGTTCTCTTTGTTTTACTTCGTCGTGTGATCACTCCTTATTTTACACCTTTTTCCCGCATGTTTGCATGCCATTTAGATCGCCCAAGTCATGTTTTTCACGATATATCGACGATATTGCGATGCTTTTCACGATTTGTTGTTTTTGTCGCATTTCAGGTGATTTGGCGCGATTTGGAGTGATCTCGAGATGCGCTTACTCCAGAGGGTCACCGACGACCTCCCCGAGGGGTATTTTGCTGTTGGAGAGGAGCGGAAGAAGAACGGACGTCGCAGGAGCGACGAGGAGGCCAAAATAAGCAGATTGGGCATGTTTTGTGTCCCACTCGGCCGAGTGGAGGAGCCACTCGGCCGACCAGCGAGACACCGCTCGGCCGACCAGTTCAGACACGATTTCTATGTGCACTCGGCCGAGCGACGGAGACCACATCGGCCGAGTGAAGACATCACGTCCGCCCGAGTGGCGCCCAGACGAAGCCCTTCAAAAATCTCCAAGTTTCTGTTTTTCGGCTGCCTGAGCTTCAGAAGACCCACTCGGCCGAGTGGAGAATCCTGTCCGCCCGAGTACTATGAAGCCATCGGCCGAGTGACGACAACTCACTCGGCCGAGCCGCCCCCGAAGTAGAGACCCCTGAAGGCCCCGACTTACTGGAAAATTACATGGTTTCTCACTCGGCCGAGCGACCTTTGTCACTCGGCCGAGTGCGACGCGTTGCCTGTAGCGAAAATTGCGGAAAACAGGCTGCGCAGGAGTATTTTGGTCACAGTTTTTGGACGATTTTGGGGGCTATTTAACCCCTGTTTTTACCCTAGTTTTGGAGAGCTCCTCCTTAGATTTTTTTTGCGGCTTTTTAGATTAGCTTTTTAGTTTTATTCTTGAGATTGGTGTCACGACCCGCTTCCCTAAAATGGAGGCGAGACGTGAAAAGGTCCGCACGAGAGTGGAGCTGTGAAGCCCCAAACCCGATAAGCGTCCACAATACATAAACAGGTCCCTGTAACCACAACAGAATAACAATAATAACACAAGACGAGACTGAAATAAAATTCCACATCTCACAAATTGTCCAACATCAACAAAAGTCCAACATCCAGAAAAGCCACCAGGCTAAAAGAAAAGAGTCCAAGGCCCAGAACAAGGCCAACAAAAGCAACAACGACAAAGTATAGGTGCTACGCACCGAATAACAAAACAACTGTCTAACAAAAGTAAAACTCAACGCAAACACTAGGACTGGTCCCCAGTGTCCACGTACTCCCCGTCAAACACAAGCTCGGGCTCGGCGTCAGCAAACACCTCGTCCTCAACGAGGTACTCGGGCTCAGGATCTAACATGTGTCACCCAAAAGAGTAAAGGGGCACATGTCAGCAAGTCTAAAAGACTTGGGCAAGGAAACTGTAAGTAAGGCAACTAGCAACCTAGCAGTTTAGTATGCATGACATGGCAGTTATAACATGAGTGCACAATTTAAAACATGGCAGGACGATTTGTACAAGAGAACAATCATCGGGACAAGACAAGATTAGCCAAACTACTATCAATTCAATCAATTCACATTTTGTAGGTGTTTACGCCCTTCGCTGAATGGCATAGCATTTCAGACCGATCGGCACTAAACACTACCCATTACCCACACGATATGGAGCCTGGGGTCCCCGCACATTGAGCTCAGCTAGTGAGCCTGAGGTTGCCCCGCACATTGAGCTCGCATTCTTAGTTCACAATTCAATACATCGAGCGTTGGGGTTTCCAACTCATTATGCTCGCTTCTGGTCACGAGCCAGGAACACAAGTATGGCGTAGGGAACACCTAGCCGGAACACGCAATTCGGGCATTGGCTATCAACCAACACATGGCCCGCTTCTGGAACACGAGCCAGGAACACAACATTGTAGCGAAGCTACGCAATCACAGCAATACCTAAAGAATGCGAGGTCATGACAATTTATTTGCGTACAGTTAATTAAATTAAACGTGACAGGCGAAATGCAATGACATGAACATATTCACGTACTGTTAATTGAAAGTAAACATGACAGGCGAAATGCAATGACATGAACATATTCGCGTACCGTTAATTGAAAGTAAACATGACATGGAAATTGTGCAACATGCTAAATGTCGGAACTAGCTTCGTTGTCAAGCTAGTTCCCCAATTTACGCCTAGGCGAGTATCATTTCGTCGCCTAGCCTCTTTTACGCCTACAACAAGCAAATGGCCTAAAACATGGCCTAAACCCTAAGTGGCAAGTTTCACTTGCCTAGCACCGGGGGTTGACGATCACTTCGTCACACGGATGCTATCTACGGGGGAAATCGCTGTTATGGGGGAAACAAACACCAAACACATGAAATTAATTAGGGTTTTCATAAAATTATAAATAGGTTATGAAAACAACGGTAGATCGATTTCTTACCAAGAGGAGACAGAAGAAACACTCCGGGGAACCCTAGGATCAAATCTGGAGAAGATTGGAGAAGTTTGGGGAAACTAGGGTTTTGGGGGATTTGGGGATTTTGATGGGTTTTGGTGAGATTTTAGGGAAGATAAGAGGTAGATGGAGTGAATGGATGGTTTGGATGATGGATTTAGGGCTTGGAATGGAGAAATGAAGCTTGGAGGAAGATGGGGGCTGAAGGGGGAAGATTTTAGGGTTTTGGGTCGTGTTTGGGGAAGAAGAAACGTTTGGGAGGGGTATTTATAGGTTGAGCTGGCGGCTGCCCAGAAATTAGGGTTTTAACACAGACTAGTCGGTCAAAGAGCAACCACTGACCGACTAGTTTGGCAACTAGTCGGTCGGTCGACCAACGCAGATCGACTAAGTGTAAACAGTAACTCCTGAACGAAAAATAGGATTTAGAGTTAGTCGGTCCATGAACAAATACTGACCGACTAGTTTGGAATCTAGTCGGTCGATGAACGTTCTTAGACCGACTAAGAGTAAACAGTAACTGATACAAAAATAAGATGATGAGTTAGTCGGTTCAAGAAGCATCGCTGACCGACTAGTTTGCAACCTAGTCGGTCAACCAACGTTCTTAGATCGACTAACGATAAACAGTAACTCCTGAGAAATTTAGAAAGCTAACTAGTCGGTCCAAGAAGGATTGCCGACCGACTGGATCGTCATCTAGTCGGTCGGTGGCCCTTCTTACACCGGCTAATGAGCACAGAAAGTTCCGATACGGAGCGCGAGGCCCCGGTATCGATTCCTAAGACTCCTAGGCTTGATCTAACAGTAAGATACGACCGTTATGAAGCCCGTCACGAATGACATACTTCGAAATCGACAATCCTAAGGAAGAAACGAGAAAATACGACGAATCGATCGAAAATGAAAACTACGGAGACGAAAACCACACAAGAGGAGAAAATCCACCAAAACATATATTATATTATATTAAATCCAGATTCATGAAAAGCAGTCGTTACATCCTCCCCAACTTAAGAAATATTCCGTCCTCGGAATTCCCAAAAACTCACGAGTCCGGAAACAAAAGTGGGAAACGCTCTCGCATCTCATCCTCATTCTCCCAAGTAGACTCTCCAGGTGAGCCGTGTCGCCACATCACCCTCACAAGATTGACAATCTTGTTCCGAAGCGATTTCTGACGCCTGTCCAGAATCTGCACTGGATGCTGGTCATACATCATATCGGGGCGAACGGTAATCTCCGAAAAATCCACCGCATGTGACAGATCGCTAATGTATCGACGAAGCTGCGACACATGGAAAACATTGTGAACTACTTCCAAAGATGGCGGCAAGGCCAAGCGATACGCTACCTCGCCAACCCTCTCCAAAATGTCAAACGGTCCAATGTATCGCGGGCTCAACTTCCCACGCTTCCCGAAACGAATCACACCACGATTCGGGGAAATCTTCAAGAACACATGGTCGCCCGGCTGAAACTCCAAAGGACGACGTTTAGCATCCGCCCAATGCTTAAAACGGTCCTGAGCAATTCTCAACCTCTCCCGAATATTCCTGACGATATCCACGGCCTCCACGATCATCTCAGGTCCCAACAACTCCCGATCACCAACGTCATCCCAACTCAATGGCGATCGACATTTCCTCCCATAAAGAGCGGTGAAAGGCGCCATGCCAATACTCGCCTGGAAGCTGTTGTTGTAGGAAAACTCCACCAAATGCAGATGGTCCTCCCACGAACCCTTGAAATCCAACATGCACGCCCTCAGCATGTCTTCCAAAATCTGAATCGTCCTCTCGGACTGGCCATCCGTCTGCGGATGGTACGCCGTGCTGAAACTCAGACGCGTACCCAAGCTCTTCTGCAAACTCTGCCAGAACTGAGATGTGAACCTCGTGTCTATGTCCGACACGATACTCACGGGGACTCCATGAAGTCGCACAACCTCCTGCACGATTCACGTTACATCACTATCTAATCTAGGGAAAGGAAATAAAAACGGAGAGTAAAAGAATTTTACCTCCATATATCTCCTTGCTAGCGCCTCAGTGGACTGTCCCACTCGGAACGGAATAAAGTGCGCAGATTTGGTCAATCGATCTACGATCACCCAAATCGCGTCATTCTGCTTCGGACTCCGAGGTAGTCCAGTCACGAAATCCATAGTGATGTGTTGCCACTTCCACTCCGGAATCGGAAGCGGTTGTAGCCACCCGGCCGTACGCTGATGCTCCGCCTTCACTTGCTGGCAAACCAAGCACTTGGCTACACTCCGAGCCACACTCCTCTTCATACCATGCCACCAATAATTCAGACGAAGATCCTAGTACAACTTGGTGCCACCAGGATGCACAGAATACGGTGAACTGTGTGCCTCCACCATCAACTCCTCTCTGATATCCCCAGCTGGCACACACAACCTGGCTCCAAACCTTAGAGAGCCATCCTCATGAATCAAAAAGTCAGTCCGCAGACCGGCTTCCACCTGCTCCCGAATCCTTACCAGCTTCGGATCCTCAGCCTGGCCAGCCTTAATCCGATCCACGATCGTCGACTGTACCTGCATGTACATCAACGAAGAAGCCTCCCCAGGAAGAACAATCTCCACATCAGACTCGCAAAAATCCTGCTGCAATCTCCACTGCGAGGTCAAAATCATCACCGATGGCAGCCTACTCAAAGCATCTGGAACCACATTCACCTTGCCAGGGTGATACTGCAAATCAATATCATAATCCGCCATAAGCTCCAACCATCGACGCTGTCGCATGTTGAGCTCCTTCTGAGTGAAAATATACTTCAAGCTTTTGTGATCGGTGAAAATCTTCACTTTCTCACTCAGCAAGAAGTGCCTCCAAATCTTAAGAGCAAACACAACGGAAGCCAACTCCAAATCATGCGTCAGATAATTCTTCTCATGAACCTTAAGCTGACGAGACGCATACGCCACAACATGCCCGTGCTGATGCAACACACAACCGAGACCCTTGCCAGAAGCATCGCAAAAGATCTCAAATCCACCGCTGCGGTCAGGCACGACAAGAATAGGGGCACTCGTCAACCTCTCCTTCAGAACACCAAAAGCACTCTCGCAATCACCCGACCAAACATAAGCAACATCCTTCCGCGTCAACCTGGTCATCGGCTCAGCAAAACGGGAAAAGTCCTTAATGAATCGCCGATAGTAACCAGCAAGTCCAAGGAAACTCCGGATCTCAGACGCTGACGACGGAACAGGCCACTCCCTGATGGCCCGAATCTTCTCGGGATCCACTGAGATACCATCTCCAGTCACCACATGCCCGAGAAAAGCAACTCGATCCAGCCAAAACTCGCACTTCGAAAACTTAGCATACAAACGATGCTTCCTTAAAATCTCCAACACCGTCCTTAAGTGCGAGGCATGCTCTTCCTCTGACTTTGAATAGATCAGAATGTCGTCAATGAAGATAACGACAAACTTATCCAAAAAGTCGTAGAAAATCAGGTTCATCAGATTCATGAAAACTGCGGGCGCGTTAGTTACGCCGAAAGGCATAACCACGAACTCATAGTGTCCATACTTCGTCCTGAACGCTGTCTTCGGAACATCTCCCTTCTTCACCTTCAACTGATGGTAACCACTCCTCAAATCCAATTTAGAAAACACCCTCGAACCTCCAAGCTGATCAAAAATATCATCGATGTGAGGCAACGGGTATTTATTCTTAATGGTCACCGCATTCAACTCCCGATAGTCCACGCACATGCGACGCGAACCATCCTTCTTCTTAACCAACAACACCGGTCCTCCCCACGGAGACACGCTAGGATTAATATAACCCTTCAGCAACAGCTCATCCAACTGCTTCCGCAACTCTTCCAACTCAGCAGGTGCCATACGATACGGCGCCTTCGAAATCGGCTGCGCACCTGGAACAAGATCGATAGAAAATTCCAGAGCTCGATCAGGCGGAAAACCAGACATCTCCTCGGGGAAGACGTCGCCAAAATCTCGCACCACAGCTGGCCACTCCAGCTCCATCTGCATAGCCACAGCCTCCACCGGCCTGGCCCGAAATCTGACAGGACCAAGCGAACTGCTACCACGACTGAACTCAAATACTGGGTGTCCGGGAATCTCGAACACCACCTTCTTCCTCCTGCAGTCAATCGTAGCATAGAAGCTCGCAAGCCAATCCATCCCAAGAACCGCATCATAGTTGATGATGTCGTGGACAATGAAATCCGCAAAAAGCTCATGTCCACAGACCACCAACGAGCAAGAATTGCAACCACGATGCACCGAGACCACACCATTCCCTGTGACGATATTCCAACTCTTCAGAAGAGGGGACGTCGACAAGGAATGCCTCTCCACGAAGCTCCGAGAAATAATGCACATCGATGCACCAGAGTCAAAGAGGACTCGGGCAGGGAACGTGCACACCAAAACCACACCTAATCAATCGATTAACAATCAAACCCTAGTCTAGCAAACAAGCAAGTTCAAGCAAATAACATAATCTAGCAATCAAGACCAAATAGGAAAGTAATAGCTAGAATGAGGATTACCTGCGATAACCTCATCCACAGCCTCGCTCTCCGCAGCGGTCATCAGAAAAGCCTGCCTCCTCGGCGGAACAGCCTGCCGAAAAGCCTGCCTCTGCGGAACAAGAGCTGCTCCACGTCCAGCAGGAACAGGCGCTCGCTGCTGCAACGGCTGAGCTGCAACAGGAGCCCTCCGCAGCGGATCCGCATGCCGACAATCCTTCGCGACATGAGAAGCATCTCCACAAATCAAACACTGGCCCAGAAACTTCCGACACTGATCCTTGACGTGACCAAGCTTGCCGCAGAAATGGCAAAACTTCGGAATAGGCCTTCCTGGCCTCTTAAACTGAGCGGACTGGTTAGGCCTGAATCCAGGTCTAACCACGGCTCTCGCCTGTTCCACAGGCCTCTTCCCAGCACCAACAACAGACCCCTTCCTCTGGTTCACGAGCAGCTCCTGCCTCTTAGCTGCTACCAGAACCTTCTGATAAGACTCCCGGTCAGAGGAGATCACAAAACTCTGGAGCTCCGAAGCAAGCCCCTGCAGGAACCTCTGAGCCCTCTCCTCGGCGTCCTGCACCATCTTTGGTGCAAACCGACTCAGCCTCATAAACTCTTGGTGATACATGTCCACCGAAGAGTTCCCTTGCTTCAGATCGATAAAACACTGCAGCATCTCCTCCTTGGCAGCTTTCGGGAAGAACTCACCCTCAAATCTGGCTTTGAAGGTAGCCCAAGCTATCGGCTCCACCAACAACTTCTCTTCCGCATCCCACCAATTCCTGGCGTTATCCTTCAGCTGCCTCTTCGCCAAATCAACCCATCCAACCGGGGTGATCTTGGCCATCTTCAGATTGTCCTCGACGTTCCGAATCCACTCATCGGCAGCCAGAGGACCCTCAGAACCATCAAAATATGCGGGACCCAGCTCCCGAAATTGCTTCGCTCCTGGCTCAGAGCGAGGGGCATCCGGAAGAGCCCGGGCAGCTCGAGCAAGTGGAGCATTCTGGACTTGCAAAAGCACGCCCTGCTGCACTTGCATCATCTGCAACATCATCCGCATCATCTCACCGCTGGTGGGTTCCCGCTCAGGCTCCTCATCATGAGGGAGCGCACCACTACCCCCACCACGGGTGAAACGCCTTCCTGCCATATAGTGACACAGAAAACGAATCAGATTAGACTCATAGCCTATGACTCGGACGTCGAACTTAACTTATTGGACATTCTAATATTATTATCGCTATTCGAAAAATCGCAGTTACAGAATGACCTGCATGGGCCACCACTAAAACCTGTCACGACCCGCTTCCCTAAAATGAAGGCGAGACGTGAAAAGGTCCGCACGAGAGTGGAGCTGTGAAGCCCCAAACCCGATAAGCGTCCACAATACATAAACAGGTCCCTGTAACCACAACAGAATAACAATAATAACACAAGACAAGACTGAAATAAAATTCCACATCTCACAAATTGTCCAACATCAACAAAAATCCAACATCCAGAAAAGCCACCAGGCTAAAAGAAAAGAGTCCAAGGCCCAGAACAAGGCCAACAAAAGCAACAACGACAAAGTATAGGTGCTACGCACCGAATAACAAAACAACTGTCTAACAAAAGTAAAACTCAACGCAAACACTAGGACTGGTCCCCAGTGTCCACGTACTCCCCGTCAAACACAAGCTCGGGCTCGGCGTCAGCAAACACCTCGTCCTCAACGAGGTACTCGGGCTCAGGATCTAACATGTGTCACCCAAAAGAGTAAAGGGGCACATGTCAGCAAGTCTAAAAGACTTGGGCAAGGAAACTGTAAGTAAGGCAACTAGCAACCTAGCAGTTTAGTATGCATGACATGGCAGTTATAACATGAGTGCACAATTTAAAACATGGCAGGACGATTTGTACAAGAGAACAATCATCGGGACAAGACAAGAGTAGCCAAGCTACTATCAATTCAATCAATTCACATTTTGTAGGTGTTTACGTCCTTCGCTGAATGGCATAGCATTTCAGACCGATCGGCACTAAACACTACCCATTACCCACACGATATGGAGCCTGGGGTCCCCGCACATTGAGCTCAGCTAGTGAGCCTGAGGTTGCCCCGCACATTGAGCTCGCATTCTTAGTTCACAATTCAATACATCGAGCGTTGGGGTTTCCAACTCATTATGCTCGCTTCTGGTCACGAGCCAGGAACACAAGTATGGCGTAGGGAACACCTAGCCGGAACACGCAATTCGGGCATTGGCTATCAACCAACACATGGCCCGCTTCTGGAACACGAGCCAGGAACACAACATTGTAGCGAAGCTACGCAATCACAGCAATACCTAAAGAATGCGAGGTCATGACAATTTATTTGCGTACAGTTAATTAAATTAAACGTGACAGGCGAAATGCAATGACATGAACATATTCACGTACCGTTAATTGAAAGCAAACATGACAGGCGAAATGCAATGACATGAACATATTCGCGTACCGTTAATTGAAAGTAAACATGACATGGAAATTGTGCAACATGCTAAATGTCGGAACTAGCTTCGTTGTCAAGCTAGTTCCCCAATTTGCACCTAGGCGAGTATCATTTCGTCGCCTAGCCTCTTTTACGCCTACAACAAGCAAATGGCCTAAAACATGGCCTAAACCCTAAGTGGCAAGTTTCACTTGCCTAGCACCGGGGGTTGACGATCACTTCGTCACACGGATGCTATCTACGGGGGAAATCGCTGTTATGGGGGAAACAAACACCAAACACATGAAATTAATTAGGGTTTTCATAAAATTATAAATAGGTTATGAAAACAACGGTAGATCGATTTCTTACCAAGAGGAGACGGAAGAAACACTCCGGGGAACCCTAGGATCAAATCTGGAGAAGATTGGAGAAGTTTGGGGAAACTAGGGTTTTGGGGGATTTGGGGATTTTGATGGGTTTTGGTGAGATTTTAGGGAAGATAAGAGGTAGATGGAGTGAATGGATGGTTTGGATGATGGATTTAGGGCTTGGAATGGAGAAATGAAGCTTGGAGGAAGATGGGGGCTGAAGGGGGAAGATTTTAGGGTTTTGGGTCGTGTTTGGGGAAGAAGAAACGTTTGGGAGGGGTATTTATAGGTTGAGCTGGCGGCTGCCCAGAAATTAGGGTTTTAACACAGTCTAGTCGGTCAAAGAGCAACCACTGACTGACTAGTTTGGCAACTAGTCGGTCGGTCGACCAACTCAGACCGACTAAGTGTAAACAGTAACTCCTGAACGAAAAATAGGGTTTAGAGTTAGTCGGTCCATGAACAAATACTGACCGACTAGTTTGGCATCTAGTCGGTCGATGAACGTTCTTAGACCGACTAAGAGTAAACAGTAACTGATACAAAAATAAGATGATGAGTTAGTCGGTCAAGAAGCATCGCTGACCGACTAGTTTGCAACCTAGTCGGTCAACCAACGTTCTTAGACCGACTAACGATAAACAGTAACTCCTGAGAAATTTAGAAAGCTAACTAGTCGGTCCAAGAAGGATTGCCGACCGACTGGATCGTCATCTAGTCGGTCGGTGGCCCTTCTTACACCGGCTAATGAGCACAGAAAGTTCCGATACGGAGCGCGAGGCCCCGGTATCGATTCCTAAGACTCCTAGGCTTGATCTAACAGTAAGATACGACCGTTATGAAGCCCGTCACGAATGACATACTTCGAAATCGACAATCCTAAGGAAGAAACGAGAAAATACGACGAATCGATCGAAAATGAAAACTACGGAGACGAAAACCACACAAGAGGAGAAAATCCACCAAAATATATATTATATTATATTAAATCCAGATTCATGAAAAGCAGTCGTTACAATTGGAGAGGAGAAAAAGTTTGATTTTTGTTGGAATAATTGAAGAACTCCTTTGGTTTGTCTTTCTCTTCTCTAAAAATCCTATTTTTATTGCATATCTCAATATTGTGATGAATTCTATTGCTTATTTCATTGATTATTTTTGTGATCTTACTATGAATTGTGAGTAGTCGCCACGTCTTGGGGCGTGGGGATGAACCCTACAAGCCCAACTTCATATTTGTGATGAGTTAGTAGAAATCTTGCTAGAATTGATATCTAGGGATTAGGTTGGGATCAGTTTACTACGGTTAGCTAGGAGTTCATACCGATCGGGATTTGCAAGAGATTGGATCCCGATTCGATAGGAAACCCTAGAAATCCGAATTGGGTTGGAATCGAATTTCCGTAGTATCGGTTTGCAAGAGATTGGACCGATACTAGGGTTTCCGGTTGCAATTCCGTGCCAATACCCATTTGCAAGAGATTGGACGGGTAGGAACTATCCCAATCTAGATCGCGAGCCGAGTTTGCAAGAGATTGGGCTCGGTGCGCGATTGGACGATGATGTTGATCCTAATGCTAGCTTTCCTAGGCTAGGGTTTGCAAGAGATTGGACCCAAACCTAGGATAGCTATAGACCGGCAACAGCGCGAGAGCGTGAGCTTGGTTCTACATTCAGTTGCAACTAGTCCATCCAAAATCTCAATCTAGCAATTTTGAAACCGACGAACCACATTTATGAGATACGGTGAGTAGCGGGGATTCCCCATTCCCTAGACGTTCTTTATTTGATTTGATATTTCCGCACTTTGTCTGACGATTGTGACAGGATCGCCAAAGGCAAATCTTTCTTCTTGAATAGCCAGGGTGATTGGAACAAGCACGATCATTCGTCCTCCCTGTGTTCGATATCCCGCTCGCTGCTGCACCGTGCACTTGCGGTAAAACTACAACCGTCCTTCCGGGTGTACGCCCGGGGTCGATCATCGTGCACATTTAATTCTCATTCATTGTCTATGATATGTGAAATCGTCGCTCGTCGCTTAAAAACTTGGTTAAATAGATTATATTTCTATGATTGTATAGAATTGTTTTCCATGCACAAATTTAACCAAGCATATTGAATATTGGAGAGCATGTTTCATTATTCAATAAATGAATAAATATTTGGTATTTTTTTGATGATTTTAATTATCGCTTTTTGATAATGGACAATTTGGCACACCTTGATTTGATTTCATCACTTTTCCCTTGGTGTCAATTAGGTCCATCGTCACTGTCTACGACTCCCGATGTTGGATTTTCCATTTCCTAGTTGTTGTCGTTGTATGCCCCCCGTTTTTGGGATAATGCCAAAGTGGGAGAGATAATGATAATAAATAGATCAAATGAAAATTTAACTCAATTTCCAAGAATCTAATTTGATGTGTTAGATTCAGGGGGAGTTAAGATATATATAATGATTTTTCAAAATCCGATATTTCAAAAATCGCTTCTCGTTATATATCTTACTCGTCTGATTGATGCAATTTATATATATTCATTTTGGAATTAACGTGTCATCAATGCAGGGGGAGTAAGTATTTTTCATTTGAATCATTATTTTTGATTATTATTTATGTTGGTTTGTCATCACCAAAAAGGGGGAGAATGTTGAATATTGGACTCCCCGGATTTGGTTTTGATGATGAGCAAACATAAATAATTCATGAACTAACAATTTGTGAGCGCAGTATTGGAGATCGTCGCCAAATTCACGAGAACAATCAAAGCGACATCTCAAGACTTCTCAAAGCTCGTATTCATTGCCTAAAGCTTCGTTGAAGCTCTTGGACCGTTTTGGAAGTCATGAAGAATTAATCGAAGCTCTCGAAGACCATTCATTAAGGTTTTATTTATAGTCTTTTAGCTTCGATCTATAGAATGTTAAGCCTTGAGTATATCTTACGATTCTATCTTCATAACGCTTATATCGTAGCTCTAGGATCTTAGTTAAAGTTCATTCTAACTTCCTCGAAGCATCGCGCTTCGATTCGGACTTATTCGTGCATGTTAGTTGGTACAAGAAGAAGTACTGACAGACTAGATGGTGATCTAGTCGGTCAGAAAAGCTTCTTGGACCGACTAGTGTGAGTTAATCTTTTCCTGTTCAGTACTGTTTACAGTTAGTCGGTCTACGTTGACTCTCTGATCGACTAGTTTGTGTGATGCTTCTTTGACCGACTAGTTGAGATTTACTGTTCATGCCAAAATTCTCCTAAGCTACTGTTTATCGTTAGTCGGTCTAAGAACGTTTGGTGACCGACTAGTTGATAATCTAGTCGGTCAACTTTTGTTCTTGGACCGACTAAGTTAATTTGTATTCAGACTATTTGTTTTTGCCTCTTAGTCGGTCTACGTTCACTGACTGACCGACTAGTTGTGAAACTAGTCGGTCAGAAAGTCTTCTTGGACCGACTAGATTTCTAGGTCTGAATTTCTATCTCTTCTCAGTTCTTCACTTAGTCGGTCCATGTTGTTTGACTGACCGACTAGTTGATGAACTAGTCGGTCAGTGGTTGTTCTTTGACCGACTAGTTGCCTCAGATTTCTATCCGTTGTGACTTGACCTAACTTGTTTTTATGGGACCCTATAAATACGAACCTAGGTCATTTCTCTCTAGGTTAGAGCTGCCATTAAGAGATTCATTGAGATTGAAAGAGATAGCCATTCTCACTCATTTCCAAAGCTCTCTTCCTCACAAGAAATCCATTCTCTCACTTTCTAGATCTAGAATCCATCTTGAGAGAAGTTTGTTCTTGGTGAGCCCTTCAAGCTCTAGCTTGATTCAAGTCTCCAAATCTCTCCTAGGCACCCATTGCTGGTCATTTCTTTGGTGCTAGGTCTTGGTGACTTCATCTTCCTCAAATCCCTCCTTGCACCTATTTGGTAAGAAAACTCAAGGTATAGGATTTTGTGGTAAGATTGTTTATTTCATTATAAACTTGTTTATATTGCTTGTTGATTCTCTCGGTTGTGAGAGAAGGTTGTGATCCCGGGTTGTGGGATTCACTATTGCCATTGCATGTATGATTTGATCTTGTGAAGGTTTTTCACAAGATATTCATAGTGGAAATCTTGGGTTAGGGTTTCTAACCTAAGTATCCGGAGGGGATCCAGGTGGTTGGGACGTAGGATCACCGGGAACAAGTCGGGGAGACTTGGGTGGATCCGAACCCAGTAACATCTTTTGTTAGCATTGTTAATTTTGTTGTTGTCATTCAATTTAAGCTTCCGCAAATTGATTTGGTAGTTGTTTGCACTATAATTAGGAATTATACTCCTTGTTATTTTTAAAGTAATATTCACCCCCCCCTCTAGTACTTGTGCAGTAGCTTGTAGGGCATTACAGGGTGCACCTAGCCTCAAGTCACGATGTAGGAGTCAAAATCCTACTCGCCGCAGCTTACATTTTAAAGTAGCGTGTGCTACACAAACACGATGAACAAGCAAGTATGCAATGACATGAACAGATATTTGCTTACCGTTAATTGAAATTAAACATGACATACAAGCATGATGAAGGTGACGGACCTAGCTTCGTTGTCAAGCTAGATCAAGGGCGTCTAGGCAGCTATCCTTTCACTGCCTAGTCTCTTTTACGCTAAAATAAGGAAATAGCCTAAAACCCTAAGTGGCAAGTTTCACTTGCCTAGCACCGAGGGTGACGATCAACGAGGCACGACATGAAATGTTAGCTACGGGGATGAGATCGATGCCTTGGCAAAACAATATTAGAACAACATCCAACCTAGTTTTATTAGGGTTTAACAAAAATCACAAAACGAGTTATGAGAACATTAAAGGATCGATCACTACCGTAGGAAAAGGAAGATCGATGCCGAGCAAGCACGACAACGGAAGAAACGATCCGGGGAACCACGGTTCAGATCTGGAATGGATGGAGAAATCTGGAGAAAATGAGATTTTGGGGGTTTTCCGGCGGCCTAAAGGTGATGGCCAGCCAAAATGGAGAGGGAGAGGGGCTCTTGATGAAGGAGGAAGACTAGGGGAAGATGGATGATGATTTGGGGAAGAAGGAGGCTCAAGAGAAAATGAAAGAAGAAAGAAAAATGTTTGGGGGGTTTAAATAGGAAAAGTCGGCGGCTGGGCAAACCCTAGGTTTACGACAGCGATTAGTCGGTCAAAGAAGGGTTGTTGACCGACTAGTTCAACAACTAGTCGGTCGGTCGACCAACTGTGACCGACTAAAACCAAACAGTAACTCAGGTCGTCAAAATGGTTAATGAATTAGTCGGTTAAAGAACAATGGATGACCGACTAGTTTGCAACCTAGTCGGTCGGTGGTTGTTCTTAGACCGACTAACGATAAACAGTAACTTAGGTGAAATTTACTGACAGAAACTAGTCGGTCTGAGAGCAAGTTCTGACCGACTAGTTTCACATCTAGTCGGTCGGTGGTTGTTCTTAGACCGACTAAGAGTAAACAGTAACTCCTGTACAATTGATTCAATGAATTAGTCGGTTCGAGTAGAGTTGCCGACCGACTAGATCTCAATCTAGTCGGTTGGTTCCCCTTCTTGAACCAACTAACGTGCACGGAAAGTGCCGAATCGAAGCGCTAAGCTTCGGAAAGATTTCTACGGCTTCTAAGATCACTCTAACTCTAAAATATGAGCGATATGAAGCTCGTCACGAATGACTTACTCCAAAACTCAACGATCAAAGGAAGAAGCTAGAAAATCACGACGAAACGAACAAAACCACAAACGACGAAAACGGAAGCTACGGAGAAGAAAACCACACATAAGGAGAAAATCCACCAAAACATATAATATAATATAGATAATCCAAATACATGAAAAACCAGTCGTTACACGTTGTAGTCGTTGTTTGTCATGGCTTTGAACTCTGGGCTCAGACTATGTAGCTATGACCTAGTAGCTTTGAACTCCGGCTCTGATACCAATTGTAGTGCCATGCGTAGCAACTGCACATGTACTAGAGTGGGGGTGAATAGTACTTTAAAATAATCAAGAGAGTTATTCCTAATTATTATGCAAGCATACAAACGACAATGCGGAATAAACAACAATCAACAAGAATTAACACACGCAAACAAAGCATGTAACGGGTTCGGATCCACCCAAGTCTCCCTGACTTGTTCCCGGTGATCCTACGTCCCAACCACCCGGATCCCCTCCGGATACTTGAGTTAGAAACCCTAACTCAATATTTAGCACTATGAAATTCTTGTGAAAAACCTTCACAAGACCAAATCATACACAATGAAAATGTGACTCCAACAACCCGGGATCACACACTTCTCTCACAACCGAGAGAACAATTCAAATAACAAAGTAATTGAAACAATGAAATAACTTACCACAAAATCCTATGCCTTGAGTAAATCTTACCAAATTAGGGCACGAAGGATTTTGATGAGGAAGATGTCACCAAACCCTAGCTCCAAGAAGATGACCAGCAATGGAGGCCTAGGGTGGAGATGGTGACCTTGATTCAAGCTCCTTAGCTTGGAATGCTCACAATGGAGAGAATCTCTCTTGAGGAATTTGGCTCAAAGAGTGAAGGAAGAGATTCTTGGTGAGAAGAGAGAGCTTGGAAATAGCTTGAGAAAACTCTTCTCTTAGGTCTGAAATTACTTGGATAATGGACCTCTTACCTTGCCGCAAACGAATCAGGTTTGTATATATAGGGGCAAGAAAAATCGTGTTCAAAAGATTCCCAACGGTCATATTTCTGAAGCAGTTAGTCGGTCTAAGAAGGATCACTGACCGACTAGATTGCCAACTAGTCGGTCGGTGATTCTTCATGAACCGACTAACAGGCTTACAGCCAAACGAGAAAGTTCCAGGCAAGATGAACTAGTCGGTCTAAGAAGACTTGCCAACCGACTAGTTTCACAACTAGTCGGTCGGTGAGTGTTCTTTGACCGACTAACAGATAAAATAGGAAAGGCTGGATACAAGTTGAACTAATCGGTCTAAGAACAAATGCTGACCGACTAGTTTATCAACTAGTCGGTCGACAAACGTTCTTTGACCGACTAACGATAAACAGTAACTATGGCTGTACAGGGAAAGCTCAACTAGTCGATCTAAGAAGGATTCCTAACCGACTAGATCGTCATCTAGTCGGTTGGTTCTTCTACTTGAACCAACTAACATGCACTAGAAGCCGAGGGAAGAAGTGATAGGCTTCGGGAAAGTTTCTATTGGCTTCTATGATAATCCTAGCTCTAAGAAATGAGCGAAATGAAGATTAATAATGTAAGTCCTACTCAAGGCTTAACATTCTATTCTAAGAAGCTAGAAGACAATAAATAATACATGACGAACCATCTTCAAAGCTTCAATCTTCATTCTTGACTTCAATAAAACTCCTTGAGCTTTAACAAAGCTTTAGGCACACGATCACGCGTATTAAGAAGTCTTGAGATGTCGCTTTTGATGTACGTATTCTTCTGACGACGATCTCTGTAACTGCGCTCACAAATAGTTAGTATACGATATTTATGTTTGCTCATCATCCAAAACCAAATCCGGAGAATCAATACTCAACATCATCTTTGTTGATGCTATCGGATCAATCATTGCTTTGATACCACATATTAGGGTCATGAGGATAGCAGATTAAACACTAGAAGGAGGTGATTAGTGTTTTAAAAATACTTGCACAAATAAAACAAATCCCTCAAGTTTAGGCTAGGTGACTAGTTAGAGTTACCTACACTAGTACCTAATCAACATAATCATGTTGCTTGCTATGAAATGAAGATTCAAACACATCGGAATAGAGAACACAATGCAAGAAAAATAGATAAGAGATAAGCACAATGCAAACACCAGAGATTATCCTGGTTTACCCTCTTCCTAGGGCTACTCCAGTCCCCAACAACTTGTCAGGATTTCTACTAACCAGACTGTCTTAATCAAGAGAGCAATGCCACACCAAGAGGACTTCCAACTATAGATGCCTAGCTTCACTTGCTAGATCTTTCCAATACAATAATTACCTAGCTTCTCTTGCTAAGGTTTCTCAACACATTACCACTTCTCTTCATGTAGAGTTCTACAACAATCTAATACAACACAAAACTTACCAGGCCACCACTACACTCGTGGTAATACAAACGTTTCTTGAGTATGATATTTCTTCTCACAAAATCCTATAGCCTATTGATGAAGCTCTTAACTGTTCAGTGGATATGGAAGAAAATCTTTTGATCTCAAAGATTTAGAAGATTAAAACTAGAAGAGATCAAATAGAAAGCTTGTTATGAATCTCAGAAAATGGAAGGAAAGCTTGTGAGAATTCAAAACTAAACTGCCCAAGTGCTTAAACGCTTTGGAATTTCAAAGCCAAAAATTTTAGGGCTTGAGAGTTGAAAACGTTGAAGATGAAAGTTAGAGCTTAATAACCTTAGAAAATACTCAATACTTGGTGTCAAAAAAATCCAGCTAAAAACCTTTAAAACCCTATAAAATCCGTTGAAAAACTTGGACGACATTGCCCTCAAATGGTAAAAATCGATAGCCCTCCGAAAAACTCGGAACTGTGTTTATATGCAGTAGTAGTCCACTCCCATAGTAAAACTAGTCGGCTACTTTTACAATAGCGGTCGGCTACTTTTTGTACTACGATCGGCTATTTTCGATCCAGAGAATCAACATTTTCTCCTATTCAAATTAGTCTTCTAATATTGAAAATTAGTCGGCTACAGTTCTGATATGAGGTTTTAAAACATTGAAATCTTCGTGAAATTAATTCTAAATAATTTTAAATCTTTTATAAAACATTTTAAAAGTTTAAAACCGTATTTAGAATGTGTGTGCAAGCTTCATCTAATGACTTTAACAATATAAAATAAGAAAAAAAATGATACACCACTCACTAATCTTAGTGAACTTGATGCATCTTTAAGATCTTGGATTCTTTGTCTTTGAGGGTTTGCACTTCACATGAGTCCTATGACGTGTGCAATTGATCTTCAATATGAGTTCCAAGTATCTTGCCTCTTCATCATTAATCTTTAGCTTTAATCTTCTTCCAAACTCAAGCTTTGACCGTTGTTGACTTCATTTAACAAACACTCACACATTTACTGAAAAACACAATTAGTAACCTTAATTTGTTTGCTTAATCATCAAAAATCACTTAGAAGTGTTGCAATAACCAACAAAGACCACTCTTTTCCCTCGTTCCACCGCCTTTGAAGTATCCTCCCTTTGAACTCTCATTGGATCAGCTGCTCGACGTCCAAGTCCTTAGATGCCAATAGTTCTCCATGTCGTGCCCATGGTCCTGGTGATACCTGTAGAACTTGCTCTCGTCTCATTGACCACCTTTCATCGTTGGAGGTGGCTTATTGATGTAGCCATCATTTTAAGCATGTGCCATTGTAACCTCCTTGGAACGTTTAGCTTCGTAAAGGTTATGTCATTCTTGTCTGACCAATCCAGCATGTTTCTCTCTCGCTTTCTCTGATCCCCTTGCTCCCTGCGGGCACCTTATTTTGGTCTATCTTCCTTCTTGGGTTCAGCAGGATTCTTGGAAGTGTTCGCCTCTCGGACGGCCAACACTTCTTCTTCCATCATGAACCGTTCTATTATGATAAAAAAGCTTATCTAGATTCCTGGGCGGCTTGTGGTATAAGGACTTCATTTGGTCCTCACATTAGAGCCCCTTCTTTAAAGCAGTGATGGTGATCTCTTCACTGTAGCTTTAATTTCAATGTTCAGCCTCTCAACGCTGAAGCGTTTAAGCATGTTAAGAAACCTCTCAATGTTTTGCCTGGTCTCTGCACTAGATTGAACACGTGGTTTGTGCTTCTTTTCCTCCTCCTTCCTACCATGAATTGCTGGCAGAAAAGCTTGGGCAAGGCTTCTGAAACTTCTAATGGACCGATTAGGAAGCCCATTATACCACTCCTTCACCGACTTATGGAGAGAGTGGTATGGAAGCCTCAGCAGTGCTGCACGTCATTAGGCCCTTGCATTTTCATGACCCGCTTGTAGTCTTGGAAGTGCTCTTGGGTATCACCTGAGCCATCGTATTCTCCACATGTGGCATCTTAAATTTAGATGGCAACCGATAGGAGGTAATCCTCTCTTTCAGCAGATTATGGTCATCTTCGGAGCTCACTGATTGAGAACGATGGTGTCAGATGTCTTCTTGATGCTTGGACCGCCTCGGTCGGTTATTGAAAGCGCTCGAGGAAACGCTTTGGTAATCGTCTTTGGTCGATGGGTTTGGACGTCGTGTGATGTCCCTTCGGGATTTCCTTTGCAGTCTGCCCGTAGCCTTTGGTACGAACTTATACTCTGTTCTCGATGGCTCTCACAGCATCGGTCATCATCTGAAATGTAGAAGAAATTGCATGCTTGCTCGGGATGAGGTCGCAGACAATTGTAAGTGGATGTAGACAGGTTAATGCCTCTTGGCCCCTCTTCATCCTGCAGAGGGAGGGAAGTCCGTAGTCATTGCAAAGAAGAGTGGGACATATCGAACCACTGCTCCTGATTCAGGGATGCCTCTTCTTGGTCTGCCACTACGACAGTTTGTAATGCCTGGCATTGTTGAGGTAGAATCGAAAAGTTAGGCGGGTTCTCGGTGGGATAGTATTGTGGTCCTGTGAGCCGAAATACGACGGTTGTCAGCGCTTGCATGTTGGCGCTCACTTCCCCAGTAAACAAGTGGAACTACTCCAGAGTCACCAACCATGACTTGGGCATTCTCCAAGCAGAGGGACCAGGGTCCATGGCGAGCGTGGGATCGTGATTGCTGGCCTCCCCTGTGATGTTTGGCCAGTAGTGGCCTTCGTCGGTGGGTTGAGTTATGGATGGTGTGGATGAGGACGTGGATGTTGACTCAACTCACAAAGACGGTGCCAGATGTTTCAGGGTGTTTTCTCACGACGTGTATTGATAATGGAAAGCCTGAAGGACGTAGCTGATAGGGAAGACGAAGCCGACTTTTGGGGATGCCGACTGAACGAACTCTGAGGAGAGAAAGCACCGAGCCAAGCAGTATATGCCGAGTAAAGCCTTAACCAAGCTATCTCCTGAATGTTCTGGTAGACAAGAAGCATATCAAGGGGGTCATATTTGGGTTCCGACAAAATCCCTTCCGATGCTTAAGTCAAATCGTTACTAAAGGATGCTCGGTAGGACTGATTCCAACCTATAAGGAGGTCGTTCACTAGTTCTCCGACCGAGCTATGTGGAGGAAGAAAGTTATTTAGTGGAGCAAATTGAGTGTGTAAGAGTACCTCTGTCTCAGATATCAGAGAGTCGTCCATATTCTTTTCGTTCTCATGGTATACTTGTAGTCGAGCCCCCTGTCCATGTTCCCTTTCCTTAATGCCTGTGTATTCATGGCGTTTTTATCTCTTAGTCATGCTGTCAGTATTGATGGTGGATTAACGGTCAATGATTGACCATTCGGTTCATGGAGGGGGCCTCTTTAATAGCCAGAGCCCAACGGTCAATTTGATTATCGTTATCAATGGAGTGTGGATGTCCCGCACGTGATGGTTCATGGGCCAATATGCTGGGCCGTACGTGGCCAATCGGTCTAAGCGGTCGGCCCAATTGCTTTTGGGCAAATCATAGTTGTATCAAGTTCAACAACCAGCGGCGGGCCAAACTATAGGCTTGAGCGGTGAAGGGGCTAAGCCACATGGCCGTTTCCTCCGATACACAGAAAACAAAAAAATTAAAATAAATTAGAACTCATCCACTGAAGCTCTGATACCAATGTTGAATTTCTAGGAGAGGATGAACATATCACCTTCTTCGCAGCGAAATGAGACTCGAGAGGTGGAATTACAGCTCTTTGGATCGGATTGGAATCACAAGAGGAAATCAAATGCTTCTCCCCACTAAGATTACCCTAACTTCATTCTTCTGTTTATTTGGGAGAAAAGAACGTAATTTTTCGTATGTCTCTCACAGAGACTCCCAGTGGTTAAATAGGAATAGGAGGGAAGTTAGTTTACGTTAGAAACTGAATGTTGTATCCTTCAATGGTAGGGTAGTTAGGATAACACTTTTGTATTAGAAACCTTAACTTCTCTTTAATTTCAATTATCCACAAAGATTAAAGAAATTGCACATAAGCCCCTTTAACAATTTAATATTTACGCTTTACCCCTGGTCAAACCTGTCATGTGTATACCCAAATCCAACATTTTCAAATGTGAAAGCTTGCTATCTAAGTGCAGGATAGGAATTTTTTATGGGTGAAAGCTTGGGATAAAATGTAAAAGTTGGATGTTTCATGTTGAAAGCATAAGGTTTTTGGATAATTGGTTGATTGTTTTGTGGTTATGGTCACGCACGCGCTTGTTTTGGTTTGAGGTAGAGTTGTCACACGTAGATGTTTTACTTCTGAAGTTCTATTGGCACGTGATTATTTGTGCATGGGGTGGTGCATATTACACGGCTCATTATTTGTTGCACGTGTTGTCGCGCTTTGTTCTTCAGCAGGACATGCTTCATTACAAATTACACTGCCTCCTCTTCCCGCCAAATCAAGAATTCGGACAGAATTCTTGATTCATCCTAATAAACATTATTCACCTTGATGTTCCAAAAAGAGTAAAAAACAAAAAAAAGAATCCAAAGTGGAAGCAAAACATCGGCATCAAGAAAAAATTGCTGATCCAAATTTTATTTTAGCCACGCAAATTGAATCAAGCACACAAACGCAATCGATGCCAGAAGCAACAGACTCGAACAAACAGCTGGGTTGAACGACCGATGCTTTAATCAAAGGCCTGGACCTTGACGAAAACGTCGCCGACCCTGGCCCTCCAGCCGGCGGCCTGCCGCTCGACGGCCTCCTCGACTCCGGCCAGTGCGACGAGGAACTCGGCCGCCTGGGTGTCGTCGAGCACTCCTCCTCTCACGGCGACCTCCACGGCCTTGTACCTCATCTTCTGCGCCCGCTGCACAACGCCCTCCACCTTCCGCATCTCCTCGACCACCGCCTCCATCTTGCCCCCGCCGGCGGCGGCCCCTCTCTTCCCCTTGACGGGCTTGTCCTTGGCTGCTTTGCGCAGCAGGTTCAGGACCGACATGGACTGGTACTCGGCCATCTCCTCGTCGAGGACGATCTCCTGGACGCGGAGCCGGCGGATGGATTCGTGGAGGAGGCGCTGCTTCTTGGGGGAGAGAGGGGAGGAGAGGGTGGGGACCACGAGGGAGAGGATGGAGGAGGGACGCCACGTGTCGCCGAGCCAGGAGAGGGAGGCGGTCAGGAAGGGGGGCTTCCAGGAGGGGAAGAGGAGGCAGGGGACGTCGCGGGGGTGGGAGGGGAGCATGGAGCGGGTGTAGTGGGCCCGGAGGCCTGCGAGGTGGACGTCGACGATGGAGTCGAGGGCCCGCTTCGTCTGGATCTGGCGGGAGAGCTTGGTGGCGGCGCCGCGTTGGGACTCCTGCCACTGGTCGTGCAGCATCGGCAGCGTCTCCGTCGCTGCGCGTGACGCGATAATGTTAAAGAATCGATCAAGAATATCTTGCGTTGCTTTGAATCAAGAAATGGGTGCGCTTGTTACCGTGCTGCTTGGCGCAGGAGTGGTGGAGGGGGAAGCAGAAGGGGGAGAAGGATTTTGGGGAGGAGGATGCGGCCACATCGTCGTCGCGGTCCGAGGCCGTTTCTCTCTCTCTGCAAGCATCCTCGGGGCTCTGCCTGCAAAATCTTTTTTGCTAAAGAATTTAGGATTGATCTGTGAACGTAGAAGGAATAAAGAGGAGGCGAAGAAGAGATCATGAGGTGTTTCATTCGAGGGTCTGCTTACTGGAAGAGCTCCTTCTGGGGCGTGATGGCCTTCTTTCTTGGCATTTCTATGGAACTACACGAGGATGACACCGAGAGAGAGAGAGAGAGAGGCAATGCCCTTACATTTCATTTGTGAGTATTTTCGTTATATATATTCCTTTATTAACCGGTGCAGTTGGTGAGACTGCAGGAGTCCAAATGAATTAAATCTGATTAACCGGTGCAGTTGGTCACATTAAATATGACCATTGGGAGTCAAATAACTAAACTATTCAACTATAGTTCATGTACTAGTCGACTAGTATCGAGCGAGTCGACTCGTGCAAGAACATCGATCGGCTAATACAATTTATCAGAATTTTCCGAGAGTTCTAGTCGAATACATCACAAGAACTAGTCGACTAATGTTATGCCCATATTTTACCTAATCTTCGTATCATTTCATATATAGATTTTTCATGTTTGTATTTCTATTCTCTATGCATTTTCCATTTATTTTTGTTCAGTTCACTCTTGGGGAGTGTTATATATTTTTCAGGGATAAAAGTGGGCAAAACGATGCTAGTGAGTGATGTGAGGAGCAAGAGAAAAGAAACGGGGAAGAAATCATGAAGATATATGCAAAAGATATAGGCAAAAGACAGGACAACACGGAGTACAGTGACAGTTTTTCATTTATTTCATTTTGTTTTTATTTTTATCAGAAATAAAATAAATAAATAAATGGAGAGCCAATCTGAACTAATTCAAGTTATTTTAAAGTGCAGGAGACTGTGCACGGCGTGCAGTGACACACATGGCCATGTTAATTCAAAAGGAGAAGGCCCTATGCATCAGCTACTGCCACACGGCCGTGCAGCTCATCTACATGGCCATGCCAATTAAACTGAATAGTTATGCAAAAGGCACACGGCCGTTCGACCCATCGCATGGCAATGCCACTCAAAGGAGGAGAATACACAAAGATGACACGACCGTGCAACCCATCACACGGTCGTAGCCATTCAAAAGACCAAGTTACGCAAAAGTAACACGATCGTGCATCCATCTGTACAGCTGTGCAACCAAAATGAAGACCTTTCGCATAGTAGCAGTTTAATCAACACGGCCTTGTGATATCGCGCACGGTCGTGCGACCCCAATTTTGATAGTTTTAATAAACCGACCCCCACGTTTTTCTTTCTTTATCTCTGATCTTCATCAAGCCCTAAATACCCAATTCTACAACCTCCAAATCTCTCTCAAATCTCTCTCCTTCGCTCTCAAACTTCTTTGCCCTCCACAAAATCCTCTCATCATCTCCTTTTTCCCTCTTTCACTAAAGCCTTACCATACTTCATCCCCAATCCTCCTCTTCAACATTTTTGGGTCGGAGTTCGCAAAGTTCAAGTTTGGGGGAGAACTTATACACACCACAAATCTGCGGCATCGCCACGCGAAGGAGATCGACCACACGAATTAGGTAAACACTTTCCTTGATCTCCTCCATTAATTTTGTTCTTAAATTTCAAAATTTTTGTGGCAACAATTTGAAATAGTCCTGTTACATTGATTATTGTTTCACCGGTGTGTTGTTTGTTTATTGTATCACACACACACATACACACACATCATGTCCCTAAACGCCAGTTACGAAAACCCCAGCTTTGGCTTCATCATCACGGCAACACCGTCCTCGAAGGACAGTTGAGCCCGCTGCACCTCCTGCCATAGCCCCACCCACTTTCGAGACACAATGGGTTACATTTTCTGACGAGGCTCAGCACTAAGTTTTTACAACCTTAGTCGTCGCTCAATTTCGATGACAAACTTTGCTGATACCAACGCTCTTCAGTGCCTTGGAGTACTTGAAGGCATTGAAAATCTCTTCATTAACATAGGGTGGGGAGCATTTCTACACAACCATGTTGAAACATGTCGACGTTTGACATTAGAATTTTTGAGCTCCCTCCGCTTAACACTCGTAGGCAGTTCTTTTTGCCTAATGAACTTCCATATGGAGCTCGCATTGACCCAAATCGACCAGATTTTTGGGTTGCCCATTCATGGCGCTATATGGCCAAACGACCCCTTCCAACCTGAATTTAATGAAGGCGCCTTTTGGCGCACTATCATGGGGTCTGGAGCCTATGATCCACGGGGTGCCAAGGCATCCTCTATTGTACACCCTTGCTTACGACTAGCTCATCGGATAATAGCCTGCATTATATTCAGCAGTTGGGACACTGGCAGCGTCTACGTTCTGAGCTATTTATCCTATAGGCCATGATCCAACCACGTAGGGTCAACCCATCCACTGGCTTCACCTCCCTCATTGTGTCACCAAACACTTTATTGTAAGATAATTGTGGGAGGGGTCTTTTTGTCATAGGTGGCAACCCATGTGTCGATGTGACATTCCCACATGGGAAAAAGGTGCCACCTAGGATAAAGTCCTCAATTGTAAGATCATGGGACAAAGGTGCCACCTAGGACAAAGTCCTCAATTGTAAGATAAATAACCCGTGCACAGAGTGCACGACGAAGAAAAAACCCCAAACCGAGGATGCGGTGAACAATTGGAATTGAAAAAAGAGCGAAAAGAGTGAGTGTGCGTGGTAGTATCGTCGGGGGGTAAAAGGTGAAAAGTAGGGGTCCAAAGTGCAAAAAACACTTTTGGGGCTTAATGGAAAAAGGCAAATGGCAATTATGTAAATAGATTAGAGATGTATTGGTTTGTGTGGGCACATGAAAAAGGGATAGCAGGAATGTAATTAAGTTAAAACGCATGGTCCATTGTTTTGGTTCCACACCAACTCCCCCCAAAACACACACATTCCAACACCCACTTCAAAGAGGGCCTAACATTACCCATGTGGCATATCCATGGCCAATCCTTTGTCCCAGTCAACTTGTGACTGTAACATAGACTCTCAGTTGTAATATAGATAGCTTATCACGAGTCAAATGTGCATGTGTGACCTTATAGATCTCGTGCTCAGTCCACGTTCAGCGCACGTAAAACCTTTAACCATTCTCTTTTAACATTCCATTCTTAGTCGCCACCCTGACAGGTTCACCTAATTAAAGCATCTGAACATGTCCCATGTGTGGTGTTCTTTCTACAAATAAAACAAACTACCACTACTACAAAAGGGCCTAATAGAAATGGTTATAAGCTTTGCTAATTGAGTCAATTGCAATGGTCTAAAGTACCGTTTCTAATGTAATAGTAATGGGTTGGACAGTTGCTAATAGACCGTTACCTTTAAGGCCGTTGCAATTAGCTAATTGCAACGGTTGCAATGGTTTACAACCGTTGCAAAATTACATAACCGTTTCTATTAAAAAATCCTAATTATATAAAAAATGTTATAGCAACGATAAACAACCGTTTCTAATACACATTGTCAAAGAATTTTAGTAACACATATAACCGTTGCTAAAAGATGTTTAGCAATGGTAAAAAACCGTTAGTATAAAAATGTTTAGCAATAGTCTATAACCGTTGCTAAAAAGTATTTAACCATAGAATATAACCATTGCTAAAGTTATTTAGCAATGGAATCTAACCGTTGCAAATAAACATATTAATAAAAATTTTAAATATTAAAATTTCATAAAATGATTTCAAAGTCTTAAACTATTCGCTAATCGTTACAAAAAATACAAAGCAATTCTCATACAACAATCAAGTTGACATTAAAACTCAAGCTTCATTAAAACTCATTCGGTCATATCACAGACCTACAATTTCCTCATGTCTACTTTACCCACTCCGTGCACTACAATCTCTCTCTCTCAATCTCTCTCTCAGACTCTGTGACCTACAATTTCATCAAACTTCTCTCAAAAAAGAACATCACTAAATTGTAGTAGTGTACTCTCCCGTAACCCAAATTTCATTTCTCCTCTTCAACTCAATCAGCACAAATGTAAGAACATCACTAAATTTCGTGATATTCTTACATAATGACTCACTCTCACTTTATTGTATGCTGATAATATGAGCGCTTCCTTTATATAATTATTATACACTGGTGAGTAAAAAGCTCATCAAGTTCCCAAAAATTAGAGATGCTTCCAAGTTTAAGAGTTCCAAAACAGCCATGCATATCATTAAGCAATGTGCTTGAGAAAGCTCGATATCGAGGGTATCAATAAGACCACGTAGATGCATGTCATCCTATTATTAATGCACGTACTATACAAAGTCGTCGGTGCCACCATACTGGCTAAGCTTTGGGAGGTTAAACTCGTTTGGCAATGGAGCTTCCAATATTGGAACTTATCCAACTAAGTTGGATCTTAATCCAACGTTGGGCTAATATGCGGTGAATAATTATATAAGTGCTACGTTGTCATGTTAAGCCCAATATATTAAGTGATCTGGTTTTAATTAATTAAATGGGATAAATGAGTTAAACAGGTTGTGGGGCCTTTATGTGTAGAGACTATTGGGCTTCAGCTCGTTGATGGGCCGAGTTGGAAACCCTAGGGCTATGGAGGCTAGCCTATAAATATTAGCGGTCATGGTCCCCGGAATACACGAACAAAGTTGAGCCGTCTTTTCTACGTCCCGTCGCTAGGAGAGAAACCGGGAGAAGGCTAAAGGGATTCTCCAACCGGTTGTGTCACGCCCCGCTTCCCGAAAATATGGAGGCGAGACGTGAGAAGGTTAGCACAAACTTGAAGCTGTGAAGCTCCAAGTCTGATAAGCGTATAAAAACACTTATTATGGCAAGTCCTTGCAAAGCGAAACGAAACAACAACGATAATAAGGACATGAGACGACATTCTATTGAATCTCCAAATGTCCATGAACAAATTAAAATATCGCAGAGAAGCCACCAGGCTAAAAGGAAAAGAGTCTAAGGCCCAAACATGGCCAACAAGGTATAACATACATACAAAGGTGCCACGCACCAACAACTAACAGCAAACCTAAACAAAGAAGTGAACACGAGCGGTCTTCAAGACAGGCCCCTGGTGTCCACTCACCACCACAGCAAACAGCAGCATCAGCAACACCATATCCCCTGTAACAAAGCTCTGGCTCTGGGTCTAACATGTGACACCCAAAAGAGAGAGGGGCACATGTCAGCAAGTCTGGAAAGACTTGTGCAAGGAAACTGAAAGTGAACTAGCAACCTAGCAGTTATAATAAGATGCAATGACATGGCATTTAAGTATGATGCGACAGTTTTAAAGGTATGGAAGCCAATCACTCACGATGTAGCAAAAGCTACCAATCACTATTCACGAATCACGATTATCACTGTTATCACTGTTATCACTGTTTGTCACGTACAAGTAAACACGTCAAGTCAAGTACAAGTACAAGGGATCACTCAGCGAGTGCCCTATTGCCCGCAGGCTGTGTAATCAAGTCAAGTACAAGGGATCACTCAGCGAGTGCCCTATTGCCCGCAGGCTGTGTAATCAAGTCAAGTACAAGGGATCACTCAACAAGTGCCCTATTGCCCGCAGGCTGTGTAATCTTCTGGTCACGAGCCAGGAAATGTATTTTGTTTGGCATATGGGTGCACCTAGCCTCCATATCGAGCGTTGGGGTTAGCAACTTACTAAGCTCGCTTCCGGCCACGAGCCAGGAACTATCAGTTTTGTAGCGTGAGCTACACATTCACGATAAACAATCAATGTATGCAATGACATGAACAGATATTCGTGTACCGTTAATTGTATTTAAACGTGACAGGCAAAATGCAATGACATGAACAGATATTCGCGTACCGTTAAGTGAAATTAGACATGACGGGCAAAATGCAATGACATGAACAATATTCGCGTACCGTTAATTGTATTAAAACATGACAGTTTAAAGATGCATGGATGACATGCACAGATAATACGCGTACCGTTATTTGTAATTAAACATGACATACAAGCATGATGAGGGTGACAGACCAAGCTTCGTTGTCAAGCTAGGTCAATGGCGTCTAGACGGCTATCCTTTCACCGTCTAGTCTCTTTTACGCTAAAGCAAGGTAATGGCCTAAGACATGGCCCAATACGAAAGATAGCAAGTTTCACTTGCCTGGCACCAAGGGGAACGATCAACGAAGGCACATCACACAAATTGTTATCTACGGGAATGGATCACTGTCATGGAAAAACAACATTAGAATGGTAACTAATCCGTATTCACAATCGAACCCTACGATTTCTAATGATCCATTTTATTAGGGTTTCACAAATATCAAGTGTGGGTTATGAGATTATTAAATGAAGAATACTACCCGTGAAGAAGCGGAGGAACGACGCCGAGAACTACGGGGACGGAAGAACGATCCGGCTCAGATCTGGAAATGGGGAAAATATGGAGAAATGGGTTTGGATGAGGCTTTTGGGGATTTGATGAGGGTTTGAGGTTGAGGAGAGGTAGGATATGTGAAATGAGGGTTTGGATGATGATGGATGAGCTTGGGATGAAGGATCAATGGTTTGGGGAAGAAGGGGGCTCAATGGGGGAGAAATTAGGGTTTGGGGTGATGAGGAAGAAGAAGAAAACGTTTGGGACGTATTTATAGAAAAGTGTGGCGGCTAGGGCAAAACTAGGGTTTCCTGGGCTGATTAGTCGGTCAAAGAAGGATTGGTGACCGACTAGCTTGGGAACTAGTCGTTCGGTTGATCAACGCAGACCGACTAAGAGTAAACAGTAGCTCGCTCAGGAAAACTGGACTATGAGTTAGTCGGTCTGTGAAGGCTTGTCAACCGACTAGTTTGAGAACTAGTCGGTCGGTGAGTGTTCATAGACCGACTAAAGGCTGAATTCTGAGAGAGATCATGGAAATGAGAGTTAGTCGGTCGGAGAAGGCTTCATGACCGACTAGTTTAGCATCTAGTCGGTCGATGGTTGTTCTTAGACCGACTAAGAGTAAACAGTAACTCCAGAATAATTGATTGAATGAACTAGTCGGTTCCAGTTGATTTCCTGACCGACTAGATTGGAATCTAGTCGGTCGGTTGATCTTCTTGAACCAACTAACGTGCACGAAAAGTCTCGAAATGGAGCGCGAAGGTCCGGGATGAATTCTAAGGTTTCTAGGATCTACCTATCGCTAGGATATGATCGATATGAAGCTCGTCACGAGTGACTTACTCCGAGTTCAATGATTCTAAGGAAGAAGCTAGAAGATCACATCAAAAGGAATGAAAACAAAAGCTAGGAAATCTCAACGAGATGAATGAAAACGAGAACTATGGAATTGGAAACCTCACAGGGAGAGAACCCACCATCATAAGCAAAACACACTGATAATCCAATCATACAAAAACCAGTCGTTACATCCTACCCACCTTAGAATAAAGTCCGTCCTCGGACTTTCTAACATATATATAGTCGCTCTGGTAACTACCCTCAACCAATATCACATCATAAATTCACCCAAGTACTTTCATTTCGAGTGCTTATATATATACGCACTAGAAATCAAATATTACTACCACTACACACATATTTTCACGCACATAATACACTCATACTTATTATAGTCAATCAATTTCATACACGTATTTCAATCACATATATATAGTCAATATATTTATACAACAATAAACACTTATTACTTACTATAAGAAAATAACCAAGCCTCTCTTATTTGAAAATAATTTCACATTTATTTAGTCATTCAAATACATGCAAATATTTCACCATATTTTCACCTCACATATAGTCCTATAACTATATATTGGTATAGCCACCCACAATCGTGTGCGTAACACTACCAAGCACAAACAACTCAAACACCATACATACATCATCCGTCACTATTCACCACCACATACAATTATACCAAAGTACATAGAGTATACCCACTCAAGCTTGAGTGAGACTCAAATCATAGCAGGACATTTATATGCGTAACACAGTATCCATACACATACCAATACCACTCCAAGGCATACACACCCACGTATCACATATTTTCACACCATATCCATCCATTTATAATTACCACATCAACACATCAACTACATACAAGTTTAAGAGATGCAATAGTCGGGTATTCCTCCTGATATACACGCATACGACATCTCATAAAACAAGTAGTACCAATCAAAATTATCATTCTGTTATCATACGTATATCATATCATACTCAAGCAGAAAATTACCTACACACAACATACAAATGCCAACACCCATACCACTATATACACACCACGAAATCAACACTACGACGACATAACCACTAAACTAATGGGCCCACCAAACTATAACAAGGTTGACACAGGCAACGACAAGCTCTATGGGCTAGACAATAGGAAAGAACCGAACCTAGATCATGACGAATAGAAAGATCGAAAAACATGGGTTCAGCTAGGACGAAGATAAGGAGCCAAATTTGGTTAGGGGAATCAGGGTAAGACTGTGAATGTTTAGGTGGAAAGCTGATGCAATGATACCCTTAAGGAATACGTAAAGAAGGTAGTGTAAACAACATAAGTTAAAATACGTGAATTCGAAGACCGTTGTACTTCAAAAAGTCGGAGTCCTCGTTGTATAAAATTATTTAGAGGTCGATAAACAAGTTGTTTGAAAACGAGTTTGTGACGAATATACGTAATAAGAGGAAAAGTGGTTTATTGGCTTATATAAAATCATCATGAGGAAAAAGGAAATCATTTACTCGAACTTTAAAACATAGGTCAGAAATGTTATGCGGCAGCAATCTAAAATTTTTGGAAAAGTTTTGAGATTCGAAGATTGAAATCAGATCAAGTATAGTGTGGAGAATTTAAGCGCATGTTAAAGGTTTTCCGAATCTTAAAACTGAAGAGAAATCCCAAATAAACCATATCGAAAATACTTTTAGAGAAATCCGGATTCGCCAACAAAATTGATTTATACAAGATCTTAATGTACGAGCAAAACGAACGTGGTACCGATATATAAAAAATAATTGAAGTCATATTTTAGAAATTATCTTAAAAGTGTGTATGGTGAATGGAATGAAAATAATATCTTAGTAGTATGGAAAAGAGGGAAAGGATATATAGAATCATCAAGTTGGTATTAAAACTTTAAAACCGATTTAAGACGGGTCTAGGTCCGGAAATGGTTATGAAATAATAATTTCTTTTTACGAAATCTGAAATAGGGAAGACGTTGGGCGTAAAATCGTCTTGCTGAAAGCTGAAATCCCATGTGAAAAGTATATTAAAAGTAGGCACGATGTTTTATCGAATAAGTTTTAATGGCACAAGTACGAAGGAAATTGTAAATCGAGTTAGGAGAAACAGAAGTACGGTTTAGAATAAAATTGGTACATGAAAAGGGACAAGACATTTATATTGGTACGAAAAGGATAGGCTGGAAAATATTATAAACTAGTAATCTAAAATCTCAACAAAAGTTTCGATATTTAGAAAAATAAATAAATCTTAAGTTGGCGAAAGGGTATGAAGTCTAATATACTTATATTAAACGTTTTTGAACAAATTTAAACTTAGCGAGAGAGGAAACATCGAAAATACCTTTAGGGGAAACAAGGATTTGGTAAAGGAACGGGTTGGTATAAAGACTTTTGAAGTACGGTACGACAAACTTATAATTAGAATATATTCATAAGATATTTGGAATTCTATTTATCTTGAAGAAGTATTTTAAAGCACGTACGGTAAACAACAAAAATGAATTTCGCAATTTAGAAAAAGTGGTATATCGAATTATCGAAATAGTAGTAAAGTTTTGAGATCGAGAAGCGAAGATATAGGTTAGAAAATGGTTACAAGATAGTAATTTAAAATTACGGCCAAATAGTTTTTCAAAAGCTAAGAATAACCTTTAGCTCGATCGGGAGTAAGGGAAATATACAAAAGAAGTTTAAAACAAAATTTAAGTTGAGTGAAATCTTTAAATAAGGAAAGAATACAAAAATGACTTTGGAAGAATCAAGATTTGTAACGAAAAAGATTTGAAAGGTCAACGATAATCGTAATGAGGTGATCATGTGAATCGAGAGCAAGGAATGTGGTTGTGCGATGAATGCACCTAAATTACGATTCAAGAAACTACGATGAAAATCTACGGTCAGTAACACCGAAGTGTAGTGACCAGGAAAGATTGAATCAGAGGGTCCTAATCATCGGGTCGACTAAAGGCCTAGGAAAACTAATCGCTAAGGCTTCTTAATGGCTAGAGTATATTAGAGGCCCCAGGGAAGGTTATAAGAGAATCAAGGTCATGTTCCGTTGGGCCCGAAATCGATGAACCCAAGCGAACGGCTATAGAAATCCTAGGAGTCTATCATGATTGGAGCTAGACAGGAACCACTAAGGTAACTCTTAGGACTATCAAATCAATCACTAACATGGAGTCTAACTAACAATCAAGGATCCCTAACTAGCAAGCACAAACCTCTAACTAAATCTCACTATGGTCCTGATCTAATGGATTTCCTACTAAGCTGAGACAGATGCTCTAACACGTCTACCAGCCACCTAAGACATAGGAACGCTAAAAACCTAGACTCCGGGCTTATAACTTGGATGTTCTAATTTATTTAATGGACATTCTATAATTATTATTGTTGTTCCGATAATTCGCATTTGCAAATGGACCTGCATGGGCCACCAACAAAACCTGTCACGCTCCGCTTCCCGAAAATGTGGAGGCGAGACGTGAGAATGTCCGCACAAACTTGAAGCTGTGAAGCTCCAAGTCTGATAAGCGTATAAAAACACTTATTATGGCAAGTCCTTGCAAAGCGAAATGAAACAACAATGATAATAAGGAAATGAGACGACATTCTATTGAATCTCCAAATGTCCATGAACAAATTACAATATCGCAGAGAAGCCACCAGGCTAAAAGGAAAAGAGTCTAAGGCCCAAACATGGCCAACAAGGTATAACATACATACAAAGGTGACACGCACCAACAACTAACAGCAAACCTAAACAAAGAAGTGAACACGAGCGGTCTTCAAGACAGGCCCCTGGTGTCCACTCACCACCACAGCAAACAACAGCATCAGCAACACCATATCCCCTGCAACAAAGCTCTGGCTCTGGGTCTAACATGTGACACCCAAAAGAGAGAGGGGCACATGTCAGCAAGTCTGGAAAGACTTGTGCAAGGAAACTGAAAGTGAACTAGCAACCTAGCAGTTATAATAAGATGCAATGACATGGCATTTAAGTATGATGCGACAGTTTTAAAGGTATGGAAGCCAATCACTCACGATGTAGCAAAAGCTACCAATCACTATTCACGAATCACGATTATCACTGTTATCACTGTTATCACTGTTTGTCAAGTACAAGTAAACACGTCAAGTCAAGTACAAGTACAAGGGATCACTCAGCGAGTGCCCTATTGCCCGCAGGCTGTGTAACCAAGTCAAGTACAAGGGATCACTCAGCGAGTGCCCTATTGCCCGCCGGCTGTGTAATCAAGTCAAGTACAAGGGATCACTCAGCGAGTGCCCTATTGCCCGTAGGCTGTGTAATCTTCTGGTCACGAGCCAGGAAATGTATTTTGTTTGGCATATGGGTGCACCTAGCCTCCATATCGAGCGTTGGGGTTAGCAACTTACTAAGCTCACTTCCGGCCACGAGCCAGGAACTATCAGTTTTGTAGCGTGAGCTACACATTCACGATAAACAATCAATGTATGCAATGACATGAACAGATATTCGCGTACCGTTAATTGTATTTAAACGTGACAGGCAAAATGCAATGACATGAACAGATATTCGCGTACCGTTAAGTGAAATTAGACATGACAGGCAAAATGCAATGACATGAACAATATTCGCGTACCGTTAATTGTATTAAAACATGACAGTTTAAAGATGCATGGATGACATGCACAGATAATACGCGTACTGTTATTTGTAATTAAACATGACATACAAGCATGATGAGGGTGACGGACCAAGCTTCGTTGTCAAGCTAGGTCAATGGTGTCTAGACGGCTATCCTTTCACCGTCTAGTCTCTTTTACGCTAAAGCAAGGTAATGGCCTAAGACATGGCCCAATACGAAAGATAGCAAGTTTCACTTGCCTGGCACCGAGGGGAACGATCAACGAAGGCACATCACACAAATTGTTATCTGCGGGAATGGATCACTGTCATGGAAAAACAACATTAGAATGGTAACTAATCCGTATTCACAATCGAACCCTACGATTTCTAATGATCCATTTTATTAGTGTTTCACAAATATCAAGTGTGGGTTATGAGATTATTAAAGGAAGAATACTACCCGTGAAGAAGCGAAGGAACGACGCCGAGAACTACGACGACGGAAGAACGATCCGGCTCAGATCTGGAAATGGGGAAAATCTGGAGAAATGGGTTTGGATGAGGCTTTTGGGGATTTGATGAGGGTTTGAGGTTGAGGAGAGGTAGGATATGTGAAATGAGGGTTTGGATGATGATGGATGAGCTTGGGATGAAGGATCAATGGTTTGGGGAAGAAGGGGGCTCAATGGGAGAGAAATTAGGGTTTGGGGTGATGAGGAAGAAGAAGAAAACGTTTGGGGCGTATTTATAGAAATGTGTGGCGGCTAGGGCAAAACTATGGTTTCCTGGGCTGATTAGTCGGTCAAAGAAGGATTGGTGACCGACTAGCTTGGGAACTAGTCGTTCGGTTGATCAACGCAGACCGACTAAGAGTAAACAGTAGCTCGCTCAGGAAAACTGGACTATGAGTTAGTCGGTCTGTGAAGGCTTGTCAACCAACTAGTTTGAGAACTAGTCGGTCGGTGAGTGTTCATAGACCGACTAAAGGCTGAATTTTGAGAGAGATCATGGAAATGAGAGTTAGTCGGTCGGAGAAGGCTTCATGACCGACTAGTTTAGCATCTAGTCGGTCAATGGTTGTTCTTAGACCGACTAAGAGTAAACAGTAACTCCAGAATAATTGATTGAATGAACTAGTCGGTTCCAGTTGATTTCCTGACCGACTAGATTGGAATCTAGTCGGTCGATTGATCTTCTTGAACCAACTAACGTGCACGAAAAGTCTCGAAATGGAGGGCGAAGGTCCGGAATGAATTCTAAGGTTTCTAGGATCAACCTATCGCTAGGATATGATCGATATGAAGCTCGTCACGAGTGACTTACTTCGAGTTCAATGATTCTAAGGAAGAAGCTAGAAGATCACATCAAAAGGAATGAAAACGAAAGCTAGGAAATCTCAACGAGATGAATGAAAACGAGAACTATGGAATTGGAAACCACACAAGGAGAGAACCCACCATCACAAGCAAAACACACTGATAATCCAATCGTACAAAAACCAGTCGTTACAGGTTGATTCGTGCTATTCTGGAAGATCGTCCGTTGCGCTATCGTCAGGATCTTTTAGATTATTAGCGATGGACTCAGTACGCTTCTGCTAAATTAGAGTATGTAATGATTTAAGGTTCCGCATGTTATATATCTAGATTTGTGTTGTTTGGCTAGAACGCAAGTCTAAATCTTTAGTTTCTACAAGTGGTATCAGAGCCTGCATGCTGTGGATCTTAAATTTTTTTCCTACTCGTAATAGATCTGATAAAAATCTGATTTTTAATCTGTTTTCTTTTCGGATCTATGCAAAACTTGGTTTTTTGATTAATTTTTTCCAAAAAAAATTGGTTTTCTCAAACCCTACATCGGGGGCGGCCCACCGGCCGCCGCCCGACACAGCAAAAGAGGGGCGGCTCTGTCGCCCCCGTCGGAAGAACGACGTCGGCGACGCCGACGTCGTCGTAGATCAGAAAGGGGCGGCAAAGCTTCCCCTGTAAGTAAAAAAACCGGGGAACAGGGGGGTCGGCTTCCAACCGCCCCCCTCACCGGCGGTACAGGGGAGAGGGGGCGGCTCGCCTCCCCCGTTAGGGTTCAGAGGGGGCGGCTCGCCGCCCCCGTTTGGCTTAAGAGAGGGGGCAGCTCGCTGCCCCCATCTTCGTTGACCGGTGACATGGTGCCCTACCCCCGTCGCCGGTAGAGCAGCCCCCCCACCGACGGTGGGGGCTCTGCCGCAGCCGAACAAAAACAGGGGGCTTAACCCCCCTGCCGGCGCTCAATCGGAGAGGGGCGGTGGTTCACCATCCCATCAGACCCCGAAAAGGGGGGGAGCAGGCGCTCCACCGCCCCTCCCGTTCGTCATGGCGACATGACACGGGGGCCCCATCACCCCCCCCCGCCGTCGGGCTTTTTCGTTCACCGAAAGGGGCCGGCCAGCCCCCTTTGCAAGAGCAGCAGGCGCCCCAGGCGCCTGCGCAGGAGGAGAAAGGGGCGGCGTCTGCCGCTCCTGTTGGCTTGAGCGATGCAGAACAGGGGGCGCCGCCCCTATCAGTTGCGGCCTGCGCCGGCCACCCCTTGCTGGCGCCGTATCTGAGGGAAAGGGGCCGGCGGCGGCCGGCCCCCTGGATGGGCCAAATTCTATTAGGGTTTCTAACCCTATCAGACTTTGGGCCAAATTGGGCCCAAACAGTTAATTTTCAAAATAATTTTTAATTTTCAGTATGGCATCAATTTTGGGCCTGTTTTGGGCACTTCATAGTTTTGGGCTTAAAATTGAATTTTTTGATATGTTTGAACCCTGTTTTGGGGCTACAATTAATTTCTTTTGAAGCCCTATTTTGGATATGTTAATGCGCTAATAATTAGAGGAAATAAAAGGCCATCTTGTGTATTTTTCCTCATTCGGTTTATTTGTGCGTTAAAAATTAAGTTCATTCTGATTTTAATTCTTTAGGCAAAATTCAGCTACATATACATTTTTGAAATAATTCCAATTTTTGTAAAATTCCACCAAAGTGGGTTCTACTATTAAAATTGTTATTATTTCGGAATGTAAACGGATTAAAATACATACACAATATGATTAGTTGCCTAAATGAATTTTAATAGGATCATGGGAGTAAATTATAGTTTTTCATATATATTTCTCCTTGTTAAGAAATTTGGTATTAATTGTGCTATGATAAATTCAAATTTTGTTGTATGTATTTTTTGGGTGACTTGGTGTACTCATCATCCCGCCAAAGTGAGCTCTGTTGTTTGCATCATTTCATTTCTTCAATACAAAAAGAATTTTGTGTGCATATTTTATTCATGAATGCTAAATCAGCCCAAAGGTAGATTACCGTTCTATGCTAATTTATCCACACATGTAGCAATAAATAAGTGATGATAGTTGAGACTTATGCATGCAATTTTAATTCGGCCCAAAGGAAGTTTTAATTTTGGCATGTTAATATTTGTCTTTATTTGATTGCTGCGACAAGATATCATTTGTTAGTTAATAGATTATCCAAAGATAAATGTTAAGCTAGTTGGGGATATCTTGAGATGGGAACATGCAATTTTGAATTTACAAATTTGCTTCACAAATTAATACTTATGTAAGCATGTTTGTCTATGTTTATTGTCCTGTTTTCAGCTGCTACTCCCGCAAATATTACTGCTAGCTTAAACTCAATTTCGGTGCTTAATGGCTCGAATTTCAAATCATGGAAAGAGAACTTACTCATAGTTCTTGGGATATTGGATCTGGACCTTGCAATTAGAACTGACCGTCCCCCACTTACTACGGAAAAGAGTACCTCTGAGGAAAAGAGGGAGTTTGAAAAGTGGGAAAAGTCTAATCGCATGTGTGTCATGATCATGAAGAGAGCCATCCCTGAAGCCTTTCGGGGCTCTATGTCTGATTCGATCACGACAGCTAAAGGTTTCCTTGCGGATATTGAGAAAAGGTTTGTCAGAAACGAAAAGGCAGAAATTGGTACGATTCTGACAAGCCTGATCTCAATGAAGTATAAAGGGAAAGGCAACATAATGGAATATATTCTTGAACAGTCCCATCTTGCTTCAAGGTTGAAAGCACTAAAGCTTGACCTCTCTGAGGACCTGCTTGTGCATTTGGTTTTAATATCCCTTCCTACATAGTACAATCAGTTTAAGGTGAGCTACAACTGCTAGAAAGAGACTTGGTCTCTGAATGAGCTCATCTCGCAGTGTGTACAGGAAGAGGACAGATTGAAGCAGGATAAGGCTGAAAGTGCAAATGTTGCCTTTGCCCCTAAAGACAATAAAAGGAAAAAGGGAAAGGAAGTTGCACTTACAGCCCCACCTAAGAAACAACAAAAGAAGCATGTAAAGGCTGTCAAGAAAGGTAGTTGTTTCTTTTGTGGTGCTGAAGGGCATGTGAAGAAGCAGTGCTCTAATTACCACGCCTGGCATGCTAAGAAAGGTACTCTTCTCAATTTGGTTTGTTCAGAAGTTAATTTAACTTCTGTACCCATAGACACTTGGTGGTTAGACTCTGGTGCAACTACTAACATCAGTGTGTCTATGCAGGGCTGCCTGAACTGCCGAAAGCCAAATGATGCTGAAAGATTCATCTTTGTGGGCGATGGCAAGAAGGCCAAGGTTGCTGCAATTGGGGACTTCAAATTATCTCTAAGAACTGGAAACCATTTGGATTTGTTTGAGACATTTATTGTACCGTCGTTTAGACGAAACCTTATTTCTATTTCTGCATTGGACAAATCTGGTTATTGTTGTTCTTTTGCGAATGGGAAATTCAATTTGTCTCTCAATTTCATTTTTATTGGTTCTGGTTATTTGTCTGAGAATGATAATCTGTATATGCTTGATACAATTGCTGCAAATGAAACCTTGCATGTGGGTACACAGGTTTTAAAGCGTAAATTAACTGATGAGAATTCGGGTTCGTTATGGCACAAGAGATTAGGTCACATCTCCAAAAGGAGAATTGAGAGACTTGTGTCAAACGATATTCTCAAACCTTTAGATTTTTCAGATTTTGATATCTGCATTAATTGTATAAAGGGAAAACAGACCAATATAAGGAGATTTGAAGCCAAAAGGTCCAGTGAAGTCTTAGAACTTATACATACGGATATTTGCGGACCATTCCCTTCGGTTGCATGGAATGGTCAGCAATATTTTATAACGTTCATAGACGACTATTCAAGATATGGCTATATTTATCTCATACATGAAAAATCTCAGTCCTTGGACACGTTCAAAAATTATAAGGCCTAAGTTGAACTTCAACTAGGCAAGAGGATTAAAACTGTCAGGTCTGACCGTGGTGGTGAATACTACGACAGATATGATGGTTCAGGTGAACAACGTCCAGGACCATTTGCTAAATTCCTAGAGGAATGCGGTATTGTCCCACAGTACACCATGCCGGGTTCGCCCACTATGAATGGTGTAGCTGAAAGACGAAACAGAACGCTTAAGAACATTGTAAGGAGTATGATTAGTCATTCTACTTTACCGGAAAGCCTCTGGGGAGAAGCATTGAAAACTAGCTTACATCCTTAATCGGGTCCCAACTAAAGCAACTAATAAAACACCATATGAGCTTTGGACGGGCAAATCACCTAGTCTAAAGCATATGCACATATGGGGATGCCAGCTGAGGCAAAGCCTTATAGGCCTGCTGAAAAGAAGCTGGACACACGGACAGTTAGTTGCTATTTTATTGGGTATGCTGAAAGATCAAGGGGTTACAAATTTTACGATCTCATAAATAAGAATATTTTTGAGACTGGAAATGCCAGATTCCTTGAGGATACCGGGTTTGCGGGGCGGGGGGAGATTTAGGAAGAGACATTGTTTTTGAAGAGGAATATGTAGATATTCCTACAGGTGATCTTGTTAATGATCAGGATTCTATTCCTGTTATAGAACAAGACACAAATATTCAAGACAATGTTGTTGCTCCTCCCATTCAGGAAGAACAAACCCTTGCACCTCAAGAACCATTGCCATTAAGGAGATCCATTAGGGAGAGGAGAAGTGCAATATCAAGTGACTACATTGCATATCTCCAAGAACATGAAGTTGATATTGGTGTGATGGAAGATGATCCAATCAACTTCCATCAAGCCAAAAATGGTTCTAACTCTCTAAAATGGATAGATGCCATGAATGAGGAAATAAATTCAATGAAGGACAATGACGTTTGGGATCTTGTCCCATTACCTAAAGACGTGAAACCCATTGGTTGCTAATGGATATGTAAAACCAAGAGGAATTCAAAAGGTAATGTGAAAAGATATAAGGCACGTCTTGTCGCTAAGGGCTTTACTCAAAAGGAAGGCATTGATTATAATGAGACTTTCTCTCCTGTTTCCACGAAAGAATCATTCAGGATAATAATGGGATTAGTGGCTCATTTCAACCTTGAGTTACATCAGATGGATGTTAAAACAACGTTCCTTAACGGGGACATTGATCAGGAAATTTATATGGTGCAACCAGAAAACTTTGTGTCGGGAGACCCAAAGAATATGGCTTGCAAACTTAAGAAATCCATCTATGGACTCAAACAGGCGTCTCGGCAATGGTATTTTAAGTTTCATCATGTTATCATCTCATTTGGCTTCGAGATGAATTTGGTTGATGAATGTATATACCATAAGTTCTGTGGGAGTAAATTTGCATTTCTGGTTTTATATGTCGATGAAATTTTACTTGCCAGTAACAATGAAGGCTTATTGCATGAAACCAAGAACTTTCTAGCTAAGAACTTTGAGATGAAAGATCTTAGTGATGCATCTTTTGTATTAGGAATTCAAATACATCGAGATCGTTCTCGAGGTGTACTTGGATTATCACAAAAGGCCTACATTGAAAAAATTCTGCAAAGATTTGGCATGGAAAGCTGTAAACCAGGTGATACCCCAGTATCTAAGGGAGATAAGTTTGGTCTCAATCAATGCCCTGAAAGTGAAATTGAGATAGCACAGATGAAGGATATTCCTTATTCTTCAGTAGTAGGGAGTATCATGTATGCTCAAGTATGTACACATCCAGACTTGGCGTACATTACAGGAATGCTTGGGAGATACTTGAGCAATCCAGGATTGGACCATTGGAAAGTAGCCAAAAGGGTCTTACGGTACTTACAGAGGACAAAAAGACACATGCTTGTATATCAGAGGTCGGAAAAGCTTGAGATCGTTGGATATACCGACTCTGATTTTGCTGGATGTAAAGACAGCATGAAATCTACTACAGGCTATGTTTATACATTAGTAGAAGGCTCCATTTCTTGGAAGAGTGCTAAACAGACTATTATAACCTCTTCCACTATGGCTGCAGAATTCATTGCTTGTCATGAAGCATCCAATCATGGTCTATGGCTACGGAATTTTGTCACGGGGCTGCGAATTGTAGATGGCATTGAAAGGCCACTCAGATTATTTTGTGACAATATGTCTGCAGTAGCATTTGCCAAAGCATATTGATATCAAGTTCCTGATTGTTAAAGAGAGAGTTGGAAATAAACAGTTGTCTATAGAGCACATTGGTACAAACTCAAACATTGCGGATCCGCTTACTAAGGGACTGCCACCCAAAACGTTTCATGGGCATGTTGCTGATCGCGCCCCGGATGCACACCCGGGACAGGACTCGCTGGTCTTACCGCAAGCGCACGGTGTAGCGGCAAGCGGGTATCGAACACGAGGAGGGCAAATGACGGTGTCTTCTTCGATTCACCTGGCTATAAGAACAGTCGAGAAATATTCGCAATAAAGCGGTCACAGTCGTTCAATTGTATAAAGAAAATATCAAATTAATAAAAACGCCTAGGGATAGGGAATCCCCGCTACAAACCGTATCTCGTCATTGTGATTCGTAGGTTTCACAATCGCTAGACTTGAAATTCAAGTGAACTAGTTGCAACTAAATGTAGAACCAAGCTCACGCTTTCGCGCTATTGCCAGTCTATAGCAAACCTAGGGTAGGGTCCAATCTCTTGCAAACCCTAACCTAGGCAAGCTAGCGTGAAGAACAACATCATCGTTCAATCGTATCTCGAGCCCACTCTCGTGCAAACTCGAGCTACGACCTAGGTTGGGATAGTTCCTACCCGTCCAATCTCTTGCAAACGGGTATTGGTATAAAATTGCAATCGAAAACCCTAGTTTCGGTCCAATCTCTTGCAAACCAATTCCAGAGAAACCCAATTATAACCCAATTCGAATTTCTAGGGCTTCCTATCGAGTTGGGATCCAATCTCTTGCAAATCCCAATCGGTATGAATCCCTAGCTATTCGTATTAAATCAATCCCAAACTAACCCTAATCAATTCTAGCAAGAATTTCACAAATCCATCACAAATTAGAAATAGGGTTCGTAGGCTTCATCCCTACGCCCTAAGACGATAAAACTACTCACAATTCATAACGCAAATCATTAGAAATTCAATAATAAAAACAATAGAATTCATTGCAATAGACAATATATCAATAAAAATGAGGTTTTTGATAGAAAGAGAGACAAACCAATGAAGATTCAATAGCATCCAACAAAATAGAACTTTTTATCTCCCTCAAAAGAACTAAATCTAATCTCCTAAAAAGTAATCAAAAAAGGCTGCCAAAAGTATGAGAAAAAACCTGCCAAAAGCCCCCTAAACTAGGTTAAAAACTGGGGTTAAATACCCCCCAAAATCGCCCAAAAAACTGTGACAAAATTGCCCCTGCGCAGCTTGAAAATCGCAATTTACGCTACAGGCAGCGCGGCTCACTCGGCCGAGTGATAAATGTCACTCGGCCGAGTGACGGACCCTGACGGATTCCAGTAAGTCTGGACTTTTGGGGGTCGTCTCCTCAGGAGTCATTCGGCCGAGTGACTTTCTTCACTCGGCCGAAGGGATTTCTTCACTCGGCCGAGTCGGAACTCGGGCTGACTGACGGATTACAGTAAGTTCGTGTTTTCTTTTGCCGTCGTTCTGATGCCACTCGGGCGAGTGGTGTCTCCGTGCTCGGCCGAGTGGGATGGCGATGCTCGGCCGAGTGCACGCTGATACTCAATCTGTTGCGTGTCCGATCTGGCCGGCCGAGCGGGCTGTCGATGCTCGGCCGAGTGACTCCTTCACTCGGCCGAGTGGCATGCTGAAAATGCCCAATCTTCGTATTTTTGCTTCCTCGTCGCTCCTACGACGTTCTTTCTTCTTCCACTCCTCTCCAATCACAGAATTCCCCTCAAAAGAGTCACGGGTGACACTCCGGAGTATGCGCATCTCAGAATCGCTCCAAATCTCCTGAAATACGACAAAAACAAGAAATCGTGAAAAGCATCGCAATATTGTCGAATAATCGTGAAAAACGCGATATAGGCGATCTAAATGGCATGCAAACAAGCAGAAACAAAGGTGTAAAATATGAAGTGATCAAAATCCCCCAAGCTTACCTCTTACTCGTCCTCGAGGAAGATGAGTAAAAAGCGAACCCGGTGGATAAAGACAATGGAAACGATGGAAAAATGGAAAATGAAAAATGAAAAACAAAATAGAAAACGAAGAAGGAAGTTGCTAGATCATTTTTCTCAGGACGTGGGTTTTGCTTACTCATATAGCACGCACCGAATATAAAACACATGTCAAAGACTTTTATCTCGATATCATAGTATAATGGTGCATTTGAAATAGACAACCCAAGAATATCAATATAGCATGAAAAATGGAATAATTCTAGTATTAACATTGTCCGAAGCATCTAAAGCGGTATACAAAATCATAGAGCACACACTTTTCAATTGAATGCTTTCTATAAGGAGTATAAGAGGTATCACAAAATAGATTAGTAAGAATAGAAAAGCGTGGTTTTCATGAAATGAATGCTAAGCGTAGATTTCTGGATTTCGTGAAACTTTAGCAATCTCGCCGAGTATAAAATATTACTTAGCCTAGGTTGTCATGCACCGTCAAGTAGTCACTCTCTCACACATCATTGGGTTCTCTCCCCCAAGCTTATCCATAAGCGTGGTGGCATTGACAAATCAATATGAACATTCCCATTTCTTTTGAAGCTCCAAAAAAAGGAATAAAAATAAAAACAAAAAGAGGGAAGAATGAGAGAAAGAGTATGAGATGTGATCGTTTTTGAACTTCTTTTCCCTTTTCTTTTCTTTTTCTCAAATCTTTTTCTTTTTCTCTCTTTTTTTTTCATTTAACATATATACACCAATGATCCCAAATCAAAAGAGAAGGATATACAAGTATTTTTTTCTTTTTGGTTTTGGGGAATTTGGAGCATGGGATATAATGACGGGGGAGATGCCAATAATAGAATTGCTAAGGGGAGATTCACCAATGAATTTAAAATAGAGAAATAATGTTCAAGATATGTGGAGAAAGAAATAAATGTATCTCTCGGTTCACTCTATAGGACGTGCATGACAACTTCAGCAGGGTAATTTAATCTACTCAGTTTAATCTCAAAAAACAAACTAGTCCAAATTTATCAATGCTAGCAAACATTCAATCAACCTGAAGTGAAGCGTACAAATCATGCAATAAGAAGTGATAGCAGAAAAGAAAGCAGTACTCCATATATAAGCAATCAATGCGTGAATCTTGGTGTGTTTTCTACGATAGCATACATATGAATCATCAGACATCAGCTAATAATAGAACTTCATCCATTTTCATACGGAAAAAGAAGTGGGTTACTATTTCTAAATGTAAAGCAGAACATAGCATATGATATCAAAAACAAAAGCTATGGCATGACAAAATTAGCATGCATATTGAGAAAAGCTAACACCACGTCATCGTCATCACAGAAAAATCATCTCTAGCAAAAGATGAAAGGAATAAAGATAAAAGGAAACAGAACTATTTACAATGCGGCACACAAAGAAAATAAGAAAAACGTGATGCATGGTAAAGAAAATGAAAAAGTGATGAAAAATGGGTGCAAAAGCGGAAAAAACGTGAAAAAACTAAAAATAAAGGCGATAAAATCAAAAGGTGTGAGAACTCACTCCTCCAAGCTAAAGTGCACAGTGTCCTCAATGTGCAAAGTGTGGCACACCGAGAGACGTGAAATGGGTGGGGTGGGTGAGGATGTATGCATGATAAAAAAAGAGAAAAATAAACAGAAAATATGATGCGGATGTGATGCATGCAAAGATCAGAGTGATGCAGATATGTGTCACCAAAAATACACTCCCTCTCTCCCAAAAAAGATATAAAATGATGTGATCAGAACATGGACCAAAATAGTGAGGGGAGGAGGTGGGGGCAAAAAATAACTCCAGGACCAGCAGAAAATGGGCAGCATAATCGACAAAAAATATCAATGGCATCTAGGGTGTGCCTAAGCTGGTGGTGCTGCACCATCACCGTCCTGTGTCAGGGGTGGTGGTGGAGGTGGTGGTCGAGGTGTCTGCTGGGTGGGTGGGTGTAGTGGAGGCAGTCGCGCCAGGATCTGATTCAGGCAAGCCTGAATATCGGGAAGCCTGGCGACGCGGGACTGCACGGAACTGACCATGTGGGAGAGGGCCCTAAAGTCTACTCAGAGACCACTAACAGCCCCCTCAAGAGCACGGAGGCTCTGAACTAGAGAGTCAGGGGGTGGTGGAGCGGAGGGACGCACAGGTCTAGGCTGTGTAGGACGGGGCTGTCTGACACGGGCTGTGTAAATAATCGGGCCAGCAGGGATGTGCGGAAAAGGTGCTGTGCTCACTAGTGGATGCCTGGCCTCAGTGTGAGGCTGGGACGCAGGCTGGGACGAGGAGGCAGCGGCAGCAGCAGCAGAAACAGAGGGTAAAATGTGCGACGAGGAAGAAGGAGAGGTCAGTGACACAGAAGCGGGGACAGACGTCATGACACTCTCGGTGAAGACAGCTGCGGTGGAGACAGAAGGGTCGACCACTGGGGAGGAAGTGTAAGGACCAAAAGGTGACACCCCAGCGGACAATAAACTAGTTAGGGTCTCCACAACGTCAGAGAAGGAAGACTCACCGCTCTCAAGGATAATGGGTGGACGATCGGGAAGAAGTGAGGAAATAGGCTCAACCGAGATAGGCACAGCATTGGTGGGGGTGGTGGTAGACGTGGTGGACGTGGTGGACGACTCGGCAAGGGTACTCCCGACACCGACAGAAGTGTGGACAGAGGTGTCGGGAGGTGCCGAAAGTGCAGGCTCAGGCTGAGGGATCACGGGGTCGACGGGTGCAGGGGGTGCCTGCTCAGCTCCCTCGGCCTCTAGCACGTAGGCAGCGGGGATCAGGAGATCCATCGTCGGAAGCCAGTCCCCGTGTGCCGGTCCTATATGTGTCCGAGCAGGGCTCGGGAGGATCATGTAATCGGCACTAAAGGGACCGTGCAACCACACCCGGTGCCGCTGGCCGTGGGGACGAAGCATCTTCATCCGGGCCATAACATCTATCGAGAGTGAAGTGGGGCCCGGGGCTCGTCGAAGGTCGTCAGGTAGGTCCTCGCCGGTCATCAGGGCTAGCAGGGTGATCAGGCCGCCGCAACAGATCGGTGAGCGAGCGCTCACCGATACTATGATGCGGTCCAAAAAACCAGCTAGCGATATCAATCTCAACAGCGGGGACCAGGTCATCCTACCCCTATCAAGAACTCTGGGGCGAGTCATCGCATAGAGCATGTAGAGCTCAGGCGTAGACATCGTCCCAGGCTCGTACCTCGCCAAAAAGGTAGTCGCCATGAGGCGCTGTGCAATCCGGAGGCAGGGGTGCAGGATGGCTGAGGCCTTGGCCCTACTAGGGTCAAAGCCAAGTGGTGATCCCGTGATCCGTGTCCAGAATGTGGAGGCATCGAACGACGGTGGTGGGATGTGCGTGGGTGTGTAGGCACGGTCGGGGACAGGGACAGGAGGCCACTGGAAGAATGCACGAAGCATGTCGAGAGTGATCTCGCAGTCTCGATCCATCAGGCGGAATGTGCATCCTCCAGGGGTCCGGTCAATCGATCTCAGGACCTCTAGTGTCGGACGGATGAAAGTATCCGCCGACACAGCAAGACAATCACGTCATCCCACGTTGTCGTACAACGTGAGAAGCCCCTCGAGTACCCCTAGGTGGTCAAGGTCAGCTAAGTGTGCGAACCTAGAGGGTACTATCGAGCGATGGCAGATACGCTCGAACCGGGTGCGGTGTGTGTCGTTTCGGAACGTGATCCCCATCGGCCCGACAACTGTAGCGGGTGGAGGGACAGGATCAGCTGGGATAGGCTGTGTGGGAGGTGGTGGCGGTGGCGGGCTAGGTGGAGGGGAGTCCTCCCTAGCGTGAGAGGGACCGGGGTCATCGGTCCGCCTCCGCTTGGGGGCGGATCTCCGTGTGCGCGGCCTAGTGCGCGGCGGCATGTGTGCCGCGAGTGCTCACCCAACAAGAATAATATGCGGCGTGCTAAAAAATGGAACGAATGTACCTGAACACGCCACGAGAGCAAATCAGCCAATGAGTGCAAAGAACACCACCTCCGTGGAACTAAAAGCGCGCTCAAGAGCTCCCCAAAGCTCCCCCAAGATAGCCTGCAAATCAAACAATGATATCAGCGGATAATATTTGAAATACATGGGGGAGATGGGGTATAATAGATAGATAAGAAATTTAATTTGAGTTTTGGGTTCAACGGGTCTACGGATCAAGAGAAACGGGGAGAAGAGGGATTTTTGGGGCAAACCGAGGCGATAGGGGGCGGTGGAGGTCGGCGCCGGCGAGGTGGTGCGGCGGCCGACCGTCGGCGAGGTGAGAGGAAGCGGTCGCGGGTCAGAGGGAGTTGATTCGGGTGCGGGGGATGTTGCAGCGGGCGAGGGAGGCAAAGCAGTGGAGAGCTCGGGCGAAAATGAAGAGATTTGGGGTTTTAGAAAATCACGCCCGCCGCTCAGTCTATATATAAATTGTTACGACTCGGCCGAGTGGAAATGTCACTCGGCCGAGTGCGTAAACGAAAAAAATTTGAAAATCTCGTTCCCACTTACGACTCGGCCGAGTGGCATTTGTTCACTCAGCCGAAGGGAGAAAACTCCGGTCGGCCGAGTGGCAGTGCCACTCGGCAATTTTTAGGCTAGGAGGGTATCTGTTTCACTCGGCCGAGTGACTTTACATACTCGGCCGAGTGGCAATTAATACTGAAATGCACAAAAAGACAGAGAGTTGGTTCCGCAGACTTCCCTGGTTGGTGCCCCACTCGGCCGAGTTGGGTCCTTTGCTCGGCCGAGTGGCATATGATACTCGGTCGAGTGGCGTGCTGTTTTCTGCTTCGGGGCTCCGATTTCGCTCTACTCTCTGTTTTTCTTCCTCCAGTTGGTTTCTTCCTCTTCCTAAGCCTCGAGCGCATTCCTGGAGCGCTCTTCTTTGCCTCGGTCATCCTCCATATGAGAGATCTCCTTTTCTCCTCTCATGTCATAAGGATTAAGACCCGTTGTCACGATTTTTATGGGCAATTGGCTCAAAATACTAATAAAAGTCTAAAACAAAAATGAAGACCAAAATAAAAAGAATGCAAAAACCATCGGGTTGTCTCCCGACAAGCGCTCGTTTAAGGTCTTGAGCTCGACCCCTTTGGATTTTCATTTTAGCGCGGGATGTTGGGTGCATATGAAATGCACCCGTCGAATTTGCCGGGAAGACCGCTCGGATTTGGATCGTGGTGGTGCGTGGCATTCCTCAACGCTCCTTCATCATGGGCATTGTTGGGAGATGGCTCCCCCAAGCTTGAGCTTGTTCCGGTCTTTGACTTCACCGGTGACACCGATCTTCGAATCGGTGGAGCTTTCTTTGGATTCTTCAATGTCGAGAGCTTGCAAAGCTCTCGTATTCTTGCGACTTCAGCGTCGCCATCATCATTCGCCACGGAGCTATTGGGAGAGTCCTCCAATGTCTCTTCGTCGCTCAAATATTGGCTTTCTTTAAAGCCATCCTCATGGAGTGCACCGATGGAGTGGGGGATAGCCTCTTCAATGACCTCGTCAAGGAGGTCCACATAATCTAGCTCCTCATAATACGGCATGTGCTTCATAGCCTTTGGTATATGGATCTCTACTTCAATGTTGCCGACGGTCAAGGTAAGAGTCCCCTCCCGCACATCGACGATTACACTGGTGGTGGCGAGGAATGGGCGTCCAAGTATGAGCGATGTGTCACCCTCCTCCTTGATATCCATGATCACAAAATCACAAGGCAAGCATATGCCTCCCGGAACTTAGAGTGGGATGTTCTCCGCGATCCCAACCGGCCTAGTGATCCGACCGTCCGCGAGTTGAATCCTCATGTCGGTCGGCTTTAAATCGGTGTCGGTGTTCAACTTCTGAAACATGGTGAGAGGCATGAGGCTCACACTAGCGCCCAAATCAACCAATGCTTTTTGTAAGGGGACGCCTCCTAGTGTGCAAGGAATCCGGAAGCTCCCGGGATCTTTAAATTTGGCGGGCTCCTTTTCCTTCCTAGTGAACCAAGTTCCTTGTTCCGCGAGCATGATCTTCTCTTTCCTTTTAATTCCCGTAATCAAGTCCTTTAAGAACTTCGCGTAGGATGGGATTTCCACTTTGGCATCAAGGAAAGGGATATTGAGGCTCACCCCTCTCAAGTATTCGAGGAACTTGGCTAGCCTCTTCTCGATCTTGGCTCTAGCTAGCCGTTGAGGGAAAGGCACCGGTGGCATGAATCGGCACTCATCAATAGGTTCCTCCACTCTAGATTTTGCTCCTTCTTGCAGCTCCTTCTCTTTCTCCACCTCAATTGCTGGCTCGCTCTCTTCTAGAATCTCCACCACGGGTTCCTTGACTTGAGTCATGACGGGAGTGGTATCCGTCCCACCCCTTATCGTAACCGCAACAACCGCGTTTATATGGCCGGTGTTGCCCTGTGGATTTGGCTCGGGTTGAGTCGGCAATTGTTGGTTGTTTCTATTGAGCAACGCAAGTTGCTCCCCAATCTGAGCGACGACCGTGGTAATAGATTCTTGTCCCGCCTTCAACGTGGCGTTAATCTTTCTCTGCTCCACCATAAACTCCTCCACCTTAGCTTCAAAATCCGAACGTGGTTGAGCTTACGGAGGGTTGGGATTTCTCCAACCTTGATTATACCCGGGTGGCCTATAAGGTCCCACTTGTTGCCTCGGTGGGAAGTTTTGTTGCGGTGGCCCCCTTGGTTGATAATTCGGTTGTGGTGGTGGAGTGATTCGGGGTATAAATTGCTTATTTCTCCCCCCATTTCTGGGTATTTTATGTGTATATCGTATTAATTTTGGCGTTGATACGTGTGTTTTCATGATATTGTGGATTATTAACGCCTAATATATTTTTATACATAAAATACGATTTCTATGGACTAATTTTAACTCCTCTTATTTTTCAGGTACTCCTGGAAATTTTCCAGATTTTCTGGAATTTTTCCAGAATTTTTTGGTGCTTGGGGCTATTTTTGGTGAATTTTTGGAGCGACAATAGAATTTCTGGGAATTAAAACAAAGGAAAAAGGCTTACTGGGCCTTGAGGCCCGCGGCCCGCTTCTGAGCGGGCCGCAATGTGTTTATAAAATTTTAAAAAAATAAAATAAAAAATAAAACGTTACATGCCCAGCGGGCCGACCCGCCTGGCCGGCCCGCCAGGCAATTTTTCGGAAAAAGAACGCACGGGGGGGGGGGGGGGGGGGGGGGCGCCCCCCCAATTCCGCCAACCAGCGGAAATTCGCACAGGGGAGAGTGTTAGAATCTTTAGGATTGTTAGATTTTGGCGTTAAAATTTTTTTTTGAGATCCCTCCATTTCTCCATCACCCATTACACTTCATTGCATATCATATTTTGGCCTCCTTGTCCTTACGCCATTAGCTTTGTTTATTCCCTACTTGCTTAATGCCATGCGATTTTTCGGATTATCATTTTGGTATCAAATTCTCGATGTCCGATTGGCACGTTTTCATTTCTTTTCCAATTTGGAGTCGATTGCTAATATGCCATGTATGAAAACTACATTAGATGTTGTGATACTCTCTTTGAGATAATTTGTGAAAAGTTTGTTGTAAGTGATTGCATGTGTTGGGATGAATGGTGTAGTTTTTAATTGGATTGGATTTGGCCAATTGTGTATGCTTTGTTTTCCTCTTAGGAGTGGGTGGATGAGTTGATAATTCAGGTTGGAGAATGGAAAAGAGAGTAGTATAAGCGAATGGTTTTTCTAATCAAATCGAGTAGCCGGTGCCCCACGAAACATTGGGGAGGATGCCAAAGATGAGATTTATGGAATCATTCCATCCATTTGCATATATAGCGTCATCGCGTGTATGTAAATGTGATCGTGTCTGCATTTATGGCGTTATCGCGTGAATGCAAAACATAAACATCAAAAACAAAAAAACAAAAAAAAGGAAAAGATAAGAAAAATGAATGAAAAAATGAAAGAATAAGCCACATGAGTGATGCAATCTCATCTCCCACAACTTAGAGGAATTTTTTTTGTTTTGGCCATTTTCATGAAAATTGGAAATTTTGACATCGTGATATTTCCCGATACGTGTGCTACGATGCTTATTACTTCACTTTTCGTTGAATTGGATCGAGGGGAGTATCATTTGTTGTTTATTTTCATACATTGGGTATATTGGCTTTGAAATCATTTGGAAATACCATTTTGCATGTTTTTCAATTTAATCCGAATTTATCGCAAATTTTGCTAGGGACTAGCAAAAAGATAGTTGGGGGTGTGATTCCGAATGAAAAGTGTCATTTTCACCCCGTATTTCCTTGGGTTTTAGCGTATATATTTCACATATAGGCTATATCTAGGTCGTAATTGTGCATAGTCTGTATATTAGATCTTATCACTTTTTATACTTAAACCCCACTTCTTGTCACTAATTATTGCATTTCCTATTTTTCACGATTTTTCTGGAATTTATGGAGATTTATCGGAAGCAAGAAGAAGAGAAGAAGAATTCTGCAATGCCTTCTCTTGTGCAGAAATCTTCTGTTATTCAAATGCATATTCTGGCCTCATGATATTTTTCAGTCAAAGTTCGTGAAGTCCCGATTCCAACGCTGCCTGGAACACGTCATTCCGAGGTCAGATGATTTTTCTAGAATTTTCGCAAGACAGTGTGACGGTGCTGAAAATTTCTACAGCTTTGCCCCTCTTGTGAAGAATTCTGCTATCATTTCAGTATATATTCCGGTCTAATGATATTTTTCAGTCGAAGTTCGTGAGTCCAACGCCGCCTGGAACACGTTATTCCGAGGTCGGATGATTTTTCTAGAATTTTCGCAAGACAGAGTGATGGTGCTGAAAATTTCTGCAGCTTTGCCCCTCTTGTGAAGAATTCTGCTATCATTTTAGTATATATTCCAACCTAATGATATTTTTCAGTCGAAGTTTGTGAAGTCCCGATTCTATCGCCGCCTGGAACACGTCATTCCGAGGTCGGATGATTTTTCTAGAATTTTCGCAAGACAGGGTGACGGTGCTGAAAATTTCTGTAGCTTTGGGCATTGCTTGCGGGTTTGGGCCAGAATCCGACCCGTTTGACTTAATTTCAGACCCGTTAAAGCTGTGAATGGGTTTATATTACGAATTTGGGGGTTTTTCAGCCCGAGTTCTTATTTTTGCTGAAATTTGGAGGAGGAAGATGAGCTTGGAGGCCATGGGGGGAGGATGATGAAGCTTGGAGCTTGGAGGACCACTTGAGTATGAGGATTTCATCTTTGAGTGACACATTGGTGAACTCTTTCTTAACTCTTGTGTAATTTTGGTTTAGCAACTTGTATTGTATTGGATGATTATCTCTAGAGATATAGATGTCTTCTTTTCATCATGAATTGCTAGATCTTGCTTGTGTTGTTGTGTTGTGTGATTGTTGTTGTTTGGGTTGTGAATTTCATCTCTAGCATGTTTCTATTTTCTATTTGGTGGATGAAACTTTGAGATGTTGGTTGTTGATGGAACCCTAAAGGGTAATCCATAGAGAGGAACTATCGTAGTCGACCCTCTCTTCTTTGCTCAAAGTATTTCTCTTTGTTTCATACACTACTTTTATTGCACCCCACATGTTCGATGAAATGCCACACCCACCGATTGTTCGTCCCTTAGCCAGGAAAACAAATGAGTTATATTTGAGATGAATTCCCACGCCCACGGCCTCATTCACACACACAACATACGAGTCCTCCTTGTTACTTGCCGATTCGGCTCTCCACCCCTAGCCACTTAGGTTAGAGTTTAGTTTTCACCACTTTTTCTTTCACACACTCATCCACCGTTAGTTGAGTTAGTTGTAGCACGCTATTATTTTTCTTTATCAATCAATTTTGTGAAAATAGAACGAATTGTCCCTGTGATCCGACCCAGTACTCACCGGTTATTTTTATATTGCATTGACGCTCCTACGCTTGGGAGCGGAAGGCGTGCACTTGCGCGTTTTCCGAGTCAACCAATCCGGGTCGGATCACAGGGACAAGTCGTTCTATATTCACAAGTTTGATCGATAAAGAAAAATAGAGCGTGAAACAACCACCTCAACTAACGGTGGATGAGTGGGAAAATAGTGTGGTGAAATCTAAAATCCTAACCTAAGCACTAGGGGTGGAGAGCCGAATCGACAAGCAACGAGGAGGGCTCATGTGGTGTGCATGTGAATGAGGCCGTGGGCGTGGGAATTCATCCCAAATATAACTCAATTGATCTCTCGGCTAAGGGAGCTCAATCGGAAAATACGGCATTTCATCAAACGTGGGGTGCAATAAGTAATGAATGAAACTCAAGAGTAATCAATAAGCACATTAGAGAGGGTCCGCTAGGATAATCCTCTTCTTGGATTTCCCCTTAGGGTTCCAATAAACAAATTTCTAGGGTTTCATCCACCAATTTAGAAAATAAAATGTGCTAGAGATAAAATCACAACCCAAGCAACCAACAATCACCAAACACAATTACACAAGAGAGATTTAGACATTCATAATGAAAAAGGAGACGTTTTTACTCAAAATCAATCATCCAATTACAATACAAAACCCTAAATCAAAACATAAGAAGTTGGAGAAATTTCACCCAAGTGTCACTCCAAGATGGAAATCCTCCTCTCACCAAATGCTCCTCCAAGCTCCAAGCTTCATCATCCTCCCCCCATGGCCTCCAAGCTCTCTAATTTCAGTTAATAAAATAAGAACTACTTGGTTTCCGGTAAGGTTCCTCACTTTTGGTCGATTCGGGAGATAAGAAGATTTAAACATGAGGTAAAATCATTCTTTTTCGATGATCCATACTTGTATAAATATTGTTCTGACCAAATTGTTAGGAAGTGTGTGCCAAATGACGAGTTTGCTAGTGTACTACATTTTTGTCATTGTGGTGCATGTGGGGGACATTTTTCCGCACATAAAACGGTGGCCAAAATTTTGCAAAGTGGATTTTATTGGCCCACCATGTTTAAGGACACATACACATATTGTAAATCTTGTGTGCCATGTCAAAAGTTAGGGGGAATAACAAAAAGAAACATGACGCCCTTAAATCTGATCTTAGAAATTGAAATTTTTGATTATTGGGGCATAGATTTTATGGGGTCATTCCCCATTTCATTTGGGTACACATATATCTTAGTGGCCGTTGATTACGTATCCAAATAGGTGGAGGCCATTGCATGTAGGAATAATGAGGGTGCTACCGGGCTAAAATTTCTCAAAGAAAATATTTTTGCACGTTTTGGAATTCCTAAAGCTATTATTAGCGATGGTGGATCCCATTTTTGTAATAAACCATTCTCTAACTTGATGAAGAGGTTTGGGGTCACACACAAAATTTCCACACCTTACCACCCCAAACCAATGGCCAAGCGGAATTGGCTAATAAAGAAATAAAAAACATCCTACAAAAAACTGTGAATCCTACACGGAAGGATTGGAGTGTCCGATTGCCGGAAACACTTTGGGCATATCGGACCGCTTACAAAACAATTTTAGGAATGTCAGCGTATAGGATTGTTTATGGAAAACATTGCCATTTGCCCGTGGAGTTAGAGCACAAATCATTGTGGGCAATCAAACAATTTAATTCCATTTGTGGCTCATCCAATAATTTTTGTAAATTGCAGATTTGTGAATTGGAGGAGTTGTGGCGGGATGCATATGACAATGCCAAATTAGCCAAGGAGCGCATGAAATTTGAGCATGACAAAATGATTTTGAGGAGGAAATTTTTTCCGGGCCAAAGCGTGCTATTATACAACTCCTGGCTCCATATCTTTCCGGGAAAGTTGAGATCTAGATGGTCCGGGCCGTTCGTGGTGAAACATGTCTACAATCATGGAGCGGTGACCTTGGTGAACAAAAAAGATGGGAGCGAGTTCAAGGTCAATGGACAACGTTTGAAGCCTTATTTTGATTCGTGGGCTAAGGAGCGAAACACCGAGGAGCTTGCGGACCCGCCTTCGGGCGGCGACTAAATAGGTGTGTTTGTTCCAACTTTTGCTTCTACTACCCTTTCATCCATTGAGGACAATGCATATATTTAGTTGGGGGGTTGTAGGTAGGTTGTTTTAGGATGTTTAGTTAGTTGTTTTGTAAAAAAAAAAAAATTTTTTTGAGACATCCCTTTTGTCATCTCCAATATCTTACGAGCTTACCATCGACCATCCTTGCTCATTTGCTAGCTTTGTGCTTGATCCCTTACATGCTACATCTTCATGCATACATTTGGGTTTAAATCCTATTTTGGTATCAACTCATGGATATTTGATTGGCGTGCTTTAATTTCTTTTCCAAGTTGATTTCAAATGCTAATATACCATGAATGAGACTATTTCATATGTCGTGATGCTCTATTTGAAACAATTTGGGAAAAGTGTGGTGTAAGAAATTTCATGTTGGGATGAACGATGTAGTTTTGATTGGATAGGAGATGGCCAATTTGTTATGCATTGTTTTCCTCTTAGGAGTGGGTGGATGAATTGCTAATTCGTGAATGAGAATGAGAGTAATATAAGTGAATTGCCTTTCTAATCAAGTTTAGTAGCCGGTGCCCCACGAAACATTGGGGAGGACGCCAAAAACGAGATTTAGAAATCATTTCACCTTTTTGCCTATATTGCGTTATTGCGTGTATGCAAATAATTAAAACAAAAAAAATAATAGAAAAGAAAAGGTGCATCGTCCTTCTAGTCTTGTCAAGTAGTCGCTGCCACACGAAACATTGGGGAGGACACGAAAGAGAAGATTTAGGGGAGTGCACAAAAACATAAAAAAAAGAAAGTTAAAAAAATGATGAAAAAAAGTATGAATAATTGAGTGAATAGCCAACATGAATTTTGTAAATCTCATTCCCCCACAACTTAGAGAAAAAAAATTTCTTTTGTATTGGCCATTTCCTTGAAGATTAGCATTTTTGACATCGTGATATCCCGACACATGTGATACGGGCTTATTGCCTCACTTTTCTTTGAATTGGATAGAAGAGTGTGTCATTCGTTATTTATTTTCATACATTGGTTATATTGACTTTGGGATCACTTGGAAATAACTTTTGGAATATGCCATGAGAATTTTGTGAGTTTGATGCACGTTTCCATTTTAATCCGAATGTATCGCTTGATTTGCTAGGGACTAGCAAATTGCTAGTTGAGGGGTGTGATTCGGGGTATAAATTTCTTATTTCTCCCCCCATTTCTGGGTATTTTATGTGTATATCGTATAAATTTTGGCGTTGATACGTGCGTTTTCGTGATATTGTGGATTATTAACGCCTAATATATTTTTATACATAAAATACGATTTCTATGGACTAATTTTAGCTCCTATTATTTTTCAGGTACTCCTGGAAATTTTTCAGATTTTCTAGAATTTTTCCAGAATTTTTTTGGTGCTTGGGGCTATTTTTGGTGAATTTTTGGAGCGACAATAGAATTTCTGGGAATTAAAACAAAGGAAAAAGGCTTACTGGGCCTTGAGGCCCGCGGCCCGCTTCTGAGCGGGCCGCAATGTGTTTATAAAATTTAAAAAATAAAAAATAAAAAAATAAAAAAAATAAAACGTTACATGCCCAGCGGGCCGGCCCGCCAGGCAATTTTTCGGAAAAAGAACGCACGGGGGGGCCCGCGCCCCCCCCCCCAATTCCGCCAACCAGCGGAAATTCGCACGGGGGGCGCGCGCCCCCCAAATCTCGCAGGCGCAGCAGAGGTTTTGTGGGGGGACGAAAAATTTAATCCCGCCCCCCGGTTTGCAAAGATATTATTTTTTGGCCCAGATTTTGCCTGGGCAAACAAAAAAACACAGAAATGAGCATGGACCTGGTTTTAATTGTGTTCTGTTTTTTTCCTTGGGCTGAACACGTTTTTTTGGGGGAGTTAGTTTTTTTGGAGCAGTTTTTTTAGGGCTTGCCTTGAGGGATTCTTTTTCAAGGAGAAATTTCTAGGGCTTGGAAGATCTTGGAGAAGGGGTGAAGCACAAGAAATAAGATCAAAGGAGAAGATCAAAAGGGGGTTCTCTTGTGCTTTAGCTTATATTTCCCATTTTTCTTGGTGAATTTTGTTACTTGTAAAAACATTTGGATGTTGAATTTTGAAATCTAGTATAGTGTTTTGTTCATCATGAGTGGCTAATTTTCTTGTGTGTGTTTATGGTGGAAGGGTGTATGTTGGGCCTATATGTTTCATTTCTAGCTTGATTTTAACCTCTTCTATGTGGATGAAAACATTGAGATAGTGTTGTTTTTTTGGAACCCTAGTGGGAAATCCAAAGAGAGGCTCATCCTAGTGGACCCTCTTTTTTGTGATCATTGTTGATTTTCTCATATGTTTCATTCACTATTTTTCGCACCCAACGTGTTCGATGAAATGCCACATTATCCGATCGCTCTCTCCTTAGTCGGATGAGGGATCGTAGTGATTTGAAATGAATTTATAAGCCCGACTACACCATGAAACCATGAACACTCACATTTTCTCACCTTTGTTGCTATCCTACATATTTCGTTGTTTGCACGCTTAAAGGTAGTGTGTTCTAAAAATTCACTCAACCAATCCTCACTCCAAATGGTGGTATTTCTCACACCGCTTAAGCTAATTGTGATCATTGTTGATTGTAAGCAAGTTGTCCCCGTGTTCGACCCTAGGCTCACTAGGATATTTACTACTTGGCGACCTCCTACACTTGGGAGTTAGCACGTGCAATCTTTTGTTCACGCCAAGTTTTTGTCCAAGGTATGCATACTTCAAATATTCCGGAAGTGGCTTTAGGGATCATTCCATCCTTTTGCATATATAGCGTCATCGCGTGTATGCAAATGTGCCGGTGTTTGCATTTATGGCGTTATCGCGTGAATGCAAAACATAAACATCAAAAACAAAAAAAAATAGAAAAGAAAAGAAAAGAAAAGAAAAATGAAAGTATATATGAAGGAATAATCAACATGAGTGATGCAATCTCATCTCCCACAACTTAGATGAATTTCTTTTGTTTTGGCCACTTTCATGAAAATTGGAAATTTTGACATCGTGATATTTTCCCGATACATGTGATACAGTGCTTATTTCCTTACTTTTCTTGAATTGGATTGAAGGGGGTGTCATTTGTTATCTACTTTCATACATTGGGTATATTAGCTTTGGAATCATTTGAAAATCCCATTTTGTGTATGCCATGATGACATCGTGAAGTTGGTGCATGCATTCAATTTTGTCCGAATATATCACATATTTTGCTAGGGACTAGCAAAAAGCTAGTTTGGGGGTGTGATTCAGGGTAAAAATTGTATATTTATCCCCCATTTCGGTGCTTTTTGTGTATGTATTAATCATATCTTAGCTTTGTTTCATACATATTTTTGATATCTCTTAAATTTGGATCTTATCGTTTACATATGCATAAAACACAATTTTTACAACTTATTACCATCTTCATCTTAGTCTCCTATTATTTTTCAGTCCAATTTCATGAAGTCTCGATTCCAACGCATATTTTTCCAGAATTTTTGGAGGTCGGAGCAATTTACTGCATTTTTTGGAAGACATGGTGATGGTGTTGAAAATTTCGGGTCTGGAAATTCAGCTTTTCCCCTCTTGTGCAGAATTCTGCTATCATTCTAGTATATATTCCGGCATAATGATATTTTTTTGTGATTGTACACTTTGTTACGGTTCCATCGCCGCCTGGAACACGTCATTCCGAGGTCGGATGATTTTTCTAGAATTTTCGCAAGACAGGGTGACGGTGCTGAAAATTTCTGCAACTTTGCCTCTCTTGTGAAGAATTCTGCTATCATTGCAGTGTATATCCTGGCCTAATGATATTTTTCTGTGATTGTACACTTTGTTACGGTTCCATCGCCGCCTAGAACACGTCAATCCGAGGTCGGATGATTTTTCTAGAATTGTCGCAAGACAGAGTGACGGTGCTGAAAATTTCTGCAGATTTTGGCATTGCTTGCGGGTTTGGGCCAGAATCCGACCCGTTTGACTTAAAAACAGACCCGATAAGATGTGCTTGAGTTATATTGCGAATTTGGGGGTTTTTTCAGCCCTAGTTCTTATTTTTAACTGAAATTAGAGAGCTTGGAGGACATGGGGGGAGGATGATGAAGCTTGGAGCTTGGAGGAGCATTTGGGGAGAGGAGTATTTCCATCTTGGAGTGACACTTGGGTGAAATTTCTCCAACTTTTTGTGTTTTGATTTAGGGTTTTGTATTGTAATTGGATGATTGATTTTGAGTAAAAACGTCTCCTTTTTCATTATGAATGTCTAAATCTCTCTTGTGTAATTGTGTTTGGTGATTGTTGGTTGCTTGGGTTGTGATTTTATCTCTAGCACATTTTATTTTCTAAATTGGTGGATGAAACCCTAGAAATTTGTTTATTGGAACCCTAAGGGGAAATCCAAGAAGAGGATTATCCTAACGGACCCTCTCTAATGTGCTTATTGATTACTCTTGAGTTTCATTCATTACTTATTGCACCCCACGTTCGATGAAATGCCGTATTTTCCGATTGGGCTCCCTTAGCCGGGAGATCAATTGAGTTATATTTGGGATGAATTCCCACGCCCACGGCCTCATTCACATGCACACCACATGAGCCCTCCTCGTTGCTTGTCGATTCGGCTCTCTACCCCTAGTGCTTAGGTTAGGATTTTAGATTTCACCACACTATTTTCCCACTCATCCACCGTTAATTGAGGTGGTTGTTTCACGCTCTATTTTTCTTTATCGATCAAACTTGTGAATATAGAACGACTTGTCCCTGTGATCCGACCCGGTACTCACCGGTAATTTTTATATTGCATTGACACTCCTACGCTTGGGAGTGGAAGGCGTGCACTTGCGCGTTTTCCGAGTCAACCATGGAGCCCGAGCTTGAGGAGGTTGTTATGGCGGGGGGTTCAAGGCACTATCATTATTAGCATAGAAAAAACCCGGATGGTTTCTAGCGGCCGGGTTGGCCCAATATCCGGAATTTCCCGCAACATACTGAATTTGCTCCAAAGCTCCTTCTCCATGCTCTCCTCCTACATACATGGCTTGGGATTGGTCTTGCCAATCACTCATATGGTTTGTCGGTGCGGATGTAGAAGGAGCTCCATGTGGCTCGGTAATGTATTTCTCCAATCACTCCACTACTTTGTGGAGAGAGTCAAATTTGCTAGCAAGCTCCGCCACGGCCTTGGCCTCATAAATACTCGTGGGCTTCAAGGAGGACGAAGAATGTCCTCGCTCGTCGCCCCACTGTTGGTTGTTGGAGGCCATCTCCTCTAGCAAGGCCGTAGCTTCATCGGGGGTCTTTGACAAAATGGCTCCGTTGGCGGTAGCATCAATAATCTGTTTTGTGCCCGGTTGAAGTCCATTGTAGAAACTGTGGACAAGCTCCCAATCCTCTATGCTGTGATCGGGGCATTGATGCTGCAAGTCCTTGAAGCGCTCCCAAGCCTCATAGAGAGTCTCCTACGGTCCTTGCTTGAAGGACATGCGAGCACGTCTTATCTTCACCGTCTTGGAGGGCGGGTAAAATTTGTCGACAAAGACACTCGCCAATTCATCCCAAGTAGTGAAGATTCCTTCAGCCTGCGTCCTCAACCAATATAAAACTTTGTCCTTGAGTGAGAAGGGGAAGAGGCGCAGTCTGATAGCATCTATAAAGACGCCCGGCATTTGGAAGGTGGCACATTTTGATAAAAAGAGCAGGATGTGGTAATGAGGGTTTTCATGGGAATTCCCATGAAAAGGGTCTTGCTGCATCAGAACTACCAATCCAGTCTTCAACTCGAAATTTTTGTCGGCCGCCAACTCTGGCATAGCTATGGACGAGGTCGTGGACGAATTCTTAGGCCGAAGCCTATCTCTAATGGAAATGATCCTCGCCATTCGCGCCGCCAATTCTTCGGCTGTCTCAGGATGGGTCATAAAGTTCCCTTCCGTATCGAGTCTCCTCTCCGCTCTGGTTCTCCTCAATGTATGTTCGATCTCCGGATCGTATAGTATTTCTTCGGGGTCCGCTGTGGATCTCGTGTACATGCAAGGAAAAACAGAGTTTCAAAGAAATAGTTAGCACAAAGGAAGGGTAAAATAAAAATAGAAATAATAAAACAAAAAGAAAAATAGCTAGGTAGGTAGAATCAAACACTATCGCCTCCCCGGCAAGGGCGCCAAAAACTTGATCGCGCCCCGGATGCACACCCGGGATGTGACTCGTTGGTCTTACCGCAAGCACACGGTGTAGCGGTGAGCGGGTATCGAACACAAGGAGGGCAAATGACGGTGTCTTCTTCGATTCACCTGGCTATAAGAACAGTCGAGAAATATTCGCAATAAAGCGGTCACAGTCGTTCAATTGTATAAAGAAAATATCAAATTAATAAAAACGCCTAGGGATAGGGAATCCCTGCTACAAACCGTATCTCGTCATTGTGATTCGTAGGTTTCACAATCGCTAGACTTGAAATTCAAGTGAACTAGTTGCAACTAAATGTAGAACCAAGCTCACGCTCTCGCGCTATTGCCGGTCTATAGCAAACCTAAGGTGGGGTCCAATCTCTTGCAAACCCTAACCTAGGCAAGCTAGCGTGAAGAACAACATCATCGTTCAATCGTATCTCGAGCCCACTCTCGTGCAAACTCGAGCTACGACCTAGGTTGGGATAGTTCCTACCCGTCCAATCTCTTGCAAACGGGTATTGGTATAGAATTGCAATCGAAAACCCTAGTTTCGGTCCAATCTCTTGCAAACCAATTCCAGAGAAACCCAATTGTAACCCAATTCGAATTTCTAGGGCTTCCTATCGAGTTGGGATCCAATCTCTTGCAAATCCCAATCGGTATGAATCCCTAGCTATTCGTATTAAATCAATCCCAAACTAACCCTAATCAATTCTAGCAAGAATTTCATCAATCCATCACAAATTAGAAATAGGGTTCGTAGGCTTCATCCCTACGCCCTAAGACGATAAAACTACTCACAATTCATAACGCAAATCATTAGAAATTCAATAATAAAAACAATAGAATTCATTGCAATAGACAATATATCAATAAAAATGAGGTTTTTGATAGAAATAGAGACAAACCAATGAAGATTCAATAGCATCCAACAAAATAGAACTTTTTATCTCCCTCAAAAAGAACTAAATCTAATCTCCTAAAAAGTAATCAAAAAAGGCTGCCAAAAGTATGAGAAAAAACCTGCCAAAAGCCCCCTAAACTAGGTTAAAAATTGGGGTTAAATACCCCCCAAAATCGCCCAAAAAACTGTGACAAAATTGCCCCTGCGCAGCTTGAAAATCGCAATTTACGCTACAGGCAGCGCGGCTCACTCGGCCGAGTGACAAATGTCACTCGGCCGAGTGACGGACCCTGACGGATTCCAGTAAGTCTGGACTTTTGGGGGTCGTCTCCTCAGGAGTCACTCGGCCGAGTGACTTTCTTCACTCGGCCGAAGGGATTTCTTCACTCGGCCAAGTCGGAACTCGGGCTGACTGACAGATTACAGTAAGTTCGTGTTTTCTTTTACCGTCGTTCTGATGCCACTCGGGCGAGTGGTGTCTCCGTGCTCGGCCGAGTGGACTGGTGATGCTCGGCCGAGTGCACGCTGATACTCAATCTGTTGCGTGTCCGATCTGGCCGACCGAGCGGGATGTCGATGCTCGGCCGAGTGACTCCTTCACTCGGCCGAGTGGCATGCTGAAAATACCCAATCTTCGTATTTTTGATTCCTCGTCGCTCCTGCGACGTTCTTTCTTCTTCCACTCCTCTCCAATCGCAGAATTCCCCTCAAAAGAGTCACGGGTGACACTCCGAAGTATGCGCATCTCAGAATCACTCCAAATCGCTCCAAATCTTTATGATGTGCCCAATCTTTATGATGTGCCCTCTCAGTATCCACCAAATTTTACTATTATTGGGTAGCCAGCTATGCATTATGATGTGCCCTCTAGTGTAGCACTTGGGTAGTTTTGCATGCTTCATAGCAAATTAGCTATGTATCTACCCCTACAAGGTGTTGAATGCTTCCACTGTCTTGTAACCAGGAGGTGGGGTGATTATGGAGGTGTTGGTGGATCAGATTGCTCACTATCATTTTTCTATCGCTCATGATTATGGCCGGCGTGCTCGGTGCTCCTATCCATTTGCATGAGCCCTTCATGGAAAATCAGTTCGCTATATATGATGACATCGAGTTTCACAAACAACGTCAATGATGTCATATTGTGCAACTGGACTCAGGTGGACTATCTCTCGAGCTGTCGTTAGTCACATTATCTACACATTATAACGGCCAAGAGCATTAACTGGTCGAACCTGGACATGGCCATCATTTTTTTACTCCTTTGGCGCTCAAATGAGAACGTAAGAAGGGATATATGTGTTACAGATAAAATATGCTCAGCCCGCCTACATCCCAAAGTTCCGTAATTGAATGGGTCAACTCCCACCTTGCTCACAAGGAGTCATCAATGGTGGGCCGTTAATTTTCCATTACACGCCATCAATTCGCCATTAACGGTGGTCAGTTAATGTGCCATTACGCACCATTAATGGCGGGCCATTATTCGCCATCAATGGCAGGCCGTCAAAGTGCCATTATGCACCATCAATAGTGGGCTGTTATTCACCATCAATGACATGGAATTAGGGCAGCTCCCTATAAACAAATGTTGGAACAACAAGGAAAGGAGGTCGGAGGATCTTCTTCCACACTGGACCGGAGATCTTCTTCGAGACTATACATGGAGGTCTTCTGCGAGGAATGTGAGCAAGATCTTCTTCTTCTTCTTCATCCTCCGGATCGTCCTGATATGATCACCTACAACAGTTAGGTCGGATCCCACATCCGACCTCAGGTATTCACTAAACAGTATATCCTCTGGCCTAACTATTTTCTATCTTAGCTCAGCGACAACTACTGACGATCACCCAACAGATCGGCCATAGTTGTCACGAGTCATCTTGAGTCTCTTACTGACTTATGCATCTGAGGGGCTTAGGCCAGACCCCAGCTTACAGGTCGGAGTCCATAGCTCGGAGGTTGAAACTCGGCGATAGCCCGGATCCGGCTTGGGGATAGCTTGATATTTCCGATGATAGCTCGGACTAAGATAGCTCGGCCAAAATCTATCCAACCCAGGGCTAGCTTGTCCAGTCTTCCTACAACCACCGTCATCTGCCGACCTCAGCTGCTGCTACATCATCTCCACCATCATCATCTCTGCATAATCCTTCATTATTAAGGGGCCAAAAAAATACCCCCCAACAATTGGCACAGTCTATGGGAACGAGTTGAACACCTATGTCAGTATCCACATCTTCACTAACATTGGCACATTCCGCCATCTTTTACCCTACCTTTTTGATTTTTTCCGTTTCAAAGAAGGTTATATTATATTTAACTAGGCTAACAATATTGTTGACAATTGCACTAGCATTTGTTCCGCCTTCTCCCTGCTTTACATTCACTAAAGTGTGCATGCTTATGGCTCAGCATAAAGAGCCACACGAGCCGACTTAAATTTGAAGGCTGCCCGGTGATAGCTTGGCCTAGCCAGGCACATGATCAATGATACAAGCTTATCCATCCTTGGGATGCAAAAGCATCGACAGAGCTCATCCATTGGTCAAACCTTGATGCCCCAGCTCGGCTCACCTGTTGGTCTGACCGTAATATCCCAGCACGGCTTCCACTGGTCTGACCTCAGCCCTGTAGCTCTGCTCCCCCGCTGGTCAAACCTCGGTAGGCGAGCACAAATCATTCCACTGATCTGACCTCGGCACAGTAGCTCGGCTCTCCCGCTGGTCAACCCTCGGTAGGCGAGCACAGCTCATTCTACTGGTTAGAACCTCGGCATCCCAGCTCAGCTCTCCGGCTGGTCAAACCTGGGTAGGCGAGCATAGCTCATTCTGCTGGTTTGACCTCGACACCGTAGTTCAGCTCTCCCGCTGGTCAAACCTCGGTAGGCGAGCACAGCTCATTCTGATGGTTAGAACCTCGGCATCCCAGCTCGGCTCTTTGGCTGGTCAAACCTCGGTAGGCGAGCACAGCTCATTCCGCTGGTCTGACCTCGGCACCGTAGCTCGGCTCTCCCGCCGGTCAAACCTCGTTATGCGAGCATAGCTCATTCCACTGGCTAGAACCTCGGCATCCCAGCTCGGCTGTATGGCTGGTCAAACCTTGGTAGGCGAGCACAACTCATTCCGCTGGTTAGAACCTCGGCATCCCAGCTCAGCTCGCCCCTTGGTCCGACCTCGGTACCCTTGCTCGAATTTCCACTGGCTCGACCTTGGTATCCTAGCTCAGCCCTTCAGTTTGTTTGACCTCGGTGATATGTCTCAGCCGACAACAAAAGCCCTTGACTGAAGAGAGCGACCCGGTCTATATTGCGACTAAACTATTGGTGGGACTCCTCATTTATGGCAGCGACGAGGATACAGCCCACCTAATCGGGGCTTCCTCAGGAGATTGAAGACCCCGATGTGATCGATCAGATTACATCACCCAACCTCAACTATCACAACAGTTCAACAGTTGAGCTCGAGAGATGGGGGCAAATGTTACAGATAAAATATGCTCAACCGGCCTACATCTCAAAGTTCTGTAGTTGAATGGGTCAACTCCCACCTCGCTTATAAGGAGACATCAATGGCGGGCCGTTAATGTGCCATTACGTGCCATCAATGACGGGCCATTATCTGCCATCAATGGCGGGCAGTTATTGTGCCATTACGCGCCATCAATGGTGGGCAGTTAATGTGCCATTACGCGCCATCAATGGTGGGCAGTTAATGTGCCATTACGCACCATCAATGGCGGGCCGTTATTCGCCATCAATGACATGGAATTAGGGCCAGCTCCCTATAAAAAACGTGGGAACAACAAGGAAAGGAGGTCGGAGGATCTTCTTCCACACTGGACCGGAGATCTTCTTTAAAACTAGACATGGAGGTCTTCTGCGAGGAATGGGGGCAAGATCTTCTTCTTCCTCCTTATCCTCCGGATCGTCCTGATATGATCACCTGCAACAGTTAGGTCGGATCCCACATCCGACCTCAGGTATTCACTAAACAGGATCTCCTCTGAACTAACTATTTCCTCTCTTAGCTCGGCGACAACTACTGACGATCTTCCAACAGGTCGGCCATAGTTGTCACGAGTCATCTTGAGTCTCTTACTGACTTAAGCATCTGAGGGGCTTAGGCCGGACCCCAGGTCTGGCCCACCCTCACGAGTTATTCATGTTGCAGACAGCTTATAGGTCGGAGTCCATAGCTCGGAGGTTGGAACACGGCGATAGCTCGGATCTGGCTTGGGGGATAGCTTGATATTGCCGGCGGTAGCTCGGACTAAGATAGCTCGGCCAAAATCTCTCCAACCCAGGGGGCTTGCTCGCCTAGTCTTCCTACAACCGCCGTCATCTGCCGACCTCAGCTGCTGCTACGTCATCTCCACCATCATCGTCAATGCACGATCCTTCATTATTGGGGGGGCCAAAAAATACCCCCTCAACAATATGAAATATGCAAGTAAAGAAATAAAGTTTAAAAATATAAATGAGCTCACCATCTACCAAACGGGAATGCTTTATATAATTCATTTTAGTAATTTGACTTTTTATAAGTGGGCTCTCCATCTTTTAAGCCAGGCCTCAATGTTCTTGCTATGCTTCATGGGGCGGTTGGGACCTTAACTGTTGTAGACATATGAGCTCCTAGTCCTAGCTAGTTTGGTGGTACATGACAAGTAACCAAATCTTCATTGGGTCAATTTATCGTAATTTATTTAAGTTTTAAATAAAAGTATAAATATAACTTGAGCCCACTTCGTCAAAAGCTAAGGGGCTGTTCTTTTGCGTTTATGTGTGTGTTGAAGTGGTGAGATTCCACTATTCATGACACTATTCACTCACTTCAACAGCCACTTTAACACAATGTGTTCTTTTGGGCTGGATTATTTCGTCGCTGATCTCGCATACGTGGCAGCTAGATTCCAACAAATGTAGAAGCTGGAAATTGTTGTGATTACGTGTGTTGAAATGGAGAGTGGGGCCCACCTCTCTCTATCTCTCTCTACCCCTCTCTCTATCTCTCTCTAATATTCACAACAACATTCACAACCCACTTCAACACAAAAAAAACACAATAAAGTTGTGTGGACCCCACAAAAAATTCCAACATCCACATTCACAACCCCACTTTCATCCAAAAAAACACAATACTCTACTTTCCCAACACTATTCACCCATTCCAACAAACACAAATACAATCGCAAAAGAACAGGCCCTAAAGAAAACTCAAAAAGTCTGGCAGGCCAAGTCAATGTGCAAAATAGGCTGTGGCCTGTGAGTGACAGTAAACGTCCTTTTTACTGGTCAAACTTGAGTCAAACCGTAAGGCATACGTTTAATATCATGGCAAAGACATCATGATAACTGCTACATTAGGTGAGCAAGACTATATGCACCCCTAGCACAGGGTGCCTGCAATGATTATTAGCCAAAAAAAGTAAAAATCAATTAATAGAAGCTATGAAGTGATATAAGTTATGATATAGTTTCTTTTTTTAGCATACAATCATTGTATACATCCCTATGTATAGAGGTGTATATAGCAATTCTCAATCAGGGATCTACTTCCTTCCTTTTTACGATGTCCAGAGTAAGGAAGTCAAAAATAACTGTTGGTCAAAATCAAGGGCAATCTCCAAATGCCTTCCACGCTGCAAACTGCTACAGTTACCGCACGAATTACCGATCGCTTAATTTAGGGCGTGTTCTTTTGCACGATTCCGCGAGAATCTCGTCTGGGGCTGCACTGTTCACCCTCTGACACTCGCTTTCCTCCCTCAATTTTCCGCGGGCTGTTCTTTTCTCACCAAATTCCGCCGCTCGGAAAGGCCGACGTGGCCGTGGCAGGGTTCTCGCTGGCTTGGGGTTTTCCTCTCGTTTCACTGCGATTACAAGCGATTCCTTGCGCTTGTGGGGCCCTCTCGTGTGTGATCACCTTCAATGCTTGTCGTTTTGCTCCATCTGCCTCCTTCAGCCTGCTGCCTTTGCTCCTTCGCCCCATGTACCTTCTGCCTTGATTGTGAAGGTTAACCTTACATAGGTTCACCACATCCTACATTCCAACTTTCCAACTCCTACCTTCTTTAGGGCCTGTTCTTTTGTCCGAATGAAGCTGAGATTCCGCAAAAAACCCTACTATTCCCATCCTATCACTTCTCTCTCGTCTGTGTTTCTTCCTCTTGTTCTTTTGCACAAAAAATCGGAATGGTGAGAATGCCGACGTAACAGCCAATAATGGGTTGTGAGGCATCCGCGCAAAATGGCATGGATTACGGAGGATTCCAGGCTGCGTGGGCCACCCTTCTCCCCCGCAGCCATTCACAAGTTTTTTTTAATTCATAAATAAACACCCAGTTTAATAATAATTAATTAATTATTTTAACAAAAGTGGACCCCATATCTCACTTTCTATCTTAACTTTTAAACCCAAAAGAACACACATACACAAGAAAGTTACTGTAGCCCATACAACTAATTTTCAAACCCAAATTTCTCTCTCATCAGATTCCACACTTCTCAACTTTCCCAATTTATACTTTCCTACAAAAGAACATGCCCTTAACCAAAAGAACACACTACACAAAGTCGGAACCACCTCAACTTTCCTATCCCACTTTCCTACAAAAAAACATACTACACAAGCATTTCTCTCTCATCAGATTCCTCGCTCCCTCAACTTCCCCCAATTTACTTTCCTACAAAAAGAACAGGCCCTTAGCCGATTTTAAAATTTAATTGCTAACAATAACAATAATAAAACTGCGATACGTTTCCCAAAGAGAGAATCCATATATTTCGTACACGAATCAAACAGATATATGCAAAGTCACCAGCGTTTCCTGTCAGAGGCATCAGCAGGCATCAGGCGTCGTCAGCCCATGGCGCTGCAGATGCCTGCTTTCCATGGCGCGCCCTCCAAAAACCGTCACAAATTCATCCACACAAGCAACGAGAGAAAAGTCACGGGCTTCTATTTTAAAGATACGAATTTCACCAGCTCTCCTCTTTCTCCACGCTCACAGCCAGACACACAGACACATATTCCCCTCCTCCAGGCCTCCTCCCTCGCACCAACCCCGAGGCCACCGGAACAACAAAAACAAAAACAAACCAAAACTCACCCCCGGCCCAGATCTCCACTCCAACAAAAAAAAGGGCAAGGGATGGGAGATGGGTGCGTGGAGGGCGGCGGTGGGAGCGAGCAGCGCAAGGCAGCGCCAGCGACGGCGCCGTTCTTGACAAAGACATACCAGCTGGTCGACGACCCCGCAACCGACCGCATTGTCTCGTGGGGCGGCGGCCCGACCTCGACCTTCGTCGTGTGGCGCCCCCCTGAGTTCGCCCGCGACCTCCTCCCCGCCTACTTCAAGCACAACAACTTCTCCAGCTTCGTCCGCCAGCTCAACACCTACGTCCGTACCCCCCCAACACAACCATATTGCGCTGACGAATAATTGAATCTTGACCGTTGATTATTTGCAGGGATTTAGGAAGGTGGTGCCGGAGCGGTGGGAGTTCGCCAACGAGTTCTTCAAGAAGGGGCAGAAGCGCCTCCTCAGCGAGATCCACCGCCGGAAGACCCCCTCGTTCTCCCCTCCTCCCCCTCCTTTCCCCCACCACCCCCATTCCCCCCCGCTGCTGCTGCTCGGCAATTTTGAATTGGATAGCGGCGTCGGCGTCGGCACGGCAGCCACGGCGTCGGAGCTGATGGAAGAGAACGGGAGGCTGAGGAGGAACAGTGCGGCACTGATGGCGGAGCTGGCCCACATGAGGAAGCTCTACAATGACATCATCTACTTCGTTCAGAACCACGTCCGGCCCGTGGCCCCCAGCCCCGCCGTGATCGGCGGCCCTTTCCCACCTCCGACAAAACATGGAGGGAAATTAGTGGATGGCTTCAACAGCTCCGGGAGCACCACTTCGAGCGGCTCCCTGAGCACCATTGCTGAAGAGCCATCGCCAATCAATTACAATAACAGTAATAGTATTAGTAATGACAATGGGGAGAGCGGTGCTAGAAAGGAGCCCAGGCTGTTTGGGGTGACTCTTCGAGATAGTAGTAGCAATGCTAGCAACAACAAGAGGGGTCGTCTCATTCTTCAACTACTTAATCAATAATCGCTTCTTTCTTCTTTCGGTGCTGTTCATGTTTTTTCGAAGTTACCATGGCTAGTGTGTACTGCTACTGCCGCCATGCATTGAAGGATGCTCGATGGGTTTTGGGCTATTTTCGTGTCTTGTGTGTGCTTCAATATAACTCGAGCTTGAAGAGAAGCTAATAACCTTAGTGACATCATTTTACTGAAACTTTGGACTGTCTTTATTCTTCTGTGGTTGGGTGATGCTGATATCTGAACATGGCAGAGAGAGAGGAGAGTGAGAGAAGGGCTGTTCGCACGTGAAGACTGAAGGGAGAGAGGAGGAGTGGAAGCTCAGGTCCGGTTTCTTTTGGGGACTTTGGATGAGAAAGTGAATTATATTCACTGTTACGTGTCATTTCCTTCACTGTTCACTCGTTTTCTTTGTTTGCTTTTTTCTCGTCTGTTTCTTTCGGTGACTTCCGCTGCGAATCTTCTCGCCTCCGTGTTTTCGACGTGGAGATGCCAAATCCCTTGGCTGAACCCTGAAATCGCGCGGATTTTGCTGAGAATCCTCGATCTCGGGCCCACATGGTCAGAAAACATCTCCTCTCACCTTCGTTTGCGTGGGATTCAGTTGGTGGCGAAAAAAACCCTAGCTCTTCTTGAGGTTTCCGAGGGATTTGGGTGCCTCCTTTGCTACCTAGGGCTGATCTGAGGGTTGCTGGCTTTGATTTCTTGGTAGGCTCTGAAGAGGGTGTGCCTAGCTTGGTCGGTTCGCCGGTGAAGCTCAGAAACCCTAACTTCGGTCTTCAGGATCTCTAACAAATTTTGTGATATTTTCGAAGATGTATAATCTCTTAGGCTCTATCAAATTTGTTGTGATGCTGCCATGGGATCATATGGTAGCAGATCGTTGATGCCAGTTTGTTGTGCTTGTGTGCTTGCGGCTGTTTCTTATGCTTGATCTGTTGCAATTATCCGATTGCGTAGGCTATCGTATTTTTTTGATGAATGAAAAGACATGTGCAATCTAAAATATGCCCAATGATGGTAAAAAATGAGGAACGACTGAAGGGATTTTTTGTTACATACGTACACGTTGGATGGCCTGCTACGATGGTTCCATTTAAGCCCCATTTTGATGTTTACAATGTTAGGGCATGTCTCCTAGTTGGAGTTTGGGTTTTTGTTGTTGTTATGTATGGCTCATTTTATCAATTTTTGGGGCATGGCACCTAGTTTCTTGTAGCTGTTTTGGGATGTTATGGTCATGGATACTTGTTTCAGATTTATTTGTGCATGGCTCCTTGTTGCATTTTGTGTTGTTTTGATGCTCTTTTAGGGTCAGTGTATCAGATTTTTGGGGCATGTCTTCTAGTTGCAGTTTGGTTTTTGTTGTTGTTATGTATGTCTCATTTTATCAATTTTTGGGGTATGCCACCTAGCTTCTTGTAGCTGTGTTAGGATGTTATGGTCATGGATACTTGTTTCAGATTTATTTGTGCATGGCTCCTTGTTGCATTTTGTGTTGTTTTGATGCTCTTTTAGGGTCAGTGTATCAGATTTTTGGGGAGGGCACTACAAGCATGTCTTCTAGTTGCAGTTTGGTTTTTGTTGTTGTTATGTTTAGCTCGTTTTATAAATTTTTGGGGCATGGATCCTAACTCCTTGTTGCTGATATGGAATGGGATGGTCATGGATAATTGTATCAGATTTTTTGGGGCATGACTTCTTGTTGCATTATGTGTTTTTTGGTGCTCTTTTTAGGGGCTTTGTATCAGATTTTTGGTGCCTGTCTCCTTGTGTCAGTTTTGGTTTTTGTTGGTGTTTTGTTTGGATAATTTTATCACTTTGTGGGGCATGTCACCTAGCTCCTTGGTGCTGTTTGGGTTGTTATGGTCATGTAGACTTGTATCAGATTTTTTGGGCCATGGCTCTTTGTTACAATATGTGTTTTTTGGTGCTCTTTTTAGGGGTTTTGTATCAGATTTTTGGGGCATGTCTGCTTGTGACAGTTTTGGTTTTTTGTTGTTTTGTTTGGATATTTTTATCAATTTTTGGGGCATGACACCTAGCTCCTTGGTGCTGTTTGGGTTGTTATGGACATGTAGACTTGTATCAGATTTTTTGGGCCATGGCTCCTTGTTGCAATATGTGTTTTTTGGTGCTCTTTTTAGGGGCTTTGTATTAGATTTTTGGTGCATGTCTGCTTGTGTCAGTTTTGGTTTTTGTTGTTGTTTTGTTTGGATATTTTTATCAATTTTTGGGGCATGGCACCTAGCTCATTGGTGCTGTTTGGGTTGTTATGGATATGTAGACTTGTATCAGATTTTTTGGGCCATGGCTCCTTGTTGCAATATGTCTTTTTTGGTGCTCTTTTTAGGGGATATGTATCAGATTTTTGGGGCATGTCTGCTTGTGTCAGTTTTGGTTTTTGTTGTTGTTTTGTTTGGATATTTTTATCAATTTTTGGGGCATGGCACCTAGCTCCTTGGTGCTGTTTGGGTTGTTATGGTCATGTAGACTTGTATCAGATTTTATTGGTCATGGCTCATTGTTTCATTTTGTGTTTTTTTGTGCTCTGTTTAGGGTAAGTGTATCAGATTTTTGGGGCATGTCACCTTGTTGCAGTTTGGGTTTTTGTTGTTATGTTTGGTTCATTTTATAAATTTTTTGGGCTTGTCTCCTTGTTGCATTTATAGGGTGAAAAGGCAGGAGCAACGGCAAAGCAACCGCGTGTGTGACTATGATTACACATTATATCTGAGGGCCAATGATTTGGATATGCACAATTTTATATGATATGTGTTATTTATATGTACTATGTTATGTATATAATTAACATTAAATATATGTGTTATTCAATTAAGGGTGACATGGATACACAAGGAGACCATTCGGGTTGTGAGTTATGTACCGCTGCCGCTGCTGCAATAACGTTTGTCGTATTAGCCTTACAACTTCACAATTCCGATAGGCCCGACCCTATACACAGAGAGCCATCAGCTATGCGGGATCTGCATAGAAAATCCCACATGCGGAGAATTCTGTGGGGGTCTAAAAGTAGCTGTTTGCACTACCTACGAATGCGTAGACATGCTTTCATGAATCTTGCATCATTAATGCGCCAGCGTGATCTTCTCAAGGACACTATTCATGTATTCGTCGAGGAGCAGGTGGCCACGTTCCTGCATATGGTCGGGCACAAGGCAAAGAATATAGTCATGCAAGTGGATTTCATAAAGGGCGGAGGGACAGTTAGCTATTATTTTAACAAAGTGATGGCGGGACTATGTGCACTTCGGGATATGTTCGTGAAGCAAGCTTATAAAGTAATATTTGCTTACTAAGTCTGAACAATTTAGCATTGTTCCTTGATTATTGCATTATGTTTGGTGTGTTCAGTATGACAATATTTTCAGGCTTTGGCTTATCCTTTCAATGATTTACACTTCTGTATTTTTTACACCATTCGGTAGCATGGCTACAACGCTAAATTTCATAAAGGAGCCCAAGCATGGCTACAACACAAAAGGAAACTAATGGTGCTACGCACCCAACCTAAAACAGAAAACAAAATGGTGATATGCACTCAAACTAGAAAGCGACTAAACCTCCAAAGTCAGCAACTGATGAACCTCTAAGACTGATCCTCACTCGGGTCGTACTCCTGATCAGCAACGTACTCCTGCTCCAATTCCTCTAGTACCGGCTCTGGATCTACTAAACCTGTCTCGGTACCTGATGTACAAACACCAAGAGAAAGTGGTTGTACGTCAGGCGAAGTCTGCAAGTAAACGTGAGAAGACTACACTGCAAGGTGCATAACATTTTAAGGTTGACATTTTAAAGGTTGTTTACATGATTATGATGCAACAGCATGTCAGGTATGTATATGTGCAAGAAAGTAAAGATGACGCTGAAAAGTAAACGTGACGGGCAATATCCATAGCATGTGCTACTGGTACAAGACTAGTCTAGACGAGACAAGACAAGACAAGACAAGTGTGTGTCACGAAGGGTTCACGCCTTACGGTTTGAGTGGGATCAAACCCTCTCCTCGTGCGACTGCTCACCCCTACCCCAACCCAAGTGCACAAGACAAGGCATGACAAGGGATCACCTACTCACTCGATGAGTGCCCTATTCGCCCGCAAGCTTATACATTTCCAATCGTGACAAGGGATCACCCTCTCTAGCTTGGAAAGTGCCCTATTCGCCCGCATGCTTATCCATTTCCAATCGTGACAAGGGATCGCTCTCTCTAGCTTGAAGAGTGCCCTATTCGCCCACATGCTTATCTAATACATGACATGATATGACAAGACAAGAATTGATGAGAGTTACATGACATGACTGGATGAGAGTTGTTCTCTCTAGCTTGGAGAGTGCCATGTTCTTTCAAGAAGGGGCAGAAGCGCCTCCTCTGCGAGATCCACCGCCGGAAGACCCCCTCATTCTCCCCTCCTCCCCCTCCTTTCCCCCACCACCACCACCATTTCCCCCCGTTGCTGCTACTCGGCAATTTTGATAGCGGCGACGGCGGCGGCACGGCAGCCACGGCGTCGGAGCTAATGGAAGAGAACGGGAGGCTGAGGAGGAACAGTGCGGCACTGATGGCGGAGCTGGCCCACATGAGGAAGCTCTACAATGACATCATCTACTTCGTTCAGAACCACGTCCGGCCCGTGGCCCCCCAGCCCCGCCGTGGTCAGCGGCCCTTTCCCACCTCCGACAAAACATGGAGGGAAATTAGTGGATGGCTTCAACAGCTCCGGGAGCACCATTTCGAGCAGCTCCCTGAGCACCATTGCTGAAGAGCCATCGCCAATCAATTACAATAACAGTAATAGTAATGACAATGGGGAGAGCGGTGCTAGAAATGAGCCCAGGCTGTTTGGGGTGACTCTTTGAGATAGTAGTAGCAATGCTAGCAGCAACAAGAGGGCGCGTCTCCTTCTTCAGCTACTTAATCAATAATCGCTTCTTTCTTTTTTGGTTGGTGATCATGTTTTTCCGAAGTTACCATGGCTAGTGTGTACTGCTACTGCCGCCATTGAAGGATATGCTTGATGGGTTTTGGGTTATTTTCGTTTCTTGTGCTTTAATTTAACTCGAGCTTGAAGAAAAGCTAATAACCCTAGTGACATCATCTTACTGTAACTTTGGACTGTCTTTATTCTTCTGTGGTTGGGTGACGCTGATCTCTGAACATGGCAGAGAGAGATGTTGGATATTGGACTCCCCGGATTTGGTTTTGGATGATGAACAAACATAAATATAATATGAACTAACACTTTGTGAGCGCAGTTATGGAGATCGTCGCCAAATTCACATGAATATCAATTACGACGTCTCAAGACTTCTCAGAGCACGTGATCGTATGCCTAAAGCTTCGTTGAAGCTTATGGACCTATTTAGAAGTCATGAAGATTCGATTGAAGCTATTGAAGACGGTATCGTCAAGTTTAATTTATAGTCTTTAAGCTTCTTTCGTAGAATGTTAAGCCTTGAGTAGGTCTTACGTTTTAAATCTTCATAACGCTCATATCTTAGCTCTAGGATCTTAGTAGAAGTCCATACAATCCTTCCCGAAGCATCGCGCTTCAATTCGGGACTTCTTGTGCATGTTAGTTGGTTCAAGAAGAAGAACTGACCGACTAGATGGTGATCTAGTCGGTCAGCCAAGCTTCTTGGACCGACTAGTTCTTCTCAGTTAATTCATAGCTCTTTACTGTTTACAGTTAGTCGGTCTAAGTTGACTCACCGACCGACTAGTTTGTAAACTAGTCGGTCTGTGATGCTTCTGTGACCGACTAGTTGAGCTTTCCCTGTTCATGCACATTTGAGCTTGAGCTACTGTTTATCTTTAGTCGGTCTGTGCTCATTGATCGACCGACTAGTTGATGAACTAGTCGGTCAACTTTTCTTCTTAGACCGACTAGTTTAGTTTACTGTACATGCCAAATTTTTCACCATACTTACTGTTTATTGTTAGTCGGTCTATGTTCATTTGGTGACCGACTAGTTGGTGAATTAGTCGGTCAACATTTGTTCTTGGACCGACTAAGTCTAATTCTTTTCAGACTTCAGTTTTATCTGTTAGTCGGTCCACGTTGAGTAACCGACCGACTAGTTGTGAAACTAGTCGGTCAGCGACTCTTCTTAGACCGACTAGTTCCTTAGTCTGTACTTTGATCTTTTCTCAGTTTACTCATTAGTCGGTTCACGTTAATTGACCGACCGACTAGTTGATGAACTAGTCGGTCGGTGGTTGTTCTTTGACCGACTAGTTGGGTTCAGAAAAGAGCCGTTTCAGCTTTAATTGAAACGTTTTTCTCTCTCTCTCTCTCTTCTCTATCCTATATATACTTGATGGGCTGCATTCATTGCTGCCAAGGCTGATATTATTGCAAGTTTAGAGATCAAGAGAAATCATTCCAAGTGCATTCAAAGCTCATTCTTTCCATTCAATAATCTCTCCTCACTCTTACTTCCAAAGAGAGATTCATTGAGTGTGAAGCCTTCCAAGCCAAGTGCTTGATTCTAGGTCACCAACTTCCCCAAAGCTCTCCATCGCTGATCTACATCTTGAAGCTAGGGTTTGGTGCCACTTCTTCCCCAAAATCATCCTTGCCCTAATTCGTAAGCAATACTCAAGGCATAGGTATTTTGTTCGGTAAGAAGTTTTTCTTATTTCATTTCATATTTGATTTGTAAGATTCACTCTCGGTTGTGAGAGTGTGGTTGTGATCCCGGGTTGTGGGAGTCACAAATTACATTTTGTATGATTTGACTTGTGGAGGATTTTCACAAGTATTTCATAGTGGAAATCTTGAGTTAGGGTTTCTAACTCAAGTATCCGGAGGGGATCCGGGTGGTTGGGACGTAGGATCACCGGGAACAAGTCGGGGAGACTTGGGTGGATCCGAACCCAGTAACATATCTTGTTAGCATTGTTATTATTGTTGTTGTCATTCAATTTAAGCTTCCGCAAATTGATTTGGTAGTTGTTTGCATTATAATTAGGAATTATACTCCTTGTTATTTTTAAAGTACTATTCACCCCCCCTCTAGTACTTGTGCAGTAGCTTGTAGGGCATTACATTTGGTATCAGAGCCAGATACTTAGCTATGTCTGCCAACGACAACAAGACCGTGCGTCCACCTTCCAACTATGACACCTTCAGGAACCGTGAAGGAGCATCTTCGGTGATGGAAGGACATTCCTCTACTAGGCCTCCATTCTTCAACGGTACCAACTACGGGTACTGGAAATGCCGGATGGAGACCTTCCTCCGGAGTGCATCTCTATGGAGGACCACAATGAAGGAATACATCGAGCCCAAAGAAGAAGACTTTGAGAAATGGACAATCGCGGAGGTCGCCGGCGGAGGTAAGCAATGCCAAGGCAATGAACGCCTTGCAATGCGCGTTGGAGCCCGAGGACTTCAATAAGATATGCACATGTAAGAGTGCATATCAAATTTGGAATTCCCTCCTCATTCTTCATGAAGGGACGAGTAGGGTAAGAGACTCTAAACTCGTAGTTGTAAACAAAGATTACGAAATGTTTCATATGCAACAGGGCGAGAAGATGAAGGAATATTACGCTCGCTTCGTCGACATCATAAACGAGTTAGAGGCTCTCGGCAAATCCTACACCCAAAAGGAGAAGTGCTCGAAGCTTATCGAAGGACTTCCTTCTTCTTGGGAGAAACGTACCTTCGCCATCGAGGAAGGTAATGACATGAATAAGTACACCTTCAACTAATGGGTACTCTAATGTCATACGAGGTACGCAAGGATAGCAAGCTCAAATTGCAGGAAAAGATGAAGTCCTACCTAAAGCAAGACGAGCCAAAGAAGAAGGCCATCGCTTTCAAGGCTGCTCCATCCACATCCACATCAACCGATGATGAAGACTCGAAAAACGAGTTGGACTTGGAGTCCATGGCACTCATGGCCAAGAAGTTCAATCATTTCTTCCGAAAAGGTAACTATAAGAACAAAGCTAAATTTGGTTCTTCTAACGCCTCTTCCTCTCCTTTGTGTTTCAAGTGTAACAAGCCAGGACACATGAAAGCGGAGTGTCCTCTTAATAAGCAAAAGGAGAAGTGGAAGGCGCCAAAATTCGATAAGTCCAAGAAGTACAAAAAGGGGTACAAGAAGGGACTTGTCGGAGCAACATTCACCGACTCCGAGGATTCTTCAAGCGGAGAGTCGGACGATGAGCAAGTGGAGCAAGCGCACATGTGCTTCATGGCAAGAGAGGAGCGTGATCAAGGATCCTCCTCTTCCGATGATAGTGATGACGAAGGCAACGATGAGGTAACTATGGATGATCTTAGGAATGCTAACTCTCAATTATGGTCAAAATACACTAAATTAGTAAATAGATATACTAAGGTAAAAGATGACCTAGCTAGCATTCAAACCTCGCCTAAGACTATCATCACCAACAACGACACCGTTGTTGAAGAGTTGAGAAATGAGATTATTAATCTCAAATCTAAACTTGAACATGTTAGCATAGATGATCCGGAAGAACATAGGATAGCGGATTTAACTTCTCAAAACTCGACTTTGAGTATTGAGAACGAGAATCTTAAATCTCGTGTTTATGTGCTCACATCGCAAGTATCTACTTTAGATACTTCTATGCGTTCTCTCAAAGAGAAATATGAGAACACATTAGGCCGAATCAATAGATTCAATAAGGGTAAGGACCATTTGGATAAAATCCTAAGTGACTTACTTCCGGCCAATCACCACATTGGTTTGGGGTATACGATGGGATGTCCATCCAAATCGGCCACTACTTTTGTTAGGCCAACTTCCGGTGACTCTACGAGTGGTAGCAAACACTCTATTGGTAGTTCATCTACCAATGGTGCTTCCACCTCGTCCACGCCTTCTTTTGGAAAGAAACCCACTTTGGGTGGACCTCCAAAGAAGGGGCATGCTTATATGTACACCAATACCATGCCACGTAGGAACACACGTCCTACTCCACCATCTCACACATATGATGATTTTTATGCAACACATTCTCGAGCACGTGCACACCATGTGATGCACCCTCACGCACGTGTTCCCACACATGCATATGTTCACCCACAACATCATATGAATAATTCTCGTCGTGCACCATTCCATCATGTTCCTTATGCCTATCCACAACATGCATCATGTAGAAATCAACGTCAAATGCATGCACCCAATAGGATGATGGCTCCCAAGATTTTCACAATTTGGAGCCCAAAGGACACAAGCATGTACGAAAAACAATTGTATATGAATGCTTATTTTTCGGATGTTGTGCATAGTAGAAATTATGTGGGGAAGTCTAAGTCCAATTGGACTTGGCTTCCAAAGGTCTAATCTTTTGGACCCAATGACCTTGGGTACCATGATATGAAATTCTCTATCTCTAGGTACTCAAGGAAAAGAAAAAGAAAAGGAGCAACAAATTTAAATTTAGCTCCAAGGGAAATTGGATACTCGATAGCGGGTGTTCAAAACACATGACGGGTGACGCTAGTTTGCTCTCCGGAGTGGTTCCCATAGCAAATGGAAACCGCGTCGTATTTGGAGGCAACGAGAGCGGAACCATCATAGGTGTTGGTAAAGTGGGTAACCCATCTAAACCCTTAATTAGTGATGTTTATCTTGTTAATGGTTTAAATCATAATCTTATTTCAATAAGCCAACTTTGTGACAAAGGTTACAAAGTTAGCTTTGCGAAAGGATTGTGTCATATTTTAAGAAAAGATAATGATAAATTACTATTTTCCGGCACTCGTCATAAAGATATTTATATTTTGGATCTTCCTAAGTCTTATGAACAATGTCTCGTTGCCAACACAAGTGAACAACACTTATGGCATCGACGCTTTGGACATGTGAACTTTGGAACACTTTATAAGCTTTCAAAATTAAATTCCATTAAAGGTTTTCCGAAGCTTGTTTTTGAAAAGAAAAGTTTTTGTGATTGTTGTCAACGTGGCAAGCTTCCTAAATCTTCATTTAAACCTAAGAAAAGCATCTCTACGAAACGGCCACTAGAGATATTACATCTAGACTTATTTGGGCCAACTAGAGTTGCTTCATTAGGAAATGCTAGATATGGACTTGTCATCGTAGATGACTATTCGAGATTTACATGGGTATTTTCATTATGTAATAAAAATGAAGCTTTTGAAAACTTCACAATTTTTGTTAAGAAAGTACAAAATCTCTTAGGAACCACCATTGTCACTATTCGTAGTGATCATGGAGGTGAATTTGAGAATGAGTCTTTTGAGACATTTTGTGATGAAGTTGGTATTACTCACACCTTCTCTTTCCCTCGTGCACCTCCTCAAAATGGAGTAGTTGAGAGAAAGAATAGGACGCTAGTGGAGTGTGCTCGCACTATGCTTGATGATAGCCAACTTGGCCATCAATTTTGGGCGGAAGCGGTACACACCGCTTGCTATGTGTTTAATAGAATACTTTTGAGGCCCGGCACTAAACAAACTTGTTATGAATTGTTGTTTGGTAGGTTGCCTCAAGTTAAACATTTTCGTGTTTTTGGTTCGAAATGTTTTATTAAGAACACGTATGGTAGTTTGGACAAATTCGATCCAAGATCCGATGAGGGGATTTTTGTTGGATATTCTTCGCGTAGCAAAGCCTACCGGATATTCAACAAACGAACCTCAACGATCGAGGAGTCGCTTCATGTCTCGTTTAATGAAGGATTTGTTCCAACTAGAATTTCAAATGATAATGATTCTATGGATGTTTTATGTGATTCGTTTGATAATTCTAAGTCTAATAATTCTATTGATTCTATTGAGACTAACCCAACTAATGAAGTTGTTGAGAATGTTCCTAGTGATCAAGGTATTCCCAAACGGCTTCATACCATTCGTGACCATCCTCATGAGCAAGTCATTGGCAATATCTATGATAGTGTCAAGACGAGATCTCAAGTGAACTACTTCGCTCATTGTGCCTTTGCCTCCTCGATAGAGCCAAAGAATGTTAATGAAGCATGCGAAGATAGCGCTTGGATCTTAGCCATGGAGGAGGAGCTCATTCAATTCGAGAGAAATGAAGTTTGGGAGCTTGTTCCATTGCCATCGAAGAACCACACCGTCATAGGGACAAAGTGGATCTTCAAGAACAAAACCGACGAAAACCAAGTCGTCGTCCGGAATAAAGCTCGGTTAGTTGCTCAAGGCTATCGCCAAGAGGAAGGTATTGATTTCGAAGAATCCTTCGCTCCGGTAGCTAGATTAGAATCAATTAGATTATTATTGTCTTTTGCATGCCATAAGGATTTTAAATTATTTCAAATGGATGTTAAAAGTGCATTTTTAAACGGAGATGTCGTTGAGGAAGTTTACGTTTCTCAACCTCCGGGATTCATAAATGAAAAATTTCCAAATCATGTTTTTAAACTAAAGAAAGCACTTTACGGTTTGAGACAAGCTCCTCGAGCTTGGTATGATCGATTAAAGAATTTTTTTTTGGATTTGAATTTTAAAATGGGAGAAGCCGATTCTACACTTTTTGTTAAGCATGCGAATAATGATATAATTTTAGTTCAAATATATGTTGATGATATCATTTTCGGTGCTACTAACTTTGCTCTTTGCGAAGAGTTTTCTAATGTTATGAAGGAACAATTTGAGATGAGCCACATGGGTGAGCTCAAGTATTTCTTAGGTCTCCAAATTCGCCAAATGGACGATGCAATCTTCATCCACCAAACGAAGTACACAGTGGAGTTGCTAAAGCGATTTGGAATGGAAAGTGCCTCCGGGAAAAAGACTCCAATGAGCACAACTACGCATCTTGACAAGGATACGGGCGGTAAGGATGTAGACATTCGTCTATATCGAGATATGATAGGTAGTTTACTTTATCTTACCGCAAGTAGGCCCGATATTATGTTTGCCGTATGCGTATGTGCTCGTTATCAGTCTCAACCTAAGGAGTCTCACTTAGTAGCGGTAAAACGTATTTTCTGTTATCTAAGTTATACACTTGATTTTGGATTACTTTATCCAAAATCTAGCACGTATGAGTTAATCTCATATAGTGATGCCGATTATGCGGGATGCAAATCCGACAGGAAAAGTACTAGTGGCACTTGCCATTTTATAGGAAATTCCCTTGTCTCTTGGTTTTCCAAGAAGCAAAATTCCGTGTCACTTTCAACCACCGAGGCGGAATATATTGCCGCCGGTGCCGCGTGTGCTCAAGTTCTTTGGATGAGACACACACTTAAAGACTTTGGTATTAATTGTGATACTTGCCCTATCATGGTTGACAACCAAAGTGCAATATGTCTTTCCAAGAACCCGGTACACCATTCCCGATCAAAACACATAGATATCCGACACCACTTTTTAGATGATCATGTTGCTAAAAGGGACATCATTTTAGTGTACGTTGAAACCCAAAAGCAAATCACCGATATTTTCACGAAACCCCTAAAGGAGGACTCCTTTGTGCAGTTGCGTCGAGAATTGGGGATTATGGGTGAATCCGAGATATAGGATTCATGTTTCATTCAATAATCTTGCATGCTATTATATTTCGAAATATTTCAATCATGCTAGATTTATTGAATTTTTGGGAATTTTATGTGATATGTTTGAATTTATGATCGAATTCGTATTTCAATGTCGTATTTAAAATTTCGACGTTTTATGGGGTAGTTTAGATGATTATTGAGAGTTTTGCGATATATCGTCCAAGTGATTTGAGGAGAGAACTTGATTATCACTTTTTGGACTCTGTTAGTCGGTATCAGTTCAACCACCAACCGACTAGATGTTCATCTAGTCGGTTAGTAGGAGAACTTAGACCGACTAACTCAAGCTTATTGAGTTTCCTTTCCATCTTAAACTCTTTAGTCGGTTCTTGTTCAGTGACCGACCGACTAGATTTAGATCTAGTCGGTCAGTAAATGAACGCAGACCGACTAAATCTTGTCAGTAAATCTTGGATTCAGCCACTGTTTGCAACTAGTCGGTTCAAGCTCATTGACCGACCGACTAGATCGTGATCTAGTCGGTCAGTGCTTGAACTGTGACCGACTAGTTGTGCCAGGGGCTGTTTGGTCTTTTGCGATTTCGACCGACTTAATCTCGATTTATCCGACTCGTTTTCTTTCTAGTCGATCAAAAGCCTTTCTCCCTCAGCTCAAAACCCCGACCTCCCTCGAGACCCTTTGTCTTCCGGCCACTTTCCGGCCATTTCCGCCGTCGCCGTCCTCCGATCTTCGACCTAGGGTATCTCCTCTTCCTCCCTCTCCTATCTAGGGTTCGGTTTCAGCTCTAGGGTTAGGTTGTTCAGTTGATTTCATCTCCTAGGGTTTCGATTAGGGTTTTCTATTTCGACTAGGGTTTCTTCATTTCCGTTTGATTGTGTCGTGTTGTGCCGAGATTATGGCCCGAACACGTATCCCGATCACTCCGTCTAGCCCCTCGCCGATGACCGTAGAACAAAACCCTTCGGATCCCGAGCATCCAACCCCTCCGAAACGCCGTGCCAAGACCACCCAACCTTCGTCGTCTTCGCCTCCTCTCAAGAAGAAGAGGACGACGACCGCCAAGCCTAGAGCTCAACCCAAGCCCAAGCCTAAGCCCAAGGCCAAAGATATTGCCTCTCGTTCTTCATTCCATACTCCGACCGATTCCGATTCGGAGTATATCCCCGAGCCAGAGACTCATAGGGAACCCACTCCTCCTACTCATCCCGAGTCTAGCACCCACCCTCGTATGTCTACCCGTAAGCCTAAGGGAAAGGCTCCGATGCCGGTGGGCGGTGTCGATATTTCGTTGTGTCGCGATGACCCTATGTGTCTCGCGACGTATAACCGTATCGAACATTGCCCTCTGCTTCTGGAGCATTTCGTCCAGTTTAGCGACTTCATAGGGTTAGCTGATCTTCTCTCTTCGTCGGGTCTCCTCGATTACCTTCGATTTGACCCAAAGGCGAATCCTCACCCCTATCCTAGATTAGTAAAGCTTTTCTATGCGAATAGGATCCGGGGTCAATACGATCAGACCCACTCTGTTGAGACGACCATTTTGGGGACCCCTATAGTCCTCACAGCGGAAATCTTAGGAGAGATTTTGGGTATCTCTTCGTCTGGCCTCCTTCCCTCTGATATCTCGGTTGACGATATTTCTTCCCTCGATCAGACCATCCTTTCAGAGATTTTCCATCAGATCCCTCCTGCCATGATTGGCCTGCCATCTAAATCTTTCAAGCCGAATGCTTGGGTCCTAAATCTGATTCTGAAGTCGTGCTTGCTTCCCAAGTACGGCTCCTCATCTCTCCCGTCCCAGCCCTTTCTGAAGCTCATTTATGCTATCTTCATGGGGAGTTCGATTAATTGGGCTCGCATTATACTCGATAAGATTGATTCTTTCGAGTGTATTCGCAAGACCAATAAATCGGCTCATATCCCATTTCCTTGCTTATTGACCCTCGTATTTCGTCATTTTCGTGTCACGTTGCCTCGTGACGATGAGCGTCCTCTTGGTCCTCCCCTGAACGCGACGGCCGTCAAGAAATCTCTTGCGGCTCTTCGTCACGTTCAGAGGACGACACCTTCAGCGTCTGTCCCTGCCTCTGCCAGTGCCTCTGCTACTCCCTCTGCCACCCTGGATGAGGTCGTACGGTTACTTCGTCGTCACGAGTCTCGCTTGGCTCGTACCGATGAGGTAGTCTGCCGTATAGCTCGTCTGCTGGGTGTTGATGTTCATCCTTCCGTTTCTGAGGATGAGGAGTTAGATGACATGGCTGAGGAGGACGTTGAGGAGCTTTGTCGTGCTTCGACTCGTGCCCCCGAGGGCACTGCTGCTGGTGCTACCACTTCCGGTGATGCTGTTGCTGCTTCTTCTGCTGGTGCCCCCGAGAGCACACATGTTGCCGCCACTCCTGTGGTGGATACTCCGACTGGTGCTCCCGAGGCCACTACGGTTGCTGCTTCAGAGGTTGCCACTTCAGTCGTTCCTCCTGCTGATCTTCCGGACGTCTCTGTTGATCCAGTCACCTCTTCTGCTCCTGCTGTGCCTGCAGTTGCTTCTGGTCCTCCCGCTGCCTCTTGAGTTTCTCCGAGGCCTCTCCTGATACTCATTGGATGATATATCTTGTCGAGAGAGATGTTGGGTAGGATAGTGTGGGTGGCTGTGTCTTTTGGATCATTTTGATGTTCTTCTGGATGTCTGTGATGATGTATTTTGATATATGTGATGATGTATTTTTGTTGACACTCCGATATTTTGTCATTTCATGATGTATTTTTGTTGTATGTCGGTGATGTACTCTGCTTCATATTATATATATATATATATACATCGCAGTTGACATTTCATTATATTGTGCAATTTATAATTTTTAATGTCTCTTATGTTTGATTTCGTCGCTCGACGATAATAACTTGGTTTAATAGAAATTTCTTCTATGGAAACATAGAATTGTTTTCCATGCACTAAATTAACCAAGAAATGTTGATATTGGAGAGTATATTCCATAACTCAATCCGTTAAAAAGATTTGAGTATTGATGATTTCGTTTTACGATTTTTCGACTTTGGTATCATTGACACGCCTTGATTTTACTCGTATTTTTCTATTTGGTGTCACTTGAACTGTCGTCGTATTCTACGACTCCCGTGCTTTTAATTTGAGGCCATTGTTGTTGTCGTTGTTATCCTCTCGCTCTTTTTGCTTATGCCAAAGGGGGAGAGATATAATAATAACGATGTGCCAAATGAAAATTTAAAGCATTTTTCCAAGAATCTAAATTGTTGTGTTAGATTCAGGGGGAGTTAAGATATATAAATGGATTTTCAAATCCGATATTTCAATAACCTACGTTTGGTATTTCAATAATTCAATAACCGATTGTCATTTAATATACTTCACTCGTCTGCTTGATGCGTATTATTTTTGTCTAAATTGGAATTAACGTGTCATCAATGCAGGGGGAGTAAGTAAATTTCATTTGAATTATTATTTTTGATTATTATTTATGTTGGTTTGTCATCACCAAAAAGGGGGAGAATGTTGGATATTGGACTCCCCGGATTTGGTTTTGGATGATGAACAAACATAAATATAATATGAACTAACACTTTGTGAGCGCAGTTATGGAGATCGTCGCCAAATTCACATGAATATCAATTACGACGTCTCAAGACTTCTCAGAGCACGTGATCGTATGCCTAAAGCTTCGTTGAAGCTTATGGACCTATTTAGAAGTCATGAAGATTCGATTGAAGCTATTGAAGACGGTATCGTCAAGTTTAATTTATAGTCTTTAAGCTTCTTTCGTAGAATGTTAAGCCTTGAGTAGGTCTTACGTTTTAAATCTTCATAACGCTCATATCTTAGCTCTAGGATCTTAGTAGAAGTCCATACAATCCTTCCCGAAGCATCGCGCTTCAATTCGGGACTTCTTGTGCATGTTAGTTGGTTCAAGAAGAAGAACTGACCGACTAGATGGTGATCTAGTCGGTCAGCCAAGCTTCTTGGACCGACTAGTTCTTCTCAGTTAATTCATAGCTCTTTACTGTTTACAGTTAGTCGGTCTAAGTTGACTCACCGACCGACTAGTTTGTAAACTAGTCGGTCTGTGATGCTTCTGTGACCGACTAGTTGAGCTTTCCCTGTTCATGCACATTTGAGCTTGAGCTACTGTTTATCTTTAGTCGGTCTGTGCTCATTGATCGACCGACTAGTTGATGAACTAGTCGGTCAACTTTTCTTCTTAGACCGACTAGTTTAGTTTACTGTACATGCCAAATTTTTCACCATACTTACTGTTTATTGTTAGTCGGTCTATGTTCATTTGGTGACCGACTAGTTGGTGAATTAGTCGGTCAACATTTGTTCTTGGACCGACTAAGTCTAATTCTTCTCAGACTTCAGTTTTATCTGTTAGTCGGTCCACGTTGAGTAACCGACCGACTAGTTGTGAAACTAGTCGGTCAGCGACTCTTCTTAGACCGACTAGTTCCTTAGTCTGTACTTTGATCTTTTCTCAGTTTACTCATTAGTCGGTTCACGTTAATTGACCGACCGACTAGTTGATGAACTAGTCGGTCGGTGGTTGTTTTTTGACCGACTAGTTGGGTTCAGAAAAGAGCCGTTGGAGCTTTAATTGAAACGTTTTTCTCTCTCTCTCTTCTCTATCCTATATATACTTGATGGGCTGCATTCATTGCTGCCAAGGCTGATATTATTGCAAGTTTAGAGATCAAGAGAAATCATTCCAAGTGCATTCAAAGCTCATTCTTTCCATTCAATAATCTCTCCTCACTCTTACTTCCAAAGAGAGATTCATTGAGTGTGAAGCCTTCCAAGCCAAGTGCTTGATTCTAGGTCACCAACTTCCCCAAAGCTCTCCATCGCTGATCTACATCTTGGAGCTAGGGTTTGGTGCTACTTCTTCCCCAAAATCATCCTTGCCCTAATTCGTAAGCAATACTCAAGGCATAGGTATTTTGTTCGGTAAGAAGTTTTTCTTATTTCATTTCATATTTGATTTGTAAGATTCACTCTCGGTTGTGAGAGTGTGGTTGTGATCCCGGGTTGTGGGAGTCACAAATTACATTTTGTATGATTTGACTTGTGGAGGATTTTCACAAGTATTTCATAGTGGAAATCTTGAGTTAGGGTTTCTAACTCAAGTATCCGGAGGGGATCCGGGTGGTTGGGACGTAGGATCACCGGGAACAAGTCGGGGAGACTTGGGTGGATCCGAACCCAGTAACATATCTTGTTAGCATTGTTATTATTGTTGTTGTCATTCAATTTAAGCTTCCGCAAATTGATTTGGTAGTTGTTTGCATTATAATTAGGAATTATACTCCTTGTTATTTTTAAAGTACTATTCACCCCCCTCTAGTACTTGTGCAGTAGCTTGTAGGGCATTACAAGAGAGACGGAGAGGTAAGGGCCTGTTCTTTTGCAGGATTTATGTGGATTCTTCTTGCCTTTGGCACTGTTCACATTCTGACAGACGGATTCCTTGCGCACTTTCATTTGGGCTGTTCGTTTGGCGTTTGGGGGAGGGTGGGCTTTGTGCAGACGTGGCACCCATTTTTGGATTCCACAGGCTCAAACATAACCGGAGATTTTCGGGCCGATTACTAAGGAATCCCACTTTGGTGGGCCCCTCTCTCATTGCAGTTGACGCGCGCGAGTTATTTTTTTTTCGGTTTGTTTTCGTGCTGGCAAGTGATACAGCGTGGGTCCCACACCCTTAATTAATTATTTTAAGTGGACCCCGCGTAACTTTCTTTATCCAACTTACTTCAACCAAAAGAACACACTACACGGAGTGGGGTCCACCTCAACTTTCCAACTCCACAATCCAACCCCACTTTCTAACAAAAGAACACACTACACACCAATTTCTCTCTCATCAAATTCCACACTTCCTCAACTTTCCCAATTATATTTTCCAACAAAAGAACAGGCCCTAAGAAAAAAGGCTGTTGGCATGTGAAGACTGTTTTTTGGTTGAAAGTTGAAATGAGAAAGTTTGGAAAGTTTGGAATCTGAGGAGAGAGAAAATGGAGTTTTGTGTTATTTTGGATAGAAAGTTGTATGGAAATTGAGATTCGAAAAGTAAAGTGGGGTTGGGAAATTTTATTGTGTTCTTTTGATAGTAGAAAGTTGGAATGAAAAAGTGGAAAGTTGATGAGTTCGACGGGAGAGAGAGAGAGAGAGAGAGAGAGAGAGAGAGAGAGAGAGCGAGCGATGGGATAGTGGGACCCACAAATTTATGGAATCCCCAACTTTCCCAACAATTTTCATGGATTGCAAACTTTCCCAAAACCGGTCATTCGAACTGCCACGTAGGCGAACTTTCCAATTTGAATTTTCACGCAAAAGAACAGCATTTAGGAAAGTTGGGTGAGAAAGTACTGCTATAGTGCATAAATAGTAACATTCCCAACTTTTCCATTCACTTTCCATGCAAAAGAACAGCCCCTGAAGGGAGAGAGAGGGAGTGGAAGCCTGTCCGATGGTGTAACACTGTGAGATCTTTTGTTTTCAAGTTTTTGTGATTGCTCACAGGCGGGTTGCTACAGAGGCCATGTCCCTCTGACCGCAACTGTCCCAGATTCGGAAACTTATGTATTAAAAATATCCGGTCTCATTATTTAGGCCAATGCTCTATGCACCTCATGCAATGAGGTGCATGTACTATTTTTTATCCAAAATAAGTAATTTGTCACTTCAATAGTCTTAATCACACACTCTTTTTCCTTCAAATAGCAAAAAATTGCACAAACTGTTATATGCACCTCATTTCTTTAGGTGCATGTAGCAATTAGCATTATTTATCACATAATGGGTGTTTTCGAATGGATTTTCTGTCTTGGACAAAGAGACAGATATTAATCTTAAGAAATCTAATTTTAGGCTAGGATATTTTGAATGATGCTTTAAAAAAAATTTGGAGAAGAAATTTTGAATTGGTTGAATTTTCTTAAAAGAATATTCTGAATGCATGGTGACCTATAATCACGAATTATGGCTAGTTAGACTGTAATTTATATTTGAAAACTTAACGTGCATAAATTTGGATATACTTGTATTCAAAACTGTTTACCGAAATCACATAACTGTTTACCTGAAATCCAATCTTTATTTTTAATACGTGGTGCCAAGTTATTAGTTGATGAGCTAGTAGTTAGATGCACTAGTAGATATTAACATTATGTCCCTGTACAAACATTCACAAATGTTTTCGTTCTTATAAAGAAACTAACATTCATAGAAGTGCATGGCTCAATTCCGTGGACGGATACAAACTTCAACTTACGGAAAAGTTTTGGGTCCGACTTTATACACCAAACACTATTCGGTGTATGAAAAAATTTGCCTTTTTAGGCAAAAAAAAAGTCATATCCACTGTCACATCATTGGCATGGATGTTACTTTGCCTAAAAGGACAAAAGGCCTAAATACACCAAACATATTTCGGTGTATTTAGCAATAACCAAAGTTTTTAATACCTATAAACGGGTGGAAAAACAATATGTTTAAAAAGGTTTTTAATTATTCCCACAAAAATGCTGTGCACAGAATTCTAAGGGTGTAAAGGTACTTCCGCTTGGCCAACAACCTACAGATTTTCTGTGAGCGGTCGAGTCAAACAGCCCAAAAAATAAGGGAGGATAGCCACAACACCCGCCCTTTTTTCCTTTCCCACTATCTCTTTACTCTTTATCTACTCTCTCCAATTCCTCCGATTCACTAAGTCCACAGGCCCCTCACAACTCATTAGACACCCTCGATCTCACTTCATCTCTCTCCATCTCTATCTACTCACACAAGTCCTCTCTCCCCACATTCTTTCCTTTCCTCTCCCTCACTCTAGATACAGGGTGATCGCCCTACATGGAAAGGAGAGGAGGGGTAAAGAGATAGAGGGAGAGTCTCTCCCTCCCTTCTCATTTCCCTCCTCTCGTTCTATGGCGGTCAAACATTACCGTTAGGCTGCGACATCGATCTACCATCGTGTAGTTGGGGGGGATATTTTAGAATAAAATTAGATATAATTCTACTATAATAAAATTAGAATTATTTTGTGATATTATTATATGGTGGTGGTGGTGGTAGTTGTTATTATTGTTGTTGGTAGTGAAAATTTTCATTGGAGATAATCGTGGTGATATGTAGTGGTGGTGATGTTGTTAGTGAGTATGTGCATATATATGTTGTGTGTATGCTTAATCTTCGTCTAATTGTTATTCGAACTTCAAAAAATTGTAGAAAGGTAAGTACCAATTATTTGCTACCTTAAAGATAACCTATACCGAAGTAAAATGTAAGTTCAAATGCAAGCTTGTTAAAACCAATGAAAGAAAGTTATATGAATTAATTAAAATATCGTTTTAAATTATTGGTTAACTTGAAAAGAACAATATCATGGAAATTATGAAAGTATGTACTTCTTACTATTGTGCTAGCGTTTTATAATGAACACTGCATACAATTCAAGTCGTAATTTTTTTCCAGTAAATACTATATGTAATCCCCTTATGTACATACACATACAAATATGTTAATGGTTTTAAAGCCATCATGTTTGAGCCGTAAACTATTTCGTATGCACATGTGATATGGAGCATATAAATAAATATTTATTAGATTTGTCCAGTGTGAACATCTTAGGTATGCAAATGTATTACGTATACATGTATTTCTATGTATTTGTGTGTTCTTTCATTTCACAAGAGTTTCAACAACATTTTTATATTGTTCTACATGAACAAATATGGGAGGGATTAGAGTTGTATGTCTGTCATATTACAATGCGCTTGGAGAATAGCAGGTAGATGCTACTGAAATTTTCACAAAATAAAAATGCACATGAGCACTTAAAGATTCATGTAGAAGCTTCTTGATAAGTCATTCTAGCTATGACATTGTTCTCCAATAAGCACATGCACATTATCGCATGATATCCTCATATCGAATGGCTATAAGACCAGCCATTAACATCTCAATAATAAGGATCATTACACACTGGTCTATCTACATTAACAATGTCATGTCTTGATATTCTTATGACAAGAAACATTCTAGATTGTACTTAAACAGATTGATTAGGTCGCATTATCTTGACATCATCATAATCCCAATCTCCTCCGACAATCCAATGACTTTATCTATGCAAACATATACTAACATGCACAATTACTCTTTTGGCATTAAGAAACTACATAGATAAAGAGTACCAAATACCATACTATTATTTTGAACGAGATGTATCAATTACAATAATGGTCATAAATGCATATATTCCTAACAAAATTCACGCGGGCATTGCAATGGCCATTTGTCTCGAGCGTGTGAACCCGCCGTCTCCTCGATGATGCATGAAACTGATCTCTAATACATAGTAATGATGTGCAAATCAAAATAACCTCTCCTTTACTCAATAAAGCTAAGTGCATTCTATATTTTCAACGAAATATGTCAAGATAATCCACAAAAACTATGGACATGAATGCAGATCGTACATTGATATGCCTAACTCTTGAGAGGATATACCGTTTGTTTTCCGATGGCTCCGCCCCCAAGCCCCTACAAGGGTGTCGATGTTCCCCTTGCATGAGCGCTGCAAGGGATGCTATCCTCCTTGACCTTCATTTATAAAGGGGCATACCTTCAAAATCATCATAGCTCCATGAAGGGTCGTATCTGCAAAGTTTATCCTAAGTATTTGTTCAATGATAATTTTTTTAGTTCACATAATTAATAATATTGGTTAATAAGACCGAAAGAAGATAAAATTGGAGGAGGGCTCCTTACAAGATGCTTTATTACGGAGACAACCAATCGTGGAAATACTTCTCTTTTCTTGTTTAAAGCCGGTTGAAATACTTGGGCTGCTTAAGAAAAGTAATCAGACTTCAGAGCCACAGTCATGGAAAGAAGTGTTGAAATACAAGGGGTGGGGATCACACAATGTATCTTGCATCAATCTTTCCCTCCAATCTCTTTATCCCTCAAATTCAATCTTTTTGTATGGCTCTAGGGCTTGACATCAAAAGGCAACTGCCCTGCCATGAGTATAAATAAATCCTGGTCAAACTTTAAACAGACCTTTCCTCTCTTTTGTATCCATTGAGAGCAATCAATGCTATGGGGGCACTCAAGCCCTCATCACAGCCCTTAAGTATATCATTGTCACTTGGCAAGGGATTGGTCTACAGTCAACATGAATTTTAATTTGAAAGAAAGAGAAGGGGAGCTAGATGAAAGACAACTTCCCAAAGCATCAAGAAAAGACCAAGCATCTAATAATATGTCCTAGGCTTGGGTCCTAGGCTTGCAGCTAAATTTTACAAAACTGTTTTGAACTTTAAACAGATTACCAAGAATTATACTTTGAAGAAAATTGTTAAGATAATGATAACTCTATCTAGGAAGAACTCTGTAATTTTTGGCTAGATGCTTCAATTAATATTCTTCAAGAAATGGATCTCTCTTTTATAGGGGATGATGAGTTTTCTTAAATTTAGAAGTATGCTTGATCTTCTAATCATCTTTCAAATTTTCAATCCAATCTTCAATGATTTGATATGCTTCAATAATTTGGAAACTCCTCTTCAAATTAATTTTCAAATAGATTAGAAACTCCCCATAATTGATTTGAGTCAAACCTGGGTGTTTGACTGGTCAAACTGGTCAAATTAGGGCATAATTGATTTAAGTCAAACCTGGGTGTTTGACTGGTCAAATTAGGGTTACACATGAACTCTGATACTCGACACGTCCGTGTGCCAATTCGGCATGTCCGTGTTGTTTGAATTCTGGCCTCACTGTGAATTTCGCAAAGTCGGCACGACCGTGTCGTGATTTCACATGGCCATGTGGCCTCCTGCAGGAAACTTCATTGTTTACTGTGTAGTTTAAGACAAGGCCGTGTCAGCTTTAGCACCGCCGTATTGCAGGATACTGGAAGTTTTTGATGTTACTGTCTATTTTAAGGCACAGCCGTGTCAACTCTCGCACGTCCATGTTGCTTTGGCCTTTCTTGCACATGTCTGATTCTGATGTGCACATCCGTGCAGCTGATACGCACGGCCGTGCTACCTCTGGTTTTGCACATTTCATCGTCGATTGACCTCCGATTGACCTGAAACTTACTAGATAGACATATTAGATCCAAATGACTTGTTTGGCATCATAAAAATTGAGTTTTGGCCTCAGTTAAATGACTAAATTAGGCCAACACCTTTATCATTACATCTTCTAAGATCACATATCCTTGTTAGTTTCAATGTTTAGCTTTTTCCAATGTGGATGTATGCAAGCTAAGGGAATGATGCGATTTTTCCTTTTGTATTCTCCAATCTCATGGGCACATGGTAATTTATACATACATCGAACTAGACGATCACATAATTTTGCATCTACAACAATTGAATCTGACTGTAGTGCTTGATGTAGAATTTTCTTCAATGCATCCTTTGCCATAAATCTTGTCAACTCCTTGAAAAAGTGTCTCTTCATGCCATGCTACATTGTACTCTTAATTTCTCAAAAGAAGCCTTGATCTTTGTATGCTATAACTCCAGGAAATTGTGTATTATAGACAATGATGTGACAAAGCTACATGTCGATGAAACCAAGTGAAGCTTTGCATGCAGACTTTCTACTCTGTTGGTTGTGACATTCCCAAAATGCCAATTGTTATTAGTCCAAATCGACATGAACTGCTCCTTATACTTGTCTAATCATGATGTATTCACATAGCTTAAGTCATTTGGGTACGCCATGAAATTTTTCTCCAATGCATTTTGATGTTGCTTATACTCCTCCTTAGTCCATGATAGCACCAACAAATTCCAACTAGAAATAAATGCAAACTTCAAAATATTTATTGCAATTTGCCGACACATTTCTAGATATGTGCCATCTTCATAATTGCTTCTTCACGAAGGGAAATACTTTACTAATGGCATTCATGCGTGCAATCTCTCTATCTTTTAGAATTATTCGAGACATCGTGTATCATACAAGCAAAGAACTCAAATGCTCCAAAGCCTAAATGTAGCAATCCTTCCTTTGGGCCTCTATTTAACAAAATGCAATTAAGAATGCAATTTCAATTGAGATAACACCAACATTCTCCAATAATGAAAGATGGTATCTGTTTGTCTTATGAGTGCAGTCTATGATCAAAATATCTGAAAATGCCCATACTATCTCCACTGATTAGGAGGGGCCCAAAACAAACTCATAACTTACACAGTTCGATCCTTCCTCAAAAGAATGATATTTAATGTCATTCTTCTCACTCAAGCTCTTCAGTAGTTGTTGCATTTGAGATCTTTCAGTCATCTCCGTAACTTTTACCCTCTGTCATGCTTTGTATATGGTTTTAATTATGGTAACATTTTGCACATCGCGTTGCTTCAGTAATTTTAAAATTTTGCTTGGCCTCATCTTACCATGTGATATGTCTACCACTGTTTCTATATCTGAAACTTGTATCTTTCCATGTATAGGAAAGTCCCTCGAGGCACATTATGGCTGGGTGGTTGTGCATGCCACATAAGACTGTTAACATCCTCTCATCTTTATTGCCCACCATCTTAGCCTTCAATGAGAACATACATCGATATCTCTTGCTTCTAGTCATCTTCTTGGTCTTTTTCTTGTTATTCTTGAATTTGTGTCCACGATAGGTCCCACTTCTTTCACACACACACAAAGTACATGTGTGTGAGTCTACCACCATTGGTCCTTAAATTTGTAGCCCTTTTCACAATCACAAGCCAATTTTCACTTCTGATGTATGCTATCTAATTAAAAAGTGCATCTCTAGAAATTTGGTTGAGGGTGTAAACTCCTTTATAAAATCTATAAGAAAATCTAACCCAATGTTGTTGGATACAATATCTTGAATTTTACATTTACCATCAACTACCATAAATTTATGAAGGTCTATTACAGAAAAACAGATAGCAACTATTTCGTACCTCTATTTGCTATTCTTCATATATAGAACCCTCCATATTATAAATTTCTTTCTCCATCTAAGTACGGTTCTTTGTCATACGTTGGCAACGACTTCAAAATTTTCACTCAATACCTACTGTACATGCATCGATGTTATAAACAAATTTCATATTAAACATTCCCTCAATTTAAACTCATAATATTATACCATTGCTATTGCTTCTTATTTATAGTGATATGTCCCCAAATCAACACCATTTTACCGATATTTGAAAAAAGTTTATGTGCACATTTAAGCAATAATTTGGCAAAAAAATTTCCCAACTATTTTTTTCTCACTAATTCTTTCTCAACTAAAATGTCATGCACATGATGTTGTCGCCTAATTCATTTTTAACCCCAAAAAACATTCGAAACATTACTTACCGACTGCATGATGATCCAAATCGCTTTTCCTTTTCACAATTTTAGCCTTAAATCATTGGATCTCTCTTTATAACTTCGGTTTATCTAAAAAAATCCTTTGATCTCTAAAATTCATTGGATTCTTTCAAAAAATTGAATTTAGCAGAAACATGTGTGCGCTTAGCAACTAGGTCGATGCACTTTGAGCAAATTTCGCCAACTTGTTAGATTTACGCACGTTGAGCAAAAATGTCTGTGAACTGAGTAATTTTGAGGCGCTCTGGAAATAAAAAGGTATATGAACTAAGCAATGGTATGTGAATTGAGCAATTCTAAGGGTATTTTCAGGGGTTTAAAATGTATTTTATTTTATTTCTCTAAAAATTAAGTGATTTGTGAACTGAGCAACAAGGTCTGTTCACATAGCAATTCTCTCATGACACATTAGAAACCATAACTGAGCGGCAAATCACTCGCCAATCCTCCACCAGTTCACCTCCACAGAATCCTCAACCTCTCACTTCACGGTCTATTTCACCCTTCCCTACTTCCCTCATTCTCTTGTCACAAATGCAAGAAGAATAATGCCAGAATTAGATCGACGACATTATTAAGGGCCTGTTCTTTTTCTGAGAAATGTGTTTTTGAGAAAGTTGTGAATAGTGTTTAGGGGTTGGAATCTTGGGGTGAGAAAAGTCGTTGTTTGTGTTTTTTGTTGGAAATGAGGTTGGAAAGTGGGGTTGAGAATTTTTTGAGGGGCCCCACCCAACTTTCATGTGTTTTTTGTTAAGAAAGTTGGAGGAGAAAGTTTGATGTGGGTCCATGGGTTAAAAATTAATATTGTTAATCTAATTGTTTTTAAACTAAATTTATTACTAAACTAACATAATTTTACGTTAATTATATAAATAATTATTATTATTATTTTCAGATCAACTAAATTATTTTATTAATTAAACTAATTAATTAACTAAATGATTAACGTAAACCCTCTCTCTCTCTCTGATCGGAGGCAATCGGAGCTGATCGGAGGGATGTTTGGCGTCGGGGAAGCTGACGCGTCAGATTGACGGGCTCCAACAGCTAAGGCACGACAGCAGTAGCTCAATGACAGCATCTCAAGTGGCTAGGGCACGACGGCAGCAGCTCGAGGGCTCGACGGGCTCTGATGGCTAGGGCATGCGGCTAGGGTACGTCGGCATCAGATCAAACGAGATCTCAGGCTCAATTTTGGGTTGGCGACAACGACGATGAGTGGGGGTTCTCTCGAGTTCTTGAGATCAGCTCGAGGTTCTCAGAGCAGCTCGATGTTCTCTCGAGTTGGTGACGGTGGCTGTTGGCGACGACAGGAGGCAGTGGTGGAGAGAGAGAGGAGAGCGGAGGGGTTTCGGACGTTGTGCTTATGCGAGAGAGAGGAGAGAGATGAGAGTGGGGTCCAGTCTGCACAGATGATTACATTCTCGAGCAAAATCTGCGGAATTTCCAAGGAGTTCGCTCGAAGAAAGTCCGCCTCCACCTCGGCGCCACCGCGGATCCACGGCGGCAACAATCTGGTTGCGATTTCTCAAGAAAAAGAACAGGGTGAAGGAAACCGGAGGAGAGATAGCGTGATTTGATGGGTGAATAGTTGGTGAACAGTGGAAAAATCCTACTTTCTCGCCCAAATCTCACAAAAAAGAACAGACCCTTATACACAGCCAGTCGCAGCAGCAGTGACAGAAGTAAAAAATAAAATCCCATCAACTAATGATCTTGCAGAGTCGTCATCATCACTCATCTTCGCCTCTTTTCCAAACGTCAACAACACTAACAGCAAAAACATCAGTATTGCCTCCTTCTCTTCTCCTAGCAGCGCCGCCGACAACTACTCATTTGGCTCTGACCACTATCACGCCATCCTAGTCCACTGTGTCTTTTCTTCTCTTTTCACTATTTTATACATGTCATTGGATTCTTTTTATTTGCCAAAATAATTACAAAAAAAGTCAATGGATCTACCTCTCTCATACTTTTCACACTAGCTAGTTACTAATTATTATTGAAGCAATATGGAGTTTTGTCACGCCCCGCTTCCTATTATATGGGTGCGAGGACGAGACGAAGGTCCTCATGGGCTGGAGCTGTGAAACTCGAGCCCAATAAGCGTATGTAGTGATACACCATACAATGTATAGGTTCTTGCATACATTCAAAACAATAGAAACATTTCATTAATTTACAACCACATCCAGAGTTCGTACAAGAAATAACAACGGGACCTCAACATGGCCAAAGGAAACTACAACAATGAAACTATCCCTACTACAAGGTACTAAGCAGAAACCAAAGCAGTGACATAAAAGGGTCTCTAGCCTTCCGCATAAAGCAACTCAGCGTCTACATCAACTCCTGGCTCCCAAGGTCAGGTGACTCCGCTAGTCCTCTTGGTAATCTGTCTCGTAATCTGACATACATTTCAAAAACATGAATGTATGTCAGCAAGAGCATGCGAGTAAAAGTAAGAAGGCCCAATGCAATTTGTACGAATAGTAGTAAATTATGAAGCATTAATGATTTTATTACAAGATGTCAGGAGCATAAAAACATGGCAATATAAAGCAAGAAAAAGTAGGGTACTACTAGCAGGGCAGTTCTAAAACAAAAGTAAAGTAATGAGCATGGCAATTTACATGGACATGGCAGGGAAGTAAAAGCCGGTGCATGAAAATAAACGTGGCATGGCAATGACCGTAACGTGTGCTACCGGCTACAAGACGAGACGAGACAAGGCAAGACAAGACAAGACTATGTGTGTCACGAATGGTTCATGCCTTAAGGTTATAGGGGGATCAAATCCTCTAAACCGTTCGCACGCTCAACCCTACCCCAACCCAAATGCACAAGACAAATCCATACAAGGGATCACTCACTCTGCTAGGTGAGTGCCCCATTTCCCGCAGGCTATCCGTACAAGGGATCACTCTCTCTATCTTGGAGAGTGCCTTATTCCCCGCAGGTTATCCATACAAGGGATCACTCTCTCTATCCTGAAGAGTGTCCTATTGCCCGTAGGCTATGTATCGGTACAAGTGATTACTCTCTCTGTCTTGGAGAGTGCACTATTACTAGCAGGTTGTGCAATACAATCAAATGTGTTCAAGCAGTTCAAGAGTTTCACGTCATCGTCAATTTTCAATTAATAAGTGTCCACACACACACGCACACATGTATTATCAATTCACTTAATAGAGGTCCACACACTCACAGAAAATGTATTTAAACATTAATACTCCAATGATTTATTTAGGTTCGCACACTTGCCTGTTTGGAGCGACTTTAGGGTGTCCAGGTGACCGTAGGTAAAGACACGACTTATCTGCGTTAATCAGATTATCAAAATTAACTAACGGTCATGATTCAATTCAAGAAGACTAGGTCCAATACCTTTTATAATTTGCACACACCTATATATATTGTTTAGTACTAGGTTATATACCACTAACAATTACTAGCAATCATTTTAAAGTACATATTAACAATATAGCTATTAACATGTATTATACCCATGGTCCTACGTTATAAGGTAATTCCCTAACTAACATATATATATTTTTAATACATACTGACGCTATATTAGACCTCTGTAACAACTACTTAACATCTTAATCAAGGTCGGGTACTGATGATGTGGAATAGGTAATAAGCTGACAGGTTATAAATATAGTAATTTAAATCATTAGCATGCAGTTTGCTTAATAACATATAAACAAACAATTAATGTATGCACACTCACCTACGCATGCAGAAGGCGGACGGCAACGTCAATTGCTTGCGGCAGTAAGGAGAGGCAATGACTGCGGCAGCGAAGAGGTGGTCGGCGGTGCTGGAGGTAGAGTGCCGGCAACATGTGACGGTGGGCATGGGGACTGTCGCGACGACGACCGACTTCGTCGTAGAGGAGGCAGCGGCTCATGCTGCGGTGGAAAGGAGAAGAGGGTCGACAGCTTTGAAGAGTGAGAGGGCGGCCGAGGGTTGGTAGTTGGGCTCGTCGGGAGGTTGTCGAGTAGGGACGGGCTACGGTTGCGTTGAGAGCACCGGAGGAGGAGTTAGGATGGAGCGAGGCTCGTCGTGAAGGAGGGGTGGCCGGCATGAAGAGATGACTGCGGGGCAGTGTTGGATCTGGATCCTAGCCTAGAGGGGGGTGAATAGGCTTATAAAAATAATTCGTGCAACCCACGAATAAGCACACGCAGTTATAGCAGCAACAGGGTAAATAAAAAGCAGACACAGAGTACACAGCAGATTTACCCTGGTTCGGTCGTCCCAACGACCTACTCCAGCCCACAAAGCAGATACTAGTATTGAATAGCGCAATAGGTACAAACCACAGGTTAGAGCACGCTCAGAGCACCCTCGACGTCTCTACACTCGCCAGGCTATCAGTACCCCACACACAGTATTTTCTCTCACTATCAATCCTAGTAATGCTTTCTACCAGCTAGTTTCAAACTAGCTGGGTCCCACTTGTCTAGCCCCATCCAGACAAGTCCCAAAATAGTCCCCAAAGATGGTAAAGTTTCCCCTACAGAGAATGTTACACTAAGACACGAAAATAAAGAGTAAAGGGTTTAGAAATGCTCAGTTCGTGTCCGTGTAGGCGTCTCTGTCAATCATCACGTCGTCAGCTCCAATCTGACGCAAACGGCGTCTCAATCTGACTCCTGGATTGCAAAATACACACTGGTCTGTGTGTAAAGAAATTCAGTTCAAATCCTTATAAAGGCCGGCTGTGCGCTCAGCAACTCCTCTTAAAATCAGCGGTCGGTGCGCAGAGTAACTCAGTTCAATTCATTTGACAAGCGTGTGCTCAGCAATTCCCTTTAAATCCCCAGCCACGTCAGCCTTTAAGATCCGTGCGGCTTTATTTGTTTGCGGTTGATGCAGGCGAAACAAAAGCGATTTCGTTTCGATCTCTCGTTAGTCCTCCGCCCACGTCAGCACGCAGAAATTGTCTTCTCCGATCCTAGCATGCAAGGTCTAGCGTCGAGCTGCAAAGGCGACAACGGTGTTGGACGGTGACACCCCACACCGACAGCGGCGGTCCTCTTCAACGGCAGTGCCTTGCTTCAATCGGTGATACGTCTCCGTCTGCAGCAGCTTCCTCGAGTACGGCGACGGCGACCTCTTTAAAGAACAACGATGGCAGCTTCGGCGACTCGACGATGGCTCGAATCTTCAGCAACGTCGAGGACGTCTTCGTGCAGCGGGTATCCTTCGTCAACGGCGGCGGGCTTCGTGCAGCTCTTCGACGATGTCTTCTCCGGTTGAACCGGCGGCGAGTTCTCCGATGGTGTCTTCTCTTGCGAGCTGATGATGGAGGCGACAGGGCGATTTCCTACGATGGGTCGATGGCGTTCTCTCGACTGCAGCGGCGACGGCTTCTAACGGCGGCGGCTTCTCTTCAGTTTTGCCTTCTCTTCTCGTGCACGATGGCGACGGCAGCGGGCAAGACTTTGAACTTCTTCGATCTCGTTCTCCGGCGTTTCTTTGGGCGACGGTGTGTTCTTTGCTTCGCTCAACAGACGGCGAGTGTTCCACAGTGCAGCGGCAAAGACACCTTCGTCTACACCTTCTTCGCGTGCGGTGGCGATCTCGACGAACTCCTTGGAATGATGTCAACCTGATACGGCGACGATGATGGCACGATGGCTCATGGAAACTCCAACGCAGACAAAGACATCAGCAACTAGGAGCTTTTGATGAGGATGCGAGAGGTATATGGTTTTTGTAAATTTAGTTTGCTTCAGCGATACAAGCTTGGGCTTGGGATGTAGAGGGATTTGTGAATACAGATGTTTGCGGGAAGCACTTTGGAAGATAGGGTTTTTTTTTGATGTAGCAGCCGCAAGTTTTGTAGCCCCCTCACCAATATGAGGTTGTCGTGAACTATTTTTTGATACTAGGGTTTTTCAGCCGCCGTTTTTGGATCCCCCTGGAAGGTGACTTATAAAGAGAGCCCTAGGTCTTAAGGGATGATCCCATGTGGATGGATAAGGTAGACTAGGGGGAATCAAGTAGGATAGGGGATGAGAGCAATTCGGCTGTGGAAGATCTCTAGAAAGTAGGGATTTGATGCAATCTTTAATTGGTGTTTGAATAGAAGATCAAGTAAGATTTCAATCGGATATGAAATACGAATTTTGAATTGGATCTCTATGGCAAATGACTTGATCAAATCAAAAATCAATATTGGATTTGCACCAATCACCAAATGATTTGATCCAATCATCTTTGCTATGTGAATCGCACTAAGACCAAGTCTATTAGCTATGTGGATAGCAAATCCTCCAAGTAGTGAAAGATGTACCGTTTAGCCAATCCTGAAACACACTAAGCACACACGTCAGATATAACGACACGTCTATCATCATCAAATCAAGATCCTAGATCCTTGCTTCCAACAGGCAGCGGTCTCAGCGGTTGAGAGGGCGGACGGCAGCGCAGCGAGGTGATCTGCGACGTGGAGGAGCTGAGGACGGTAGCATGGGGCTCCACCGGCGGTAGAGAGGAGGAGCGGCGATGGCCTGGGGTAGTCAGCACCAGAGGGGAGTTGCGGGCGGTCTGGAGGGCTCGTTGGTGTCGGGTCGAGCTGGCCGGAGGGAAGGCACCGGCGGTGGGGATCGGCGATGGAAGAGAGGGGGTCATGTGTGAGGCTTCGAGAGGAGAGGGAGACTAGGAGGGGGTAGGGTTCTCTTTTAGAATAGGGTTTTATTATTTTGGTGCGGCTGTAGCTTCCTTTAGCCCTAGGTTAGGTTATACACACACACACACACACACACACACACACACACACACACACACACACAGGCTAGGTTAGATCATGAAAGAGAGATGTGAAATGTGGGAGAGTGGGGTTGATTGGATTGAGGGAAAAATGTGGAGTGCAGTTGTGATTTAGTGGGGGGTTAGTTAGGGTATAATAAAAATATTTGATTTGATTTGGTTAAAAACGTATCAGAATTTGAATTTCAAAACTTAAGGACATTTAATATTAAAATAATGGAGATAAAGCGGTTTAGTCCAACGGCATCCAAAAATTAAAAGAAAAATACAGGGACGATCGTGGCATCGAGAGGATCGAGAATATGGGGTCCAGTCTCGCACTAGGGCTAGGGAACACGATAAATAAAATGGAACACAAAAAAATACGCATACGATAATAAAATACGCACTAAATACGCACGACCAAAAAGTGGTCGTTACAAGTTTAGCTAATTAAAGAGGGAAGTTCTTCCTTGACTAGCTCACGCAAACTTATCTCTCTCATATTTTTTCAATGATCGGATCGATTCATTTTGTTATTCAGGTTCCAAAAGACCAAACCCTCAATTTTCAGGTGAATTCTAAGGGGGTTGATCGTTTATCTAACTGTTGCAAAAAAGTCTGTTACTATGAAACCATTATGCTTGTGATAAGTGAATGAATGAGCAGAACACATTGTATTCACTTGAAGATTGGTGTGTTGAGGTTTTAGAACATGAAGATCAAAATGAACGATTCGAATCGAAAGAAAAAATAGATGTTGGGTTTTGACACTAGAACTAATGAAGAAATTTCCACTTTGACTATTATTATTGTTGTTATTACTATTATTATTATCATCAGCTTCAAGGGAATGAGTGAATATGGATGTGAACATATATAGAAGGATAAATTTTCGAAATAAGCCAAAACATAAAACTAATTACAAAATCGATGAACTTTAAAAAATAGTTATCAAAATCAACTAACTTTTGTCACGTCAGCACCTGTGGTGATTTCGTGCCGAGTTGGCAGAGTATCGATTTGACTGGAGTTGCCAACCTTGATCAAATCAAGCTCACTGGTGGGACTCCGGCCAAAGGATTTTTAATGTAATTCGCTAAGTATAAGCCCTTTATTTGAATCTGTTACGACCTTAAGATCGGCCCAGTCGATCAGGCCCACATGTTCAAAGCTCAAGTAAACGGCCCCCCGAATCTCCTTAATGAGAACAAGCTCTGACGAGAAGCTCGCCAAGTCTCAGAGAAGCTTACCCAAGCAAAGCGGCAAGCTCGTCAACCGAATCAAAGAGAAGAGTCCTCCGATAGATCGCACATGTTCTACGCCAGCTCTCTCCAGAGTAGCTCACCCCAGAGGCAGCTCGCCTAACTCTCCACCCGAAGCAGTCCGCCCAAGGAGGGAGGTGAACTGCCACAAACATCATTTCCAGTTTCACTACAGAAAAAGTCTGACAAAAGCGCACCTGGCTGCTTCGTCGCCTGACCGCCTGTCGAAAGCGTCCCAGGCCGTTTCGCCCCAAACAACCTAACAAAAGCGCGCCTGACACTTACGGCTCTGACAACCTGACGAACGCACGCCTGACACGTTCGGCCCTGACACCAACGGTCGAATCCCTGACACCCTGACACCGCCAGCTTAGTAAAAGTAACTGACTCCAGCAGCCTATAAATACCCCCTCTCCTCCAGCGAGAAGGAGGTTGGTTGATCAATCTGTAAGAAACCCCTAACACATCCACTATATTTAAGGATGAATATCCTCCACATATTCGAGCCTTCCACACTAGTTTGCCATGCAAGCGTCGATCTGTCTCTATGATCGCCCTGCATGTCCGACATTCTCCAAATAGTACCAGCTGACTTAAGCATCTGAGGGGCTATGGGCTGACAGCCGGCCCAGCCTTTCTAACAAGTTGCTCTTCTTGCAGGAAGTTCGCCCCAGCTACTAGCGGATGAGTGATCTTCATCAACTAGCGGGTGACCTATTACGATTGATGGGCAACCTTGAGATCCTCAGACCGTGATTAGCCTTGTCTTCCACCTTAAACTTCTACGTGCCCTTGGTTCCCCACTTCAATACAAATTCATTGTAAGCAGATTTTACCCCGCAACATTTGGCGCCGCCTGTGGGACCTTAGAGTCACAACCATGTCTAATCCCATACACTTCAACCTTTTCCTAACCGTGGCAAACATCCCATAGAGGACGATCCATGTCCTCTCGGAGGGACTACCCTGACAGATGTACCCCTTGAGGGGATGGCGGAGGCTATTCATGCCTCGGCCCGTGCTATCCACTAATGCTTTGAAGCCTTCACGAAGATGATGAATGACTGGGGTGCAGGTGGGGCCAGAACATCAACCGTCCCCCCTAATCCCTAGAATATGAGGTGCAGCCTTCACCCCCAGATCGAAGAAGAGGCGACCGCCCGGTAAAAGGAGCTCAACAGAGAGATAGCGACCCCACAAAGACGTCTCGATGCAGACATCGAGGCCGCTCAACATATGCGGCTCAATGAAGAAGCTAATGTTCAACAAGCACTTCCATAAGGTTTCCATCCAAAATTGAAGCTCCTCCAAGTAGGCCGACTACGCGCCCTAGGGCTCGAGCTCTCGCAGGACGACTTGGGATGCGAAAATAGAGGTCTTCCTTCTCTCTTACCTACAGTTAAGTTTCGACTTACATCCTCTTCAAACTTTTCTTGTGAGAAGAAGCCCCAGATCAGGGTCTGCCTCATTGCAAAGAACGAGCTGCCTTGCTGCAAGCAATGATCCAGGGTAGGTTTCCTAGCTGCACGCCCGAAAGGTCTCCAAGGGCTTGGGACGGGTTACGCATCTCGACCCTTCCCTATCAAAGATTCGGGGTAGGCCACGTGCTGCGCCCCCCAAAAGGCACCAAGGGCATAGGACCCCCCCAGGGGTGCTGGAAGGGCTACGTCCCTGACTCACCCTCTCGAAGCCCTCTGGGGCAGGTCGCGACCTGACTACCCATAGCAGGTCGTGCCTCGCTACCCAAACCGGAGAAGAGAGTGAATTACCTCGCAGGAAAGATCTGGGGCAGGCTTCCGAGCAGTGCCTCCAAAAGATCGCCAAGGGCTTGGGACATGCTTTGTAACTCGACCCTTTCTTGTCAGAAACCCAGGATGGGCTTCGGAGCTGCACCCTTGAAAGGGCGTCCTCAGGTGAAGGTTGTCCTCGGCGAAGGTCACCCTCCCCTGATAGGTCGTTCGTGCATCCTCCCCTCCCTCAAACTCTGGGGCAAGCTTTCGAGCTACGCCCTAGATAGGCTACCCGAAGCGGGGACGAACAGAGATTAGGGGCCGGTCTACGGACCGCGCCCCCAATAGGTCGCCCATGGGTCCGAGGCAGGTTTCTAGACTGCGCCCCCACCAAAACAGGTCTTCCCTCTCTCTCACCTACCGTTAAGTTTCGACTCACGGCATCTTCAAACTTTTCTTGTGAGAAGAAGCCCTAGATCATGGTCGGCCTAATCGCAAAGAGCGAGCTGCCTAGCAGTAAGCAATGATCCGGAGGCAGGTTTCTGAGCTGCGCACCGGAAAGGTCTCCAAGGGCTTGGGATGGGTTACGCACCTCGACACTTCCCTACCAAAGATCTGGGGTAGGCCACGTGCTATGACCCCGAAAGGTGCCAGGGGCATAGGACCTCCCAGGGGTGCTGGAAGGGCTACGGCCCCGACTCACCCTCTCGAAGCCCTCCGAGGCAGGTCGCTGCCTGACTGTTAGATCTCTTGGCACACCAAATACACTAGGGGGTGAATAGTGTAAATCACGACGATATTGCAAAATTAAAAGTTAATAAAAAATTTCAATAAGAGTGCGGAAAATAGAAAGATCACAATCCAGAAAAAGCAAACACAAACACAGAGATTTTTATCCTGGTTCGGATCCTTGTGATCATACGTCCAGTCCTCTACCCCGTAGAGATTTGAATCCACTAAAACACTTGCTCCCCCCAAGTAATCAACATACAAAGATGCCAACACTTCCCGTGTTGCAAACTTTTATAATCTCGTCAACAAGAGATTCACCAAATAAAGTAAAGAAAAGAGTTGAAACAATATCACCTATAGCCTTAATAATTGATGGAATTATTGCGCAAGGTTGGTGATGGAATCTCCAAGGTTCAAGATATGAATTGTGAAGAACACTCTTGGAAATTGGACTTCCTATAGGGACTGAATTTCTACAGAGTTTTTCCTACGGAAATCTGAAAATCTCACTCTTTCTAGAGAGAGAAAGAAAACTTAAGAAAAAAAAGTAAGAGAATTTTCATGTAATTTAGGCAGGGGTCTGGGGGTCTATTTATAGTCCAAAAAGTTAGTTTTCGAACGTTGGACAACTGCCTAAATTTTCAAAAAATTCTGAGACATTTTTCCAAAAATTAGTCGACTAGTCAAAACTATTAGTCGACTAATAGTGCTGACAGGTCAGAAAATGACTGTTGAAGTGTCCATTGATAGAACAATGGAAATAAACTTCTCCAAACGGACAGAAACGGCTAGGAACTGACAAAGTGACGTTGGAAGGTAGTTCCTAACTGCCATTAAATAATAATAAATTATTTAATAGAAATCAGTTATTATAACTGACGTTATAACTTTCTGGAAAACTGTCTGGCAGACTAGGAAAACTTATTAGTCGACTGAAAATAAAATTTTGAGAAATTTTTCAGAAAATGGTCTTATGCTTGAAAAATAGTTTTTGACCAAAAATTAATTTTTCATATAAAATTATTAGTCGAATAGGGAAAAATATTAGTCTGCTAATTTTTCTGAAGTTTGGATTTTGAGGCTGAGTCCTAAAGAACTAAGATATGATATTATCAAGGCTTTAACAATCTAAAGTTCTGCAAGAATAAAAGTTAGAATTACATCATCTTTCTCAAGACATAAGAATGCATTGCTTGAGCTTCATCATTCATTTTGAAGCTTGTTCTTGAAACGTAACTTTGATGATTGTCATATGTGAGAGTTTGAGCTTGATAGTCTGCATCCAAAGAGTTAGTATATATACACACATATATATATAAATTATTGTATCATCAAAAACTTTATTGGAAGAGAAACTTTATGTTTCTAACATTCTCCCCTTTTTTGATGATTGCAATATATCTTAAGATAATATGAAATATATGTGATATGTCTAAAAATAATAATAGAAGCTCCCCCTGAAATATGCTTGATAGAATGAGCAATCTATTTACCAATGTAAATGATTGTGTAACAATGTAATATTAATTAGCAAATGCATATATCATAAAATGAATGTGTATAAAAAGAGCTTTAGAAAATATGTAGTAAACATTGTCTTGTAATGAAGAAAAATGCTTGATATTTAATAATGTATGCAGATTTTAACCACTGCATTTTAGATATTTTAGATCACGGCATTGCATATTGTCCCTCCCTTGGAATTATCAAAAATGGGGTATATTTCAGGAAAGTTGGGGAATTAGTCGACTAATAAAAAGTTCTGGTCGACTAAGTATTGCAGAATTCTGAAAAACCTGGAAGAGTAGGACTAAGAACAGTGAATACCAACAACATTAATACTTCATTAAACTTCATTCATACATAGGATTCTGAAGGACAGTGAGTACCAAAAATACATCATCCAAAGGCAACTTAGTCATACTGACAACATAACGTACATACTGATTTGAAAACAACTTAACACCAAACACAAACTGAACCACTTAAAACCAACAACCAAACGAAATAACTAAAAAATCAGTCATAAACAGACATTAGTCGACTAACTGATAGTCCTAGTCGACTAATAAGTAAAGTTCTCCAGAAATTGCTTAAAATGGTGGAGGAGGCTGAGGTGTTCGGTGAGAGGTTGATGGAGGATATGGTGCCAATTGTGAAAGAAGACCCATAATATGGACTTGAGTCCCTTGCATGCTGTGAAAGCTTGCATGCATGTCATTCCTAACTTGTGCAAGAGTAGTCTCATAGGAATTCAAATGTTCTTAGAGTCCCGAAAAACCGATATGCGTATCATCTTGAAGATGATTAATTTGTTCTTGGAGGGAGATGGAAACAGTGCGATGGTTAGGGTTGGAAGCGTTTGGGTGCTCTTCTTCAACATTGGAAATTGGATGAAGGTCCATGCGACTCAAGATGGAGTGGTCAAAGCAAAGTGGATTATAAATGCTCACGTCATCATCGAGTGGAATATTAAAATGTTGAAGAATATGAGTGGTCATGCAAGGTAGGATGATATAGTTTGAAACGGGTTTCACTAAGCCGAACATGATAGAGATAGACCAATCAATTTTCATGCCATGCATGATGGCATAGAGGACGCGAAGACGAGTTTCATCAATGTAATTGAAAGACCCAATCTTTGGAAGAAGGTTGTAAGTTATGATCTTGAGGAGAAGGCGAGGAGTTGGATGTAAGTCCATGGCGATCATACCGGAAGGTCGAAAATTTGGACTAAGTAAATCAAGAGTGGGTTGATGATCCATGGCAAATCCGAGAGTTTGATCATTTGATCGAGGAAGTCCAAGACATTCGGCAAGAGTTCCAAAGGTGAGATGCATATCTATACCTTGAACTTTGGTGTCAAAATAGATGTATCCGTCATCTTGATAAACAACCATATTGGAGTAAAATTGTTTCACAAGGAGATGATAATATGGAATGTCTTCATACCAAAGGTGGAAAAGAGAAATGGTATGTAGAAGATGATGGAGATTGAAAGTCTGAATTTTCGGATCACTGAAATTGATTGATTGTTCGGGATTGAATGGGGCGAATTCCATGGCGGCATATTTTGTATGGGATTCTTTGGCCGGAGTGAATCTATGAGAAGAGCGTGGATTTGAAAAGGGAAACATTTAGAGTTGAATGAAGAGTTCCTGTGAGAAATCTGTGGTTTCTTTCTCTGAAAATGAGAGTTTATTCGGATTTTGTTTTCCTCATGAAGAAATGAAGATCCATGGAGTTTAAATAATGATCCGATGAGGGAAATTTGAAATTTTGAATCATCAAAAACTGAAAGCAAATCAATGGAAAACTTCCCTTAACTGTTCTAGACGTTGAAGAACCGATTGGTGCGAAAAATGGTGGAAGAAAACGGTCAAATCGCAGTTCTGCGAAAAACTGCAATTTTATGGTCAACTAGTCGAAACGTCTAGTCGACTAATCGATGCGCAGAAAATATTGTAAAGAGAAGATGCAAAAACTAAGAATTTTTAACTCATATAACCGGTCAAACAAAAGTATAAAGGACCTGACTTCTGTCCAATGGGTAGAGTAGGTTGTACTTTGAGTTTGACTAAGCAAGGCCACTTTTCAAGGAATTGTGTATTAGTCAACTTGTAGTACCAAGATGCTTTTTGAAAAAGTGGAGGGAAAAGCAAAAAGTTGGGCGGTTTGTTTCTAGCAGATTTGAAAAGTGGTTTGACCGAATATTACAGATTAAATATATTATTAAGAAAATATATAGATATAACGAAGATATAAGAATATTTAACGGGTTAGTCGACCAGAACTAATTGCTAGTCCAATAATAAAAATATAAAATAATTCTGAAAATTCGAGAAAAATTCTATATTGATATTAACATAATATATAACTATAATATTTAATCAGAATTCCGATTCATAACTATACAAAGTTCTCTTCTAAGTTTTAGAAAAATTTCTTCTTTAAGAGACTTAGTCAGGATATCGGCAATTTGATTCTTAGTGTCTATGTACTTAGGAATAATATCACCTTTTGGACATGATCATCCAAAACAAGATGACGAATATCTATGTGCTTAGTATGTGCATGATGTACTGGATTTTTGGATAAATTTATAGCACTAGTGTTGTCACACATTATAAGACATGTGTCACAGTTAATGCCATAATTTAAAATTGTTTTTTTCATCCATAAAATCTGTGCACATGCTAGACCAGCGGCAATGTATTCTGCTTCGACGGTAGATAAAGAAACAGAATTTTGTTTCTTACTAAACCAAGAAACTAATGCATATCCCAAAAAGTGACAGGTTCCACTTGTACTTTTACGATCAGTTTTGCAACCAGCAAAATCTACGTCACAATATGAAACTAGATCAAATGAATTTGATTTTGGATAATATAAACCAAGAAGTTTGATGTTTCCAGTCATGAGTTTAGAACATCCACTATCTAATATCCATTTTTTTCTTTTATGGATACCTGAAAGATAAACAATAAATATTTATACTCTTTTTATATGGGCCCTTAGGATTAGTCCTTAGGAAACCAAACCCAAGTGGAATTTGGTTTCTTCAAATAATTAGGAGAAAGAATAACATTTTTCATAAAATTAGAAACATATGTATATTTATCATATAAACAAATATCTTTGGGAACCCAAATATTATGCATAATTGTTTTCTTAGAAGATTTAAGAAAAATTGTCTTCTTTGGAATATGAATAGTATCCTTTTTCATATTATTAGAAGAATCAATTTTCTTAGCATTGGTAAATACATGCTTTTTCTTTTCTAAAACAACATTACCAAGAATGTTAGATTTGGGAGTATTCTCATACCCCAAACCTTGTCTATGATTTGCAGGATGTTGTATTTTAAGTAAACCATCAAGATTATTCTTTCCTTTATTGAATTTGCTAACATTAGAAGACATGTTATCATATTTCAATTTTAAGGAGGAAATATCTTTATCTAAAGCAGAAATACGTGTAACCATATTATGATTCTCAGATTTGAGAATCTTATTTTCATGTTTTAACATAATATTTTGAGAAGATAATGAATCTTTCTCAAATTTAATACTATCTACTGAAGAAGATGAAGAAGTTAGTTCTTGATGAGAAAGAACTAATGTCTTATGACGAGAATTCAATTTCTTGAATCTCATATATAAATCATTAAAGGCTTATAGTAATTCTTCATTATTTAAACCACTTACCTCATTATCATCTTGTGCCATAAAACACATATGAGCATTTTCTTCATTTGATTGATTGTTGACTTCTTCTTCATCATCTGAAGATGAAGAGTCTCATGTTGCTGCTAGTGCCTTCTTTCTCTTATCGAACTTCTTATCCTTCTTAAAGTTGTTGAATGTCCTTTCCTTAGGCTTAAGAAGTGGACAATCCTTTTTCATATATCCTGGCCTGTTGCATTGAAAACACAAAGAAGCATTAGTAGTTTTAGGCTTAAAACTTTTAAACTTACCTCTTCGCAGAAACTTCTTGAAGTTTCTAGTTATTAGTGCCATGTCTTCATCATCCATGTCTGAGTCATCGGTGTCTGATGAAGAGACGAAGGCAGGAGTTTTCTTCTGTGTATCTGCTTGTTCTTTGCGATCTTGAAGTTGTACTTCGTAGGCCATCAAATTTCCAACGAGGCTTTCAACGGTGAGTGTTGATAAGTCATTGGCTTCTTCTATTGCTGTGGTCTTTCTTTCCCATTCTGGTGTCAAGGCACGAAGGATCTTCCGTACTTGTTCAGTTTGAGAGTAGGTTTTGCCAAGAGCAATTAAGGAGTTGACAATGTCGGTGAAACGAGTGATCATTTCTCCAATTGGTTCATTCTCCTTCATTCTGAATAACTCAAACCTGTGAACATGAACAGAGATTTTAGTTTCCTTAACTTTATTAGTTCCTTCATGTGTTACCTGGAGTGTATGCCAGATGTCATATGCAGTTTTGGCCTGGGAGACACGGTTGAACTCATTCTTGTCCATAGCGCAGAATAGTGCATTCATTGCTTGGGAGTTGCGAGTTGCAGCAGTTTTGTCATTAGCGGTCTATTGGGCATATGGAGTGGTAGGCTTCTCATATTAAGTTTTCAACATGTTCCAAAGTTCGTAGTCGATGCTTTGAAGATAGATTGTCATCCTTGTCTTCCAATAGGAGTAGTTGGAACCATTGAATAGTGGAGGCCTTGTAGTAGAGTGCCATTCTGGAAATTGTGATGAAGATATTGAAGTGTTCGTCGGATAGGTGTAGGCCATCTTAACTTCGCTCTGATACCAAATGTTAGATCTCCTGGCACACCAAATACACTAGAGGGGGTGAATAGTGTAAATCACGACGATATTGCAAAATTAAAAGTTAATAAAAAATTGCAATAAGAGTGCAGAAAATAGAAAGATCACAATCCAGAAAAAGCAAACGCAAACACAGAGATTTTTATCCTGGTTCGGATCCTTGTGATCCTACGTCCAGTCCTCTACACCGTAGAGATTTGAATCCACTAAAACACTTGCTCCCCCCAAGTAATCAACATACAAAAATTCCAACACTCCCCGTGTTGCAAACTTTTACAATCTCTTCAACAAGAGATTCACCAAATAAAGTAAAGAAAAGAGTTGAAACAATATCACATATAGCCTTGATAATTGATGGAATTATTGTGCAAGGTTGGTGATGGAATCTCCAAGGTTCAAGATGTGAATTGTGAAGAACACTCTTGGAAATTGGACTTCCTATAGGGACTGAATTTCTGTAGAGTTTTCCTTATGGAAATCTGAAATCTCACTTTTTCTAGAGAGAGAAAGAAAACTTAAGAAAAGAGAAAGTGAGAGAATTTTCGTGTAATTTAGGCAGGGGTCTGGGGGTCTATTTATAGTCCAAAAAGTTAGTTTTCGAACGTTGGACAACTGCCTAAATTTTCAAAAAATTCTGAGACATTTTCCCAAAAATTAGTCGACTAGTCAAAACTATTAATCGACTAATAGTGCTGCAGGTCAGAAAATGATTGTTGAAGTGTCCATTGATAGAACAACGGAATTAAACTTTCCCAAACGGACAGAAACGGCTAGGAACTGACAAAGTGATGTTGGAAAGTAGTTTCTAACTGCCATTATATAATAATAAATTATTTAATAGAAATCGGTTATTATAACTGACGTTATAACTTTCTGGAAAACTGTCTGGCAGACTAGGAAAACTTATTAGTCGACTAAAAAATAAAATTTTGCGAAATTTTTCAGAAAATGATCCTATTGCTTGAAAAATAGTTTTTGACCAAAAATTAATTTTTCATTGTCGACTAGGGAAAAATATTAGTCTGCTAATTTTTCTGAAGTTTGGATTTTGAGGCTGAGTCCTAAAGAACTAATATAGAATATTATCAAGGCTTTAACAATCTAAAGTTCCGCAAGAATAAAACTTAGAATTACATCATCTTTCTCAAGAGATAAGAATGCATTGCTTGAGCTTCATCGTGCATTTTGATGCTTGTTCTTGCAACGTAACTTTGATGATTGTCATATGTGTGAGTTTGAGCTTGATAGTCTGCATCCAAAGAATTAGTATACACACACATATATAAATTATTGTATCATCAAAAACTTTATTGGAAGAGAAACTTTTTGTTTCCAACACTGACTACCCATAGCAGATCGTGCCTCGCTACCCAAACCAGAGAAGAGAGCGTGCTACCTCGCAGCAAAGATCCGGGGCAGGCTTCTGAGCTGCGCCCCCGAAAGGTCACCAAGGGCTTGGGACATGCTGGGTAACTCGACCCTTCCTTGTCAGAGACCCTGGGCAGGCTTCAGAGCTGCAACCCCAAAAGGGCGTCATCAGGTAAAGGTTGTCCTCGGTGAAGGTCATCCTCCCCCAATAGGTCATTCGCGCTCCCTCCCCTCCCTCAAACTACGGGACAAGCTTACGAGCTGTGTCTTTGATAGGCTACCCGAAGCAGGGACGAACAGTGATCAGGGGCTGGTCTACGGTCCGTGCCACCGACTGGTCGCCCATGGGTCCGAGGCAGGTTTCCGGACTGCGCCCCCACCCAAACAGGTCTTCCTTATCTCTCACCTACCGTTAAGTTTCGACTCACGTCCCCTTCAAACTTTTCTTATGAGAAGAAGCCCCAGATCAGGGTCGGCCTAATCGCAAAGAGCGAGCTCCCTTACTGCAAGCAATGATCGGAGGCAGGTTTCAGAGCTACGCGCCCGAAAGGTCTCCATGGGCTTGGGCCGGGTTACGCACCTCGACCCTTCCCTACAAAGATCCAGGGCAGGCCACGTGATGCGCCACCGAAAGGCGCCAGGGGCATAAGACCTCCAGGGGTGTTGGAAGGGCTATGGCCACGACTCACCCTCTCGAAGCCATTCGGGACAGTCGCGGCCTGACTACCCATAGCAGGTCGTGCCTCGCTATCCAAATCGGAGAAGAGAGCGAGCAGCCTTGCAGCAAAGATCCGAGGCAGGCTTCCGAGCTGCACCCCCGAAAGATCGCCAAGGGCTTGGGACATGCTGTGTAACTCGACCCTTCACTGTCAGAGACCCAGGGTGGGCTTCGGAACTGCACCCCTGAAAGGGCGTCCTCAGGTGAAGATTGTCCTCGGCGAAGGTCACCCTCCCCCGATAGGTCGTTCGCGTGCCCTCCACTCCCTCAAACTCCAGGGCAAGCTTATGAGCTGCGCCCTCGATAGGCTACCCGAAGCTAGGACGAATAGAGATCAGGGGCCGGTCTACAGACCACGCCCCCGGCAGGTCGCCCATGGGTCCGGGGTAGGTTTCCGGACTGCGCCCCCACACAAACAGGTCTTCCTTCTCTCTCATCTACCGTTAAGTTTCGACTCACGTTCTCTTCAAACTTTTCTTGTGAAAAGAAGCCCCAGATCAGGGTCGGCCTAATCGCAAAGAGCGAGCTGCCTTGCTGCAAGTAATGATCCGGGCAGGTTTCCGTACTGCGTGCCCGAAAGGTCTCCAAGGGCTTGGGACGGATTACACACCTCAACCCTTCCCTACCAAAGATCCTGGGCAGGCCACGTGCTGCACCCCCGAAAGGCGCCAGGGGCATAGGACCCCCCAGGGGTGCTGGAAGGGCTACAACCCCGACTCACACTCTCGAAGCCCTCCGGGGCAGGTCGCGGCCTGACTACCCTCGCTACCCAAACCGGAGAAGAGAGCGAGCTACCTCGCAGCAAAGATCTGAGGCAGGCTTCCGAGCTGCACCCCCGAAAGATCGCTAAGGGCTTGGGACAGGCTGAGTAACTCGACCAGTCCCTGTCAGAGACCCAGGGCGGGCTTCGGAGCTGCACATCCGAAAGGGCGTTCTCAGGTGAAGGTTGTCCTCGGCGAGTGTTATCCTCTCCCGATAGGTCGTTCGCGCGCCTTCCCCTTCCTCAAACTCTGGGATAGCTTGCGAGCTGCGCCTTCGATAGGCTACCCAAAGCAGGGACGAACAGAGATCTGGGGCGGTCTATGGACCGCGCCCTCGACAGGTCGCCCATGGGTCCGGGGCAGGTTTTCGGACTGCGCCCCCGTTAGTGGTTTTGCCCTAGGCCAAATATTTGGACCTTTATGTTACGTCATTTTCATTTATAAAATGTTTCTCTTATTGTTATTATTATATTGCTTGCATGTTTATTTATAATAATGTTTGAATAGCTATTTTATGTTATTCTAAGCATCCCTAGTCATTCATCGTTAAAGGTTTAATAATGAATTAAGACTAGTATGAGTTTGGTTGATAATTATGAGATAATTATATGTATGATGATACAAATCAAACTTATAGGTACTTGTTGGAGAATATATACTGGATAGACTCGCTATGAGATCATTACATGGATTAGTGTCATAAATGATCTCATAATAGTTATGTCATAGAATCCTTAGACCTGAGATCATCGTAGATTTCTACATAAGGACAACAAAATTTAATAATTTTAGAACCTTCCAAAATAGATTATTTATTTATGGCTCCCTATTGCCGTAAAAATTAATTCAGTATATGCCCTTTTGGTTTGAATCCCTTGACCATGAATATATTGATCAGAAATTGAGAATTCTGTCAAGGAAAAAAAACCCCATCAATATCAACACCAATGCTTCTTCTAATGCTTCTTCTGGACATGAAATTGTTTGGTAATTTAGTTATGCTTCTGTTGGTGGCAGTGAGGAGGTGAAGGGTCAAGGTTGGCAATTCCGCAATCTCAACCGACTGTTTTCTATCTGTTTTGGCCGGGGTTCTCAATTCCGGCCAATCCGACGTCTCGTGCATTACCTTAATTTTGGGCGGGTTGACAACTCTGGCCAAATCGAAACTTCAATACCTCGGCATGGAATCACTCATGAGCGAAAAATATTTTTAAAGCTGGTATTTTTATAATTTTTTTTTATTTTTGGGGTTTTCCGAAATTAGTCATATATATAGAAAGCAAGCAAGAAAGCAAACAAGATGGCCCCCTTTTCTGTTTTGCCTCAGTGAACGAGTGAATGATGGATGGTGATGATGGTTTTGTCTGCGTGAGCGAGTGAGATTTTGAAAGGAAAACGAGCGAAACGCCCGCTCTCTTTATTTTGGATATTGGGGTCTTTCTTTCGTTGATTGATACAGGATTTGGCTGCACGCCCAGACCCAGATCCACAGAAAGCGACCCCTCTTCATTGCTAAAGGTCAGGCACTGCCGATCGCTTTTCCTCTTTTTACCACTCTTTCTTAAAGTCCAGTTGTAAAATTTTGTTTGATTGATATTATCCTCGAGCTCAACAGCGGCAGCGCAGGATCAAGAGCAAGAGTTGGGAATTAGAAGAAGAGAGACTGGAGCTCGACCCATCTCAGCGTTCATTTTCCCATGCCCTCAAAAATTAAACAAGAATGCAAGAATAGGCGGTAGGGATCTGGGTCCCATTCTTTCCCCAAAAGGAAAGCCCAGAAGCACCACCCGCCGGCGTCCCTCGATCTAAATGGCAAGTGCACCGATGCCGCTATTATTTCCCCTCGCCTCCTCCTTGGCAGCTCGAATGCCATGAAGAACGGCGGCTCTGCGGCCACTTCTCGAGGCAAAACCAGCAATTTTCCCGGCCCCGGCACCACGGATCACCGGTACCAAATGGGCTGGAGCTCGGAGCGGGTCCCGCTGCCGGCGGCATCGAGCAGGAGGCACATGGCTGGTGGGGCCGTGCTTCCCTTCAACAATGGGAGGTCCATTCCCTCGAAATGGGATGATGCAGAGAAGTGGATCTTAAGCCCGGCTGGAAGCGAGAGTGCTGGCCGGTCCTCCGTCCCGCCTCCGCGCCACAGGCGGCCCAAGTCGAAGAGCGGTCCGCTCGGGCCCCCGGCTTACCTGTCGTCTTCGTACGCAGCTTCTCCGTTGAATCCGTGCTTCGATGATGGGAGGGCTGGGGGGTTTAGCGGTATCTCCCCTTTCTTGGCTCGAGCTTTCGCTGCTGACGGGGGGAGTTGTGGGAGCGGGAGCTCGGCGAATTCTGAGCCTCACATTCTGCGGTCTGCTAGTGTACATGGGTGGTCGGATGCGATGATCGAGTCGTGCTCATCGTTGCCCAGCTTGCAGGCTACTGCGCAAGGTTTGATCTTTCTGCCCTACATTGTTTCAGATTGCAGTATCCATAAGATGGAATTTTTTCATATGTTGATTACATTGTGCACATATGCATTCAGTATACATTCGATCTTGGTGGTGTTTGTTTGCACTTTTGCCCCTAGCTTAACTCTTCTATCTGTCGTTTCAAATTAGTCTATTTACTAGATGTTATTCTAGAACTTGACTAGGAATTAGCAGGGGCTTGGTGAGCACTCTGGTTCTCGGCTTAGTAGAGCACCCGACACACAATTTTCTTGGCTTTTATGAACTCTTTGTTATTCCGTATGGGAAATGTATGATCATATATTGGCATAGATGATAGGTCATCATTTCTGTTGTTGTAAGTTTGTTAGAAGATTTACTTACTCACTTTTCTTGGTAATATAATCACATTAGCTACTTTTAAAAGATTGTTTAATCACTCGAACAACAATTGAATGCGAAGTAATGCATAAGCCCATTTCATTAGAATCAGAATAATAAACCGGCTAGAATTAGAAATTCAGATATTTTGGAGAAAGATATATAATTTCTCCTCTCCCCTTTATTGGTATCAAAATTTAAGGGTTGGGAAATGAAATCGCTTAAAATTTAGCTTGCAAGATGAAAAAAACATAACCAAGAGCAAAAAAGATCGTAAACAATAGATTTACGTGGTTCGGCAAAACCTACCTGTTGGCCTAAGTTAGCCAACTAACCGAGTTCAAAACTTAATTTTGATGATACCAAACAAGTCATATGGGTCTAAAATTTCCATCTAGTGAATCTTAGGTCGAATGGAAGTCAAACGAGATCAATAAGTGCAAAAAAGGTCTTGCACAGCCGTGCGTGTCAGCTGACACGACCATGCGTATTAGAAACACTTGTGTCAGAGAAGGGCCAAAGTGACACGGCCGTACAAGAGCTAACACGGCTGTGCATAAAGAGCTAGTAACTTGGCAAAATCCCGGCAAGATCTGACACGGTTGTGCCGAGTGTCACACGGCTGTGCCATAATTGCGTATTATTGGCTATCTTTTGACACAGTGGCGAAGATTTCCACACAGTCGTGTCACAAGTGCAAAAGTTGTGAAGGAGCCAATGTTCAGCTGACACGGCCGTGCAGATTGCCAAACAGCCGTGCCACATTTGCGGAAGTTATGAAGAGACTACTACTCACATGACACGTCCGTGCAGATTGACACACGTCCCTGCCATATATGCTAAATCCCTATGCAACCCAGATTTGACCAGTTTGACTAGTCAAACAACCAAAGTTGAATTCCATGGATTAAAATGAATTTCTATTGAAGTTGACGACATATTCTATTGGGTGTTTCCAATTAAAAAGATCTACTCAAATCAAAGAATTTAGATTGAAGATTTGAAGATTGATGTGAAGATCAAGGATTCTAATGGAAGAGAAACTCTTATCTTCTATAAAAGAAAGAGTGACATCCCTGGAAAAAAAGCATTCTAATAAAAATTCTAAAGATCCATCATCCTTCCTGCTAGCCGATTTCATCGTCGCCATCCAAGATTCAAGAGATTATTCAAGGAAGAATATTTGTAGACGTGAAGCAGACAAGATGAAATCTTTCTTTATAGACGTCAGAATTGAGCATGGTTTGCACCAATGTGATCATCAAGACACAATCTTCACCTCGGTGATAATTTTCTAATCTTATTTTCAGTTTATGGTGAGAGATTATATTTGTAGAATAGCTTCACTCAAGAGTTATCTTTGAGCGTGAATTTCTTAAACGATATCTTGTACGGTTCAATCATCACCTGGAAGTGTGATCAATGTGTATCCTTGGTTGTAAAAAGGGGTTGAAATCCTCTGGACTAAGGGCGGAGCAGAGACGGAGAGCCTAGGCAGGGAGCCACTCCATTGAAAGTATTTGCTTTGTGTGATACATCTGATAATTTGGTTGTCTATTCCGTGCTTAAAATTTTAATTTGTGCCATACACACTATTCACCTACATCTAGGGTGTTTTTCAATTGGTATCAGAGCGGGATTTCTTTGGACTCAAAGTCTAGTGAAATATCGATCCGATAACACAAATTCCTTATACTTATCCCAATGATCGCCATAACAAAAAAGACGATCAATCGTATTTACGATCACTTTTATTTGATGGAACCGATTATAACTATTAGAAACAACGAAAGTCCATTTACATTAAAGGTATTTATATATCTTTATGGAGAATAGTTAGTGATAGCTTCACCATAGTAGAAAAACATATACCGGAGCAACAAAAAGAAAATGATCGATTAAAGAATCTAAACGCTAAGGCCATGAGCATCTTGTATTGTGGTCTTAATAAAAATGGATATAACTGCATCAGTTCTTATTCCACCACAAAGGGTATTTGGTCTAAGTTAGAAGTCACTCATGAGGGGACATTCGAAGACAAGACAACTTGCATTCATATGTTATTGCAAAAGTGAATTTTGATATGCTTCCTAATGAAACTATTGATACCATGTTATCTCGTTTTGCAAATATTATAAATCCGATGAAGGTATTTTTGTTGGGTACTCACCACATATCAAATCTTATAGAGTATTCAATAAAAGAACCCTTACTATCCAAGAAACAGTGCATGTACAATTTGATGAGAAAAGTACTATTGACGTATCTTCTAGTGCTGCAGAGTCTTCAGACGTTGTAGGTGAATTGAAAGGATTGGAGATAAACACAAGCAATTCCAATGAACAAGCATACATTAATGATAGAAGCGAGGAAGGGAAGCTACATCATCATATGATCTTCCAAAGGATTGACGATTTAAAAAGATCATCCTAAGAACCAAATCATTGGAGACACGCAGAAGATACATGCACTAGAAGTAGCTCTAATTTGATGGTTAACTTTTCATTTATTTTAGAATCTAAGAATGTTGATAGTGCTTTAGAAGATTTCTATTGGATTATGGCAATGCATGACGATTCGAGAGGAATCAAGTTTGGGAACTTGTTCCCAAATCCAAACACCAAACAATCATTTGTACTAAATGTGTATTTAGAAACAAACTTGACGAAATGTGCAATGTGATTCAAAATAAAGCTAGATTAGTTGTCCCAGGATACAACCAAGAGGAAGAGCTTGAATTTAATGAAACCTTTGCTCCCATCGCAAGATTGAAAGCAATTCAGATGATTTTAGCATTCGCTAATTTCATGAAATTCAAACTCTACTAAATGGACATCAACAGTGCTTTCTTGAATAAGGTTTATCTGAGGAAGTATGTTCAACAACTTCCTGGGTTCGAAGATTCCATCCATCCAGGTTATGTTTTCAAGCTTAAACGTGCTTTATATGGGCTCAAACAAGCTCTTAGAGTTTGATATGAGTGACTTAGTAAGTTTTTGCTTGAAAATAATTTTTCTATGGGAAAGATAGATAAAATTTTATTTGTTAAACATCAAAATAAAGATATAATTATAGTGCAAATTTATGTTGCTGATATTGTTTTTGGTGCTAATAATAATTTGCTTTGTGAGAAATTTGCTAAGTGTATGTCTATGAAATTTGAGATGAGCTTGATGGGAGAACTCACATTCATGATTGGATTGCAAATCAAACAATGTGAGGAATGCATATTCATCAATCAAGAGAAGTAGGCAAGGGAGTTGGCGAAGAAGTTTGGACTTGAAAATGCGAAAAAATGTGATGCGGCTGATACTTTTGGAGGCTGTGGGTATTTTCGTAAAGTAACAAATGATGTAACTTTGTTATTTAAAGGGCTAGAGCCAGCCCTAATGGGGTATGCGAAAATTGTTGAGAGAAACCCTCTAGTTTTTTCTCTAGTTTATTTCTTAGATCAATTGTGTTAAGACTTTAGTTAATTGTTTCTTCAATTCCTAATTGTTATTTAGCGAGTATTTGATTATATAGAATTAATATTCTATTTTCAGATCTGCGTTTAGTGATAAAAATCCTCTTTTTATTGTTCTTTCCACCCCAAAAATCCCCCTTTACCATCAAAACTATAGTGGATTACATCAATTTGGTATCAAAGCGGTAGATCCATGGCGACGACGCGAACCAAGGAGAGGATTGAACTATTGGAAAAGAGGTTGGAGAAATTTGAGAGCAAAATCAGCGACGAAATCCAACATGCGAGAAAGGAGGCGGCGAAGCAACTTGCGCGGATGACGAAGACCCTCCAACAAGATGTCATGTCCAACAAGACTCAGATGATGCAAGAGATAGCGTCAATGATTGCAAAGCTAGATCCCAGTGAAAAGGAGCCGCCTTTGTCGACGAGAAAGGGGAAAAATGTGATTTTTAACGAATGGGTGGGCTCCCGAAGATGTCGAAGATGAAAGCATCTACCCAAGAGAATAACGCAACACGGCGGATCGAGAAGACTGGGAAGCTTTCCCGGCCACCTCCCCACCACGGGGAGGTGCGCCAGGCACCGGGGGCCGCCTGCCCCTCCGACAGGTTTTGGGGGTTCCGCCGAACCCCTAGGAGGGGCGGCCAGTGCCGCCCACCCCTCCTGGGCCTTCGGCGGACCCCTGGGGCAGCGGTGGAGGCCTGCAGGCCCAAATTTGGTGCCGACAGGCCCCACCGCCCCTTGGGGAGCCTCGCCGGGCTTCCGAGGGGGAACCGAGCCCCGCCCGAACCCTCGGGGCTGTCGAGTCACCTGGGGGCCATACAACCCCGCTACCTACTCCAACGCCATAGTGGGCCCAGTTTGGGGCCCGACCAGTTCAGACGACATCCTTTCAGCCACAGATGGTGCCCTGTAAAGGATTTCAGTAGCAGGGAGGGCGACATCAGCACCTTGGAGGCCCGTCGGCTCAGCCCCCGCCTTTCGGGGGATCACAGTAGATTGGAGAGGATTTCAGGGCACCCCGAGAGCACATCAGGGGGCTATGGACATCCACAGGACGATGAGCGGGTAGATTGGCAGTGGGATGGTACCGACAGAGGCGCACGAGATCCAGCCGCGGGGTATATTTCTGACAGACCACCTATGTTTCAGCCGAGACGCCATGAGCAGCCGCATGAGAGAGGAGGTTTTGCTGGGGAGAGTCGGTTGATGAAGCTGAAGATGCCCATTTTTGAGGGAGGAGACCCAGATGATAGCGTGTACCGAGTGGAGAGATACTTTAAGGTGTCAGTGGTTCCGGGAGAGAACTGGTTACGGGCTGTTGGAGTCTGCTTGGAGGGAGAGGCTCTGGGATGGTTCAGGTGGACGCAGCAACAACGACCTTTTCGTATGTGGGAGTTCACCACCCTTCTGTTGGAGCGCTTTGGAGAGGTACTGGCCGGGGGAGCTTCTGAGCCTCTGTATGTATTGCAGCAGGAGGGGAGTGTCAGTGACTATATTAAGTAGTTCGAGATGCTCTGTAGTAGGGTTCGTGGAGTATCGGGAGTCTCTGGAGGGGTGTTTTATGAAGGGATTGAAACTGACTATTAGATCGGGTTTGAGACAGCTGAAGCTTGGTGACCTGCGAGAGATGGTGAATTCAGCGAGGATGGTGGAGGACCATCATGATACGGAGAGGAGAGCCCGTGGGTCATGGAGATGCGCCCCTTTCCGAGGGCCGGATCTTGGAGGGGGACAGAAGGCGACCACAGGGGGAGCAACATCCACAGACGGGTCAACGACTAGCAAGGAGAAGTGGGTGGAACCACGACCTGGAGGACATACACGGAGAATGACAGAGGCACAGATTCGTGACAAGCGGACCAAGGCCTGTGTTTCAAATGCGACGAGAAGTTTACTCAAGGGCGCCGGTGTGGGGACCGTACTCTTCAGTTCCTGATAGTGAATGACAATGAAGAGGGTGGAGACAGTGTGGTAATACTAGAAGCCGGCAAGGACGAAGATCAGGATCACTTGCACATGGAATAGCCGACCACACACTTCACGCACCACCTTGAAGACAAGGTGGGTTTTCAGGGGTGGAGTAGTGATGCGGCTGATACTTTTGGAGGCCGGGGGTATTTTCGTAAAGTAACAAATGATGTAACTTTGCTATTTAAAGGGCTAGAGTCAGCCCTAATGGGACATGAGAAAGTTGTTGAGAGAAACCGGCTAGTTTATTTTTATAGTTTATTTCTTAGATCAATTGTCTTAGGACTTTAGTTAATTGTTTCTTCAATTTCTAATTGTTATTTAGCGAGTAGTTGTGTATAGAATTAATATTATATTTTCAGATCTGCGTTCAGTGATAAAAATCCTCTTTTTATTGTTCTTTCCACCCCAAAAATCCTCCTCTTTTATCATCAAAACTCTAGCAGATCGCATCAGAATGCTCTTTCCCAATGCCGGTGACAACAAAAGTGGACAAAGATGAAAAGGTAAAAAAAGTGGACGGCCGCATGCATTGAGATATATTAGATAGTCTTTTATATTTGACATTTAGTAGGCCCAATATAATGTTTAGTGTATGTTTACGTGTTAAGTTTCAATCATGTTCTAAAGAGTCCCATCTTTCTTTGGTAAAACAAATTATTCGATTTGTTAAGGGAACTTTAGATGTTGGTTTATGGTACCCTTGTTCCACATCATTTTAGCTTGTTGGATATTATGATACGGATTTTGCAGGAAGTATGACCTAAGAGTACTACGTGCATTTGCCAACTACTTGGTATGTCTCTAGTTTCTTGGTTCTCCAAGAAATAAAAATCTATAGCATTGAGTACAACCAAGCCGAATATGTTTCGGCGGGGTGTTGTGCTCAAAATCTATGAATGAGACAAACCCTCAGAGATTACGGTCTTACTTTTCAACCAACAACCATTTGGTGTGATTAATAATAAGAGTGCTATATATCTATCTAAAAATCCCATTCTACACTTTAGAACTAAGCATATCGATATTCGTCATCACTTTCTTAGAGATCATGTTGATAATAAAGATATCTATTTAGACGGTTGATATCGAGAAACAATTAGCGGATATTTTCACCAAACCTCTAGATTAAAAACAATTTGGTTTCATTCGAATGGAGTTGGTGATTATATCCCTAATTGAGAATTAACATGATTATTCATGCACATACACATGCTTAAACATTGTATCTAGCCTCCACATATTGCTCACGATTCCATATCACTATAGGCTATTTCATTCCGTGTGTGTGCTTGCATCTCTATTATTGATATAATTGAGTATTGTTGACTATTTGTTATGAACCATGCTAGACATCATAGAAATATTAAAAAGGATTTTGATGATGATGTTTCATGTTAGTGAAAAATCCACATGCTTGAATTTTGAATGATTGAATTTAAATTGCTTGAATTTAATGAGTTGATTAAGTTATATAATTTATAAAGATAGTTGGATTGTGTTTAGAATCAAAAGAAATTGATACTTGGATTGACTTTACATTTTTGTGTACTTGGTTCTCCTTGGACAAATAAGTAGCTGGAGTCGAATATGTTGATGCATTCATGCGTCACTATTCTGAGACATCAACATTGTCAAAATGAAAAAAAGTGAAAAAAAGAGCATTGGTAAAAGAAGACTAAAGCTAAACAATTACAAAATTTGCCAAATTTTTTTGATACCTGCGGTGAGTATCCGAATTTCAGAGGTTCGTTAAGCAATGCGTATGACATATGGTAGATGAAATAACCACTTAGCACACCTCAACTCAAATGGACCCGAAATTTAACATCATGGTATCTAATGTTAGGTGTCTTCTTACACTATACTTCATAATTACTCCAAAGAGATGAAAGTTCACAATTTTGTCTAAGCTAATTTTTTGATTTGACTTATTGGTCTCTAAGCATTTTCCAATTGTCGAAGTATTTTATCTGATGATGTCTTCTCATTGTTTTCGTGTAATGGACATATGCTTTACATGCTGATGACATTGTTCATAATTTCAGTTCGTGTGGGAGAAAACATTAATGTGATCATCATTGTCAATTTCATGTTTCTTTGATATGCTAGCATTATTACATGTCACTTTCTTACCTACTTCAATGTTATTGATAACCTTTTCGATTGATGCCAAAAGGGTGAGAGTAGAAAAATTAAGAAATTAAAAATTAAAAATTAAAATGCAAGCTGCAAAGGGGAGAGATAGACATATGTATGGTTTGAGGGGGAGCTTGTCACATTTTCAGGAGGGCGCATAGATATGGGAACATTGTATTATGTTCATGATCATGTGCACTGTATAACTTGCTCTTTATGCATTTATCTCAATTTTCTATGCTTGTTTGTCATCATTAAAAAAGAAAGATTGTTGGTCTAAGTTAGCTCACTAACTAAGGTCAGAACTTAATTTTGATGATACCAAACAAGTCATATGAGTCTAATATGTCTATCTAGTGAATCTCAGGTTGAACAGAAGTCAAACAAGATCAATAAGTGCCAAACATGGCTTGAACGACTGTGCGTGTCAGCTGACACGGCCGTGCGTATCAGAAACACTGGTGTCAAAGAAGGGCCAAAGTGACACAGTCATGCGGGAGCTAACACGTCGGTGCATAAAGAAATAGTAACTTGGCAAAATCCTTGCAGGAGTTGACTCGGTCGTGCCAAGTGTCGCACGGCTGTGCCATAATTGAGTATTATTGGCTATCTTTTGACACAGACGTGCAGATTTCCACACGGTCGTATCACAAGTGCGAAAGTTGTGAAGGAGCTAATGTTAAGCTGACACGGTCGTGCCGGTTACCAGATGGTTGTGCCACATTTGCGAAAGTTATGAAGAGGTTACTACTCACATGACACGGCCGTACAGATTGGCACACCGCCGTGCCATATGTGCTGAACCCTTATACAACCCAGATTTGACCAGTTTGACTAGTCAAACGCCCAAAGTTGACTTCCATGGATTAAAAGGAGTCTTTATTAAAGTTGAAGACATATTCTATTGGGTGTTTCCAATTAAAAGAGATTGACGAGAAATCTAGGATTTGGAAGAGTAAAAATGAGATTTTTTTATCTATTTGGAAAAGTGGAAATATAAGATAGGGGTTTCGTTTGATAGAAAACCAACTCTCCAAGCTTTGAATTTAATAGAGAAAGCTTACTTTCATTTGTGCTAGGGTTCTACTCTCTAATTTAGGGATCTACTCTCTAATTTAGGGATTTTCTCTGAAAACAAGCATGAAGAACAAATCTCTCCCTAAACATAAAAGGGCAGATCTGGCCCAAATTACATTTAGCCCACCGAAAACCTCAAACTTTGCAAAAACGTCCAAAAACTTCACAAAAATGCCACTGGCCTAATTATTTGCCACACGATCCATCTTGCGCCGCCGCCTCTGATAAGTGATGATCTAATCAGAGATCTACTCAAATCAGGGAAATTTAGATTGAAGATTTGAAGATCAATGATTCTAATTGAAAAGAAACTCGTATCTTCTATAAAAGAAATAGAGCCATCTCTTGGGAAAGAATTATCCTAGCAAAAATTCCAAAGATCCATTATCCTCCTTACTAGTCGACTTCATCTTCTCCATCCAAGCTTCAAGATACTATTCTAGGAAGAAGATTTGCAGACGTGAAGCAGAAAAGGTGAAATATTTTTCTACAGACGTCAGAATCGAGCACGGTTTGTGCCTATGCGTTCATCAAGACAGAATCTTCACCATGTGATATTTTTATGATCGTATTTTCAGTTTTTGGTGAGAGATTGTATTTGTAGAATAGCTTCACTCTAGAGCTATCTTTGAGTGTGAATTTCTTAAACGATATCTTGTACGGTTCGATCACTACCTGGAAGTGTGATTAATGTGTATCCTTTTTGGTTATAAAAAGCAGTTGAAATCCTTTGGATTGAGGTCGGAGCAGAGGCGGTGAGCCTAGGCAGGGAGCTACTATGTTGAAAGTATTTGCTTTGTGTGATACTCTGATAATTGGTCCGCGCTTAAATTTTTAATTTGTGGTATACACCCTATTTACCCCCCTCTAGGGTGTTTTTCACTACCTATGTCCACTACATTAACTGTGAGATTCTTTTATTATAAAAAATGAGGTTACAAACTCTCTATATCTTACTAGAGGATGGAACTTACTTTTCACTTGCAGAACTCGTGCTTCTCATTTGGTAGAATCTTTATCATCATGTCTGACGGATTTCGGCTTGTATCAATCATGAAAATATGCATTAGATGTTTCTTCAATGTCTCTGCTCCAATAGAAGCGAACATCGATGCGCATTGTCCTTGAGTGATATGTGAAATTCTCACTTAGGTCAATAGCACTCTGATTGTCATAATGAAGAGTGAATTTCTTCTGCTTCAAGATAACTCATATAAGAAATTCTTCATCCACAGAAGCTCTTGGCTAGCCTTCATAGCAACGATGTACTCAGTTTCTTTAGTAGATAGGGCAACATATTTATGCAACTTCAATGTCCACAGTACAACTTCTAAAAGTAAATAGGTATTGCATGGTATATTTTCTTTTGCCGATGTCACCAACCATGTTAAAATCTGTACATGTTAGAATCTGTATAACCTTTCAAGATAAGTTTATCTGTCTTAAAACATAACTTGAAGGTTTCTTTAAGATATCTCGAGATCCATTTGTTAGGAATAAACTCTCTTGTATTATTCCAAGGGCAATAGCCCGATATATATAGAGTACAGGGAATGGTAAATAAGCACAAAAGACCCTATACAAAGGGACATATACATCTAACACCCCCCCCTCAAACTCATGGTGGATCAACAACACTGAGTTTGGAAAGATAGAAGCTGATAGAGAACATCTAGGTCTTTTGGATTATGCGGGAGAGAGAAAAAGACGGCTAGGGTTTAGGTTAAACCCGGCTTTGATACCATGTTAGGAATAAACTCTCTTGTATTATTCCAAGGGCAATAGCCCGATATATATAGAGTACATGGAATGGTAAATAAGCACAAAAGACCCTATACAAAGGGACATATACATCTAACACCATTTAACCGCTTCCCAGTGTTCTTTGACAGGATTGATAAGAAATCTGCTTATTATGCCAATTGTATGAACTATGTCAGGTCTTGGGCATACAATCGAGTCCATCAAACTTGTGATAGTTGAGGCATATGGAATGTTCTTCATAAACTCATTCTCTTCTCAACAGAGGGACTTTGTTCTATACTTATCTTGAAACGAGCAACAAAAAGTGTCTATGTATGTATGTTTACTTTTCTCTTGCGATGTCCATAATTTCTTATGTTTTTTGTCTCGAGATATTTTTATTCCCAGAATATGTCGAGTGAGACTTAAGTTTCTCTTGTCAAAACCTTAACTAACTCTTTTTACCGGTTTAATTTTAGAAGTATCTTTCCTAACAACAAACATATGATCAACACAAAGTAAGAGAACAATAAAATCATTTTTTAAATTAAATATAAAATATTGATATGCAGATGCTTGCTTGTACCCATGATCAAACATAAAACAATTAAACTTTTTGTACCACTGTCGAAGTGCATGCTTGAGACCATGTATGCTTTTCTTCAACTTATAAACCATTTGTTCCTTTTACCCTTGAATCATTCGGGTTACTCCATATACATTTATTCTTTCAAATCTTCATGAACAAATATCAATTTTCATGTATAATTGCTCAACTTCTAGGTTTAGGTATGCAGCAAGACCTAGGAAAATATATATAAGGCAATTTAACACGAGAAAAAAATTCTTCATAATCAATACATTGCTTCTGGTCAAAACCTTTCACCGCAAGGCGATCTTTGCACTTGATTTTCTGTTCTCCTTCGTTATTATCTTAAAGATGCACTTGTTCCTTAAAGTTTAACGGTCTTTAGGCAACTCAACCAGCTTATATGTATGGTTCTTGTAGAACTTCAAGGAGGATGAACACGTCACTTAGAACTAGCGGAATAGGATCGAGGAAGAACGATGATATGGATCGGGATTGGAATCACGAGGAAACCAAATGCAAGTTCACCACCAACGTTTTCTTTTTTCTTCTTTTGTTTTTTTATTTGGGAGGAAAAGAAAGAACGTAAATTTTTAGGAGGGGGATTAAGTTAGTTTACGTTAGGAATCTTAACGTTGCAAAAACAACGTATCTTTCCAACGGTAGAATTACTAACTTATATTAGGAACCAGCAACTTTTTTTAATCTCAATTACCACTAAGGTTAATTGAAATTTGCACACATATCCCTCAATAATTCAATATTTACGTTTTATCACTGGGTCAAATTCGTCATGTACGTATCCAAATCTAACATCTCCCACTCGCACATAATGTGATTGTTGTTACAAAAACAACTTGAGAAGTTGACCTTTTCATACTTGGTACTTTGGTCGTGCAACCGAAAGCGAACATAAGCCATCTTGTTTGTACTGGTTAGAGATACACACCGGTCTTTTATGTAATCAATCCTCTAAAGTTTTATATATTCTGAGAAAAGCAATATTTCGATATAGACCAAAATACCACTCAAGCCATTTTCATTCTTTGAGTCAAAAGAAAAGCCATTGAATTTTCTATTCTCACAATTCCAATTTTCTTGAATAGAAAATCCATTCACATAGCCACTTTTACATACAAAGCTATACATCTTCAAGGCTATTGGGAGTTGTTACTTTTTCCTTCGGTTGCAAATGTATCTATCAAGGATGAGAGATTATTTCATCTCTCAGGGTTGTTTGAGAGAGGTTGTTTCTTAACACCGGGTTAAGGTGTTAAGAGTTGTAATTTTTCTTGTGAGTTTTGCAACAGATGTAAAGTGAAAAATCTCAAATGGAAGCAGCTTGGAGACTGGAGTAGGTCAAGGAGACCGAACCAGGATAAAACTTAGTGTTTGCACGTGCTATCTGGTTTGATTATTCTAACTTTGTTTACTTGTTATTGCACTTATTTATTTATTTCCTCTGCAAGTTAAATTGTTTTCAAGTATAATTTGTTGATTAATATTCTAAGTGGTAACTCATTTAGAAAGCTTTAGTTGAACTTTATAAACACTATTCACCCCCTTTTGTACTTGTCATCCACATGATCCAACATAAAGATCATGCTTACTTTCTCCTCTATTCTGTTCAAAAGCCATATCATAACACATCAATTGCTAACCAACCCATTATCATACTTACTAAATTTATGATTTGGTTTATCATTTATAAGAAAAGGTAATTTGTTACATTCAGGTTCATAGTGCTCGGTGTCAGAGTCTTTGGAATAGCATAGTCAATACCCGAGGCAAAGGACTTCTTACCATTGCCAGTAGAACTCATTATTGTAAGTAATCAAATGTCACATAGACAAAAATTAATCAGCCAAGACAACAATCAGGAATTAAGAACAATAGAATTAGCCAGATAAGAATAAGCTATAAAATATACAGATCAAGCAGCCAGACAAATCAGATTGGTAATAGCAACAGCAGAAGTAGCTAGAGCCAGATGAGATGGCCAGATTAAATATATCAGCATGCAAACAGTAGGCAGCCATTATGATAATACTTGGAAAAAGGGCATGTTTTTTACGTAACTGAACTGTAGTTATAGTTTTTTTATCTATATCAAATGAAAATTAGGTTAAGACCTGATTAAATCTAAACCATTGGTCAGATATGATCAGATTTGGAGAATATAATGAAGGGATTTGGTGGTTGGGTGAGAGAGGCAGTAAGGAAGAGAATGATGAGGAAAAGTTGGTGATGGTGTTGTGGAAGGAGTTTGATGATGATATGAGAGCGGTATTGGTTTAGATCTTGACATCGATGAGAGGTCAACGATGATGACTGGTGAAGGTAAGAGAAGGCATCAACGGGGGTGATGAGGGCAATAGAAGGCGGTAACAGGGCGGTGAGGTTAGGAGACGGGATGATGAGGCTGATTGTGCTGTTAATGTCGAGGTGACAACATGATGTGCTTACAACGAGAAGGTGGCATTGCATGGGTTAGATGAAAATGACTGTTGGAAGATATATGCCCTCGAGGCAATTTATCTGTAGAACATTTTGTTCGAATTTAAATGATACTAAGTATCAAATACTTAAATAATTTTCCTAAACTTAAAGCAAGGTGTTACACGTAGCTAGATAGAGATCTCGATAATGAGAAGTGTTCGACCGATAGGAACTTGAGTTTTAAAGCGTTCGGGGTCATAGATGTGTCGAGAAAAGGATATCGACACATTGGACAGACCATTGTGTCTTTGTCTTAACCAAAAGGTTGATGATGATCTCATAATCATTCGACCTGACGAAGTCGGAGACGAGACACATGTGCTTATTAGAGAATGAGTCCACTGAACGACCCAATAAAGAGTTATTAAATGGTTAACATAAACTAAACTGTCATTGATAACTCTAGTGCTGATATGCAAGTTAGTACTTAAGACTTGAGGTCATTGTACGAACCTGTTTGCGTCAACTGTGTCACTTAGATGTATGATCTAGCTTTGAGGCAATGCCTGCTGAAAGATCTTAGGTTGGGTTACACTTGAAGCATACGGTATGAGTAGTTTTCAAGAGAGGATTCGTCTCTTCCGTCAATGAGAAGTTAGTATCACTGGCTCAGTACGGTTCTTGGTGAAAAATCTCGGTCGGGGTATGTTGTATGTACAACATAGACATACTAAAGACTGGATGATACTGACAAGCTGTTAGGGTTGATAGTTTACCATACCCTAGGCTATGCAGTGACATATTTATGACGAAGGGACTAAAATTACGGTATTCATCACGGACGTAGTCAGAGTGATCCCGATGACACTTATGTCAATGGGTCAATGACGTAATTATGATATCGAAACATGAACGACACCTGCTGCTCGTGGTCATTATCATCTAAGGGTTTCGAGCCCCCAACCTATAGCAGGGTCAGGCTGTATGGTCTCCATCGAGTAGGATTTGTGTCTTAGTAATAAAAATGATATATAAGGATTGCACTCGGGTACACGGGAATAATTAATTCACAAATGATTTGTGACCATAAGTCTAAAATAATTAAATAGAGAATTTTACATGGGTTTCAGGAAATGTACAGGTCAAAACCCGTGTTCAAACGGATATGAAAATGGCTCAAAAGGAGCCAAAAAATCACAAATGAAGGCCCAAAAGGTTGGAAGTAGGATTTGGCCCAGTTCTAGGCCAGCCAGCCCCTTTGGCCGGGCTGACGAGCCCATCCCGCTGCGAGAAGACCCGTCCGCCCAGTCCGGGCGGGCCCTGTCGGCCCGAGCGGGCAGGCAACCCGATCGCCAGGCCGGCAGTGCCCGCCCGCTGGGCGCGCCCGACCTGTGGGTGGGGCTTGTGGGTAGGGCCCTGGGTTTGAGGAACCCTAGTTTTATTCGGTGCTGCATTTTTCCAGAAAACATGATTTTGGGCCAACTTTGGATGTTTGTTTGAGGGGTCAAACGAACTCGGAATTGATCATCGTTTTTCCTATGCGTTCACCATTCAATGCTTTTTGATTTGATATATGATATCATTTGCGAAGCTCAACGGTAAGAGAGGAATAATTCATTGAAGTTTGGCCTTCGTGGAGGGCAAACTTGCAATTGATTTTCCCCTCACTTTAATTTAGTCCCACATCGCTTGTGAGATGAGAAAGGGGGCCGGCTCTCTATATAAATAGGGACTGAGCCTTCCATTTGGATTCGCACTAAGTCTTCGATTTCAGGTTGCTCCAAAAAGTGTTAAGCACGCCTGAACTTAGACTAATTAATTATTCTATCTTCCTATAAATTCTTCCGTTTCTTAGTTCGTGTCGTAGCAAGACGACGAGAATGTTTGGATCGGATCCAAAGTCTTTGACACAGGTCCTTCTCAAGTGAAACTTTATTCGACAAGTGGTTGGCTTGAATGCACGGTGTCGGCTCACTTCGGGTGGTCAAAGACAAGTTACTAAAAAGACGCTTTTTTCTGCGAAAATAAAGTAAAGTGTATGTCTGTTTTATAATGTTATGATTTTATATATGTTGCAGTAGTTTATATCTGTCTTTGGGGTGGTCAGACCCACCCCAAGACAATAGATTTCCTGGTAAGAGTTTGTTAATTCTTAGGGCTGTCATTAAATTATTTAATGATTTAATTCTGCTACTTAATTCTGCTTTAATCGTCCGTCCGACTTAGGACGGGTGTGGATTTTGTGCCCTGAGGGTCCATCAAAATCCAACATCGGTATCAGAGCGGGGTCTACTATGATCTATTTTCTGTAATTGATATAAAATGCATATGATGTTTATGTTTTAGAAACATGCAAATAATTTGATTATTAGATTTTAGTAATTATGTGATGATTATTAAAATTGTTGTAAATTAAACTTTATAAGATAATTTTAAGTTGCTTGTTATTATGCTAAATTTTTATGAGATAAATTTTTACTTGCTCGTTATCATGCTAAAATTTTACGAGATAAAACTTTTAGTAGATATTTTAATGGTTATTTCATTTCTTGCTCATTTTGTGATAATACAAGAAAAAACCTTTAGGTTTGCCGTTAAAAGCTTTCTAAAAACTTATAAGATAAGTTTAAGATGGATGTACTATGATTTAAAATTGTTGCAACCATTAAATTACTAATACTTGATTAGGGTATCTCTCTCAAATAATAATTAATATGTAACTTAATTGTTGTAACAATTATTTTGAAAAAGGCTATGATTTAATTTGTTGCAACTTGAATATTTAAATACCTAATACATGATTTGGATAGTATCCTAAAAAATATAATTCCTTATAGTTGATAAGGACCTTAGTAAAAGTTATTAACCAATCCTAATAAATTTTAATTTTAGGATTCAACTAGTTGATAGGATTAACTAGTTAAATGAAGCCATATTAAATCGATGTTACACATTTAAATAATTAGCATCTTTAAAATATCATGAACCGGTGTCTAGAAAGTTTGTAACTAGTGTTGTGGATCAACTCAGCTTGATTGACTGGGGGATAATGATCCTGGCCTAGCCAAACCTGTCTGGTCGTGTTCCACTGGACCACAAGGATGCAAGTTATTTTTATGTAACATCATCGATTACATCTAGTCAAGTACGTTTAAAAATATTCTTCAAGATTAATCGTAGCACTCCTTATTTTGGAGTTTGACAACTGTAGGTTCTGTGTTGTAGTTGTTGAGCACACTCAATCTATGGCACGGCTACTTATGGAAACCAACTTCTAATTACATGTGATGTAGTCTAGACTTAACCCAAACCGTCGCGTCGTGCATACATCGAGCGCCGATGTAAGTTAGACCAAACACGAAAATAAGGGTTTGACTAGACTAGTCATTGTGATTTGGATGAGCACACTCATGATCATAAGTGGCTAGGGGTTAAAATTTATAGGGAGTCATATATATGATTGATAAAGAGTTCATCTACCGATTACAGAATCAGACAACTTGTTGAGCACACTCAAGGTTGTGAGACTCAGGTTGGTTAGATCTCTCTCCCACTAAATTTAATTAGTGAATTCATTCATTATTATGGCTTAAACAGATCACTAAAATAGTGGGAGAATATAGTTTAAAAAACCTTTTGGACTATAAGGACACATGCTAATTCTTAATTTTTATCATATACAGTATGGAGTCGGGATTGAAATTTATCATTGAGAAGAACGTGCTGAATGGGACAAACTATAAAGACTGGTTAAGGAATATCAAACTGGTCCTTCCATTAGCTGGGATTGGTTATATGCTTACAGATCCTGCTCCTGACAAACCGAATGCGAATGCCACTGAAGAAGATAAAGAGTCCTATAAGATATGGTAGAAGGATGCAGAGAAGGCAATGTGTCTTACTCTGACCTCGATGAATAATGAACTGTAACGAAAGCATGAACATATGGATGTTCAAAGCATGCTTTTGAATGTGGAATAGTTGTATGGTAAGCAGTCTCGGGTTGCAAAGTTCGAGGCTACTTGCAATCTTTGGGGTACGAAGATGACGTCTGGCCCCGTCCAAGACCACGTGATCAAGATGATTGGATATGTTGAGGACGCAGCTCTGGGATTTGTCCTGGATCATGAAATGTCTACTGACATTATCCTGAACTCTTTGACTACTGCCTTTGGCCCGTTCATTACTAATTTTATAATGAACACGATTGAGTTGGAACTCTCTATCATCAACCTGCTCCGGCAGTTTGAGGAGAGAATCAAGCCTGAACCATCAGTGTTGGTCATCGGCTCTTCTTCTTCCAATCAACCCAAGGGTAAAGGTAAGAATAGGAAGATCCATTGACCTGCTAAACCAAATAAGAAGAAAGAAAAGGGGGGCGTCGTCTGATGCGGTGTGTTTCCACTGCCAAAAACCCAGACATTGGAAAAGGAGCTGCAAGACTTACCTGGCAGAGAAAAAGAGGGCATGTTGATGCCTCATCTTCAGGTATAAATCCTGTTACAGAGTATCTGTATTTCCATCAAGTTTAATACATGGTATTAGATACAGGTATGTTTACTAAATATCTGTATATTGTTTACAGGTGCTTAAAGCTGTAAAAAGATGAAGATCCTTATACCGTCAGCAAAGGGAGCAATCGTTGCCGTTAGGGCCGTCAAAGACTTCAACAAGGCATCAAGAAGATGGTCGGGATATTACTTGAATAAATGATGCATTTTTTAGCTCTAACAATGTAATAAAATGTATGTCATTTGGAAAAGAAATGTAATGAACAATTTCTATTAATAAAATCATTATTTGAGTTAGGAGTATCTTGATGCGTATAGTCTGGTGGCATTCGGTGTTGATTATTGTACTGAGAGTATGCGATTAACAGGAGCAAGCAAAACACATTTAACCAATCTGTAGTAACAAGTCCAAATCATTTTTATGTGCATATATATGAGAGCTAGCATGTTTCTTAGTTATTTTGGGGCTAAGTATAGTTCCAAGGTTAAAGAACATCTGTATGACATAATTAAAAGGATTTGTTTATGTCAGAGATATAGATAACTTGGTGTCATTAATATGATGGACAGAAACGACACAGAACTGTTGGAATATTGTATAGTTTGACTGACGAGTGTAAAATGATAAACATAATATAAAGAAGTGTATGCTAATCTGTTAGTCATACAAAAGATGAAAAACTTGTTGGATGAGATCCATAGACACCTTCGTAGGAATCGCCCCTGTGTGATCAAAGGTGTATAATATATAGACTCCGCAATACTACATACTAGATACAATTTAGCAGATCCATTCTCTAGGCTCTGACATATGAACGTCTGTAGAGACTGATATATTATAGCGGTATGAGATACCGAGATAAATAGCCTGCATGCAAGTAGGAGATGTTGGAAGATATATGCACTCGAGGCAATTTATTTGTAGAACATTTTGTTCGAATTTAAATGGTACTAATTATCTAAGTATGAATAAAATGTTTCAAATACTTAGATAATTTCCTTAGAATTAAAGCAAGGTCATGTTGGGAGATGAGTATGCCCGCATGCCAATTTATCTCTGTGTACGTGTACAAACGTCTTGTTCAAGATAACAGTAAACTGTTTGGCAAGAATTTACCTAAGTTAATAATAATGTAGTCGACATTAGAACTTAGGTAGAGTCCTGAGACTTAATGCGAGGTTAAACAAGTATCGAAATGAGGATCTTGATTATGGAGAATTGTTTGACCGTTAGTAGCATAAGTCTAAAATCGTTCGTGGTCGTAGATGTTTCGAGAAAAGGATATCGAAACATCGGATAGACCATTGTGTCTTTGTCTTCACCATGGAGTGGTGACGACGATCTCATGGTCGTTCTACTTGGCGAAGTCGGAGACGAGACACATGTGCTCATTTGAGAATGAGTTCACTGAACGACCCAATGAGAATTATCACATGGTTAACATAACAAATCTTTCAGTGATAACTCTCAGTGATGATAAGCTAGTTGGTCCTTAGACTTGAGGTCATTGTACGAACCTGTACGTGAACGGTGTCACTTAGATCTCTGACCTAGATTCGAGGCAAGGCCTGTCGAAAGGTCTTTGGTTGGGTGACACTTGAAGCATGCGAGGAGAGTAATGACCAAGAAAGGATTCGTCTCTCCCGTTATGGGGAGTTAGTGTCGCACGCATTGGTTTGGTCTTTAGTGAAAAACTTTGGTCAAAGTATGTTGGAAGGAGTCCAACGTTATTTGACTAAAGACCGATGGAGACTAACCAAGTTCAAGCTATTAGGATTGACAGTTTGACCATACCTAAACTTGACTAGGCGACATAGTTTTGATGAATGGACTAAAAATGTGGTATTCATCACAGACAATCGTGGTGGTCCCGACAATACTCATGTCAATGAGTTAATCATATAATTATGATATCGAAACAGAGACGGCACCTGCGGCTTGTGGTCACTGTCGTCTGGGGTTTGAGCCCCACCTGTAATAGGGTCAGGTTGTAAGGTCTCACACAGAGTGCGACTTTATCAAGTAATATGTAGAATTAAGGGAGATAATACATATGATGTATGAGAATTTATAGTGTTGCAAATAGTTTGCGGTATAAGCTTTATAATATTAAGGATGTGGGAAATTGCATATGATGCAAAAGATTTTGAGTATGTCGTAAAGTGTTTACGAGCATATTTTATATAGAATGGACACGTGAGATGTATACCTGGATGACGGAAACGTCCCGGTCTAAATCCAGGTTCAAACGGCATCCAAAACGGACTCCAAACGCGAAAGATAGAGAGCCAAAACAAGCCAAATGCCCATTTAGGGCATTGCGGGTCGGGGCCCGCACCCGCAGGCGCCTGACCCACGGGCCGCTCGACCCGTCTGGCAGGCAGGCCTGTGCTGCTTGACACGCCTGGCAGGCGGGCGCCCCCGTCCGCTAAGCAAGGGTAGGGCCCGCCCGCCCGCGTCACGCTGGAAAAGTGGGGCCCACGCTGTGGGCCCCACGTTTAGATTTTCGAGCCCAGTAAAATGTGGTGGCTTGTATTTGTGAAATACAATGTTTTGGCTAAACTTTAGCGCTTCGCTTGAGGGGTCAAACAAACTCGGAATGGAGCACCGTTTTTTCCTACGCGTTCACAATTCAACCCTCTTCGTAACGATGTATGTCATCTTTCTTGGAGCTCAACGTTGAGGGATAGAAAATTCATTGAAGTTTGGCCTTCGTGAATGTTAAACTTAAAGTTAATTTTCTCCTCCAAACCTTTAGCCATACATCGGTAATTGAGAAGAGAGGAGGGGTCAATCGCCTATATAAATATGGGCCAACCCCTCTCCTTGAAACTCGCACCAAGCTCCAGATCTGAGTAGCTCCATTAAACGTGAGCAAGCTCAGATCTAAGCTTAAATAAATATTCCATCTTCTCCCTTATTCTTCCTTGCTCCCGATCTGGCTCTAGCAAAGCTACGAAGGAGTTCGGATAAGATCCGAAGTCTTGACGGAGGATTCACTCAACGTGAAACTTTCTTTGGCGCATGGTTGACTCGACGACAACGGTGTTGCTCGCCTCGGGATGCGGTTCGGCTTGGGAGAAACGACACGGTGCATCGCTTCGAAGATAAAGAAACGTTGCTGAAAACGACGCTTCGTATTCTGCAGAAACGAAGTGAAAGGTATGTAGTTTATTTACACGCATTTATAATTGCTGTTAGATAGATCTATCTTTAGGGATTGGTCGGACCCAACCCCGGGATAGTAGTGATTCTGGCTAGGGTTGTTTCTTTAATGCTTTCTTGAAAATGTTTTAAGACGATTTTCCGCTACATATTTGATTTCTTCGTCCGTCTGACTTAGGCCGAACGTCGATTTTATTGCATAAGAACCCAGAAAACCCTACAGGTTATACACGTATCTAGATAGAGATCTCGATTATGGAAAGTGTCTGACCGATATGAACTTGAGTTTTAAAGCATTCATGGTGATGATGTGTCGAGAAAAGGATATCCACACATCGGACAGACCATTGTGTCTTTGTCTTAATTAACATGGTGATGATCTCATAATCATTCGACCTGGTGAAGTTGGAGACGAGACACATGTGCTCATTAGAGAATGAGTCCACTTAACGACTCAATAAAGAGTTATCACATGGCAAACATAAGCTAAACTGTCATTGATAACTCTCTAGTGATAATAGGCAAGTTGGTCCTTAAGACTTGAGGTCATTGTACGAACATGTGCGTCAACGGTGTCACTTAAATTTATGATCTAGATTTGAGGCAATATATGTTGAAAGGTTTTAGGTTGGGTGACACTTGAAGCGTACGAGTGAGTAATGATCAAGAGAGGATTCGTCTCTTTCGTCAATGGAAAGTTAGTGTCACAGGCTCAGTACTGTTCTTGGTAAAAAACCTCGGCCGGGGTATGTTGTAGGATGTACAACATGGACATACCAAAGATCGGAGGATACTGACCATTGCAAGCTGTTAGGGTTCACAGTTTACCATACCCTTGGTTATGCAGTGACATAGTTATGACAAAGGGACTAAAATAGCGGTATTCATTACGGGCACAATCAGAGTGATCCCGACGACACTTATGTCAATGTGTCAATCACGTAATTGTAATACCGAAAAAGGGACGACACCTGCTGCTCGTGATCACTATCGTTTAAGGGTTTCGAGCCCCAATCTGCAGTAGGGTTAGGCTACTGTGTCTCACACAGAGTAGAATTTACGTCTTAGTAATAGGAAAGATATAGGAGGAGTGCACTCGAGTGTATGAGAATAATTAATGTCACAAAGGATTTGTGACAATAAGTCTAAAATAATTAAATGGGGAATCTTACATGGTTTCGAGAATTTCTCGGTCAAAACCAGTGTTCAAAAGGATCCGAAAACAGCTCAAAAGGAGCCAAAAATCACAAATAAAGGCCCAAAAGTTCACAACTTGGCCTAGTTCTAGGCCAGCCCAGCCCCTTTGGGTAGGCTGGGCCCGCCCGCCCGAGCGGGCGGGCAAAGCCCACCCGAGCAGGCGGGTGCCCGGCCTGCCTGACTCGCGGGTGGACCCGTGGGTGGGGCTAGGGTTTGAGAAACTGTGGTTTTATTTGACAGATGCGTTTTTCCAGAAAATGTGATTTTGGACCAACTTTGAACGTTCGTTTGAGGTGTCAAACGAACTCGGAATTGATCAGTGTTTTCCCTATGCGTTCGTCGTTAATGCTATTCGATTTGATATATGATATACTTTGTGAAGCTCAACGGTGAGGGATGAATAATTCGTGGAAGTTTGACCTTCTTGAAGGGCAAACTTGCAATTGAGTTTCCCCTCAATTTATTTAGTTCCACATCGCTTGTGAGATGAAAAAGGGGGCCGGCTCTCTATATAAATTGGGGTTGAGCCTTTCCTTTGGATTCACACCAAGTCTTCGATTTTGGGTAGCTCCAAAAAGTGTTGGGCACGCTTGAACTTATACTAAATAATTATTACATCTTCCTATAAATTCTTCCATTTCTTCGTTCGTGTCCTAGCAAGATGGCGAGTGTGGTTTGGATCGGATCTAAAGTCTTTGCAGCATATCCTTCTCAAGTGAAACTTTTTTCGGTAAGTGATTGACTCGAAGGTGCAGTATCGGCTCGCTTCGGGTGGTCAAAGACAAGTTACTGAAAAAGACGCTTCGTTTTTTGCGGAAACGAAGTAATGGGTTTGTCTGTTTTATAATGTTATGATTTTATATATGTTGCAGTAGTTTAGATTTGTCTTTGGGGATGGTCAGACCCACCTCAAGACAGTAGATTTTCGGGTAAGGGTTTATGTTAATCCTTAGGGCTGTTATTAAATTGTTTAATGATTTAATTCTGCTGCTTAATTTTGCTTTAGTTGTTTGTCCGACTTAGGACAGACAGATTTTATGCCCTGAGGGTCCATCAAAACCCAACAATGACAAGATCCAATTTTTGGTGAAGAAAATAGTGATGTCGATGGCAATCTTTAATGAAACGAAAGAGAGATACAATGGCGGCAATGACAATCTTCGGTGGGAAACTGGGAAAAGATTGGGGTCAGGGTTATACTAGTAATATGACTAGGATTAAAGATTTGACTCTAGTACCATGTTAAAATTAAAGAATCAAATATTTTGGGAAAAGAGAGATAATTTCATCCCTTCTCTTTGTTGGTATATATATAGGAAAAGATACAAAACGGGCACAGATCTACGAGAACCCGTATACATGATTATTACATAAATCTTAACAAAACCTTGCATTTGCAACAATATAGTGTTTGTATTGAGGACGGGCATGATTTGGCATGATGATGCTAGGTGCACCAGTGTTTGTTTGCATCTGTTCCATGTTCATATCTTTTACTCAGGTGTTCCTTTCCTTGTCCTCCATGTCTACTTACACAATGATTCAACTGTGCAAGAACATGTAGCCTATAACTATCCAAGAATGAGGCCGATAACAGGCAGCATCTCTAAAAGGGCATACCGCTATTAATGTATGAGATGCATGATAATTATATACTATGCAGCAGGAGTACTTTTATAATAAGGCCATGCATGTACCTAATTTGTGGACACCCATACTAGACGTCAATACTTTTTTGAACACTTCTTAAACACGTGTTGATGTTGGAAACTTTTCAATACTTGCCGGACATGTGTCAGAAATTTTAAATTTTTAATTCTATACTTGTATTTTTATGGGGGCATAATGGAAATTCGTGGGTTATATGTGTGATCTTGTATGTGCTCAAGACAACTAGAAAATGTAACTATAAGATAATGTGATGAACTTAAGTTGTGTTTTTATTAATTATAGTCTGATGTCACATTTCATATTTTGTTTGATGTGTATACAAAAATATATAATGTAATATAATATATTATAATAGCCATGTCCTTGTATCCTATCTTTTACAAATTAGGATAATACTTGCCGCACCCACACCCTTTCTGTACCCATGTGCATGCTTCCTAGGTCATATACATTCCAGAGTGTCCAGATCAACGAGAAAATTAGGAAAATACCGCACGACTTGCATTGCACTATTTACTAGGGCATTCATGTTCAAACTGTTTCTTAGATCTTACCATCTGAGACATTCTTGATAATGAGCATATTCCGTCCTTGGCACAATATAGTCACTGCTGCAATCTGAGAATTCTTGATTGATCATTAGATTTTTCTTGAATCCATGGTTGAATTATGCGCTGGACCAGACTATGGAATCTTCTTCAGATTACTCAGACATGACAATCTTTAGATGAGACGGAGGGTGAACAGAAGTGAACTGTTAGAATGACAATCGAACTCTCTTCAGCAATTCACTTGATTTGGAACATTTAGCCATCTTGATACCAGTGAAGTTTACTGGTGACTTGATGTTTCTGCCACAACAAGACGAAGCTGAGCATTCATGTTACCCATGTGTATGCTTCCTAGGTCATATACATTCCAGAGTGTCCAGATCAACGAGAAAATTAGGAAAACACTGCACAGCTTGCATTGCACTATTTACTAGGGCATTCATGTTCAAACTGTTTATTAGATCTTACCATCTGAGACATTTTTGATAATGAACATATTCCGTCCTTGGCACAATGTAGCCACTGCTGCAATCAGAGAATTCTTGATTGATCATTAGATTTTCCTTGAATCCATGGTTGAATTAGGCGCTGGACCAGACTATGGAATCTTCTTCAGATTACTCAGACATGACAATCTTTGGATGAGACGGAGGGTGAACAGAAGTGAACTGTTAGAATGACAATGGAACTCTCTTCATCAATTCACTTGATTTGGAACATTTAGCCATCTTGACAGCAGTGAAGTTTACTGGTGACTTGATGTTTCTGCCACAACAAGACGAAGCTGAGCATGCATTGAGTCAGAAAGGCATTAGCTATGTTGGAGCCAATGATACACATCTTTCTAGACCTAGTGGTGCCTAGTTAAAAAGGAAGATTTTCCATCGTAGCCACCGACATCATGCATACATGGTCTTATGTTCTTTTGATCCTAATCTAATCTCAAAGCTAATATCTGATAGTTTTGTTAAGGAATATGCTGTGTATTGCGAGTTTGCACTTCAAATGATAAACCTGAGTTAATGGGGGTTTTCAGTGCTTACTCTCATTGCCTATATTGGCCGATGTTAATTGTATCAATATTGGCAATATCAACGAACGTTTTAGATCGGTCATATCGGCCATCTTTTAAAAAACGATTTAGGCAATGAGAAAAACGTAAGATAATTAACAACATTTTGATCTGGCTTTTCCAACAATTGATAGAGTTTTGATCATATTTCCATAAAAGACTGAACAACATAGTAGTTGGTACAATAGTAATATATGCAGATAGGGTTTATAGTTATAGGGTTATAGCTGGCAATTCTTAGGAATCCCGGTGAATTCACTGAAATTTCATTGTTGACACAAGATAAAATTTAGTGCATTAACCGTTTAAAACTAAATTATAATTTGATGTCGACAAATTGTTGGGTTGTTGGCGGTAGGGAGAATCCATCAAGTTTCTGCCTCCTATTTCTTTAAAAATTCGGGAAAGGCACTTAGATCAATATAAGCTTTGAATTAGGAACTATGTATATAGGCTATACAATAATATCCCACATTATGCAGGATTCATATCGATGATATTAGCTGATACTAAACATCATACAATCTGATAATTAAAAAAATAGACAATATTTGCATTAATAACGACATATTTCATTGCATTGTCTCAGATACCTCAAAATCCATACCATATTCTCGATAGGTATTGGAATCATCCTATATTTGAATCCTTGCTATTGAAGGATGACCAGGTACAGTGTATGCCCTAAGGAGGGAATGTAGACTGATGAGAGAAAGACTTGAATGTTACATCTGTTTGAAGGCTGACTAGAAGCACACTTCAAGCAGTGGGGCCGCTCTTATACAAATGTTGAAATTTCTCATGTTTCTATATGGATAATTGGAAACTTTTCTATGTAATTTGATGGCCAGCAACCACGTAGAAGCAATCAGCTGACTGCTTCCGACATTGTACTTGTTCAACAGCATAGGAAAGTGAGTATCGTTTAAGCTTTGGATGTCTTCAAGCACTTGCAATCTTGGTTACATGACTGTTTTCCCTTTAGGTTTTACCAATTCTATTATGTATATTTATTTTATATTTTATATTTTATATTTTGTTTATTTATTGTGTGATTGGTTTGAGTTAGTGATTTTTTCTTCTCTTTCGTTTGTTCGTGTGTTCGTGCACCTGCGTGTGTTTGGTGGGGATGGAATGATTGGTAGTCTATATTTTTATACTCTCTGTAAATGCTGGAAAGAATTATGCATATCTTCTTGAGAGTGGTTACAATCTTTACTTGGAATAGTAGCTTGGAAAATGTTATACAACTGTGTATATTGGGCTCCATTTCTTTTGCTTTAGTTGCTGTATACTTGAAAGAATGGTCGTTTGCCATGGCTAATACAAGAAAGGCAGAGTGATGTTTCAATACGCTGAATTTTCCGCAATTTCTTTGTTTACATTGTTCATATATACTTTAGAAGTATATTATTTCTAAAATGTCATTCAGTGTTTGCCCAACTTGGCTTCTGCCCTTTAGCTGACCTCAATATCGACAATCAGATGAAAAAGCTGACCGAAGTGGGGAAGGAGGAACCATTGTGTCTTCTGCAGTTTTAAGAAAGGATGTGGCAACCCAAATGAGCCCCGAGGGAAGCGCTCAATCTTCTCCCAAAGAAAGGCATTCTTTCTCTCCATCACCATCAGCCCATCCCATTGAAGAACTGGAGAGCCATTTCTCAAAATTAGAGCTCAGGGATGTGCAGGTGGATGATCGGGTTACTGTAACAAGGTGGTCTAAGAAACATGTAGCCCATGGTTCTGATAGGCGTTCATTGAATATTATAGAATGGAAGAAAAAAACAGTAGATGCCAACGCCGATTCATGTCGTTGGGAAGTTGCGGACTCAGCAAAATGCATTTCCAAGTAAACACATGTAACACAGAAGTTGTAATTTTAGTTATAATGAACTTGACTGATCTTTTTTGGCCTTCATCAAAGGTACAAGAGAGAGGAAGCCAAGATCACAGCATGGGAGAATCTTCAGAAAGCGAAAGCAGAGGCAGCCATTAGAAAACTGGAGGTGATTCATCTAACTTGCATAGTTTACAGTAAATGTTTTATATTTTATTTTCTTGGACTACATGCTCATCATGACATCATATAGCTAATGCCTTGAATTTCACACGTTGTAATGGCCACTGGTTTTAGATGAAGCTGGAAAAGAAAAGGTCTTCCTCAATAGACAATATCTTGGGCAAGCTTAAATATGCTCAGCGGAAAGCACAAGAGATGAGAAGAGCAGTGGCCACTGGCCAGTCTCAGCATGGTGGGAAGAGTACTCCTAGAAGGGGATCATGCTTCTGTAAAAGTGGACAGATTAGTTCTTTAAGTGGCTGCTTCACCTGCCCGGCTTTCTAGTCCTGTGCATTTTCCCTTGTGATGACTTTTTCTCGTCTTTTATCTAGTAAGTCCTATTTTAACTTCATTTCCTCAAAATTCAATGAATGATCTGCTCATTGGTTAAGGTGTATTAGGCTCAGCAAAATATAATGGTATTTTGAAAATATTAATAGTTCATATATGTGCCGTTTTCCCTCAATATTCATGTGTGAAGTTCCTTTATATATCCAAAATACATTTTGTACATATATAAACTTTACTATATATATATATATATATATATATATATATATATATATATATATATATATATATATATATATATATATATGATTAATGGGTATCATACGCCATATGAGAGGGTGTCTCATATGCCCTCTCACATAAAGGGGGTCAAGTACAACAAGTACAAGCTCATGTGGGCTTGTACTTGCCCCTTTTATGTAAGAGGACATATGAGACACCCTCTCATATGGTGTATGATACCCATTATTCTCTATATATATAATAGTATTTTTGAAAAGGGTAATTGCATTAAGACATCCTACTATATGGGAGGTTTGTGATTAATAACCCCAATTATATGAAATTAACACTAAGACCAGACCCCCTGAATGGACTGATTAATCATAAAATAAGTTTTTCTTAGATACCCTAATACTGGAATTTTGAATGTTAATGCTAATTGCTTACATTGAAGGTTATTCATCACATACACATTATAACATAGGAAGTTTGAGAGTAATTTACTCTCTTAAAAATATCAAGCACACATATATGTGCCTTTGTTTTCTCACTATTCATGTATGGAGCTCCTTTATTTATCTAATACATTTTGTACAGATTTGTACAGATATATAATTTACATTCTATCTATAATGAAAACAAAACCAGCAGATGCTATTGGTTGTTTAGTGGTTAGAGTTTTGAGAAACATGTTGAAACATGAGCCCCAACCTTTCCGAATAACGAGCATACATAAACATGTAACATAACTTACAAGAAGACATGGATAACATACATCCCCAGGTAAAATTTGATAGATATATCTTTATATAGAAACATGAAGATACAAATGTGCAATCACACAACCTAACATTTTTCGACTTTTTTCCATAAGTATAACATGGATAATCAATCTAGTAGACTTTCCCCATTAGGGGCTATTATGTAAGCTGACGGATCTTTCGTAACAAAAAAGAAAATTAAGAATCACTCTTCTTACCATCAAATAAACTCTTATAGAAAGTGTTGAGGTTTTGATCGAAACGGGGAGGTTTCGGCTGAAACAGTTATGTTTCGATCGATCATTTTGTATCGGTTTTACAAGAGACTGGTATAAAACAATGCCAAAAACTTGGTTTCGATCGACAATGATAAAAACACAAAAAATATGCAATATCAGATATAAAATTTTTTTTATTCTCGGATCTAATAAAACCATTAACAAATTTCATCAAAAAAAATCAAAAAAGAACCAAAAAACCATAACCTACCTTCTTAAAAACAAAAAAAAGAAAGATGACACATTAGAAGAGATGGATAGTACTTGGATGTCGCAATCGTCGTTGTTCTACCTCTGTCGTTGTCGTCTTTGGATGCCACCCTCATGTTGCTGCACGCGTTGAGATAGAAAAGTGTGGAGTTACTTATTTCAGAAGCGGGTTGGATTCTAACTCGCTTGTTATAACGTAAAACTGACAATAAAATTATTATGTCAGGTTTAAGTTATAAGAAACGGGTCAGCACTAGACTTGCTTCTTATACGTCAAAAATTCATTTTCTCTTTCTGTCCCACTCTCTGTTCAGCAGCAACAGCAGCAGTGGAGACCGAGGAGCGGCAGTGGCAACAATTTTCTTACTTTTATTATAAATGCATTATTATAGAAACATAAACATAAAAACTATAGATAAATCTAAAAACAAAACTTAAAGTGAATCCAACAGAATTACGAAATCTTGTCGGAACTAAATTTTTTTGAAGGGACCAAAACCAAGTTTTCACATCTTATAATATAATAAAGAAGTCTTTACCTTGGTAAAACGAGCACTCTTTGACACCAAACACCGTTGCCATCATATCAAAAGAAGACTTCTTAGCTATCCATACCCAATCTTCATCTCTCATATTTTCCTTCCTCTCTAGCTTTTAGAGTTTTGATCTGCATCATTCTCCCTAAGGTGTCTCATTGATGCCATACTTTGACTCTCCAAAGGAATAGAGGACAGATCATCCTCGAATGGGTCCTCCGAAGGGTTGAAGAGCAAACTTGTTTTCTTTACTGATGCCTCCTCGAGCTCTGGAGGTTAGGCGACCTTCAATGTTACTTCAACATTCTCAGAGACAGGCACTTCCTTAATTCTCAACATATTGACCCACCAAGTATCATGGAAAATATTAACAAGAAGGAGAGTTATCTTACTCAGATGAAGACGAGATCGAACGAGGAACAAAGACGAGAACGAATACAAGATTATCTGAATGCAAGTCAAAATACTCTCTTTCTCCTCCTGATTTCTATCTTATCCGAATGACTGCATCAAACTAAGTCGTCTGATGGGAGGCACATGTCGACATCTTGAGACACTGGCTTTCTGAATTCTGCGCTCTTTTGGCGCACGAGCCCTATGACATGGAACTCTGGCGGCCAACATTAAATGCGTCGTCTCGACTATCGTGTCCATCCAATCTCTACATGTCACATCAACCGACCTTAACCGCCACACTAGATAAGCTTAGACGATGTAGACCATTGATACGATCCTTGGCCGGCCCAGATGCCGCCTAGTTAATTATCTCCATGTGATTAGCCTAATACGGTCCACGACTTCGGCCTAGCAATCCGTAAGCCCTCACGTGCGGTTTACCCCCCTCTTCATTTATGGCAACAGCTCGACTGCCTGTTGGGCTCATGCGATTACGTAGTATGCCCATCAAACCAGGCGATTAATGATTGACCATTAATCCGTCATCAATACGGACAACCCAACGACCATAAAACATCATAAATGCGCGAGCGTTATGGACGAATGACGTTGACAAAACCATTGCCTATAAATAGTCCCACAAAGGATGAGGAAAGGATGAATCTCTGAGATTTTACACTCAGGTATTCCTATACTCGTAATCTGCTCCACCAAACAATATGCTCATCCCAATAGCTCGGCCTGAAAACTAGCGGACGACCTCCCAATAGGTCAGACAGTTCCACCGAGCATTACTTAGTCATCTACTGACTTAAGCATCAGAGAAAATTTAGTCGGAACCCAGACCCGACCCCTGACGAGCTTCTTGTGTTGCAGACAGCTAGGGTGATAGCTCGGCCATGGCTCGGTTCGACGTCCATAGATCGTCCTGGAGTCTCCTCAGCTCGAAGTTAGCTCCTCCAGCACCCTAAAGGCTGTCCACGTCTTCCACTTTAGCGGCATCCTTTGGGGTCTTCTTTCAACATCTGTGGTAAGAAAACACACTGAAACAGTTTCAAATAGATGTTTCAATAGTTTCAGTATGGACTATTGCACGTGACGTAAAGAGTGAGTTTAATTTTATGACAAGACAAGCATGCATATTCTAGCTTAAGGGAGAGTGCTAATTAATAATATGTTTCTAGTTAAGAATTAGTAGAATTAGGAATACATAGGTTCGGTTTAGAGATAGTAATCATTGTTTTAGTTTTCGAATTAAAGATAAACAAGGAGTCAAATATGAGTTGTACTTCTAATTGTATTCATTTTATATTTTTCTATATAAACATCATCAATACCTCAGTTTGAGATGTGATCTATATTCTGAATAATATCTTTGCTTTCAATTTCAACACCATGTTAATAACATCTACATATAACTCGAACTATGTTACGTATCGATCATACTTTTTTAGATTGTTTTGTTTGAATTTTTTACTTGCTTAGAAGCCATAGGTTTCTCATTGAAATTTTATATTGTTTTCCTTTTATTTATAATAGAACACATCATAATCACTTTGTGGTCTTGTGTGTATTTTATATAAATAGTGATGCACGCAAATAGATGTTTATATCATGTCACCATGTCATACTTCTTAGTAATTTGTTGGATCCTTGTGTCTGCATTATGTCATATCACGTCCTTCATGGATCCTATCCTTGATAGATTCACCATGCATGTCATGATATCAACCATGTGCTGGATCCATCAATTCTATGAGAATCTCGCTGCTTCTTATTATGGTTGCATGTCCTGTAATAGAGCTTATATCGCATTCATGATGAGTTTGCTTTATCGTGATCTATCGCTACCACAACTCACTCTTCCTTGTCCAACTCCCATCTTCCTTGCTTTGAGAACATCCTGTAGACCCACCTTTATATATACTTCGATTAACTCGAGGATTCCATAGCAATGTATTATACCATGGTCCAAGTTTTGAGTTGTGGAAGCACGGCATCCAACCTTTGTTTTTTTTGAATATGAGCACATATAAGATTATACTAAACACAATCTTATTATTTATTTTTTAAATATGAGCACATACAAGATTACCTACAATTGTATATGTGGTTTTGCCAAAACCCGATACGCATCCATAAAAAAGGCTTTTGAGACATACATACATACATATATGAGAATAATGGGTATCATATGTGCTTAGCCTCATATGCAGCCTTGAAAATTTCCTCTTATATTTTTTGGGCGATTGGAACCGTTCATTTTGATTTTCATATTCTAAAATCCCAAAACATCAAATATTGGTTGAACCCGAGGGGTTTTGCTTGTTTTTCATTGGGGTATTAGAATATGAAGATCAAAACGAACGGTTCTGATCATATGAAAAAATAGAAGAGTGTGGAGTTTTCGAGGTGCATGATGCCTTAGCTCATTTGTTATATGATACACATAATTCTCCATATATATGAGGATAATATATATGTACGATTAGTGGAGAAAATTTCATGAACTCACAACAAAAATATCATTTTCTCAATTTTTTTTTTGAAATTTTTTGAGGTTATGCCATTTTAAAACCCCAAATATGAGTAAACCCAATGGGGATTTGATCCTCAATCCACTCGTTACTATTGTTATCGGATTGACTCTCAAATAGTATTGGATTCACTTGATTTTTGGTATTTTGATCATCAATGTATAGAACACATCCGATTTTTTTTTAAAAGATTGCATGTATATGCTATTTTATATGTATATGTGTATATGTGCATTAGCATGGAAAAATTTCCGATGCTGACAGCACATATATGTTATTCTATATGTGTGTGAGGCAGCATACAAAAGAGAAATCACAAATCGAACAGTTCCCTCTTTTTTTTCACATGACAAGCATTACATTGAGAATCACTCACCTGACCCTGTCATCAACTGAAGCCTAACTAGATGAAATAGTAGTTCCTTCGTTGGATAAATGATCGCCTCATTATGCAACCTTGATCTCCAAAGAGTATGTCTTAGATCTCTGTCCTCTGTCCTCAATCCTCTTCTTTTCTCTATCCCTTCCCTCTTAGCACTGGAAATGTATCTTCCTTTCCAAGAAACTTCGTTAGTTATGAGGCATTTTAGAACCCCTCTTCATCTTATTAATCATTGAAAAGCTCATTAAATCATGTCGGTTAATTTAGCATTGCAAGGATCCAAAAATAACATGATCACAGGGTCTTAATTTGACTCAAACTTCGATTCTCCATGTTTATGTATTTTGCAATTGGTAATTTTTGGCCTACCTTAACTTCTCCCTTTTGGTTTGAAGACAAGGCATAAACACAATGGTTCAAAATTTCCGGACTCACCATGACTTCGATAACTTATGAGAATGATATTACCATGATTCATGCTTGCTATGAGGATGATCTATTGTTATCAGGTTACTTTTGTTTGCTACGAAACATTCTATCCATTTATGCAATATCGGTGATTTAAAGCTAGAATCTACATTTTCCCTAATATTTCCTTTTTTTTGGTGATCTCTCCTTAGAGGATTGAAATGAAGTGTGCCCCATTACAAAAGCAGACTACATGCTTTTTCTACTAGATTAACAAGAATCAGTTTCTCTTTATAGGTGGAGAGAAGGCAACAGAGATGAAGATTTTTGTCTGTAGCATGACATCTGGTTCTAACTGATAATCCAATGCAAGCTTAGGATGGTATCCTCCAACTTGGTTACAATCAGGGGAATGCTATTTTGCTACCGCTATCAATGGAAACTGCCATCCGGGGATTTTAATATTTCCACTTCATATTTGTAATGATAAATTGCGTATGAACAGCTAATGCTGTGAGAAAACAAACAAATAGGATAGGTTAGTTTCATCTGTAAGCCTGATAACCTAGATTATTGCACTAGCAGTCAACATGTAATGATATGGAGTATGCAATAGAATCCGTTCTTTTGAAACTGTTTACTGTAACATACATAAATTAGAATCCTAGAGATACTACTCACACAAAAAGAAAAACATAAAAACATATTAGATAACGGCAGAAGAATGGAAATTTCAAAAATTGCTAAGTCCTAGCAAAATACCCAGAATACTATACAATTCATAAATTAAATGCTATAAAAAAGAACATATCTTTGCGTGGATATTCTTACGTGATATCTTCTCTCCAAAAAATTTTCGAAGAAGACATTCGATCTCTTCACCAACCAGGTGCAATACTAGTTTCACCTTGATAATGAAACTTTTCACAATCCACGAGCCCTCCAAGAGCTCAAACTCGGTCTCAAGCATTGCTAGCGCTTGAGAGAAAGAGAAGGAAAAGCTTTTACTTTTATGAGAGAAATTCTATCTTTAAGCTAATGCTTTAATATAATTTTTCTCTTTTGATCTTATTTTGCTTAGATCTTAGATGGCTTTGAGAGGAGGAGATGATCCCTTTATATGGTGCTATGATCCTATGTTATCCTTTCATATTTAGCAGTTTTAGTCAGTGTAACGACCCACTCCCGGAGCCCGTTACTGTTGGTACATGCGCAAGTCCTGCTAGGCACCAATGAAGTCAATACAAGCTCCATTGCATAAATATGCCAAATACTCACACATGAAAATGAAATACAAACTTATTACAAACCAGCAGCGTACTGAAAAGAAAATACGGCCCGAAAACAAATACACACCAAGCCACACTCTGGAGAAGAAAAGCATAAGATAATATAAAACTCTCACACTCACTCTCAGTAACCAGCGTTCTCCTGGTCAAACTCAACTGCAAACTCGGTGTCTGCTAATTCAGGTGATGCGGGCGCATCTCTAGCCACCAACACCCCAACCGCACCCGCATCACCTCAAGCCTCGGGTCCCACATGGGTTGTAATGCCCTGATAGCTACTGCACAAGTACTAGAGGGGGGTGAATAGTACTTTAAAATAATTAAGAAGATAATTCCTAATTATCTTGCAAACTCAACCAACAATGCGGAAATGTAAATATGACAACAATAAAAGACAATCGCAAACAAACGATATAACGGGTTCGGATCCACCCAAGTCTCCCCGACTTGTTCCCGGTGATCCTACGTCCCAAACACCCGGATCCCCTCCGGCTACTTGAGTTAGAAAACTCTAACTCAAATTTACACTATGAAATTCTTGTAGAAAACCTCTACACGATCAAATCATACACAAATGAAAATGTGACTCCCACAAACCGGGATCACACACAACTCTCACAACCGAGAGTAAAACTTGCAATATTCAAAGTAAATGAAATACGAAATGCTTACCAACAAAATCATATGCCTTGAGTAAAACTTACGATTTTAGGGTAAGGAGGATTTTGGAGGAGAAGAAAGGCACCAAACCCTAACTCCAAGAAGTTGACCAGCAATGGAAGCCTAGGGAGGAGTTGGTGACCTAGAATCAAGCTCTTGGCTTGAATGGCTCACAATCAATGAATCTCTCTTTTGAAATTAGAGTGAGGGAGAGATTCTTGTAGGAAATGAATGAGCTTTGAATGAGAATTAAATGCTCTCTCTTGATCTCTAAACTTCAATAATTATCAGCCTTGAATGCTATGAAACAACAACTCAAGATTATATAGGATAGAGAAGAGAGAGAGAGAGAGAAAATTCGTGCATTTAATGCTCCAACGGATCTATTTCTGAAGCAGACTAGTCAGTCAAAGAAGGATCACTGACCGACTAGTTTCTCAACTAGTCGGTCGGTGATTCAACATGAACCGACTAACTGGAGAACAGCCAAAAGTAAAGTTCAGAAGATAGAGAACTAGTCGGTCTTAGAAGACATGCCAACCGACTAGTTTCACAACTAGTCGGTCGGTGAGTGTTCTTTGACCGACTAACAGATGAAATCAAATAGGCTGAATACAAGTTGAACTAGTCGGTCTAAGAACAAATTCCAACCGACTAGTTTCTCAACTAGTCGGTCGACCGTTGTACTTAGACCGACTAATGATAAATAGTAGCTCAGGCTGAAAAACTGAATGCACGACTAGTCGGTCTAAGAAGGATTCCTAACCGACTAGTTTGACAACTAGTCGGTCGGTGAACCTTCTTGGACCGACTAACTGTAAACAGTGAATGAGCTGAAATTAGTCAAGGAGATCTAGTCGGTTCAAGAAGGATTGCCGACCGACTAGATTGCCATCTAGTCGGTTGGTTCTTCTTCTTGAACCAACTAAGATGCACAAAAAGACGCGTAATGAAGCGTGAAGCTTCGGGAAAGTTTGTATGGGCTTCTAATATGATCCTAGCACTAAGATATGATCGTTATGAAGATTAAAACGTAAGACCTACTCAAGGCTTAACAATCTACGAAACGAAGCTAGAAGACTATAAATAAAACTTGACGAACCGTCTTCAAACGCTTCAATCGAATCTTCTTGACTTCAATAAAGGTCCTTGAGCTTCAACGAAGCTTCAAGCACACGATCACGCGCTTTGAGAAGTCTCGAGATGTCGCTTTTGATGTACGTAGAATATTGGCGACGATCTCCATAACTGTGCTCACAAAGAGTTAGTTCACAATATTTATGTTTGTTCATCATCAAAACCAAATCCAGGGAATCAATACTCAATATTCTCCCCCTTTTTGGTGATGACAAACCAACATAAATAATAATAAAAAATAATGATTCAAATGAAATTTACTTACTCCCCCTGCATTGATGACACGTTAATTCCATATTAAATAATAATCATAAGCATCAAGCAGACGAGGAAAGTATAAAATGTGAATCCAATTATCGAAATTTAGGATCTAAATCCATTTTTATATCTTAACTCCCCCTGAATCTAACATATCAAATTAGATTCTCGGAAAATTGCTTTAAATTATCATTTAGCACATTGTCATTATTAATTCTCTCCCCCTTTGGCATTAGCAAAAGGAGAGGGAGGAGAACAACGACAACAACAATGGCTACAAATAAAAGCACGGGAGTCGTAGAATACGACCATGGTCCAAATGACACCAAAGGAAATACGAAGTAAATCAAAGCGTGCCAACGAGACCATAGTCGATAATCGAAAAACGAAATCATCAAAGCTCAAATCAATTGCACATATTGAGTTATGGAACATACTCTCCAATATCAACATTCTTGATGAATTAAGTGCATGGAAAACAATTCTATGTTTTCATAGAAATAATTTCTATTAAATCAAGAGAGTCGTCGAGCGACGAAGTCAACATCAGAGACAAAAATAATAATGTGCACACTGAAGTTAAATGTCAACACGATGTGTGTGTGTGTGTGTGTGTGTGTGTGTGTGTGTGTGTGTGTGTGTGTGTGTGTGTGTGTGTGTGTGTGTGTGTGTGTGTGTATATATAAGACATGGTACAACAAAATGGATACATCTGCCAACATACATAATAACGATCGAACGATCGGAGCACATCATACAACATATGTCACACAGACATCAAAATGAACATACAACAAAAGTGTATCATCAAAACATCAAAAATACATCAAAACATCATAACCACCATCTATCCTACCCCACACTCTCACTACAAAATATATCATCCAATGTGCACATGGAGAGTCCTCCAACGCAAGCTCAGGAGGTGGAGGCAGGGTCAGCAGCAGCAGCAGGCTCTGTAGGAGGGGTGGTGGTCACTGGGTCAACTGGAGTGTCCACAGATGGGAGAGTCGCAGGAGGAGTGGTCTCGGGAGCACCAGACGAAGTATCCACCGAAGGAATGGTGGCAGCAGGTGTGCTCTCGGAAGCACCAGCAGACGTAGCAGCAGCAGACATACCCTCTGGGGCGCGAGCAGCAGATCCAACAAGCTCCTGGAGCTCATCCTCATCCATTTCCTCATCGTCAGAAACTGACGGAGGAACCTCAATGCCCAAGTGAGAGCAGATGCGAGCTAGCATCACCTCAGAACGAGAGACACGAGACTCCACACGTCTCAAGGAAACGGCAAACTCAGCAAGTGTAGGAGTATGAGGAGGAGCTGAAGCTGAAGCTGAAGGGGTCGTCCTCTGAACGCGACGAAGCGCCGCAAGAGACTTCTTGACGGCCGTCGCATTCAGGGGAGGACCAAGAGGACGCTCATCATCGGGAGGGAGAGGGACCCCGAAGTGACGGAAAACAAGTGTCAAAAGGCAAGGGTAAGGGATGTGAGCTGATTTGGTGGACTTTCGGATACATTCGAAAGAGTCCATCTTATCGAGGATGATACGAGCCCAATTGATCTCGCTACCCATGAAGAGAGCGTAGATCATCTTGAGGAATGGCTGGGATGGCAAGCTAGATGAGCCGTACTTCGGAAGGAGGCACGACTTCAAGATAAGATTTAAGACCCAAGCGTTTGGCTTAAATGATTTTGATGGGACGCCAATCATGGCGGGAGGGATGACGTGAAACATCTCAGAGAGCATGGCCTGGTCAAGATCATGGATATTATCCACGGAGATATCGGCAGGGAGAAGGCCAAAAGATGAGACACCTATCAAATCCCCTAAGATCTCTGTCGTGAGGACAATCGGTGTCCCCAAGACAGTCGTCTCAATGGAATGGGTGTCGTCATACTGACCCCGAACACGATTCGCATAGAATAGCTTGACAAGACGGGGGTACGGGTGAGGGTTTGCCTTGGGGTCATGGCGAAGATAATTAAGAAGACCGCTGTAGGAAAGAAGATCGGCAAGATGTGGGAAATCAGAGAACTGAACGAAGTGCTCCAATATCAATGGACAGTGCTCTATACGGTTGTAAGCCGCGAGACACAACGGGTCATCGCGACACAACGCTATATCGACACCGCCCACTGGCATGGGAGCCTTCCCCTTAGACAGACGAGTGCTAGATCTAGGAGGAGGAGTAGGAGCCTTATCGGTAGGCTCAGACTCGGGGATATACTCGGCGTCAGAGTCATCGGGAGGAGAGGGTGCACGAAATGAGGCAGGAGACACAGTCTGCTTCCTAGGCTTGGGTTGAGATGTGGCTCTAGGCTTGGCGGTCGACGTCCTCTTCTTCTTAAGAGGAGGCGAAGAAGACGATGGATGGGTCGATTTGGCTCGGCGTTTGGGTTGAGGGGGGTCCGTAGACGGAGACCTCTACGGTCATGGGAGACGGACGCGAGGGTTTGATGGGGATACGTGTCTTCGCCATGATCGAGACGAGACACGCGCAATCAAACTAGAAATCGAAAGCTAGGTCGAAGAAAAACCCTAGAACAAACCCTAGAAACTCACGGAAATCGACGAAATCTAGGTCTAAAAGCTGAGAGGGAGAGAGAGAGTTACCCTAGGTGGAAGATGGAGGGAGATCGACGGAGAACTTGGTCGGAGATGGCCGGAAAACGACGGCAATCGGCGGAGGAGACGAAGGGTTTCGGGGGTTAGAGGGTCCGAGAGAATTTTTGCACCGATTAGAAATGAATCTAATCAGTGCGGGAGAGTTTAAGTCGACATGGAAGTGGAAAAGACACAGCAGCCCCTGTGCATTTAGTCGGTCACAGTTCAAGTGCTGACCGACTAGATTACAATCTAGTCGGTCGGCCAATGTACATGAACCGACTAAGTGCACACAGTAACTGAAGCCAAAATTAGGGCTTGAGTTAGTCGGTCTGTGTTCATTCACTGACCGACTAGAACTCACTCTAGTCGGTCGGTCAATGAACATGCCCGACTAAGAGAGTCCAAAAATTTGAAATGTCGAAATTTTGAGTTCTCTCCTACGCGCACTTGGACGAAACAACCAAATACTCTCATATATCATTATACTACCCCATAAAACATAGAAAATTTTAAATACGACGTTCATGAATAATTCGAGCATAAATTCCGAAAATTCAACCAAAAATTCAGAAAATCTCAACTAATCCAGCATGAGCATATATAAAGAAAATTTAATATCATGCAAGATTATTGAAGATATGAATCCTAAATCTCGGGTTCACCCATAATCCCCAATTCTCGACGTAACCGCACAAAGGAGTCTTCCTTGAGTGGTTTCGTGAAAATATCGGCGATTTGCTTCTGGGTTTCAACGTACACTAAAATGATGTCCTTTTTAGCAACATGATCATCTAGAAAATGGTGACGGACATCTATGTGTTTAGAACGGGAATGGTGTACCGGATTCTTAGAGAGACATATTGCACTTTGGTTGTCCACCATGATAGGGCAAGTATCACAGTTTATACCAAAGTCTTTAAGAGTGTGTCTCATCCATAGAACCTGAGCACACGCAGCACCGGCGGCAATATATTCCGCCTCGATGGTTGAAAGTGATACGGAATTCTGCTTCTTGGAAAACCAAGAGACAAGAGAATTTCCTATAAAATGGCAAGTGCCACTAGTACTTTTCCTGTCGGATTTGCATCCCGCATAATCTGCGTCACTATATGAGATTAACTCATATGTGCTAGATTTTGGATAATATAATCCGTAGTCGAGTGTGTAACTTAAATAACGGAAAATACGTTTTACCGCTACTAAGTAAGATTCCTTAGGTTGAGACTGATAACGAGCACATACACATACGGCAAACATAATATCGGACCTACTAGCAGTAAGATATAATAAACTACCTATCATACCTCGATATAGACGAATGTCTACATCTTTACCGCCCGAATATTTATCGAGATGTGTAGTAGTGCTCATTGGAGTCTTCTTGCCTGAAGCATTCTCCATTCCAAATCGCTTTAGCAACTCCACCGTGTACTTGGTTTGGTGGATGAAGATTGCATCGTTCATTTGGCGAATTTGGAGACCTAAGAAATATTTGAGCTCACCCATGTGGCTCATCTCAAATTGGTCCTTCATAACATTAGAAAACTATTCGCAAATAGTGAAGTTAGTAGCACCGAAAATGATATCATCAACGTAAATTTGAACTAAAATAATATCATTATTCGAATACTTAACAAATAATGTCGAATCAACTTCACCCATTTTAAAACCCAAATCCAAAAGAAAGTTCTTTAGGCGGTCATACCAAGCTCGAGGAGCTTGTCTCAAACCATAAAGTGCTTTCTTAAGTTTGAAAACGTGATTTGGAAATTTTTCATTTATAAAACCCGGAGGTTGAGAAACATAAACTTCCTCAACAACATCTCCGTTTAAAAACGCACTTTTTACATCCATTTGAAAGAGTTTAAAATCTTTATGGCATGCAAAAGATAACAATAATCTAATAGATTCTAATCTAGCTATCGGAGTAAAGGATTCTTCGAAATCTATACCTTCCTCTTGACGGTAGCCTTGAGCTACTAACCGAGCTTTGTTCCGGACGACAATTTGGTTTTCGTCGGTTTTGTTCTTGAAAATCCACTTTGTTCCTATAATGGTGTGGTTCTTCGAAGGCAATGGAACAAGCTCCTAAACCTCATTCTTCTCAAATTGAATGAGTTCCTCCTCCATGGCAAGGATCCAAGCACTATCTTCGCACGCTTTGTTAATATTCTTTGGCTCTATTGAGGAGGCAAAGGCACAATGAGCGAAGTAGTTGACTTGAGATCTCGTCTTGATACTATCAAGTATGTTGCCAATGACTTGCTCATGGAGATGGTCACGAACTGTATGAAGCCGTTTGGGAATTCCCTGATCACTAGGAACATTCTCAAAAGATTCATCAGTAGGGTTAGTATCAATAGAATCAATAGAATTAGAATTACCAATAGAATCACATAAAACATTCATGGAGTCATCATCATTAGTAATTCTAGTAGGGACAAAACCTTCATTGAATGAAACATGAAGAGATTCCTCGATCGTTGAGGTTCGTTTGTTGTATATCCGGTAGGCTTTGCTATGGAAGGAATATCCAACAAATATCCACTCATCGGATCTTGGATCAAATTTGTCCAAACTACCATACATGTTTTTAATAAAACATTTTGCGCCGAAAACTCGAAAATGTTTAACTTGAGGCAATCTACTAAATAACAATTCATAACAAGTTTGTTTGGTGCCGGGCCTCAAAAGTTTTCTATTAAACACATAGCAAGCGGTATGTACCGCTTCTGCCTAAAATTGATGGCCAAGTTGGCTATCATCAAGCATAGTGCGAGCACATTCCACTAGCGTCCTATTCTTCCTCTCAACTACACCATTTTGAGGGGGTGCGCGAGGGAAAGAAAAGGTGTGAGTAATACCAACTTCATCACAAAAATTTGAGAAAGACTCATTCTCAAATTCCCCTCCATGATCACTACGACTAGTGACAATGGTGGTTCCAATGAGATTTTGTACTTTCTTAACAAATATTGTGAAGTTTTCAAAAGCATCATTTTTATTACTTAAGGAAAATACCCAAGTAAATCTAGAAAAGTCATCAACGATGACAAGTCCATATCGTGCATTTCCTAATGAAGCAACTCTAGTTGGCCCAAAAGATCTAGATGTAAAAGCTCTAGAGGCCACTTAGATGAAATGCTTTTCTTAGGTTTAAACGACGATTTTGGAAGCTTGCCTCGTTGACACGAGTCACAAAAGCTTTTCTTTTGAAAGACAAGCTTAGAAAATCCTTTAATAGAATTTAACTTAGAAAGCTTAAAAAGTGTTCCAAAGTTCACATGACCAAAACGTCGGTGTCATAAGTGTTGTTCACTTGTGTTGACAATGAGACATTGTTCATGTGATTTTGAAAGATCTAATATATAAATATCCTTATGGCGTGTGCCAGAGAATAATACATCATTAGTATCTTTATTCAAAATATGACACATTCCTTTCGCAAAGCTAACTTTGTAACCTTTGTCACAAAGTTGGCTTATTGAAATAAGATTGTGGTTTAATCCTTTAACAATGTAAACATCACTTATTAGTGGTTTAGAAGGATTACCTACTTTACCAACACCAATGATGGTTCCGCTCTCATTGCCTCCAAAGACGACTCGGTTCCCATTTGCAATGGGCACCACTCCGGAGAGCAATTGAGCATCACCCATCATGTGTTTTGAACACCCGCTATCGAGTATCCAATTATTCTTGGAGCTAAATTTGGATTTGTTGCTCCGTTTCTTTTTCTTGAGTACCTAAAGATAGAAATATCATTCCATGGTACCCAAGGTCATTGGGTCCTAAAAGATTAGACCTTTGGAAGCCAAGTCCAATTGGACTTAGAATTCCCCACGTAATCATCATTATGCACTACATTCATGAAATAAGAATTCATGTAAGCTTGTTTTTCATGCATATTGGTGTTCTTCGGGCCCCAAATAGGGAATATTTTGGAAGCCATATTCCTATTGGGAGCATGCATACGTTGTTGATTTCTACGTGATGCATGTCGTGGATATGAGTATGGCACATGATGAAATGGAGGTGGAATCATATGATATGGTCCATGATGATAATTGTTCATATGATAATGTGGATGAACATATGCATGTGGAGGAACACGTGTGTGAGGGTGTCTCACTTGGTGTGCACGTGCTCGTGGACGTGGTGCATAAAAATCATCATAATTGTGAACCGGTGGAGTAGGATGTGTGTTCTTACGTGGCATGGTATTGGTGTACATAAATGCATGACCCTTCTTTGGAGGTCCACCCAAAGTGGGTTTCTTTCCAAACGAGGGTGTGTACGAAGTGGAAGCACCATTGGTAGATGAACTACCAATAGAGTGTTTGCTCCCACTCGTTGAGGCATCGGAAGTTGGCCTAACAAAGGTAGTGGACGATTTGGATGAATTTCCCATCTTATACCCCAAGCCAATGTGGTGATTGGCCGGAAGTAAGTCAATTAGGATATTATCCAAATGGTCCTTACCTTTATTGAATTTATTAATTCGGCCTAATGTGCACTCATACTTCTCGGTGAGAGAACGCATAGAAGCATCCAAGGTGGACACTTGCGATGTGAGCACATAAACATGAGATTTGGGATTCTCATTCTCAATACTCAAAGTTGAGTTTTGAGAGGTCAAATCCGCTCTCTTGTGTTCCTCCGAATCCTCAATATGAACATGCTCAAGTTGAGATTTGAGATTTACAATTTCATTTCTCAAGTCTTCAACAACGGTGTCGTTGTTGATGACGATAGGTTTAGATGATGTTTGAAGACTAGCTAGCTCATCTTTAGTCTTAGTATATCTATTTACTAATTTAGAATACTTAGACCAAATTTGCTCGTTAGCTAATCTAAGGTCATCCATAGTTACCTCATCGCCTTCATCCTCGCTATCATCGGAGGAAGACTTTTGATCATGTTCCTCTCTAGCCATGAAGCACATGTGTGCTTGCTTCACTTGTTCATCATCCGACTCTCCACTTGAGGAGTCCTCGTCGGAGTCGGTAAATGTCCCGACAAGTCCTTTCTTGTACCCTTTCTTGTACTTCTTTGACTTGTCAAACTTTGGCGCCTTCCATTTCTCCTTGTGTTTGTTTTGAGGACAATCCGCTTTCATGTGTCCTGGCTTGTTGCATTTGAAACACAAAGGAGCGGAGGCGTTAGAAGAACTAAATTTAGATTTGTTCTTGAAATTACGTTTCCGGAAGAATCGGTTGAACTTCTTTGCCATGAGGGCAAGAGATTCAATATCCAACTCATCTTCCGATTCTTCATCATCGGAAGATGTAGATGTAGATGGAGCGGCTTTGAACGCAATTGATCGACTCCGGGCGTACACCCAAAAAGAGCGACCGTGTAGTTTTACCGCAAGCGCACGGTGTAGCGACGAGCGGGTATCGAACACAGGGAGGACGAATGACGGTGTCTTCTCCGAACAACCTGGCTATAAGAACAGAAAAGGGGAATTTACCTTTTGGCGATCCTGTCACAATCGTCAGACAAAGTATGGAGATATAAAATCAAATAAAGACGCCTAGGGAATGGGGAATCCCCGCTACTCACCGTATCTCGTCAATGTGATTCATTGGTATCACAATTGCTAGGGTAGAATTTCGGATGAACTAGTTGCAACTGAATGTAAAACCTAGCTCACGCTCTCGCGCTGTTGCCGGTCTATAGCTAACCTAGGGTTGGGTCCAATCTCTTGCAAACCCTAGCCTAGGCAAGCTAGCATTAGGATCAACATCATCGTTCAATCGAGCCCCGAGCCCACTCTCGTGCAAACTCGGGCCACGACCTAGGTTGGGATAGTTCCTACCCGTCCAATCTCTTGCAAACGGGTATCGGCATGGAATTGCAACCGAGAACCCTAGTATCGGTCCAATCTCTTGCAAACCGATACTACGGAAACTCAATTTCAACCCAATTCGGATTTCTAGGGTTTCCTATCGAATTGGGATCCAATCTCTTGCAAATCCCAATTGATATGAACACCTAGCTATCCGTGTTAAATCGATCCCAAACTAACCCTAATAGCGATTCTAGCAATATTTCTACCAAATCATCACAAATCAGAAATTGGGCTCGTAGGGTTCATCCCCACGCCCCAAGACGTTAGGACTACTCAGAATTCATAGCACAAATACAAAAATAATCAATGGAATTAACAAGAGAATTTATCACAATATTCAAATAAGCAATAAAAATAGTATTTTTAAAGGAGAGGGAGACAAACCAATAGAGTTCTCCAAGAATCCAACAAAAATAAACTTTTCTCTCCTCTCCAATCACAATAATCAAAAGCTAAAAAGTTTAATCTAAAAAGCTGCAAAAAGTAAAGGAAAAAAACTCTCTAACCTAGGTCAAAAACTGGGGTTAAATACCCCCCAAAATCGTCCAAAAAAATGTGACCAAAATGCCCCTGCGCAGCCTGAAAATCGCAATTTACGCTACAGGCAGCGCGGCTCACTCGGCTGAGTGAGAACAGTCGCTCGGCCGAGTAAGAAACCCTGAGAAATTCCAGTAAGTCTGGGTCTTCGGGGGTCTTCACTTCGGGGGTCGCTCGGCCGAGTGAGTTGTCGTCACTCGGCCGATGGCTTCTATTCACTCGGGCGGTCGGTAATTTCCACTCGGTCGAGTGGGTCTTCTGAAGCTCAGGCAGACGAAAAACAGTAAGTTGGCTCTTTTGGATGGGCGTCGTCTGAATGCCACTCGGGCGGACGGGGTCTCGTCACTCGGCCGATGTGGCTTCCGATGCTCGGTCGAGTGCACATATGAAGCGTGTCCGATCTGGCCGGCCAAGCGGGGTCTCGCTGGTCGGCCGAGTGACTCCTTCACTCGGCCGAGTGAGACACCAAAAATGCCCAAACAGCTTGTTTTTGCCTCCTCGTCGCTCCTGCGACGTTCTTTCTTCTTCCACTCCTCTCCAATGGCAAAATACCCCTCGGGGAGGTCGTCGGTGACACTCTGGAGTAGGTGTATCTCGAAATCACTCCAAATCGCTCCAAATCACCTGAAATACGACAAAAACAACAAATCGTGAAAAGTATCGCAATATCATCGATATACCGTGAAAAACATGATTTGAGCGATCTAAATGGCATGCAAACATGCGGGAAAAAAGTGTAAAATATGGAGTGATCAAAATCCCCCAAGCTTACCTCTTACTCGTCCTCGAGGAAGATAAGTAAAAGGCGTACCCGGTGGATTTAGAAAACGAAAACGACGGAAAAAAAATGAAAAACGAAAAACGAAGAAGAAAGAAGAGAGCGAAGAGGGAAGCTGCTAGATCATTTTCTCAGGACGTGGGGTTTGCTCAATCATATAGCATGCACCGAATGTAAAACACATGTCAAAGAATTTTATTTCGATATCATGGTATAATGGTGCAAATAGAAATAGAAAACCCAAGAATATTGATATATCATGAAAAACGGAATAATTTTAGAATTAACATCGTCTGAATCATTTAAAGCGGTATATAATATCGCAGATCACACACTTTTCAATTGAATGCTTTCTATGAGGAGTATAAGAATATCACGCAATAGAATAGAAAGAATAGAAAAGCATGGATTTCATGAAATGAGTGCTAGGCATAGATTTCTGGACTTCGTAAAGCTAAAAATAATCTCACCGAGTATAGAATATTACTTAGCCTAGGTTGTCGTGCAACGTCAAGTGGTCACTCTCTCAAACATCATTGGATTCTCTCCCCCAAGCTTATCTATAAGCGTGGTGGCACAAAAACAATATTTACATCCCCATTTTTATGAAGCTCCAAAAGTAATAAAAATAAAAAACAAAAAGAGGGAAAGAAAGAGAGAACATGAGAAGGGATCTTTTATTGAGGTTCTTTTCTCTTTTTCTTTTCTTTTTCTTTTCTTTTTTCTTTTCTCTTTTTTTTATAGAATGACACATATACACAATAATCCCAAATCAAAGAGAAGTAAGGATATACAAGAATTTTTCTTTTTCTTTGTTTTTAGGAAATTTGGAGCTAGGAATTAATAGCGGGGGAAATGCCATATATTAGAATCGCTAAGGGGAGATTCACCAATGATTTTAAAATAGAGAATTGATGTTCAAGATATGTGGAGAAAGAAGTAAATATGTCTCTCAGTTCACTCTATAGGACGTGCACGACAACTTCAGCAGGGTAATCTAATCTACTCAGTTTCGATCACAAAAAAGCTAACTAATCCAGATTTATCATAGCTAACATCATTCAATCATCCTGAAGTGAAATGTACAAATCATGCATATAGAAGTGATATAGGAAAAGAAAACGGTACTCCAGATATAAGCATTCAATGCGTGAATCTTGGTGTGTTTTCTGCGATAGCATACATATGAATATTCAGACTCAGCTAATAATAAAATTTCATCCATTTTCATGCGGAAAAAGTGTGGGTTACTATCTCTAAATGCGAGGCAAATCATAGCCTATGATATCAGAAATAAAATCTAAGACATGACAAATATAGCATGCATATATAGAGAAAGCAAACGCCACGTAATCATCATCACAGAAAAGTCATCTCTAGCATGAGATGAAAAAGAAATAAAGATAAAGGAAAAAAAAGACTAATTACAATGCAACACACAAAGAAAATAAGAAAAACGTGATGCATGGTAAAAAGAAGAAAAAGTGATGAAAATGAGTGCAAATGCGGAAAATGGCGTGAAAAAACCAAAAGTAAAGGTGGTAAATCGAAAAGAACGTGAGAACTCACTCCCCCAAGCTAAAGTGCACAGTGTCCTTAATGTGCGAAGTGTGGCACACCGAGAGACGCGTAATGTGAGGGGAATGTGAGGATGCATGCATGATGAAAAAGGAAATAAAATAAAATAGAAAATAACGAAATGAAAAATATGATGCGGACATGATGCATGCAGATATAGGAGTGAAATAGATATAAAGGTGTGACACCAAAAACTCTCCCTCTCTCCCAAAAAAGATATATAAAGATATGAACTAAATGTGGACCCAAAAACAGTGAGGGGAGGTGGGGTGGGCAAAAATATCATCAGGACCCAGCAGAGACGGGCAGCACGACGGCAAAAAGGATCGACGGCATCAAGGGTGCCTAAGAGGGTGGGGCTGCGCCGTCTCCGTCCTGAGGCGGCGGCGGCGGCGGTGGTGGTGGTGGTGGGGGAACGGTCTGCTGAGTGGGAGTGGGAGTGGGTGTGGAAGCAGGATGGGTGTGGGTAGGGGTGGGGGTGGGTACCTGCTGGGTGGGTGTGGGGGTGGGTACCTGCTGGGTGGGTACCTGCTGGGTGGGTGTGGGTGTGGGTACGCGAGGGAGCTGGTCGAGAATCTGCGTGAGGCAATAGTGAATGCCTGGGAGAAGGTCGAAACGGCTGGCCATGGTGGTGACAGTGGCAGACATGGTCCTAAGGTCGCCTCTGAGGGCACTCACCGCCCCCTCGAGAGCACGAATGCTCAGAAGTACAGTGTCGGGGGGAGGTGGTGCAGAGGGACGCACCTGTCTGTGCTGTGCAGGACGAGGCTGGCGTACTCGGGTGGCGTAGGTGATGGGCTCAGCAGGCATGTGGAGGTAGGGTGCTGTGCTCACAAGTGTGGGCCTAGCCTCAGGGTGAGGCTGGGACGCAGGCAGGCGTGAGGTGGAAGCAACAGCAGCGGAAGTGGAGTATAAAAATGGCGACGAGGCGGCCAGAGAGGTCGGTGATACAGAAGTGAAGACAGACGTCACCACACTCTCAGAAAGTACGGCTGCGGAGGGGACAGAAGTGACTACCGCTGGGGAGGAAGTGTGTGGTCCGAAAGGAGAAATCCCAGCGGAGATCATGCTAGCCATGGTCTCCACGACCGCAGCAAAAGAGGGCTCTCCACTCTCGACAAATGTAGGTGGGCGCTCGGGAAGCGCAGAACAAAGGGGCTCAACGGACATAGGGCAAGCAGGGGTGGAAGTGGTGGTAGTGGCAGGGGTGGTGGTGTCGGTGGTGGCGGCTGTAGTGGCCTCAGCAAGTGTGCTCCCGACACTGGCAGAAGTGGGGACAGAAGTGTCAGGAGCAACAGAAGGTGCAGGGACAGGCTGAGGGGCCACGGGATCAGCGGGTGCAGCGGGGTCAGCGGGTGCAGCGTGGGCAGCGTGGGCCTGCTCGGCCTCGAGCACGTAGGCGGCGGGGATCAGGAGATCCATCGCCGGAAGCCAGTCCACCTGAGCTAGTGCAATCTGTGTCCGAGCTGGGCTCGGAAGAATCATGTAATTGGCACCGAATGGACCATGCAGCCAGACCCAGTGTCGCTGACCGTGCGGACGAAGCATCTTCATCCGGGCCATGACGTCTATGGACAATGAAGTGGGGCCCGGAGAACGACGCAAATCGGCCGGTAGGTCCTCGCCGGTCATCAAGGTGAGTAGTGTGATCAGACCGCCGCAGCATATCGGTGAGCGAGCGCTCACCGATACAATGATGCGGTCTAAAAACCAGCTCGCGATATCAATCACGACGACGGGGACCAACTCGTCACTGTCCCTAGCTAGAACTCTGGGACGCGTCATCGCATAGAGCATATAAAGCTCTGGCGTGGACATCGTCCCAGGCTCATACCTCGCCAAAAAGGTAGTCGCCATAAGGCGCTGAGCTATGCGGAGGCAGGGATGGACGATGGCCGAGGCATTGGCCCTACTAGGGTCAAAGGCGGCAGGTAGACCCGTGATCCGGGCCCAGAAGGCGCCGGAATCGAACGAAGGTGGGGGAATGTGAGTGGGGGCGTAACCACGGTCGGCTCCGGGGACATCGGGCCACGAGAAGAATGCTCTCATCATACCGAGAGTGACCTGGCACTCCCGGTCCATGAACCTAAACGAGCATCCCTCGTCGGTCCGGGCGATAGAACTAAGGACCTCAAGTGTCGGACGGAGAAACGTGTCCGCCGACACCTGGAAGAAATCTCGCCAGCCCACGTTGTCATACAACGTGAGCATCCCCTCAAGTACCCCCATGCGTCCTAGGTCTGCAAGGTGTGCGAACCTGGAGGGTACGATCGAGCGCTAGGAGATGCGCTCGAAGACGACGCTGTGTGCGTCGTCTCGGAACGTAATCCCGAGCGGCCCGACAAGTGGAGCCGGCGGCGGTGGTACGGGCTGTGGGATGGCAGGGAGTGGCTGTGCGGGGTGTGCGGGGTGTGCGGGCTCTGCAGGCTGTGCGGGGTGTGCGGGGCCTGCAGGCTGTGCTGGGTGAACGGGGTGTGGTGGAGTAGGCGGAGGAGAGTCCTCCACCTCGTGGGAGGGGCTGGCATCATCCGACCACTTCCGCTTGGCGGAAGCTCTCCTCGACCTCGGCCGTGTCCGGGGCGGCATATGGCCCCCGGGTGCTCACCGAAAACGTGAAAATTGCGGCGTGCGTAAAATAAAGGAAAGAGTATACCGCGACACGCCGCGAGAGCAAAGTAATGGAAGCGTGCGAAGACGACGCCTCCACGTAGCCCAAAACGATCCCCGGAAGCTCCCCTAGGCTCCCCTAAGCTCCCCAAATTTACCTGCGCATAAAACGAAGAGATTAGCGTGTAATATTCAAAACGTATGGGGGGTTAGGGGTAGAATAGATAGAAATTGAATTTAATTTGGGTTTGGGGTTCGTTAGACACATGGATCATCGAAAAATACACAAAAGAGGAGAAATAGGCGAAAATTCGGGTTACCGGAGCTCGGCCGGAGTTGTGGCCGCCGGCGGCGACTCGGGCGGAGGCGCGGTGGGCTCGGCCGGCGATGGGTGGCCGAGCGGCGACGACGGATGAGAGATCGGGCGAGTGGGGGAGAAGCTGCAGGCGAGGGAAGTCGAGCGGGCGCGATTTGGGATTTTTACTCGTTTCGAAAAACGCGCCCCCACCCCCCCCCCCCCTTTTATAGAAAAAGTTACGACTCGGCCGAGTGACTATGTCGCTCGGCCGAGTGAACTCAACGGAAAAATTCCTCCCCGCTTATGCTTCGGCCGAGTGGTCTTCCCACCCTCGGCCGAGTGGAGTAAGTCCATTCGGCCAAGTGGCTCAAGCTACTCGGCAAGACTCGCCCTAGGAGCGTATCAGTTTTACTCGGCCGAGTGAATATATATACTCGGCCGAGTAGCAATTATACTGAAATCAAGAAAAGAAACAGAGAGTTGGGTTCAACAGACTTCCCTCGTTCGTGAGCCGCTCGGGCAGACGAACTTAAGTGCTCGGCCGAGTGACTAGTATACTCGGCCGAGTGAACCTTGTTTTCTGCTATTTGGCTTTGTTTGGGCTCTAAACTCTGTTTTTCTTCCTCCAGTCGATTTCATCTTCCTCCTAAGCATCGAGCGCCTTCCTGGAGCGCTCCTCGTCCCCTTGTTCATCCTCCTCATGATGGGTACCTCGTTCTCCTCTCCTGTCAAAGAAAAATACGACCCGTTATCACGAAATTTTTGGGCGAACGACTCAAAACACTAATAATTTCTAAAACAAAAATAAAGAAAATGTAAAAATAAAGCGATAACCGTCGGGTTGCCTCCCGACAAGCGCTCGTTTAAGGTCTTGAGCTCGACCCCCTTTGATTTTCAATTAATGCAGGATATTGGGTGCATATGAGATGCACCCGTCAAATTTTCCGGGGAGAATGCTTGGATTTTGATGTTGTGGCGGGGCGTCCTTCCTCGGTGCTCCTTTGCCTCGGGTAGTGTTGGAGGGTGGCTCCCCCAAGCTAGAGCTTTCTCCGGGCCTCGGCTTTACCGGTGACACCGATTTTCGTATCGGCGGAGCTTTCTTCGGAGACTTCAATTTTGAGAGCTTGCAGAGCTCTCGAATCCTTGCGACATCAGCGTCGCCTTCATCAATTTCAGCGGAGAAGTCGGGGGAATAAGTTATCTTCTCTTCTTGGCCCAAATCTGGGCCTTCCTCAAAATCTTCTTTGAATAGAGCGCCGATCGAATGGGGGATCGCCTCCTCAATAACCTCGTCAAGGAGGTTCGAAAGATCATCCGGCCGTCCCTTAAGCAGATATGTTCTATTGATTTCTCCCCTTGGGACTCCCTCGGAATAATGCTTGAGCCTCTGACCATTTACTTTGAATGTGGCTCCGTCCTTGCTTTCTAACTCGAAAGCCCCTCCGGGTTGTATGTGCTTGATGGTGAAAGGTCTGGACCAACGTGACCTCAACTTACCGGGAAATAGTCGGAGCCGGGAATTATAAAGCAAGACCTTGTCTCCTACCTCCTACCTTGAAGTCTGTAACGGTTATGCGCGCATCGTGGAGAATCTTGGTTCTTTCTTTGTAAATTCTTGAGCTCTCGTAGGCGTCTCTCCTTATCTCGTCAAGCTCGTTGATGTCTAAGAGTCGCCTCACCGCCGCACTCTTATAGTCATAATTAAGGGTCTTGATGGCCCAATATGCGCGGTGCTCCAACTCTACCGGCAAGTGGCAGGCTTTCCCATAAACAAGTCGGAACGGTGTGGTGCCGATGGGAGTGCGAAAGGCCGTGCGATATGCCCATAGAGCATCGTTTAACTTCATTGACCAATCCTTTCTAGATCGATCCACGGTCTTCTCAAGAATTTGCTTGATCTCTCTGTTCGAGACCTCCACTTGGCCGCTTGTCTGGGGGTGATATGCCATGCCAACTCTATGGTTTACCCTGTACTTCTTCAGCATGGCTTCAAACTTATTCTCTATGAAATGGCTCCCCCGTCGCTTATCAACGTACGAGGCACTCCGAAGCGTGGGAAGATGTTCTGCTTGAAGAACTTAGAGACGACCCTTGCATCATTGGTAGGGGTAGCGATTGCTTCTACCCATTTGGAGACGTAGTCAACGGCTAATAGGATGTATTTGTTACCTTTGCTCGACGGAAATGGTCCCATGAAGTCCACCCCCCAACAATCAAAAAGCTCAATTTCTTGGATGGGCCTCATTGGCATCTCATTGCGTTTGGAGATATTCCCGGTCCGTTGGCATCTATCGCACCCCTTTACAAAGTCGTGGGTGTCTCTAAACATTGTTGGCCAGAAGAATCCGCTCTGCAAAATCTTGGCGGTTGTCTTAGAGGCGGCATGATGTCCTCCGCATGGCATACCATGGCAATGCAAAATGATAGACGTTGCCTCCTCTTTAGAAACACACCTCCGAATAACGCTATCTTTGCATATCTTGAAGAGGTATGGATCTTCCCAAAAATAGCTACGGACCTCGTGCAAAAATCTCCTCTTTTGGTGCGTGGGCATCCCATGCGGTTTAATTCCACAAGCCAAGTAATTGACGAAGTCCGCGTACCAAGGTACTTCTCCGGTCCTTACGGCGTATAGCCTCTCATCCACGAATGTGTCGTCGATAGGCAAACTCTCGTCCTCCTTGTCGCGAATAAGCCTAGACAAATGGTCCGCCACAACATTGTCCGTACCTTTCTTGTCTCTGATCTCCAAATCGAACTCTTGCAACAAGAGTATCCACCTAATTAACCGAGGCTTGGCTTCCTTCTTGTTTAAAAGATATTTCAACGCCGCATGGTCGGTGTGGACAATCACCTTGGAACCGAGGAGGTAGGAACGAAACTTCTCGATGGAATAGACGACCGCAAGAAGCTCTTTTTCGGTAGTTGTATAGTTTTTCTGCGCGTCATCCAATGTCTTGCTCGCATAGAATATCGCATGAAGCTTCCTATCTTTCCTTTGTCCCAATACCGCCCCAATGGCTTGGTCGCTAGCATCACACATTAGCTCAAAGGGAAGACTCCAATCCGGTGGTTGTATGATGGGTGCAGAAACTAGTGCTTCCTTCAAGGTATTGAAGGCTTGCAAGCATTCATCTGAAAAAATAAAAGGAGTATCTTTAGCGAGCAAGGAAGTAAGCGGTCGGGCAATCGAGGCGAAATCCTTGATGAAGCGGCGGTAAAACCCCGCATGACCAAGAAAGCCTCTAATGCCCTTGACATTAATAGGAGGAGGAAGTTTCTCGATTACCTCAATCTTTGCTTTATCAACCTCAATTCCTCTCGAGGAGACAAGGTGCCCGAGAACTATACCATCCGTGACCATGAAGTGACACTTCTCCCAATTTAGAGTGAGATTGTTTTGTTGGCACCTTTTAAGGAATTTAGTGAGATTGGCCAAACAAGAGTCAAACTCACTTCCATAAACCGAAAAATCATCCATAAAAACTTCCATAATATTTTCAATATAATCGGAAAATATGGATGTCATACACCTCTGAAAGGTGGCGGGAGCATTACAAAGACCAAACGGCATCCTACGGTAGGCATAGGTACCATAGGGACAAGTAAAAGTGGTCTTTTCTTGGTCATCTTCGTGCAAAGGGATTTGGAAGAATCCCGAATACCCATCTAGATAACAAAAGTATTTATGTTTAGCTAGGCGCTCAAGCATTTGATCAATAAAGGGCAATGGGTAATGGTCCTTTCGGGTAGCTTTATTTAGTTTCCTATAATCAAAGCACATTCGCCATCCCGTGACGGTGCGTGTAGAAATGGGCTCACCTTTATCATTTTTTATAACTGTCATCCCCCCTTTCTTGGGGACGACGTGAACGGGGCTAACCCATCTACTGTCAGAGATAGGATAAATAATACCGGCGTCAAGCAATTTTAGGATTTCCTTTTTAACCACCTCCTTCATGTTCGGGTTTAACCGCCTTTGAGGCTCTATGGAGGTGGCGTCGGTATCCTCCAAATGGATCCTATGTGTGCAAAGCCTAGGGCTTATCCCTTTTAGATCGGAGATAGTGTAGCCAAGGACATCTTTGTGACTCCTAAGAACGTCTAGGAGTTTTTCAAGTTGATCTTGCGTGAGGTGGGAGTTGACTATCACTAGAAAAGTTAATTTATTACCCAAAAGGCATACCTTAGATTCGGTGGTAATTGTTTAAGTTCTACCTCAAGAGGTGCCGCTCCTTCTACTTCATCAGCTCGCATGAGTTCGGCTTCTTCCTTGTCATCCGAGTTTAGCTCATGTTCAGGTGGCGTGCTCTCATGCGAAGACTCAGACTCACTACTTAGTGAGGACGATGCATCGAAATAGGCGCTCTCCGATTCTGTGCTAGCATCGTCGAAACCTTCACTCTGCTCCGGTTCGTTCCTGGAGTCAAGAAACACATCAGACGATTCATAAAAGCAGGAGTGAGTGTCATAGAGTGTAACTCCCTGAACATCGGTTTGCTCGAAAGATTCTTCGGGAGTACAGTGCTCTTCGACACTTGCTCTGCCATCTTCGAAGTATAACTTGTCGTCTATCACATCAACTCTGACATTGCCCCCGATAGTCCCATCCGGGGAGACTTGATCCATCACAAAACTGGCAAACATTTATTCGTCGGGGTCCTTGATATCGATAGCAAATGCTCCTGTGGCGTGGACCTCATCGACAAGCTCCTTAAGGAGGTCTGTGAAGGAGTCATAATCTCCCTGACTGAGTTCCGTCGTCGACATTGCATTCTCCATTCTCCCTGTTAAGATCTTATGCAAAATACGGGGAGAGTATGCAAATAGGGCTGCAAACAGAGTTAGAACAGGATGTAGAAGAAAGTAAAGAAAGAAAGAAAAATAACCGGGTTGTCGATGCCGAACACCGTCAAAATGGCCTCCCCGGCAACGGTGCCAAAAACTTGATCGACTCTGGGCGTACACCCAAAAAGAGCGACCGTGTAGTTTTACCGCAAGCGCACGGTGTAGCGGCGGGTGGGTATCGAACACAGGGAGGACGAATGACAGTGTCTTCTCCGAACAACCTGGCTATAAGAACAGAAAATAGGAATTTGCCTTTTGGCGATCCTGTCACAATCGTCAGACAAAGTATGGAGATATAAAATCAAATAAAGACGCCTAGGGAATGGGGAATCCCCGCTAGTCACCGTATCTCGTCAATGTGATTCATTGGTATCACAATTGCTAGGGTAGAATTTCAGATGAACTAGTTGCAACTGAATGTAAAACCTAGCTCACGCTCTCGCGTTGTTGTCGGTCTATAGCTAACCTAGGGTTGGGTCCAATCTCTTGCAAACCCTAGCCTAGGCAAGCTAGCATTAGGATCAACATCATCGTTCAATCGAGCCCCGAGCCCACTCTCGTGCAAACTCGGGCCACGACCTAGGTTGGGATAGTTCCTACCCGTCCAATCTCTTGCAAACGGGTATCGGTATGGAATTGCAACCGAGAACCCTAGTATCGGTCCAATCTCTTGCAAACCGATACTACGGAAACTCAATTTCAACCCAATTCGGATTTCTAGGGTTTCCTATCGAATTGGGATCCAATCTCTTGCAAATCCCAATTGATATGAACACCTAGCTATCCGTGTTAAATCGATCCCAAACTAACCCTAATAGCGATTCTAGCAATATTTCTACCAAATCATCACAAATCAGAAATTGGGCTCGTAGGGTTCATCCCCACGCCCTAAGACGTTAGGACTACTCAGAATTCATAGCACAAATACAAAAATAATCAATGGAATTAATAAGAGAATTTATCACAATATTCAAATAAGCAATAAAAATAGTATTTTTAAAGGAGAGGGAGACAAACCAATAGAGTTCTCCAAGAATCCAACAAAAATAAACTTTTCTCTCCTCTCCAATCACAATAATCAAAAGCTAAAAAGTTTAATCTAAAAAGCTGCAAAAAGTAAAGGAAAAAAACTCTCTAACCTAGGTCAAAAACTGGGGTTAAATACCCCCCAAAATCGTCCAAAAAAATGTGACCAAAATGCCCCTGCGCAGCCTGAAAATCGCAATTTACGCTACAGGCAGCGCGGCTCACTCGGCCGAGTGAGAACAGTCGCTCGGCCGAGTAAGAAACCCTGAGAAATTCCAGTAAGTCTGGGTCTTCGGGGGTCTTCACTTCGGGGGTCGCTCGGCCGAGTGAGTTGTCGTCACTCGGCCGATGGCTTCTATTCACTCGGGCGGTCGGTAATTTCCACTCGGCCGAGTGGGTCTTCTGAAGCTCAGGCAGACGAAAAACAGTAAGTTGGCTCTTTTGGATGGGCGTCGTCTGAATGCCACTCGGGCGGACGGGGTCTCGTCACTCGACCGATGTGGCTTCCGATGCTCGGCCGAGTGCACATATGAAGCGTGTCCGATCTGGCCGGTCGAGCGGGGTCTCGCTGGTCGGCCGAGTGACTCCTTCACTCGGCCGAGTGAGACACCAAAAATGCCTAAACAGCTTGTTTTTGCCTCCTCGTCGCTCCTGCGACGTTCTTTCTTCTTCCGCTCCTCTCCAATGGCAAAATACCCCTCGGGGAGGTCGTCGGTGACACTCTGGAGTAGGTGTATCTCGAAATCACTCCAAATCGCTCCAAATCACCTGAAATACGACAAAAACAACAAATCGTGAAAAGTATCGCAATATCATCGATATACCGTGAAAAACATGATTTGAGCGATCTAAATGGCATGCAAACATGCGGGAAAAAAGTGTAAAATATGGAGTGATCAACAATCGCCTTTTTCTTTGGCTCGTCTTGCTTCAAGTAAGACTTCATCTTGTCCTGCAACTTTAGTTTGCTATCCTTGCGTACCTCATAAGACATCAAGATACCCATTAGTTGAATGACAGTATATTTACTCATGTCATTATCTTCCTCGATAGCGAAGGTACGCTTTTCCCAACAAGAAGGAAGTCCGTCAATGATCTTTGAGACTTTCTCCTTTTGGGTGTAGGTCTTTCCAAGAGCCTCCAACTCGTTGGTGATGTCGACGAAGCGAGCATAGTACTCCTTCATCTTCTCACTCTGTTGCATATGAAATAACTCGTAATCTTTATTTACAACAACGAGTTTGGAGTCTCTTACCATACTCGTTCCTTCATGCAAGATGAGGAGAGAGTTCCAGATTTGATATGCACTCTAACATGTGCATATCTTGTTGAAGTCTTCGAGCTCCAATGCACATTGCAAGGCATTCATTGCCTTGGCATTGCTTACCTCCGCGGCGACCTCCGTGGTAGTCCACTTAGCGAAATCTTCTTCTTTGGGCTCGATGTACTCCGTCAACGTGGCTCTCCACAGTGAAGCGCTCCAGAGAAACGTTTCTATCCTGCATTTCTAGTACCTATAGTTGGTACCGTTGAAGAAAGGAGGACTAGTCGACGAAAGGTTTTGTTGTCGTTGGAAGACATAGCTAGGTACTTGGCTTTAATACCAAATGTAATGCCCTGATAGCTACTGCACAAGTACTAGAGGGGGGTGAATAGTACTTTAAAATAATTAAAAAGATAATTCCTAATTATCTTGCAAACTCAACCAACAATGCGGAAATGTAAATGTGACAACAATAAAAGACAATCGCAAACAAACGATATAACGGGTTCGGATCCACCCAAGTCTCTCCGACTTGTTCCCGGTGATCCTACGTCCCAAACACCTGGATCCTCTCCGGCTACTTGAGTTAGAAAACTCTAACTCAAATTTGCACTACGAAATTCTTGTAGAAAACCTCTACAAGATCAAATCATACACAAATGAAAATGTGACTCCCACAAACCGGGATCACACACAACTCTCACAACCGAGAGTAAAACTTGCAATATTCAAAGTAAATGAAATACGAAATGCTTGCCAACAAAATCCTATGCCTTGAGTAAAACTTACGATTTTAGGGCAAGAAGAATTTTGGAGGAGAAGAAAGGCACCAAACCCTAGCTCCAAGAAGTTGACCAACAATGGAAGCCTAGGGAGGAGTTGGTGACCTAGAATCAAGCTCTTGGCTTGAATGGCTCACAATCAATGAATCTCTCTTTTGAAATTAGAGTGAGGGAGAGATTCTTGTGGGAAATGAATGAGCTTTGAATGAGAATTAAATGCTCTCTCTTGATCTCTAAACTTCAATAATTATCAGCCTTGAATGCTATGAAACAGCAACTCAAGATTATATAGGATAGAGAAGAGAGAGAGAGAGAAAATTCGTGCATTTAATGCTCCAACGGATCTATTTCTGAAGCAGACTAGTCAGTCAAAGAAGGATCACTGACCGACTAGTTTCTCAACTAGTCGGTCGGTGATTCAACATGAACCGACTAACTGGAGAACAGCCAAAAGTAAAGTTCAGAAGATAGAGAACTAGTCGGTCTTAGAAGACATGCCAACCGACTAGTTTCACAACTAGTCGGTCGGTGAGTGTTCTTTGACCGACTAACAGATGAAATCAAATAGGCTGAATACAAGTTGAACTAGTCGGTCTAAGAACAAATTCCAACCGACTAGTTTCTCAACTAGTCGGTCGACCGTTGTACTTAGACCGACTAATGATAAATAGTAGCTCAGGCTGAAAAACTGAATGCACAACTAGTCGGTCTAAGAAGGATTCCTAACCGACTAGTTTGACAACTAGTCGGTCGGTGAACCTTCTTGGACCGACTAACTGTAAACAGTGAATGAGCTGAAATTAGTCAAGGAGATCTAGTCGGTTCAAGAAGGATTGCCGACCGACTAGATTGCCATCTAGTCGGTTGGTTCTTCTTCTTGAACCAACTAAGATGCACAAAAAGTCGCGTAATGAAGCGTGAAGCTTCGGGAAAGTTTGTATGGGCTTCTAATATGATCCTAGCACTAAGATATGATCGTTATGAAGATTAAAACGTAAGACCTACTCAAAGCTTAACAATCTACGAAACGAAGCTAGAAGACTATAAATAAAACTTGACGAACCGTCTTCAAACGCTTCAATCGAATCTTCTTGACTTCAATAAAGGTCCTTGAGCTTCAACGAAGCTTCAAGCACACGATCACGCGCTTTGAGAAGTCTCGAGACGTCGCTTTTGATGTACGTAGAATATTGGCGACGATCTCCATAACTGCGCTCACAAAGAGTTAGTTCACGATATTTATGTTTGTTCATCATCAAAACCAAATCTGGGGAATCAATACTCAACATGGGTGACTTACTTTCGGCGCAGGAGACGTGGGGACATGGCTTAGTGGGCCAATGGGTATTCTAGTCTTTTCAGACTAGATTAGTAATTCCTCTTTTCTATTTTTCTAGGGCTAGCCGTCTTTTGTTATTTTTCATGCTTATTTTGTGAAGAACACTTAGGCATCTTTTGTAAAGGTGTTTAGGCTTTTATCCGTCCATTAAAAGCTTGGAGAGAGAGTTTCCTCTTGAAAGAGACTCAATTATCAACCATATTTCTTTGTTCTTCGCAATATCTATTATAAAAATTCCACCTTTTTATATTTTTCCACTTTAAATCGACGATTTAATTGTACGATCAACCGGATCGAAACAATTTGGTATCAGAGCGGTAAGATCTAATGACGGCGAGCACGAGATCGAAGGCCGATTCCATGGATGAGAAGCTTCAAGGGTTGCGCGAGGAGTTCAATAAGGAATTGACAGCCACAAATGAAAGAATCAATGTAGAGTTCAAGGACGTCGCTCACACGCAAGATGAAATGCAAGGAGATCTACGAGCGATGAGGACGGAAATTGGTCAAATCGAAAAAAATTTCAAACCCTAATGACGGAAAACGAGAAAAGGAAAGGGACGAAAACACATGGAGAGTTCGTGGAAGAGATCTTGGAAGATTCCGACCCCGAAATCCAACAACAAAGGGCCCATGAAGCAAAAATGGCGACGATGTTTCCCGGAATCTCAACAAACAACGAAACAACCGCAGGAACAACGACGAAGGAATCCAGAGTGGAGGGGATGGGGCCAAACCCCTTCCAAACCCGGCCGGTAGCGGAGGCGGCCTGGGAGAACATGCCGACCCTCTGACAGGTCGACGGAGCCGCGCGACAGGAGCTAGGGCCCTGCACGGCCCTGCAGGGGGCCGTCGAGGGCTGCACGGCCCCGCCATGGACCGTCGAGGGCCGCGCTAGCCTACCGCGGCCAGGCGAGGGTCGCGCAGCCCTCGCCCTTCAAAACTGGGGCCAGGGGCCACTGGTTTGGCCCTTGGGGGCCCCCGCTGTGCAGGTGGGGGCCGGGGAATCTTTTCCCAAGGGCGACCAGCTACGGTGAACCCCCGGGGGGGCGTGGGCGGGCTTTCCAGAGCGTGGAGGACGCCCGGGAGGCGTTTTAGAGGTCCTAATGGGTTGGGACCAGATGGCAGATCACAATGGTCGGAGGAGGAGTACGCGTGGGAGGAGATTGACCCAACTTTGGGTTGTGGCGACGGGGGATTTGGACGGGGGTATGTATCACAGGATAGAAGGGTGGAAGGAGCGGCGTATGAGACGTCAATGCCAATCGGAGGTTGAAGAAGCTGAAGATGCTGGTGTTTGATGGTACCGATCCGGATGGGTGGATCTACCGAGCGGAGCGGTATTTCCAGGGGATGGGATTCACGGAGGAGGAGGTCCTACATGCCATCGGAATTTACTTCGAGTGGGAGGCGTTGGCATGGTATCGGTGGCGGATATCCTGGAATCCTTTTTACTCGTTGGCAGAGCTGACGACATACTTGATGGATCAGTTTCAGGAGACACCAGGGGGGACTTTTACGAGCAGCTCAAAGCACTCAGACAGGAGGGCAAGGTGCGGAATTTTATCAAAAAGTTTGAGTTACTATCGGGCCGAGTACATGGGGTCACCGAGGACATACTCATGGGAAACTTCATGGGGGGGCTGAAGCCTTCCATTCGGGCCGAACTGAGGATGCAGAGCCCTGGAGGCTTGGAGGACTTGATTCGCCTCGCACAGAAGGCGGTTGAGAAGCATGCAGAGGAGAGGAGGATACGGGGAGCTTGGGGGACCCAAAATTCCCACTCAGCACCAGCAGCGGCGCCGAGGGCTCCCACAGGAGTACCTGAGACCAGAGGGGAGACACGCCCAGTGACATTGGGGAGACGACTAACAGAGGAAGAGGTACGGGAGAAGAGAGCGAAGGAACTATGCTTTCGCTGTGATGAGCGATTCACCCCAGGACCACGTTGTGCGAGCCGCCTGTTGCAGATCACAATTGTGCCAGATGAGGAGGGCTATGTTGGTGATGAGGAGTATGTGGCCGAGGAGGTCGTGGAAGAGGAGAAGTCTCACCTGGATGTAGCTGAGGTATCCCTAAAATCCGTGGTAGGGTTCACACCGAACCATACCACGAAGTTGTCAGGGCAGTTAGACGACACTACAGTGACGGTGCTTATAGACAGTGGGGCCACACACAGCTTCATCTCTCGACAATTGGTGGATCGTCATGGGTTGCAACTGAGCACCTTGGAGAAGTTTACTGTCCTGTTAGGGACAGGGAGGATGGAGGAGAGCAGTGGGATGTGCAAGGGGATGTGCTTGACCTTACAGGGTATGTGTAGGGATCGTCTAACCCTTGCAATACTAACAACACACACTAGAGGGGGGTGAATAGTGTAATGGCAATAAAATTGTCCAATTAAAATATAATCTGCAAATGCGGAATTATAAATGCAAGAGGAATTAAAAGGCACAATCAATCCAAACGCAAACACAAAGTTTTACCCTGGTTCCCCAAACTTGGGTACATCCAACCACACCAATATTCACTATAATCCCACACAGAGAAGTGAATACAAATCTCACAAGGAGATACCCCACAAAGAGGATTTATGCCCTACACAAGGACCCAACCAATCCTATACGAGGATCAAGATTCCCACACAGAGAATCACTAACTCCCACTCAGAGAATTAGGGTTAGCCCTACACTAGGACACTAGAACTCCCACAAAGAGAGTTAATTCCCACAAAGAGAATTCCCTAGTCCCACAAAGAGACAACCTCCCACAAAGAGAGTATCCTAATCCCACAAAGAGAAATAGGAAGACAAATTACACCAAGTAAAGTAAATACTCTTACCTATGCCTTGAGATGCTTACTCATGAATGAATGCAAGGCATGGAAAAAGGTCTCCAAGTGTTGGAATATGCTTGAGAGCACTTGGATGATTTCCCTTGAGCTGGACTTCAATGCATGAAGAAAGATGAGTGCTCAATAGAGGGAAATGAGGGAGCTTGAGAGTAGCTTATTGATCTCTTGAGATTTTCTATAGAGTCAAGAGTTATCAAGAGTTGTCAAGCATTTTCAAGTGATGGCAGCACACTCATATATATAGGAATCCTATATCAAGCCCAAAAACCCAAAGAAACAGCCAAATGAACAAATCTGCAACGGCTAGAAACTGGTTGAAAATGACAGGAACAGTTGACTGTTGATCAAAAGACAGTCGACTGATCAACGGCTAGAAAATATCCAACGGCTATAATCTGAGCCAGGACAGTCGACTGATGAAGTCAATACAGTCGACTGACAAACAAGACAGGCGCCTGTTAATCCTTCAGCAGACGACTGCTTCAGGGGATGGAACGAAACAGAGAGCTGCATTCTTTCTCCAATTCTTCGCACAGGCGACTGATGTTAATACAACAGTTGTCTGTCAATTAGTCAGGCGACTGTACATTCTAGATCAGTCGACTACTGTATAATATGGAGAGAAGACAGAGAGATGCAGAGATTGCACTTACGCTATACAGGCGACTGTTGGCCAATTCCTAGGCGAATGTAAGTATACAAGCGACTGTAAACTGATCGTCAGGTGACTGTGCGTAAAGCTCAAGTTTGAGTCAATTGAAATGTTGACTTGAGCTGTGCATATCAGGCGACTGTAGAAGGATCTACAGACGACTCGAAATCACCCAGTCGGCTGTGTTTCCCTCATCAGGCGACTGATGGAAAGCCAGAGACTCCAAATGAGTCTTTGGACAGAGTGAACCTATTGGGTTGGATTCTGTGATAATCCTAAGGTTCACTAAGATGGTTAAATGCATATGCATGAAAAGTAAACCATCTAGCAAGGCATTACAATAACCTAGACTCAAAAGAGAGAGAAAGCAATAAAGTAAATTACATGGATTACAATGCTTTCTTAAGAGTCTAAGTCTTCAATCTTGATACCTTGATTGCTCTCCACCATCTCCAAGCTTTGGCACTCCTTGAGTCCAAACATTGGCCCCTTCTTCACATGATGTCCATCCTTACACCAAGTGATTAGTCTCCAAGAAAGATATCCTTGAACTAAACTGAGAGACTAAAACATGAGATTCATTAGCAACAACATAATGTTGTGATCATCATCAAAATAAGATTGTTATTTAACACCAATACTCAACAATCTCCCCCTTTTTGATGATGACACACATTATGTAAATCATAAAGAATTAAAGCACAATGCTAATGATCTCCCCCTACTTATATGCACCAATTACATAATGAGCTACACAAAGGTAAATACTCATAATACCAATAGAAAACATGGTGACATATAATAGGCATGGATTACATAAACCAATTGCAAAGAATAAAAGCATGCAAACATGAATGGTTTATCTAATCCCATATATCTCTCCCTATAGAGATATCTCTCCCCATATGCATATGTATATATCTCTCTCTTATAGATGTGATCACATAATGCATATATCTCTCCTCATTGACATCGTCAAAAAGGTGGACATCAAAAATATCCCCCTTTGTCATCTTAACTAAGATGTGACAATATGCAAGAAAAGAAAGATATGTATGATACCATATTTAAAAAATTTAGTGGGTATCAATTCACTATCCCATGCTCCCCCTAGATCATAGAAATGGTCAACTTTTGACTTCTAGGATCTAATACCATAATTAATGGAGCCATGGGCCTAAAGTGTATCAAAGCAATAGATATGGAAAAATCAAGCTTCAAAGATACACAAAGATATTGCCAAAAACAAATATATCATGAAATATATTGGCAATATACAAGAGATTTGGTTTGAGACCCAAAATAACCAAATGTGAATAAAGATCTCAAATAACCTCCGAAATGAGAGTTAAAATATGTCTTAAAATAATTTAAACATATTATATATTAACTCCCCCTATCGACATACACATGGATCAAAAATGCATGTATGTCAACAAACCCTTAGGTCTCCATTTTCATGAAAAGAAATAAATTTGAAAATATTTTTCAAAATCATGAAACACACACAATCAATGTGTATGCTTAAAATAAACATAGAAGCACAATACCCATGCAATATGCATATGTGTGAGGAACCTAAACATTAGGTAACCAAACCCAAGAGGGGTTTGATTTCCTAACGTAATCACACGAGGTGATCACATCCCTAACTAGAGAGTTGATGTAACTATCTCTCTCTTGCACACTAACTTTAGTGGGAATCCATAATCTCAAGGAATTCCTAGGCAAGGGTTTTGCCTTTGCAAGAGGGAATGATGTAGCATGCTTAGGTGTAGCAACAAATTTCTTAGCATGCAAAGAATGAGGATTTTGCTTCTTAGCAAAAAATGAAGATTTTTCATTCTTCCTCATTACCTCGTGATCTACATGCTTCTTGTTGGTGTTCTTGTTGTACAAGAAAGCATGGTGATTCTTCTTAGGTGCTTTAGCAATATTTCTTGTATTTGCACCAAAAGAGGAATTAGAGGTGGGTTTGGGAACCACATTTTGAATATAACCCAAACCTCCTCTATGATTTACCGGATGTTGTTTTTCCAACAAATCGTGGAGTGAATCCCTAGAATACACAAAGCTTATGAGCTTCCGGGATTCCTCTTCACATTTCAACGTATGTTGTTGAATGTGAGCATCTAAGTTAAGGTTTTGAGCAATGAGTTTTTCATTAGAAAGTCTCAATTCCTTAACTTGAGAGAGAAGTGTGTCTCTCTCACAAGTGTCATACACATGCTTTTCATCATGAATTACACTTGCAATATCTAGCTCATGCAATCTACTCTTACCAATCTTATATTTTGCTTTTAATCTATTGTAAGAGTTGATGCACTTACTAGCCTTTTCGGAGACCAAGTCAAACTTGAACTTGAGCTCCTCGTATGAGATCTTTTCCTCCTCGATCTCAACATCATCATCATCATCATCATCATTGCACGAGTTTGAGGACGACTTCTCCTCCATAGCCATGAGGCACGAATCCTCATAGGAATTGTATGCGTCAAGCCAAGCATCCAACTCTTCTTCATTTAATCCGGAGGGGATTGGTGTAGGACCATCAATGGCTACAAGGCATGCGTGAGCATCCTCCTTTGTATCCTCTTCTTCGTTACTCGAAGTGTCCTCACTCGAATCATCATAGGTCCCGACAAGTCCCTTCTTGTGATTTTTGGACTTCGACCTTCCTTTCCAATGCTTCTTCCCTTTGCCCTTGTAAGTTTCTTTGTTGGGTTTGGAAGGGCATTCGGTGGACAAGTGACCTTTTCCACTACAAGTGTAACAAGTAGGAACCTTGTTAAAATTGGAGGCAAACTTTGACAAAGACTTACCTTACTTACATTTGAGGAATGCTTTGAATTGCTCGGTAAGCTCCTCAATTTCATCTCCACTTGCATCTTCTTACTCATCTTCTTCACTAGGAGCTTCTCGATGAAATTTCCTCCTCCACTTGATTGGCTCCTCCATGGCATGGAATGCAACCCCCTTTTGCTTCTCTAGCTTCTCGGGCTTTGTTGGTTGAATCTCCTTTTTGTGTTGAAGCTTCACTTCATACGCCATGAGATTTCCAATGCACTCCTCAACGGTATATTTGGACGTGTCATACGACTCCAAAATTCCGTTGGCCTTTGACTCCCAACGAGGTGTGAGAGAGTCAAGGATCTTCTCTACACGATCCTCTTGGGAAATTGTCTTCCCGAGTCCCTCCAAAGCGTTCACGATATCGGTGAACCTTGTGAACATCTCTGAAATGCTTTCGCCTTCCTGCATCTTAAACATTTCATATTTAGATCTAAACACAGTTTGTTTAGATTTCTTTACCTTCGTTGTCCCTTCATGACAAATCTCCAAGGTGTGCCAAATATCATTTGCCGTTTTGCACATGGAGATGCGGTTGAACTCATTAGCTGAGAGAACGCAATGTAATGCATTCATAGCTCTCACATTGAACTTGATCGAGTCCTTCTCCGCCTTTGTCCTTGAAGTCGCAGGAGTGGTGGGCTTCTCAAATGACACCTCCGTGATGTCCCATAGGTCTTGACCCTCCATGTAGATCATCATTCTGATCTTCCAACTTGGGTAGTTGGTTCCGTTGAAGAGTGGGGGTCGAACGGTTGAGTGACCTTCTTCATGAGACGCGGAAGTAGCGTTGAATGCCATCGTTGCAGTATGCTTTAACCTCGCTCTGATACCAATTGTAGGGATCGTCTAACCCTTGCAATACTAACAACACACACTAGAGGGGGGTGAATAGTGTAATGGCAATAAAATTGTCCAATTAAAATATAACTTGCAAATGCGGAATTATAAATGCAAGAGGAATTAAAATGTACAATCAATCCAAACGCAAACACAAAGTTTTACCCCGGTTCCCCAAACTTGGGTACATCCAGCCACACCAATATTCACATAATCCCACACAGAGAAGTGAATACAAATCTCACAAGGAGATACCCCACAAAGAGGAGTTATGCCCTACACAAGGACCCAACCAATCCTACACGAGGATCAAGATTCCCACACAGAGAATCACTAACTCCCACTCAGAGAATTAGGGTTAGCCCTACACTAGGACACTAGAACTCCCACAAAGAGAGTTAATTCCCACAAAGAGAATTCCCTAGTCCCACAAAGAGACAACCTCCCACAAAGAGAGTATCCTAATCCCACAAAGAGAAATAGGAAGACAAATTACACCAAGTAAAGTAAATACTCTTACATATGCCTTGAGATGCTTACTCATGAATGAATGCAAGGCATGGAAGAGGGTCTCCAAGTGTTGGAATATGCTTGAGAGCACTTGGATGATTTCCCTTGAGCTGGACTTCAATGCATGAAGAAAGATGAGTGCTCAATAGAGGGAAATGAGAGAGCTTGAGAGTATCTTATTGATCTCTTGAGATTTCTATAAAGTCAAGAGTTATCAAGAGTTGTCAAGCCTTTTCAAGTGATGGCAGCACACTCATATATATAGGAATCCTATATCAAGCCCAAAAACCCAAAGAAACAGCCAAATGAACAAATCTGCAACGGCTAGAAACTGGGTGAAAACGACAGGAACAATCGACTGTTGATCAAAAGACAGTCGACTGATCAACGGCTAGAAAATATCTAACGGCTATAATCTGAGCCAGGACAGTCGACTGATGAAGTCAATACAGTCGACTGACAAACAGGACAGGCGCTTGTTAATCCTTCAGCAGACGACTGCTTCAGGGGATGGAACGAAACAGAGAGCTGTATTCTTTCTCCAATTCTTCGCACAGGCGACTGATGTTAATACAACAGTCGTCTGTCAATTAGTCAGGCGACTGTACATTCTAGATCAGTCGACTACTGTATAATATGGAGAGAAGACAGAGAGATGCAGAGATTGCACTTACGCTATACAGGCGACTGTTGGCCAATTCCTAGGCGACTGTAAGTATATAGGTGACTGTAAACTGATCGTCAGGCGACTGTGCGTAAAGCTCAAGTTTGAGTCAATTGAAATGTTGACTTGAGCTGTGCATATCAGGCGACTGTAGAAGGATCTATAGACGACTGGAAATCACCCAGTCGGCTGTGTTTCCCTCATCGGGCGACTGATGGAAAGCCAGAGACTCCAAATGAGTCTTTGGACAGAGTGAACCTATTGGGTTGGATTCTGTGATAATCCTAAGGTTCACTAAGATGGTTAAATACATATGCATGAAAAGTAAACCATCTAGTAAGGCATTACAATAACCTAGACCCAAAAGAGAGAGAAAGCAATAAAGTAAATTACATGGATTACAATGCTTTCTTAAGAGTCTAGGTCTTCAATCTTGATGCCTTGATTGCTCTCCACCATCTCCAAGCTTTGTCACTCCTTGAGTCCAAACATTGGCCCCTTCTTCACATGATGTCCTTCCTTACACCAAGTGATTAGTCTCCAAGAAAGATATCCTTGAAATAAACTGAGAGACTAAAACATGAGATTCATTAGCAACAACATAATGTTGTGATCATCATCAAAATAAGATTGGCTTGTAACACCAATACTCAACAGTATGCAGATCGTAGAAGATTTCTTGCCCCTGGAGTTGGGCAATGTCGATGTGATTTTGGGCATACAGTGGCTGAAGGGGTTTGGTGAGGTCAAGGTGAATTGGAAGCAGTTCAGGATGGAGTTCCAGGAGGGGGACCGCACGATGGTGTTGACAGGAGACCCTAGCCTCTGCTTTTCCTTAGTGGCTTTCAAGGCCATATCACATGCCTTACAGAGGTCAGGAGATGGACTCTTAGTGGAGTGTCGAGTGGTGACGGAGGGTAAGGAACCACAGGAGGAGACCCCTGCTGAGGTGGAGCAGTTGTTAGAGCGGTATCAGGAGGGTTTTCAGGATACGTATGGTTTACCACCAGTACGGGGACATGAACACACGATAGTGTTGCGTGAGGGGGCACACCTGTGAGTGTATGGCCATATTGGTATCCGCATGTGCAGAAGGATGAGATCGAGCAGATGGTGAGAGAGATGATGCAGGCAGGGGTGATCCAGCCCAGTGTTAGCCCGTTCTCTAGCCATGTGTTACTAGTGAAGAAGAAGGACATGAGCTGGTGTTTCTGCGTTGACTATCGAGCACTGAATAAGGAAACTGTTCCCGACAAGTTTCCTATTCAAGTGATCGATGAGTTGTTGGATGAGCTTCACGGGGCATCAGTCTTTTTGAAGATCGATTTGAGATTGGGGTACCATCATATATTGATGAGGCAGGAGGATGTGCCGAAGATGGCGTTTCGTCCACACGAGGGGCATTACGAGTTCTTGGTCATGCCTTTCGACGTGACCAATGCTCCCTCGACCTTTCAGGCCTTGATGAATAAGGTGTTCCAGCCATTTTTGAGGAGGTTCATCCTGGTGTTCTTCGACGATATACTCATTTACAGCAGGACTATGGAGGAGCACCTGGGGCACTTGGATTTGGCTTTTCAGGAGTTATTGACGCATCAGCTGTATGCGAATCAGAAGAAGTGCATGTTTGGGCAGAGGCGGATTGAGTATATGTGGCATGTTGTTTCTGAGGCAGGAGTGGTGGCTGATAGAACAAAGATATAGGCAATGCTAGACTGGCCATTGCCGACGACGCTGAGGGCGTTGTGTGGCTTCCTGGGGCTAACAGGATACTATAAAAAGTTCGTGAAGGGATATAGCGCCATAGCTTGGCCCCTTACCGAACAGTTGAAGAAGGATGGCTTCAGTTGGGGGAGGAAGCAACCAAGGCGTTTGAGGCCTTGCAGGTAGCGATGACTACGGCACCGGTTCTGGCGCTACCGGACTTCAGCGTACCATTTGTAGTTTAGACCAATGCGTCGGGCTATGGCTTAGGAGTAGTATTGATGCAGGGGAGACGGTCGGTAGCTTACTTCAGTCAGGTGCTGTCATCTAGAGCACGACTGAAGTCTGTGTATAAGAGGGAACTTATGGCTATTGTCTTGGCAGTGCAGAAATGGCGGCCGTATCTATTGGGGAGGGACTTGATGGTCAGGACGGACCAGCGTAGTCTCAAGTATTTATTGGAGCAGTGGTTGGTCACAGAGGAGCATCAGAGGTGGCTGTCCAAGCTAGTTGTGGCTGTCCAAGCTAGTGAGATACCGGTTTACTATTGAGTACATGCGGTGCTGGAGAATAAGGCTGTAGATGCCTTGTCACGCAGAGAGGAGGGCGTTAGCATGAGAGCTCTATCTTTGCCAATGTGGTTAGAGTGGGAGCCGATGTTACAGGAGGTGGTGGCCGATTTCGAGCTAAGGCAAATCAGGGACTCACTGCAGAGCGGAGCAGGTGGGGCGAAGAGGTACTCGATGGAGGGACAGAGGCTACTGTACCAGGGGAGGTTGGTGTTGACATGGACGTCCACCTTTATACTGGTCTTATTTCAGGAGTTTCATAGTTCAGGGGTGGGTGGCCACTCAGGGGTGCAACAGACCTATATAAGGTGGCTCGGGAGGTGTACTGGCCCAGGATGAGGAAGGTGATAGCTCGTTCGGTAGCTGCTTGTAACGTCTACCAGCATCATAAGTACATGGCCATGGCACCAGCTGGGTTGTTGCAGCCGCTGGCCTTGCCTGAGCAGGTGTGGGAGGAGGTCACGATGGACTTCATCGATAGGCTGCCGAGGTCAGCTAGATTCACGGTGATATTTTTGGTGGTGGATAGGCTGAGTAAGTTTGCTCATTCCATCCCTCTGAAGCATCCTTACACAGCAGTTTCGGTGGCGACAACGTTCACTCGTGAGGTGATACGATTGCATGGAGTACCAGCGTCCATAGTGTTGGAAATCGAGTCTCCACCCCGTGGTTATTTTGATGATGAGCAACATATTATGCTACTAATATTTTCATTGAGTTTGTGTGTAGGAAATGTAATTTTAATATAGTTTATGAAGCAAAGATGCATTACTCAAATGAAAGCCATGAATGAAGGGAGCTCAAATTAATGGAGCTCAAATGTGATGGAGCAAACAACTTAAATACGGCTAGGAGCAAATGTGCAAGGAACAAATCGAGTCAAGTCCAAATGAAGTCAACATGAAGAATTGCAAGCTAATATATAATTTGTAATTTTGACTTATATTTGAGTCTTAGGAATTTGTTAAAGCCTTTTGATTAAGCCCACACACACTTAGGATTATGCTAAAAATGATTTAAAATGTTATAAATATTTTTCCTAAATTTTTCGAGCCCAAAGCTCATGCTGAAATGTACTCTGGGAGTCGACTACCAAAGTTAGGGAGTCGACTACCAGATGTAGCAGATTTTCTCAGAAACTGCTTTGGGAGTCGACTACCAACCTTGGGATTCGACTACCAGCAGACAGTCTAGGATCTGGGTCGAACGGCTAGTTTTTCAAAATCATTTTTATTGCATTGGAAATAATTTGAATTTCAAATTTCAAATGCATTTTTTGAAATAGTTCTTTGAAATGATTTTCATCTTTATAAATAGAGGAATTGAGCTTGGGTTTCAAACAAGAAAATTTTTTATCTAAAATTATTGCTCAAAAGTTCTCAAGCTCTCAAAGTTCTTCAGTTTTTCTAACTGCTAAGTTTTTAATTTGTTTGTGCTTAGTTTCGCAATTACTTTCTCTGGTTATTTCTAGCCTTTATAACTTGGTTTGATCTCCAAAGCTCATATCTTTTCTTCTTGAGATTCAAACATCAATTTTTTCTTTTTGATCTTTGTGTTCTTAACTTTTATATTCTTTCAAAGCTCAAGTCTTGAATACTGATCTCTATAAAGCCCAAGTGTTAATATTTTAGAGAATCAATTTCAAGTTATTTCTTTTAGCCACGATATTCACACACACACACACACACACAGAGAGAGGCTATAAGAATTATTTTAATTAATTAAAACTTGTTTAACTCTATTTTTGAAGTTATATTTTAACGAGATTTAAACTAAGTTTATTTTTTTTATCTCCAAAGATTTTAAGTTCTATATCTTTTAGATCAAATCTACTTCTATAGTAATCATATACACAAGGGCTTCATCAAGTTGCTATAGGTTTTTGTAAATCATCAAAAGGTTTGTAAATCCTAGTTGGAGGCTAGGTGTGAGTAAATCCTTGTTGTGTACAATGTGTTTGTAAAAGTCCTCGGATTGTGAGGCAAGGAAAAATCCTTGTTGTAGGCAAGGTGGTTGTCAATCCTCATTGGAGGTGATTTACAGATAATAGTGTATTAAAGCTCGACAGAGATTCGGGGACTGGACGTACCCAGGTTGTGGGAAACCCGGATAAAAATCTGTGTTTGCGATTGTTAATTACTTGCATTTACATTTCGCTGCTTAATTTTATTATTGCAAGTATTTGTTGATTAAGATTGATATTATTAATTCTATATTGATCTTAGGGAGAATTCTAGAGGTAAAGTTTTAATTTACGAAAACATTATTCACCCCCTAGTGTTCTCTTTGACATCCACATGATCCAACACTTGGTATCAAAGCGAGGTTACAAGATGGCATCAACAAGAAGACAACTTCCACATTTCTTCGATGGCTCAAATTATGATGATGGGAAAAGAATGATGAAAGTCTACATTCAATCCAAAGACAACAACTTGTGGAGATTTGTGGAGAAGCCATATCACCCACCTACCACACCCGAGTCACAATGGACAAAAGAGAAAGAAGAAATGGAAATGAAAGATGGAGAGGTAATTGGATATATTCAAAGTTTTTTTAGTAACAAAATTTTTAGTCTTGTGTCAGGAGCTACTACAGCGTATCAACTATGGCACATGGTAGAGAAGTTTGAGGAATCCACCTCTAAAGATTCATCCTCCAATAAAGAAAGAGAAGGTTCGTATGCTTGCTACATGGCACAAACAAACGATGAGGTAAACTCTACCTCTAATGATGAAGATGAAAATAATGATTTACTTCATGCTTACAATGATTTAGTTAAAGATAATAAATCATTTAAAAGTAAATTTAATTCTTTGAAGCATGATCATGGGAGTTTAAAGCAAGATCATAATTCACTTCTTATTGATCATGATAAGTTGAAGAGTGGGCATAGTTCTTTATTGAATGATTATGAATGTCTAAAGCTTGTACATGATGAATGTCTTGAAAGATTGAATAATGCTGAGTCTATTATTGAACAATTAAGAATTGATAATGATAGATTAGTTGTAGAAAATTCTTAGCATTAATGGTAGAATTAATTTGTTGTTTAAGATTTATCTTTAAGCAAAAGTATGCATGAAGAGCTTGCTTCTAAATTTGATAATTTTAAGTGCAAAGCTAGCTTGAGTACTTTTTCTTCATGCAAACATGATTCCATGCCTAAGAATGTTGTTAAAGACAAAAAGAATCATGTTAGAAAGAATATGCATGCTAATGTTGTTGAAAAAAATATGCTTTCATGTATGGTAAGATTGCATGCAATAAATTAGTGAAATCACATGTTTCTAATAGTTCCATTCATAAGATGGAGTCTATTAATCATGTGACTATGCATTCATATGCTAAGAATAATTCTATGACCATGCGTAGATTACATGATAATATGTGTTGGGTTCCAAAGAATTTGAGTTTGATTGATAGAAATGCATATATCCATAATATTGTGATGGATATACATAATTCTAGAAATTATTTGTATGCTAGGAAAACAAATCCTAAATGGGTTTGGGTTCATATTGGATGATGTTGCATGAACCCAATAATGTTGAGTATCTATGCTTATTGTATATTTTTTAGGATACTCAAATTTAAGGCATATTGAATATCATTTTAATTGATTTCATTAATTGAGCTTATTATGTACGACTAAACCCACGGACCCACAAAGAAAGGGTACCAAAATTATATGTTTGATTTTCAGGTACCAAAATTATAAGGGATTAGTATAGAAGCTCCCAATGAATCTCTAAATCCATGCATACATTAAGGGGGAGACCTAACTTCAATGATGCAAATTTTCAGGGGGATCCTAGTAAGATTTTTTTAATTTTTAATGATGCCAAAGGGGGAGAGAGAATATGATAATATTCATTACATATTTTTAAGTTTTTATGCAATATGTTGTCATCATTAAAAAGGGGGAGAATGTTGGAAATCGATTCTCCACCCCGTGGTTATTTTGATGATGAGCAACATATTATGCTACTAATATTTTCATTGAGTTTGTATGCAGGAAATGTAATTTTAATATAGTGTATGAAGCAAAGATGCATTGCTCAAATGAAAGCCATGAATGAAGGGAGCTCAAATTAATGGAGCTCAAATGTGATGGAGGAAACAACTCAAAGACGGCTAGGAGCAAATGTGCAAGGAACAAATCGAGTCAAGCCCAAATGAAGTCAACATGAAGAATTGCAAGCTAATATATAATTTGTAATTTTGACTTATATTTGAGTCTTAGGAATTTGTTAAATCCTTTTGATTAAGCCCATCCACACTTAGGATTATGCCAAAAATGATTTAAAATGACTTAAATATTTTTCCAAAGTTTTTTGAGCCCAAAGCCCATGCTGAAATGTACTCTGGGAGTCGACTACCAAAGTTAGGGAGTCGACTACCAGATGTGGCAGATTTTCTCAGAAACTGCTCTGGGAGTCGACTACCAACCTTGGGATTCGACTACCAGCAGACAGTCTGGGATCTGGGTCGAACGGCTAGTTTTTCAAAATCATTTTTATTGCATTGGAAATAATTTGAATTTCAAATTTCAAATTTCAAATTTCAAATGCAAACATTTTTGGAAATAATTTGAATTTCAAATTTCAAATTTCAAATTTCAAGTTTCAAATTTCAAGTTTCAACTTTCAAATTTCAAATGCAAACTTTTTTGGAAATAATTTGAATTTCAAATTTCAAATGCATTTTTTGAAATGATTTTCATCTTTATAAATAGAGGGATTGAGCTTGGGTTTCAAACAAGAAATTTTTTTATCTAAAATTATTGCTCAAAAGTTCTCAAGCTCTTAAAGTTCTTCAGTTTTTCTAAAGGCTACGTTTTTAATTCGTTTATGGTTAATTTCGCAATTACTTTCTCTGATTATTTCTAGCCTTTATTACTTGGTTTGATCTCCAAATCTCATAGCGTTTCTTCTTGATATTCAAACATCAAGTTTTTCTTTTTGATCTTTGTGTTCTTAAGTTTTATAATCTTTCAAAGATCAAGTCTTGAATATTGATCTCTATAAAGCCCAAGTGCTAATATTTTAGAGAATCAATTTCAAGTTATTTCTTTTAGCCACAGTATTCGCACCCACCCACACACCCACACCCCCCCCCACACATATTGGCTATAAAAATTATTTTAATTAATTAAACCTTGTTTAATCTCTGTTTTTGCAGTTATATTTTAACGAGATTAAACTAAGTTTATTTTTTTGATCTCCAAAGATTTTAAGTTCTATATCTTTGAGATCAAATCTATTTCTATAGTAATCACATACACAAGGGCTTCATCAAGTTGCTATAGGTATTTGTAAATCATCTAAAGGTTTGTAAATCCTAGTTAGAGGCTAGGTGGTGAGTAAATCCTTGTTGTAGACAAGGTGTTTGTAAAAGTCCTCGGGTTGTGAGGCAAGGGAATATCCTTGTTGTAAGCAAGGTGGTTGTAAATCCTCATTAGATGTGAGGTGGTTTGTACTATTTACCGATAATAATGAATTAAAGCTCGACAGAGATTCAGGGACTGGACGTATTCAGGTTGTAGGGAACCATGATAATAATCTGTGTATTTGCGATTGTTACTTACTTGTATTTACATTTCACTGCTTAATTTTATTATTGCAAGTAGTTGTTGATTAAGATTGATATTAGGTAATTCTATATTAATATTAGGAAGAATTCTAGAGGTAAAGTTTTAATTTACGAAAACACTATTCACCCCCACTCTAGTGTTCTATTTGCCATCCACAGGATCCAACACATAGTTTCTGATAGAGACCAGGTCTTCATAAGTGGCTTTTAGAAGGAGCTATTCAGGGTCCAAGGGACAGCTTGAAGAAGAGTACGGCCTATCATCCTCAGACGGACGGCTAGACAGAGGTAGTGAACCGCAGCATATAGATATATCTGTGGTGTTTTGCTTCAGAGACGCCCCGTTAGTGGCACAGGTGATTAACATGGGCAGAGTACTGGTACAACACTTTGTACCATTCGGCAGCAGGAATGACGCCCTTTCGGGTTCTGTACGGGTGCGACCTACCCTCGTTGCTTTGTTTTGGGGACAGGCAGGCCCCAGTGTCACGGGTAGAGGAGTACATGGGGAGAGGGATAGTTTGTTGAAGGAGATGAAGAAACACCTACTGAGGGCGCATCAATTGATGAAGGCTAGCGTTGATGGACACCGACGGGATGTACACTTCAAGGAGGGAGATATGGTGCATCTGAAATTGAGGCCCTACAGGCAAAAGTCATTAGCAAGGAGGCGGAATGAGAAGCCAGCGTCCCGGTACTACGGACCCTTTGAGTTAGAGGCCAAGGCTGGTCAGGTGGAATACAGGTTGAGACTACCACCTACAGCGACGATCCACCAGATGTTTCATGTGTCCCGGTTGCAGAGCGCCTTTGGGGAGCAGGCAGCTTCGTCCATGCTGCCACCTACATTGACTGAGGACGTGGAGGTGATGTTGGAGCCGTTGCAGGTACGGGCAGTTTGACAGGATCCTGGTCAGCGAAAGGAGGTGCTGATACCTTGGACGGGTTTACTAGAATGCGATGCTACATGAGAGGCGTACGACGTGATCCAGGAGCAGTTTTCAGACTTCCACCTTGAGGACAAGGTGGCTCTTTTAGGGGGTATTGATGCAGGCGCACCTCTAGCCGCCAACACCCCAATGGCACCCGCATCCCCTCATGCCTCGGGTCCCACATAGGTGACTTACTTTCGGCGCAAGAGACATGGGGACATGGCTTAGTGGGCCAAGGGGTATTCTAGTCTTTTCAGACTAGATTAGTAATTCCTCTTTTCTATTTATCTAGGGCTAGCCATCTTTTGTTTTTTTATGCTTATTTTGTGAAGAACACTTAGGCATCTTTTGTGAAGGTATTTAGGCTTTTATCCGTCTATTAAAAGCTTGGAGAGAGAGAGTTTCTTCTCGAAAGAGACTATATTATCAACCCTAGTTCTTTGTTCTTTGCAATATCTATCATAAAAATTCCACCTTTTTATATTTTTCCACTTTAAATCGCTGATTTGATTGTACGATCAACCAGATCGTAACAGTGTCACCTCGTCCACCTGTAAGGTATCTGGCGGGTCCACAACAAAAAGAGGGGGGTCGCCAGGATCAGACGTAACTCAAAGTATCTCTAGCATGGAATTCAAAACAATATACAATTATGGCAAACTAGCAGAGACTAGAGGTAAAATGCATACAATAATGGAATAGAAATAGAGCAGAAACGGAGTTTTGCAGATTTACAACTTTCACAATTTATTAGCTATTAAATGAAAACATTATTAAAGATGACAAGGTTACGAGAGTATAGTTGTGCCGAACCTAGAACGTGACTTATAATGCGGAGTACAGTGAGCAACCAAGAGTCCACCTGATACCACAGGTGCGTGAACCCGGGTTTAACCAAAACTGTGCCAATCAATACATGCAATACTTTTCAAGACATGCAATACTGTTCAAGAATCTGTGATTAAGTCTGTGAATTTGTCACCTTCCAACTTTGAAGGGGTTGCTAGAACCCGAACGGTGACAACAACAAAGATCGGACTGGTCACTCCTGCACACTCGCTATTATAAGTTACCCCAAAACCCCAAGTGTCTATGATGTTATCGTATTTGCTATTTAGGAATCATTATCTAGATTGACACATTTTACGATCCAGTACGACTCGTAGTCCGATCGAGTCTTTTACGATACTGTGCAGTTTTTCAAGATTATCTAACTGTTCAAATGAGTCACTTTGCTAATGAAATGAATTTAGTTTAGCATGCATCGTTAAAGTTTTTAAAACCCATAGTTAAGGTACGATGAGTTACTGATACGCTGTGTCGTGAAAGGCGAGGTTCGATCAGCGGTAGCGATACCTGGGTTAACATGTGTTACAAGGCAAGTTAGTTACACAACTTTATAAAGACAATTTGTATATAAAAGAAACCTTATATAACACATAGCTTTTAACTGAAAATAATTTATAAAAAATAAAACTAACTTTATATGTAGTAAGTTAAACTAACGTATATTAACTTAAACTAATAATTCTTAACTTAAATAAAACTTTATAACTAACATGTTATATTGAAAATATTTTATATAAACAACAAAACTTATAACACAACTTGTTATAACTATCATAATTCTGAAAATAATTTATAATATAACTTAACCATAATGGTAAAACTAACACTGTATATTAATACCTAACCTTATACTAATATATGTTTATTAAATATTACTATTATAAATAAATAACACATATAACATTTATTAAAACCCCCCATCTCTTACCTCTTTCTCTTTCGATCTGTCTATTCTCTTCTTCCTTTCTTTTTTCTTTTTCTTTTATTTTTGTTTTGCTGCAGAGGGGCGCACGACAAGGGGCTCCAGGCGGCTAGGCAGCGGCGGCCTTGGGGCGACGGGCGCACGTGCAAGACGGGGGCGGTGGCCTTAGGGCAACGAGCGCACATGCAAGGCGGGGGCGGCGGCCTGGCGGGGGCGACGGGCGCGTGCGCAAGGCGGGGGCGACGAGCTGGTGTGGGCGGCGCGGGCTGCAGGAAGCGGCACACGTGGCAGCGGGGGGTTCGTCCACGGCAGCGGAGGAGAAGGGGAGGACTGAGGGAGACGATGAAATTGGTTGTATGAAGAGTGAATTTCTAATTTCAACCTCAAACTCTCCATGTTTTCCTCTTCAATTTCAGATTTCTGAATTCAATTGATGATTTGAGTTTTGATTTGGTTGTTTGATTTTTGGGACGAAGGAATTTGGATTTGATTGATTTTGGGTTGTGGTTTGTTTGCTATTTGGTTGAAGGAGGGGGGAGATGATGACAGTGGTGATGGATGAAATTGGTGTCGACGAGGAGGAGGAGGGGGATTTGCTGATTGATGAAGGGGGCTTGGGGATTTGTAGATGGATGTGCCTCATGGGGTTATAATGCAGGGAACCCAAGCATTTAGAGGGTGGGGTTTTGATTTAAAGATGATGTTGGATCTCATCCGCCAAAGGAGGTGATTAAAGGGGGTGGGGTTGATTAATTAAATGGGGGTTAGTGTAATTAGTTTAATGGTAATAGTAATTATGCTATGGCAAAAAATAAAAATAGGGGCACACTTGCGTCGACGCGTAGAATCAAAGAACACTCGGACGAAAAATACTCGAACGACTGAAGTAAAATACGTCCACACACACAACCCAACACGCCTAAAATACAGGTTGTTACATCCTACACTTCTTTGAATAATTCTATCCTCGGAATTCTCTATATGGCAGGAAAAAGATAGGGGTAACGTCCTTGCATCTCGTCCTCTCGCTCCCAAGTAAATTCTCCTGGCGAGTTGTGATATCACATCACACTGACTAGATCAATAGTCATGCTCCAGAAGACTTTCTGGCGTCGATCTAGGATCTCCACTGGTTGCTGCTCATATGTCAAGTCCGAACGAACTGCGATCTCCGAGTAATCCACGACATGACGAGGGTCGCTCACATAGCAACGTAACAACGAGATGTAGAACACAGTGTGCACTCCCTCCAAGGCAGGGGCCAGTGCAAGCTTGTAGGCCACCTCTCCTACTCGCTCCAAAAAATCGAAAGGCCCAATGAATCGAGGACTAAGCTTTCCTCTCCGACCAAAACGAATCAATCCTCAGTTGAGTGAGATCTTCAGAAAAGCATGATCATCGGACTGAAACTCCCGGTGTCGACGTTTTGCATCTGCCCAATTCTTGTACCTGTCCTGGGCCAGCTGTAGCTTCTCTCTGATGGTCCGAACCACATCCACAGCTTCTGTGATTATCTTAGGACCAAACAACTCTCGATTTCCTACATCATCCCAGCTCAAGGGGGATCGGGACTTCCTCCCTTATAGTGCAGCAAAAGGCGCCATGCCAAAGCTAGACAGGTAGCTAATGTTGTGTGCAAGCTCCACCAAATGAAGATGGTCTTCCCATGATCCTTTAAAGTCCAGCATACATGCCCGCAGCATGTCTTCAAGTATCTGTATCGTACGCTCTGACTGACCATCTGTCTTTGGATGGTAAGCTATACTAAAGCTCAAGTGGGTTTCCAAGCTCTCATGAAGGCTCCTCCAGAAACGAGATGTGAACCTGGTGTCTTTATCCGAGACAATGCTGATAGGAACTCCATGCAGCTTCACAATCTCATCCATATACTTCTTGTCCAACACTTCTGTAGACCGGCCTACTTTGAAAGGAATGAAGTGTGATGTCTTGGTCAATCGATCTACGATCACCCAGATAGCATCATTCTGATTCATACTCTTGGGTAGTCCAGTCATGAAGTCCATCGTGATGTGTAATCGGTCCATATTTTACACCCATTTTCTGCTTATTTGCATATCATTTTGATCGTTCATATCGCGCTTTTCACGATTATTCGACGATATTGCGTTCCTTTTCACTATTTCTTGTTTTTTGGGGATTTCAAGAAATATGGAGCGATCAGGAGCATAAATGAGATTAAGGGATTTGCACTGTGTTGGAGCATCGCTCATAGCCTTATTGAGGAGCTAACGGTGCTGGACGATGAGCAGGAGAAGAAGAAGAAGATCGATAGAATTGACGAGAAAGCGAGGAGGAAAAAGAAGGATTCCAGAAACCGGCCATTCGGCCGAGTCAAGCTAGTCACTCGTCCGAGTGAAGCAGCGTACTCGGCTGAATACGACTGATACGAAGACATCTGCCTGACCTAGTGCCGTAATGTACTCGCCCGAGTAGTTAATTCCACTCGGCCGAGTAGAGAACTCCACTCGTCCGAGTGAGGTCACATTTTCTGAAGGAAAACACGCCAGACTCTCTGGAATTCTAGGAAGCGCAGCAGAAGACCCACTCGGCTGCGTGGAAAGTGGGATGGGTGGGTGCGGATGCATGGGTGGGTGAGGATGCATGCATGATAAAATAAGAATAAGAAAAGAAAATGGGATGGATATGCATATGATAAGTGCAGCATGCAAATGATGGATGTGGTGGGCACGCAAATCATGGGAGCAAAATAATGGATAACATATGCACGACCGATACAAGTTGAGGCCCAGAAATACCACCTCTCCCCCAAACGGATATATACATAGCCCTGCAAAAAGTGATCAAAATATATGGGCAAGGAAAGTGGTCGCGAAATCATGGGGCGAGAGGAAGTGCAAAATCAGCAGCAAAAGTATCAACCAAAATATCGGTAAAAAATATCAAAGGCATCAAGTGTGTGCATAAGCTAGTGGTGGAGCGTCAACACCTCCCTGTGGTGGGGAAGGTGGTGGCGGTGGTACAGGCTGCTTAGGGTTGGGACGAGGTGCTGGTGGAAATAGGCTCGGAGCATATCGAGAGTGATCTCGCACTCACGATCCATCAGACGAAAAGTGCACCCCCTAGGAGTCCTACTAATAGAACTCAGGACATCGAGGGTCGGACGGACGTAGATGTCTACCGACACCGAAAGAAAATCACACCACCCCACGTTGTCGTACAACTGGAGCAGCCCCTGAAATACCCCTAGACGCTCAAGATCAGCTATGTGCACGAACCTAGAGGGGACTATCGAACGATGTGAGATTCTCTCAAATCTGCGCGTTGTGCGTCATCTCTAAAAGTGATCCACTTCATGTCGAAGGTCGTGGCGGGCTGTGCTGGTGGGGGTGGAATGGGTGTAGTGGGAGGCGGAAGTGTGGGTGGTGGATCGCAGGAGGCGGGGAGTCTACTCTAGCGGAAGAATGACCGGGGTCGCTGGTCTTCTTCTACTTAGCAGCGGGCTCTTACGCACGAGACCTAGTACGTGGGGGCATCGTGATGACGTGAGATGCACAAACAATCGTGAAGTGCTAGTAAATAATATTGAAAGAGTATACCAAAACACGACGCGACTCCATGCTAGCAATTCAGGCAAAGAGGCACCTCCCCTGAAGCTACAAATAGGCTCCGGATCTCCCCCAAGCTATCCCGAAGCACAAAATCAAGAAATCAGCGATGAAATTCATATAATCATGGGGTTAATAAAGATAATTAGGCTAAAACAGGGGATAATTAGGGAATGGGGTTGATTGGGCATACAAAATAGGGTAGGAGACGAAAGGGGGAGAAATGGGAGAGAGGGGACGGTGATCGCTGGCGCTTGACGGTGAAGTCAACGGCAGAAGGGTGTCTGACGGCGGCGCGCGCGGAGCTCGGGTGACGGTCGGCGAGGCAGGGGGCGAGTGAGAGAGAGCTTCGGGCGAGCAGGGTGGATTTGAGATTTCGAATTCGATTTGGGGATTTTAATCCCAGCCCCGATTCTCCTTAAATAGGTTGGGCTAAGTCACTCAGCCGAGTGAGAGTGGTCACTCGGGTGAGTGACTCGCCCTAAGAGTTTGAACTTTAGCAGTCGGTATACTTTGTGATTCGGCCGAGTAGCTCTTGTTACTTGGGCGAGTGAACTTGCTCGTTCGGCCGAGTGAACAGACTTTGCAGAGAAATTCTTAACACAATTTGGTATCAGATTCACTCGGACGAGTGACAAAGTCACTCGGCCGAGTGGCAATTAAAATACAGAGAATTGATTTTCGAAACTTCCCTGTCAGTGAGTCACTCGGGCGAGTGGCTCCTCTACTCGGTCGAGTGACTGTTTCACTCGGTCGAGTAGGCTATCTGCTTCAGCTAAAGTGAAAAATCAAATTCAACTAAGGTGGAGCCGTCAGGTTTCCTCCCGATAAGCGCTCGTTTAAGGTCTTGAGCTCGACCCTTTAAGATTTGCAATTAGCGCTCGACGTTCGGCGCATAGGAGATGCGAGTGTCAAACTTGCCGGGAAGGCCGCTTGGGTTCAGTTGTTGCTTTTCGTCGGCTTTCCTCGGCTGCGCCTCATCAAAGGTAGTAGTGGGGGATGACTCCCCCACACTTGGGCTTTTGGCGTCTTTGTTCTTGACCGGTGATGAAGATTTATTCGTCAGTGGCGCTTCTTTCATGTGCTTCACCGTAGAGAGCTTGTAGAGCTCTCTAATCCTAACGACATCAGCATCGTTCTTCTCTTCATACTTAAGAGGATCCGGTGGGTCTCCAATCATTGTGCCGGCATTGGCAATTTGGACCTCTTCAAGGTCATCATCGTGTGTGGCTCCAATGGCGAATGGCATGGCGTTGTCTATGAACTCATCGAGGAGGTCCACAAAGTCCACTTCATTAGGCCAAGGCATATGCTTCATTATCTTTGGAATATGGAGTTCAACCACTATGTTGCCAATGTTGAGGGACAACGTTCCTTCTCTTACATCTACTATTACTCCGGGAGTGGCTAGGAAGGGGCGCCCAAGTATCAGCGATGTATCACCCTCTTCTCTAATGTCCATGACCACGAAGTCGCACAGCAAGCAAAGTCCGCCCGGTATTTACAGTGGCACGTTCTCGGTGATCCCCACCAGCCTAGTGATTCTCCCATCGACGAGTTGTATCTTCATATCCATGGCCTTGAGGTCGGTCCCATATTAAGTTTCTTGAACATCGTAAGGGGCATAAGGCTCACGCTTGCTCCCAAATCCACTAAAGCTTTTTGTAGGGGGACTCCTCCAAGCGTGCAAGGAATTCAAAAACTACCGGGATCCTTCAACTTGGTCGGTATCTTCTGTAAGGACCCTGTCTATGGGGAAAACACTAGAAGGGGGGTTGAATAGTGTTTATGCAAATTTAAAAAGAATTTACGCCAAATAAAATGCAATCCAACAAATAGTGCGGAATAGAAAAACAACCCAAAATGAAACACACGCAAACACAGAGATGTTTCAAGGGTTCGGATTACCCAAGTCAACTCCCGACTTGTTCCCGGTAATCCTATGTCCTTACCACCCGGATACCACTGGATACTCAAGTTAGAACCCTAACTTGAGGTTCCCTTAAAAGCCCACTTGTAGCAACCCTACAAGTGAAATCGAATACAATCGATGTCCTTGACTCCCACAACTTGGGAGCAAGCAAACCACTCTCACAACCGAGAGCACAACTCAAATAACGAATGTAATGAAATAATGAAAACAACACTTACAATCACCTATGCCTTGAAGTAGAACTTGAAGGAGGAGTGTGATGTGTCTTGAAGAACTCTCTTGGAAGAGAGGAGAAAGCCCTTTCTCTTGACTGCACCAATTGCCTAGATGATCACTCTTTGGTTCTAGGTTAGAGAGCAAGAGAACAAGATTTGAAAATACTTAGGGCCTTGGATTTGAGAGCTTTGATCTTTGGAAATGAAAGCTTGAGAGATTTTGCAATGAATAAGTAACCTTCCAATGGAACATTAGAAGCTCTATTTATAGCTTTCTCAAATCCACAAAACAGTTTAGGCAAAAACCCAATTGGAATTCGTGAGAAAAATCTCAACGGATAGAAACTGCACCCGCACCAGTCGACTGACGAAGACACCTCAGTCGACTGATGCACAATCAGCATGGGTAGATAAGAATTCATAACGGTAACTTACCACGTGGACAGTTGACTGATGAAGCAAAGACAGTCGTCTGTTAAACCAACAGGCGACTGTAATTTCTTCGACAGGCGACTGGCCGAGAGAAGGGTAAGTTAGACAAATACTAGAAATCTCACAAGAAACGGGACAGACGACTGATTCAAGTAATACAGTCGACTGTTAATCAGAATAGGCTCCTGTAAATCCTTAAAGAGACGACTGTCAAAAGCAAGAGAAATTTCCAGAGGGCTGAGTCAAAGAAATGACTTACAGACAGGCGACTGTTGTAGCATAGACAGTCGACTGATCCAATAGACAGTCGACTGTATATACAGCATTAGTCGACTGGCCGTAAAATTCAGATCAAACAAAGTTTGGGCAAGGATAGACAGGCGACTGATTTACATAACACAGTCGACTGTCACTTGGACAGGCGCCTGTGAGTCGTTCATCAGTAGCCTGTGCGAAATAATCAGAGAAGGCCCAAAACTATATTGTAATAGTCTGTGCATAACAGGCGACTGTAGAACAAAACACAGTCGACTGTTTTTGAGACAGGCGACTGTAAACAGTTCAGCAGTCGGCTGTTATAAACAATCCTAGCACAAACAATAAAGAATTGAATTGGGATCAAAGGACAATTGATCTAATGAAGTCCTATGACTGAATGTAGATGTGTGTGAGTGGTCCATCAAAGTTCTACTTCTAAGCTACATACTAGAAGAGATAAAAGAAAAAATTACATTGACGAATAATCTCTTCTTTCCATCGTATGAGCTTGAAGTCTTTACGGAGCTTCAATCATCATCTACGATCATCCAATTCATGTCATTTGCCTTCAATGAAGTTTGTGAGTCATCCATTGCTAGAAGATCTTCATAATTAGCTTAGGCAATGGATTAACTGCAAAATAGGGGATTAGTGACATATGTTTGCTCATCATTAACACCAAGTAGGGAGAAGTCCAATACTCAACATTCTCCTCCTTTTTGATGATGACAAACAAACATAAACAAAAAGAAAAAATAATTGTGCGCAATGAAAACTTACTCCCCCTACATAGATGCCAATCAAGTTAGTCAACAAATATTTGGGCATCTACATATCAATTGAAGCAAATGAGTAAGATACGTATGATTTTAAATCAAGAGATCTAGGAATTAAAATCCCTATTCATTGTAATCTTACTCCCCCTGAATCTAAGGCAACTTCAATCTTAGATTCAAGTGTTAGAACATACTTAGCACATCCATTATGAATCTTGTATGTTTATTTCTCTCCCCCTATGGCATTATCCAAAAAGGTGGGAGCAAATAACAACAACAATAATAGTGCTAAATACGAACTAACAACAATCAAGGAGTATAAAGATATAACGAATCAAAAACTCATAAAATCTCATCATATACACATGTGAGTAATGGAATTGATGTCCAATATCAACATTAGATATACAAAAAAATAGTTTCACAAGAGATTTCACAAATGCATTATACTAGAGATAGCATGAAAAATCGAATACCAAATTCATATATTGTCTCAAAAGCACATCAAAGAGAGTATAGCATACATGGAGACAACATATCATACATCACACAGATAAGATAAACAGTATAGCATAGTATACACAAGATAAACAGCAACATCATATATAGATATATAGAAAATGAGTACATCAACAGATGGGCATCTACATGTCCATCACACAAAAAGATACATCATGATCAAGACAAAAAAATACATCATCATGACGACATCGAAGTACAACATTATACATATATAGAGTCACTGACAACATCATCCATCATACATAACAAAAAAATACAACAGATGAATCACTCAACCCAAACAAAAACAGACCACACAAAACAAAATCTAGGTCTTCAGGTGAGTGAACAAAAAGACAGCTGCAGCAGCCTCAATCAATAAGAATGACGGAGGGGTCCGACGGGCGACCAGAAGATCGGAACAGGAGCCGAGCAGAGCGACGAGGAGGAAAAGCTGGAGTCTTCCTCTTAGAAGACGAAACACGAACAGCAGATGATTCAGCAGGAACATGAAGTGGAGTCTGGGCACCGGAGGTCTGAACCACATAAGGTTTAGGCGTGAAGCCTGGAGGAGGAGAAACACAAGCATGAGAAGTGTCCTCAGAGGTAGCAAACATAGCCTGAAGCTCGGTAGGGATGGAAAAACCATGATGCTTAAAAGAGATTAACTGAAGCTTAAAAAAGCGAGAGCTTCTCATCCAGAGATACGGAAAGAATTTCAAGAGCAGAGACACGAGCATCCAACTGACGAAGAAGAAACTCAGGGGACCTAGAAGGATGCTCAGTAGGCTGAGAAGAGTGTTCAGCAGCATGCTCAGAGGGGATGGGGTCACCGACAGTGATATGAAGAGGTTCTCCAGAAGATGGTGGCGAGGAGGGAGTCGGGTCAGGCTTCGGTGAAGGAACCGGCTCATCGAGGAAGTCGAGAGAGACTTTATGAAAGAGATGATCAAAAAGAGCCATGGTCGTACACAAAGCTAGGGCAAAACACAAATGTGAACGAACCCTAACAGGAAAATTCACGAGATAGAAGGATGAGATCAAACCTAGTCGAGCGACGAAACGAGGGCAACGACAGCACGAGATCGACGGCAACGAAGGGAAGAAGATCGATGGCTGTGGAAGAGAATTCGAGCGGGAATACGAAGCGGTCGAATCGGAGGAGAGAGAGTCAACATGGGTAAATGATCGTGCTTTCTCGAATATAAAAGTTGGGGTAATAATCTGAGCCGTTGGATCAAAGAATCGACGGCTCGGATCAAATCACTTGAACCGTCACAACAGAAGACAGTCGACTGATGAACAAAAGTCAGTCGACTGGATGAAGTGATAATCGATAAAGCTCAGAAAGATAGAACAGTCGCCTAATGACTAAAATGCAGTCGCCTATTAAACTAACAGTCGACTGTAAAGCAGTCATCAGTCGGTTGTGCGAAAGATACCAATTCTCAGACAGAGGAGATAGAGTAGGGCAGTCGACTGTCGAAGGAAAGACAGTCGTCTGTCCTGGTCCAAAAATGCACAGTGAGATAGAATTCCAGAGAATAAGAACACTCACCCTAGGACCTATACTCTAATCACAAATACATCGTAAACAAGGTAAAAACAATAAATCCATTGAAACACGAATCACTCCGATTAATCTCAAAAACTCATGAAATCAATTAAGTCACAATTGCCTTTCTTAATCACATATATATATTAAAGCACATTAAGATAGGCAACAAAAAGATATAAGCTCAAAAAGGAGTTATAACATGAAAGATTGAGCTTCTAGATTTCAGATTCACCCATAATTCCCAATTCTCCACACAACCTCACAAATGAATCTTCTTTAAGAGGTTTAGTGAAGATATCAGCAATTTGTTTTTGGGTTTCAATGTACTCTAAGATGATGTCCTTCTTAGCTACATGATCATTTATAAAATGGTGTCTCACGTCTATGTGTTTGGTACGGGAGTGGTGTACCGGATTCTTGGAAAGACAAATAGCACTTTGATTATCAACCATGATAGGGCAAGTATCACAATTGACACCATAGTCACTAAGAGTGTGTCTCATCCAAAGAACTTGTGCACATGCAAGACCCGCGGCAATATATTCCGCTTCAGTCGTAGACAATGACACCGTCTTCTGTTTTTTAGAAAACCAAGAAACTAAGGAATTTCCTAAGAAATGGCAAGTGCCACTAGTACTTTTCCTGTCGGACTTGCATCCGGCAAAGTCGGCATCACTATATGAGATTAACTCATATGTGCTAGACTTAGGGTAAAGTAACCCATAATCTAGAGATTGATTTAGATAACGAAATATTCGTTTAACCGCAATCAAGTGTGACTCCTTAGGTCTTGCTTGATATCTAGCACAAAGGCATACGGAAAACATTATATCGGGCCTACTAGCGGTTAAGTAAAGTAAGCTACCGATCATACCTCGATCTAGACGAACGTCTACATTTTTTCCGCTTTCATCCTTGTGTAAATGAGTAGTAGTACTCATGGGAGTCCTTTTGCTCAAAGACGATTCCATCCCGAATCGCTTAATAAGCTCCCCTGTGTACTTTGTCTGATGTATGAATGTGCCATTCTCCATTTGTCGAATTTGCAATCCAAGGAAGTAGGTGAGCTCTCCCATGTGGCTCATCTCAAACTCATCCTTCATAGACTTGGAAAATTCTTGACAAAGATTAAAGTTAGTAGAACCGAAAATAATATCGTCTACATAAACTTGAATCAAAAGAATGTCATTTTCATAATCTTTAATGAAGAGTGTAGAATCAACTTCTCCCATTTTAAAACCTAAATTCAAAATAAAGGTCTTAAGTCGGTCATACCAAGCTCTAGGAGCTTGTCTCAACCCATACAACGCTTTCTTAAGTTTGAAAACATGGTTTGGAAATTTTTCATGAATAAAACCGGGAGGTTGAGAAACATAAACTTTTTCATTGACAAACCCATTTAAAAATGCACTTTTAACATCCATTTGAAATAGTTTAAAATTCTTATGGGATGCAAAAGATAAAAGCAACCTAATAGCTTCTAATCTAGCTACGGGGGGTAAAAGATTCTTCGAAATCAATACCTTCCTCTTGCCGGTAGCCTTGGGCTACTAACCTTGTTTTGTTCCGTGTGATTACCTCGTTTTCATCCGTATTGTTCTTGAAGATCCATTTGGTCCCAATGACTTGGTGACCACTTGGAAGAGGTACGAGTTCCCAAACTTTGTTTCTCTCGAATTGCATTAGTTCTTCTTCCATTGCCACTATCCAAGAGCTATCCTCACAAGCTTATTGGATGTTCTTTGGCTCAATGGTAGAGACAAATGCGCAATGAGAGAATTCTTCAATTCTCGATCTCGTTCGAACACTCACACTAATATCTCCAATAATTTGGTTATGGGGATGATTGCGAACGGTCGGGTAAGCTTTGGGTATACCTGGATCACTAGGAACAACTTCAACAACTTCGTTAGAAGTGTTAGTCTCAACAATAGAATCATTAAGCTTAACATTATTAAGAGAATCACAAAGAATATCTACATTATCATCATCAACATGAGGAAAATCAAAATCTTCATAAAAAGATACGTGAAGTGATTTCTCAATCGTTGAAGAAGTTTTGTTGTATATCCGGTAGGCTTTGCTACGTGTGGAATATCCAACAAAAATTCCTTCATCGGATCTTGGCTCAAATTTGTCTAAATTACCAAATGTGTTCTTTATAAAACATTTTGAACCAAAAACACGAAAATATTTTACTTGAGGCTTCTTATCATAAAACAACTCAAAACAAGTTTTATTCGTTCGGGGTCTCACTAGGATCCTATTGAGCACATAACATGTCGTGTGCTCCGCTTCTGTCCAAAATTGTAGTCCTAAATGACTATCATGGAGCATAGTGTGAGCACACTCAATAAGAGTCCAATTCTTTCTTTCTACAACACCATTTTGTGGCGGTGCATGAGGAAAGGAAAAGTTATGAGTTATCCTGGAGTCATCACAAAACTTAGTAAAAGACTCATTCTCAAATTCTCCTCCATGATCACTACGAATAGTGATACTGGTGGATCCTAAAAGATTCTGAATCTTCTTTGCAAATTTGGTAAACTCTTCATGAGCTTCATTCTTATTAATTAAGAATGAAACCCAAATAAATCTAGAAAATTCGTCAACGACAACTAATCCATAATGAGCATTACCTAAAGAAGCGGTTCTAGTTGGCCCAAATAAATCTAGATGAAGAAGTTCTAGGGGCCTCTTAGAAGTAATCCCTTCTTTAAGCTTAAATGAAGATTTACTTAGTTTACCTCTTTGACATGAATCACAAAAGTTTTTCTTATTAAAAACAATCTTAGGAAAACCGTTGACTAGATCATGCTTAGCTAACTTATATAAGTGTTTGAAGTGAACATGACCAAAACGGCGATGCCATAATAGTTGTTCACTTGTGTTAGTAACTAATCAATGTTCTACGGTTTTAGGCAAGCTCAAATAATAAATATTTTTACGCATAATACCGAAAAATAAAACATTTGAATCACAATCAACAATAGTACACAATCCTTCTCCAAAGTTAACCGTGTAACCTTTGTCACAAAGTTGACTAATGGAAATGAGATTGTGACATAAACCACTAACAAGATAAATATTAGTAATTAAGGGTTTGGAAGGATTACCAACAATACCTACTCCAATGATGGTTCCCTTTTGATTACCTCCAAAAGTGACCGTTGCACCATCCTTGATGCTAATCACTTCGGAGAGCAATGAGGGATCTCACATCATGTGTTTGGAGCAACCGCTATCAAGAATCCATCCTTTTCTTTTAGAGCTAATAAGACATTTACTGCTCTTCTTCTTTCTCTTGGGTACCTATATAATATACCATAAGCTTATGGTACCCAATGTGTGTTGGGTCCAAGGGGATTAGCCCTTTGGAAGCCAAGTCCAAGTGGACTTCCGCTTCCCAACATAATTATTATTTCTAATCACATCATGAAAATAGGAATCAATATAAGCATTCCTATCATTAAGACTAGTGTTCTTAGGACCCCAAATAGTGTACATCTTGGGAGTCCTATTCCTAGTTGCATGCATATGTGTTGGATTTCTATGTGGTGCATGCTTCCTAGAAACATGATTTCTAGCATAGAGATGGGGTGGAGGACATGCATTGTACATTCTAGGATGATATGTATGCTTGGGAACATGCATATTATATGAAGCATATGGATCATGCATGACATGAGGAGGATAAGCATACATGAAAGAATGATGCGTATGAGCATACGGGTGTATAGGAGCACGTACATGAGTATTTCTCATGTGTGGTTGTGTACGTGTCCGTGGGTGCGGAGCATAGAATGTGTCATGATTATCCACTTGTGAAGTATGATGTTTCCTACGTGGATGAGTGTTAGTGTACATATAAGCATGGCCTTGCTTTTGGTTTCCACCCTTAGTGGGTTTCTTGCCAAAAGGAAGAGAAGGTGAAGTGGTGACATTCTTGGTAGGATTGCTACCTATAGTGTCTTTGACACCACTTGTGGATGCACCGGAGGAAGGCCTCACAAAATCTATAGTGACACCACTATAAGAGGTGCGATCATTAGATGCATTTGCTTTCACAAACCCAAGACCAACACAATGTGTGGCCGGAAATTGGTTTGCATGCAAATCATCCAATTGTCCTTTTCCCTTATTGAATCTCACAATACGGGAGGACATCAACGGCCGTCGATTCCATCAACGATGTGTGGCCGTCACGATGTGTGGCCGTCGATTCCGCCGTCCGATCGCCGTTTTCCGACCATCAACGGCCGTCGATCCTCCTCCTAGGTGATCTCTCTCTCTCTCCTAGTTCTAGGGTTAGTTTTTCAGTGTTTAGGGTTAGGGTTCATTCGATTTCGGCTAGGGTTCTTATTTCTAGGTTGTTTTCTAACTTCCTAGGGTTTGTTGATTTCGGCTATAGGATCTATTCTTGCGTTGTTTGATCTTGTTTTGTCACGACTTATGGCAAAAACGAGAATCCCGATCACTCCCTCCGGTGCTTCTCCTATGTCTGTAGAGCCGCACCCTAGGAATCCTTCGAAACCCAAACGCCGAGCTAAATCAACCCAACCTTCATCGTCTTCGCCTCCTCTGAAAAAGCAGAGGACGGCGACCGTCAAACCCGGTAAACATTCTAATTCTAGGAAGCCTATACTCCATACCCCCACTACACCTCCTGATTCCGATACTGAGTTTAGACCCGAGGATGAGTCTGGCCATAGGGAACCCACTCCTCCACTTCGTCCTAGGACTCGACAGCCTAAGGGAAAGGCCCCAATGCCAGCAAGTGGTGTAGACATCTCGTTGTGTCGCGACGACCCTATGTGTCTCGCGGCTTACAACCGGATTGAGCACTGCCCGCTGTTACTGGAGCACTTTGTTCAGTTTTTCGACTTCCTTGGCTTAGCTAATCTCCTATCCTATAGTGGGCTTCTAGACTACCTTCGCTTCGACCCTAAGGCGAACCCTCGACCCTATCCTCGCCTGGTCAAACTTTTCTATGCAAATCGTATCCGGGGCCACTACGATGAAACCCACACCATCGAGACTACTGTCTTGGGGACTCCTATAGTCCTCACGGCAGAAATCTTGGGGGAGTTGCTGGGTTGTTCGTCGTGTGGTCTCCTCCCGTCAGACATTTCAGTTGATGATATCTCCTCTTTGGATCAGTCTGTTCTCGCTGATATCTTCCATGTGATCCCTCCTGCTTTCATTGGTGTTCCATCGAAGTCATTTAAGCCAAATGCATGGGTGCTCAATCTCATTCTGAAGTCGTGCTTGCTTCCCAAGTACGGCTCATCTTCTCTGCCATCCCAGCCCTTCCTAAAGTTGATTTACGCTCTATTCTTGGGTTACGAGATTAATTGGGCTCGCGTTATACTCGATAAGATGGACTCTTTCGAGTGTATTCGCAAGACCACTAAATCTGCGCATATCCCTTATCCTTGTCTGTTGACTTTGGTGTTTCGTCATTTTCACGTGCCTTTGCCTCCTGACGATGAGTGTCCTCTTGGTCCTCCTCTGAACGCGACGACCGTAAAGAAATCTCTTGCGGCACTCCGTCACGTGCAGAGGACGACTCCTTCAGCTTCTCAGGGCACTTCTTCTGCAGCTGCTGCTTACAGACCTCCCACCACACTTGAGAGTCTCGCTCGTGACGTTCGTCGTCTCGAGTCTCGGTATGCTCCTTCCGAGGAGATTCTGTGTCGTATTGCTCGTGTTATTGGTGTTGAGGTCCCTCCTCCTGTTTCTGAGGATGAGGAGATGGATGATGAGGATATCGATGAGCTCGTTGATTCTCTTGCTCGTGGCGCTGAGGCCACTCCTGCTGCTGTTACCACATCCGTCGCTGGTGCTGCTACTTCTTCAGGTCCTCCAGAGTCTTCTGCTCCAGTGGTTGAGTCTACTGTTGCTCCAGTGACGTCTGCTCCTGTTTACGTTCCTGTTGATACCTCTGCTGTTGAGCTTGCTGTTGCTGTTTCCACTCCTGCCCCGACGATTCCTTCAGTTGACACACCACTCCTCCCAGCAGAGCCTGAGTCCACTCCTTCGACTGGACCTACGGAGACTGCTGATCCTGCCGCTCCTTCTTGAGAGTCTGTTTGGAGGACTCTCCGATGCTCCTTGGATGATTCATCTTTTAGAGAGAGTTTTGGGTTAGGACAGGGTTGGTGGTGTTTTATGATGTTTTTGGATGTGTTGATGCTTGATGTCGCTGTTGTATCTTTTTGGGATGTATGGTGGTGATGTTGTTTGTCGATGATGGATTTTGACGTTTTTGATGTTAATATACTATGTGACATTTTGTAGGACCACCAGTCTGCCATCAAATAGCCACGGGCCACCATGCAATATAAGGTCCCGATCCTCCAAATGTTCAAATTTGAAGTAAAAATACCCATTTTCACGAGAAAAAATGCGTAGACCACCTTTAATTCTCCAAAGCCTCTCAGTCCAGGCTTTGATCTGGCCAAAATAAGGCACATCGCCAAGCACATAACCCACCAAGGTATTCTGCCATCTAGATGCCCCTTCTAGTATCAAGCTCCCTGGGATTTTTGCCTTAGCAACACCATCAGCACTAATGATAGGTGGTACATAGTTCATCACCAAAGGATCTGCATATTTTCGCCTAGACGAGCAGATATCTGACCAAGAACGCTTACCTTCAGAGGGAATAACCTGAAAGAGGGAGTGAGGTCTTACAGGCAATTTCATTTCCATCTGAACACCAAGATGTGCCTTTCTAGCCTCTAAGTTGGCACTATCCGCGTTCCCATCTGAGAGACCTTGGTGGCTTCGTGACCCCAGTTGGACTCGCCCAGATGATTGCCGAGTCTTCAAAGATGCTCCTCCAGCGCCATTGGAATAAGTCCGTCTAGATCTAGCGCCATTGGAGAGGCGCTCATGACCGACTGGCAACTGATTCCGCCGACGCTTGTACGAAACCTTGCTCCAGCCGTCCTCAACACACTCTAGAGATTGATTCTTGCCCGAGCCGCCATTAGGGCTAGGGTTAACTGCGGCCCTCAAATCGCCCTCACCCTGCAAAGCACTCATTTTTTCATATATATATATATATATATATATATATATATATATATATATATATATATATATATATATATATGAGGAGGGATCAAATGACCCCCAAAAATAACCCCCAAAAATGACCCCCTATCAAAAATCCTATGCCCCCCATTTTTTCGGAAGATCCGAACCGTTCATCTTGATCTCCACCCTCTAAATACCTGACCCACCAATTTTCAACACGATCCCATGTGTTTTGCCCATTCATCCATCCGACCCAAATTTAACGGTTTCGCATGAACAGAACTTTTGCGAATGGTTGATGAACGGGCAAACCACATGGGATCGGGTTGAAAATTGGTGGGTCATGTATTTAGAGGGTGGAGATCAAGATGAACGGCTCGGATCTTCCAAAAAAATGCGGGGCATAGGATTTTTGATAGGGGGTCATTTTAGGGGGTTATTTTTGGGGGTCATTTGATCCCTCCTATATATATATATATATATATATATATATATATATATATATATATATATATGTATGTATGTATGTATGTATGTATGTATGTATGTATGTATGTATAGCTTTTCAATGATGGGTGGATACCCAATGGGCCCGATGGGCCTATTCACAACACTTCCCCCTTATCCAACCAATCATGGAATAAGAGGTGGATTCTTCAGGATCCAAGTTAGGATAACTGCCTTGTTAAATAAAGAATAGTTTCTCCATAACTTCCCCTGTTCTAGGGATGTGTCTAGGGGTGGATACTTCAGGATCCAGAGTCAACGAGGTTGCCTCGTCAAAACCTTGACGATGGAAAACCATGTGGGAAAAAACCAATAGCCAAGGAAAAAGAGTACAACACTACTGTTAACTCCCCCTTATCTGACCAAGCTTCAGGCTTACAGATTTCCTATGAATCTATACATCAGTATCCTATGTATCTATGCATTCATAGTTCTCTCATCCTAATCTAGTTTACATTTTCTCACTCTCCTCATCCCAGTCCCACTTACAAGTTTCTCAAAGATACTAGTAGGCATGGATTTGGTAAGCAAATCTGCCAAGTTATTACAAGATTGGATCTTCTGTACGTCAATCTGCTTTTGCTTCTGAAGGTCGTGTGTCTAGAAGAACTTGGGAGAGATATGCTTCGTCTTGTCACCTTTGATGTAGCCGTTCTGTAGCTGGGCAATACATGTTGCATTGTCTTCATAGATAATAGTATGCTCATGAACGCCAGGCTCCAGGCCGGTAGAGGTGAGAATGTGCTGGATCACATAATGTAGCCAAAAGCTCTCTTTGCTTGCTTCATGGATTGTTAGAAGTTCTGAATGTGTGGATGAGATGGTCGTCATGGTCCGCTTCACAGATCTCCAAGATATGGCAATGCTGCCATAAGTGAACATATATCCGGTCTGAGACTTCCCTGTATGAGGGTCGGATCTGTAACATGCATCAGCATAACCAACTAAACCTGTTGTTGCCCATTTCCTGTTGAATAGACCTAAGTCTATGGATCCTTGGAGGTAGCGCAGAAGGTGCTTAACTCCGGCCCAGTGCCACTGTGTGGGTGCAGCACTATACCTGGCTAGTAAGTTGACTGCAAATACAATGTCAGGGCGAGTGCAGTTTGCCAGGTAAAGGAGTGCACCAATAGCACTTAAATAAGTCACTTCAGGGCCTAGTACTTCCTCCCACTCTTCCAGCGACCGGAAGGGGTCTTTATGTATATCCAATGATCTCACGACCATAGGGGTACTGAGGGGGTGACACTTATCCATTTGGAACTTTTTCAGTAAGTTCGATGTATAAGTTGACTGATGTAACAGGATCCCATCGTTTAGATGCTCTATTTGAAGACCTAAATAGAACGTTGTCTTTCCGAGGTCTTTCACCTCGAAATTTTATGTCAAGCTTCTAGAAATCTCAGTGATCTCTCCAGGAGATCCGATGAGGTTCAGGTCGTCCACATAGACGGCTATAATGACAAATCTTGTTGCCTTTGCTCTAATAAAGATGCAAGGACAGGCTGGGTCATTTGCTAATCCTTGCTTCGCAAGGAATTCGCTCAGTTTGTTCTACCACATCCTTCCAGATTGTTTTAGACCATATAATGATCTTTGCAGTTTCCCTGAGTAGACGTCACGTTGTCTCTCTTTTAGTGTTGCAGGCAAAGAAAACCCTTTTTGAGCTGCATATCCAAATTGCCATATAGGTAAAAGATGTCCCGGTCTAAATTGCCATATAGGTATGCAGTTACGACGTCTATAAGCTGCATATCCAAACCTTTTTGAGCTGTTAAGCCAATAAGGGATCGGAAGGTGATCGCGTCCATGACCGGGGAGTATGTGGCGTCAAAATCCACACCTGGACGTTGGGTAAAACCATGTACTACAAGCCTTGCTTTGTAGCAAACGATCTCGTTCTGTTCATTTCTTTTTCTAACAAATATCCATTTATAACCCACAGATTTTACACCTTTTGGTGTCTGGATAATTGGTCCGAAGACCTTGCGTTTTGTGAATGAGTCCAACTCCACTTCTATTGTCGCTTTCTACTTTGGCCAATCATCTCTGCTTTGACGTTCTGTCAGAGAGTGTGATTCAATATCATCGGCGCAGTCCGCGACATTGATGGCAATATTGCATGCAAAAGTGTCATCTATAATGGTGCTCTTTCTGTCCCAATGCTCACCAGTTCTTATATAGTGTATCAAGACTTCATTTTGTCCCGGTTTTTCCTCTCTTTGAGAGTTTGGAAAGATAGTGGAGCAATGCTTATAGTAGCATCCTGTGGTGGTATTGTTTGACCATTGCCAAGGGTCCTGCTCTTTCGAGGGACTTGATCCTTGGATCCCGGTGGTCGTCCTCTCTTTTTAAGAGGTCCAACCATCTCTGCTGCAGGCAGATTGCATCCATTTTGCGGTATGCCAATCCTAGCTGGAGTGTTAACAGCAGGGACGCGTGATCTGACAATCTTCTGGTTGTCAGTAAATTTGTCCGGCAAGAGATGGACAATGTTTTGGATATGGAGAATCTTCAGGACCTCCTCCTCACACTGGCTTGTGGGCGGATCAAAGTGACTTAATTTCTGTGTATCCCAAGAGATATCTCTGAAGCTTCAGGCTTTTTGGTTTGTAAGGCTAGTCTTGGAAATGATGTTTCATCAAATTCACAGTCTTCTAGACGTGCCTTGAAAACGTCTCCCGTAAGGGGTTCTAGGAATCTTATTATGGAGGGTGTGTCAAACCCAACATAAATGCCTAGGCGACGTTGTAGACCCATCTTTGTCCTTTGTGGTGGTGCTATGGGGACGTATACTGTGTTGAGTATTGGACTCCCCGGATTTGGTTTTGGATGATGAGCAAACATAAATAAATAGTGAACTAACACTTTGTGAGCGCAGTTATGGAGATCGTCGCCAAATTCACGTGAACATCCAAAGCGACGTCTCAAGACTTCTCAAAGCATGTATTCATATGCCTAAAGCTTCGTTGAAGCTTTTGTACCTTTTTAGAAGTCATGAAGATTCGATTGAAGCTATTGAAGACGGTATCGTCAAGTTTTATTTATAGTCTTTAAGCTTCTATCGTAGAATGTTAAGCCTTGAGTAGGTCTTACGATTTATATCTTCATATCGCTCCTATCTTAGCTCTAGGATCTTAGTAGAAGTCCATTCTAACTTTCCCGAAGCACCGCGCTTCGATTCGGACTTCTTGTGCATGTTAGTTGGTTCAAGAAGAAGAACTGACCGACTAGATGGTGATCTAGTCGGTCGGCAAAGCTTCTTGGACCGACTAGTTTCAGTCAGTCTTTTCTTGCTCAGTACTGTTTACAGTTAGTCGGTCTACGTTGACTCACCGACCGACTAGTTTGTGAACTAGTCGGTCAGTGATGCTTCTTTGACCGACTAGTTGAGCTTTACTGTACATGCAAATTTGAGCCTGAGCTACTGTTTATCGTTAGTAGGTCTAAGAACGTTTGGTGACCGACTAGTTGATTATCTAGTCGGTCAACATTTGTTCTTGGACCGACTAAATCAATTTGTATTCAGACTAATAGTTTTTGACTCTTAGTCGGTCTAAGTTAACTGACCGACCGACTAGTTGAGAAACTAGTCGGTCAAAAAGTCTTCTTGGACCGACTAGTTCTTTAGGTCTGAAACTTCATCTGTTCACTGTTCATCACTTAGTCGGTCCATGCTGTGTCACCGACCGACTAGTTTATGAACTAGTCGGTCAGTGGTTGTTCTTTGACCGACTAATTGCTTCAGATTTCTATCCGTTGGGATTTGACCTAGCTCGTTTTTATGGGACCCTATAAATACGAAGCTTGGTCATTTCTCTCTAGGTTAGAGCTGCCATTAAGAGACTTATTCAGATTGAAAGAGTTAGAGATTAAAACTCATTTCCAAAGCTCTCTTCCTCACAAGAAATCATTCTCTCCCTCATTTGAGATCTAGAATCCATCTTGAGAGAACTTTGTTCTTATTGAGCCATCCAAGCTATTGCTTGAATCAAGTCTCATACTCATTCCTAGGCACCCATTGCTGCTCATATTGGTGGTGCTAGGTCTTGGTGACTTCTCCTTCCTCAAATCCCTCCTTGCCCTAATTCGGTAAGAATACTCAAGGTATAGGGTTTGTGGTAAGTTGTTGTTTATTTCATATAAACTCTTTTATTGCTATTGATTCTCTCGGTTGTGAGAGAAGGTTGTGATCCCGGGTTGTGGGATTCACTATTGCTATTGATTGTATGATTTGATCTTGTGAAGGTTTTTCACAAGATATTCATAGTGGAAATCTTGGGTTAGGGTTTCTAACCTAAGTATTCGGAGGGGATCCGGGTGGTTGGGACGTAGGATCACCGGGAACAAGTCGGGGAGACTTGGGTGGATCCGAACCCAGTAATATCAATTGTTTGCATTGAATATTTGTTGTTGTCATTTTCAGCTTCCGCATTTGTTGGTAGTAGTTTGCACGATAATTAGGAATTATACTCCTCGTTATTTTAAAGTACTATTAACCCCCCCCCCCCCCCTCGAGTACTTGTGCAGTAGCTTTCAGGGCATTACATACTGCACAACCAAATATTCTCAAATGTGAGACAATTGGTGGTACTCTAAGTGTTAATTGCATATGAGAAGATGACTGTCCTCCAGAAGGTCTATATTTTATTAAAGATGCAGCATGCAATATTGCATGACCCCATGCATTCACTGGCAACTGGGATTGAAGTAGTAATAGACGAGCAATCCATTGCAGTCTCTTTATCAGAGATTTTGCTAACCCATTTTGGGTGTGAACATGTGCTACAGGATGTTCGACTTCAATGCCCGATGCTTGACAATAGTCTAGAAAAACTTGTGATGTAAACTCACCCAAATTATCCAGTCGAATTTTTTTAATCTAGTGATCGGGGAAGTGAGCCTGGAACTTGATTATCTGAGCTAAAAGCTTAGAAAATGCCAAGTTAGGGTGGACAGTAGACACACATGTGACCACTTAGTAGATGCTTCTATCAGGACCATAAAGTACCTGAAAGGACCACTTAATAGGTGTATAGGCCCACAAATGTCCCCATGGATGCTCTCCAGAAAGCTAGGAGACTCCAAACCCACTTTAAGTAGAGATTGTTGAGTATTGATTCCCCCGGATTTGGTTTTGATGATGAACAAACATAAATATCGTGAACTAACTCTTTGTGAGCGCAGTTATGGAGATCGTCGCCAAACTTCTATGAACATCAAAAGCGGCGTCTCGAGACTTCTCAAAGCGCGTGATCGTATACTTGAAGCTTCGTTGAAGCTTAAGGACCATTATTGAAGTCAAGAGATTCGAATCGAAGCATTTGAAGACGGTTCGTTAAGTTTTATTTATAGTTTTCTAGCTTCGTTTCGTAGATTGTTAAGCCTTGAGTAGGTCTTATGGTTTAATCTTCATAACGTTCATATCTTAGAGCTAGGATCATATTAGAAGCCCATACAAACTTTCCCGAAGCTTCGCGCTTCGTTTCGTGGCTTTTTGTGCATGTTAGTTGGTTCAAGAAGAAGAACCAACCGACTAGATGGCAATCTAGTCGGTCGGCAATGCTTCTTGAACCGACTAGAATGCCTTGACTAATTTCAGCTCATTCACTGTTTACAGTTAGTCAGTCCAATAAGGTTCACCGACCGACTAGTCGTGAAACTAGTCGGTTAGGAATCCTTCTTAGACCGACTAGTTGTGTGTACAGTTTTTCAGCCTGAGCTACTGTTTATCATTAGTCGGTCTAAGAACGTTTGTCGACCGACTAGTTGAGAAACTAGTCAGTTGGAATTTGTTCTCAGACCGACTAGTTCAACTTGATTTCAGCCTATACTATTTTGACTCTTAGTCGGTCAAAGAACACTCACCGACCGACTAGTTGTGAAACTAGTCGGTTGGCAAGTCTTCTTAGACCGACTAGTTCTCTATTGTCTGAACTTTCCTTTTGGCTGTTCTTCAGTTAGTCGGTTCATGTTGAATCACCGATCGACTAGTTGATGAACTAGTCGGTCAGTGATCCTTCTTTGACCCACTAGTCTGCTTCAGAATAGAGCCGTTGGAGCATTAAATGCCACGAATTTTGCTCTCTCTTTCCTCTATCCTATATATACTTAAAGGGATGCTTTCATAGCATTCAAGGCTGATATTAATTGAAGTTTAGAGATCAAAGAGAAGCAATTAATTCTCATTCAAAGCTCATTCATTTCTCACTTGAATCTCTCCCTCACTCTTATTTCAAAAGAGAGATTCATTGATTGTGAGCCTTCCAAGCCAAGAGCTTGATTCTAGGTCACCAACTCCTCCCTAGGCTTCCATTGCTGGTCATCTACTTGGAGCTAAGGTTTGGTGCCATTATTCTCATCCAAAATCCTCCTTGCCCTAAATTGTAAGTTATACTCAAGGCATAGGATTTTGTTGGTAAGTTCGTATTTCATTTAACTTTGAATATTGCAAGTTTTACTCTCGGTTGTGAGAGTTTGTGTGTGATCCCGGTTTGTGGGAGTCACATTTTCATTTGTGTATGATTTGATCTTGTAGAGGTTTTCTACAAGTATTTCATAGTGCAAATTTGAGTTAGAAGTTTCTAACTCAAGTAGCCGGAGGGGATCCGGGTAATTGGGACGTAGGATCACCGGGAACAAGTCGGGGAGACTTGGGTGGATCCGAACCCGTTATATCGTCTGTTTGCGATTGCATTTCCTTGTTGTCAATATTTACATTTCTGCATTGTTGGTTGAGTTTGCAAGATAATTAGGAATTATATTCTTAATTATTTTAAAGTACTATTCACCCTCCCTCTAGTACTTGTGCAGTAGCTACGTAGGGCATTACATTTGGTATCAGAGCCAAGTACCTAACTATGTCTTCCAACGACAACAAAACCGTTCGTCCACCTCCAGACTATAGCACCTTCAGGAACCGTGAAGGAGCTTCTTCGGAGATGGAAGGACACTCCTCGACTAGGCCTCCCTACTTCAACGGTACAAACTATGGGTACTAGAAATGCCGGATGGAAACTTTCCTCCGGAGCGCTTCACTGTGGAGAGCCACATTGACGAAGTACGTCGAGCTCGAAGAAGAAGATTTCGCTAAGTGGACTACCGCGGAGGTCGCCGCGGAGGTAAGCAATGCCAAGGCAATGAATGCCTTGCAATGCGCTTTGGAGCCCGAGGACTTCAACAAGATATGCACATGTAAGAGTGCATATCAAATCTGGAACTCCCTCCTCATCTTGCATGAAGGAACGAGTAGGGTAAGAGACTCCAAACTCGTTGTTGTTAATAAAGATCACGAGTTATTTCATATGCAACATTGTGAGAAGATGAAGGAGTACTATGCTCGCTTCGTCGACATCACCAACGAGTTGGAGGCTCTAGGTAAGACCTACACACAAAAGGAGAAAGTCTCAAAGATAATTGACGGACTTCCTTCTTGTTGGGAAAAACGTACCTTCACCATCGAGGGAGGTAATGATATGAGTAAGTATACCGTCATTCAACTAATGGGTACCTTGATGTCTTATGCGGTACGCAAGGATAGCAAACTAAAGTTGCAGGACAAGATGAAGTCTTACTTGAAGCAAGACGAGTCAAAGAAAAAGGCGATTGCGTTCAAGGCCGCTCCATCTACATCTACATCTACCGATGATGAAGAATCGGAAGAAGAGTTGGACTTGGAATCCATTGCCCTTATGGCAAAGAAGTTCAACCGGTTCGTCCGGAAAGGTAATTTCAAGAACAAATCAAAATTTAGTTCTTCTAACGCCTCCGCTCCTTTGTGCTTTAAATACAATAAACCAGGACACATGAAGGCGGATTGTCATCAAAACAAGCAAAAGGAGAAGTGGAAAGCGCCAAAGTTCGACAAGTCAAAGAAGTACAAGAAAGGGTACAAGAAAGGACTTGTCGGTACATTCACCGACTCCGAGGACTCGTCAAGTGGAGAGTCGGATGATGAGCAAGTGGATCAAGCACACATGTGCTTCATGGCTAGAGAGGAGCATGATCAAGAGTCATCCTCCGATGATAGCGAGGATGAAGGCCATGAGGTAACAATGGACGATCTTAGATTATCTAACGAGCAAATTTGGTCTAAATATTCTAAATTAGTAAATAGATATACTAAGACCAAAGATGAGTTAGTTAGTCTCCAAACCTCGCCTAAACCTATCGTCATCAACAACGACACCGTTGTTGAAGACTTGAGAAATGAGATTGTAATTCTCAAATCTCAACTTGAGCATGTTCATATTGAGGATTCGGAGGAACACAAGATAGCGGATTTGACCTCTCAAAACTCAACTTTGAGTATTGAGAATAAGAATCTCAAATCTCGTGTTTATGTGCTCACATCGCAAGTATCCACTTTGGATGCTTCTATGCGTTCTCTCACCGAGAAATATGAGTGCACATTAGGCCGAATTAATAAATTCAATAATGGTAAGGATCATTTGGATAAAATCCTAAATGACTTACTTCCGGCCAATCACCACATTGGCTTGGGATATAAGATGGGAATTTCCTCCAAATCGTCTACTACCTTTGTTATGCCAACTTCCGATGCCTCAACGAGTGGGAGCAAACACTCTATTGGTAGTTCACCTACCAATGGTGCTTCCACCTCGTACACACCCTCGTTTGGAAAGAAACCCACTTTGGGTGGACCTCCAAAGAAGGGTCATGCATTTATGTACACCAATACCATGCCACGTAGGAACACACATCCTACTCCACATGTTCACACATATGATAATTTTTATGCACCACATCCACGGGCACGTGCACACCAAGTGAGACACCCTCACGCACGTGTTCCTCCACATGCATATGTTCTTCTACACCATCATATGAACAATTATCATCATGCACCATTTCATCATGTGCCATATGCCTATCCACGATATGCATCACGTAGAAATCAACAACGCATGCATGCTCCCAATAGGAATAAGTCTCCCAAGATCTTCACTATTTGGAGCCCGAAGGACACAAATATGCATGAAAAACAAGTTTACATGAATTCTTATTTCATGAATGTAGTGCATAATGATGATTATGTGGGAAAGTCTAAGTCCAATTGGACTTGGCTTCCAAAGGTCTAATCTTTTAGGACCCAATGACCTTGGGTACCATGGAATGATATGTTTATCTTTAGGTACTCGAGAAAAAGAAACGGAGCAACAAATCCAAATTTAGCTCCAAGAATAATTGGATACTCGATAGCGGGTGTTCAAAACACATGACGGGTGATGCTCAATTGCTCTCCGGAGTGGTGCCCATTGCAAATGGGAACCGGGTAGTCTTTGGAGGCAACGAGAGCGGAACCATCATAGGTGTTGGTAAAGTAGGTAATCCTTCTAAACCATTAATAAGTGATGTTTACCTTGTTAAAGGATTAAACCACAATCTTATTTCAATAAGCCAACTTTGTGACAAAGGTTACAAAGTTAGCTTTGCGAAAGGAATGTGTCATATTTTGAATAAAAATACTAATGATATATTATTCTTTGGCACACGCCATAAGGATATCTATATATTAGATCTTCCAAAATCACATGAACAATGTCTCATTGCCAACACAAGTGAACAACACTTATGGCATCGACGTTTTGGTCATGTGAACTTTGGAACACTTTTTAAGCTTTCCAAGTTAAATTCTATTAAAGGATTTCCTAAGCTTGTCTTTCAAAAGAAGAGCTTTTGTGACTCGTGTCAACGAGGCAAGCTTCCAAAATCGTCTTTTAAACCTAAGAAAAGCATTTCATCTAAACGGCCTCTAGAGCTATTACATCTAGATCTTTTTGGGCCAACTAGAGTTGCTTCATTAGGAAATGCATGATATGGAGTTGTCATCGTTGATGACTTTTCTAGATTTACTTGGGTATTTTCCTTAAGTAATAAAAATGATGCTTTTGAAAACTTCACAATATTTGTTAAGAAAGTACAAAATCTCATTGGAACCACCATTGTCACTATTCGTAGCGATCATGGAGGGGAATTTGAGAATGAGCCTTTCTCAAATTTTTGTGATGAAGTTGGTATTACACACACCTTTTTCTTTCCATCGCGCACCTCCTCAAAATGGTGTTGTTGAGAGGAAGAATAAGACGCTAGTGGAATGTGCTCGCACTATGCTTGATGATAGCCAACTTGGCCATTAATTTTGGGTGGAAGCGGTACATACCGCTTGCTATGTGTTTAATTGAATACTTTTGAGGCCCGACACCAAACAAACTTGTTATAAATTGTTGTTTGGTAGATTACCTCAAGTTAAACATTTTCGAGTTTTTGGCGCAAAATGTTTTATTAAAAACACATATGGTAGTTTGGACAAATTTGATCCAAGATCCGATGAGGGGATATTTATTGGATATTCCTCCCGTAGCAAAGCCTACCGGATATACAACAAACGAATCTCAACGATCGAGGAATCTCTTCATGTTTCATTCAATGAAGGTTTTGTCCCGACTAGAATTACTAATGATGATGACTCCATGGATGTTTTATGTGATTCTATTGGTGATTCTAATTCTATTGATTCTATTGATACTAACCCTACTAATGAATCTTTTGAGAATGTTCCTAGTGATCAGGGAATTCCCAAACGGCTTCATACAGTTCGTGATCATCCCCATAAGCAAGTCATTGGCAACATACTTGATAGTGTCAAGACGAGATCTCAAGTCAACTACTTCGTTCATTGTGCCTTTGCCTCCTCAATAGAGCCAAAGAATATTAACGAAGCGTGCGAAGATAGTGCTTGGATCTTAGCCATGGAGGAGGAACTCATTCAATTTGAGAGGAATGAGGTTTGGGAGCTTGTTCCATTGCCTTTGAAGAACCACACCGTTATAGGAACGAAGTGGATTTTCAAGAACAAGACCGACGAGAACCAAATCGTCGTCCGGAACAAAGCTCGGTTAGTCGCTCAAGGCTACCGGCAAGAGGAAGGTATAGATTTCGAAGAATCATTTGCTCCGGTAGCTAGATTAGAATCTATTAGATTATTGTTATCTTTTGCATGCCATAAAGATTTTAAACTCTTTCAAATGGATGTAAAAAGTGCGTTTTTAAACGGAGATGTTGTTGAGGAAGTTTATGTTTCTCAACCTCCGGGTTTTATAAATGAAAAATTTCCAAATCACGTTTTCAAACTTAAGAAAGCACTTTACGGTTTGAGACAATCTCCTCGAGCTTGGTATGACCGTCTAAAGAATTTTCTTTTGGATTTGGGTTTTAAAATGGGAGAAGTTGACTCTACATTATTTGTTAAGTATTCGAATAATGATATTATTTTAGTTCAAATTTACGTTGATGATATCATTTTCGGTGCTACTAACTTCACTCTTTGCGAAGAGTTTTCTAATGTTATGAAGGATCAATTTGAGATGAGCCACATGTGTGAGCTCAAATATTTCTTAGGTCTCCAAATTCGCCAAATGAACGATGCAATCTTCATCCACCAAACCAAGTACACGGTGGAGTTGCTAAAGCGATTTGGAATGGAGAATGCTTCCGGGAAGAAGACTCCAATGAGCACTACTACACATCTTGATAAAGATACAGGCGGCAAAGATGTAGACATTCGTCTATATCGAGGTATGATAGGTAGCTTATTATATCTTACTGCTAGTAGGCCCGATATTATGTTTGCCGTATGTGTATGTGCGCGTTATCAGTCTCAACCTAAGGAATCTCACTTAGTAGCGGTAAAACGTATTTTCCGTTATTTAAGTTACACACTCGACTTTGGATTACTTTATCCAAAGTCTAGAACATATGAGTTAATCTCATATAGTGACGCAGATTATGCGGGATGCAAATCCAACAGGAAAAGTACTAGTGGCACTTGCCATTTTATAGGAAATTCTCTTGTTTCTTGGTTTTCCAAGAAGCAGAATTCCGGATCACTTTCAACCACCGAGGCGAAATATATTACCGCCGGTGCTGCGTGTGCTCAGGTTCTTTGGATGAGACACACTCTTAAAGACTTTGGTATAAACTGTGATACTTGCCCTATCATGGTGGACAACCAAAGTGCAATATGTCTTTCTAAGAATCTGGTACACCATTCCCGTTCTAAACACATAGATGTCCGTCACCATTTCTTAGATGATCATGTTGCTAAAAAGGACATCATTTTAGTGTACGTTGAAACCCAGAAGCAAATCGTCGATATTTTCACGAAACCACTCAAGGAAGACTCCTTTGTGCGGTTACGTCGAGAATTGGGGATTATGGGTGAATCCGAGATTTAGGATTCATTGTTTTCAATAATCTTGCATGCTATTAAATTTCTTTATATATGCTCATGCTAGATTAATTGAGATTTTCTGGATTTTTGGTTGAATTTTCAGAATTTATGCTCGATTTATTCATGAACGTCAAATTTAAGATTTTCGATGTTTAATGGTGTAGTATAATGATATGTGAGAGTTTTTCGATGTATCGTCCAAGTGCGATTAGGAGAGAACTCAAAATTTCTTAATTTCAAATTTTTGGACTCTCTTAGTCGGTCCAAGTTCATTGGCCGACCGACTAGATTGAGTTCTAGTCGGTCAGTGAATGAGCTTAGACAGACTAACTCTTGCTTAAATTTTGGCTTCAGTTACTGATTGCACTTAGTCGGTTCAAGCTCATTGGCCGACCGACTAGATTGCAATCTAGTCGGTCAGCGCTTGAACTGTGACCGACTAAATACTTTGGGGACTGTTGTGTCTTTTCGCATTCCGGTCAACTTATACACTCCCGCACCGATTAGAATCATTTCTAATCGGTGCGAAATTTCTCTCCGACCCCCTAAAACCCCGATACCCCTTCGTCTCATCGACTTCCTCCGTCGATTCCGTCGACTTTTCCGGCCATCTCCGCCGTTTGCGTCAATCCCTAGCCGTCGATCCCTCTCCTCCACCTAGGTATATCCTCCTATCAGCTTCTAGGGTTAGGGTTTCATCGATTTCAGTTCGGTTTAGGGTTTGCACTAGGGTTTGATCTTTGACCTAATTTTAGCTTTCGATTTGTGGCGATCTCGTTTGTTTACGCGTGTCTCATCTCGATTATGGCGAAGACACGCATCCCCATCGAACCCTCGCGTCCGTCACCCATGACCGTAGAGTCTCCGTCGACGGACCCCCCGCAACCCAAACGCCGAGCCAAATCGACCCATCCTTCGTCTTCTTCGCCTCCTCTTAAGAAGAAGAGGACGGCGACCGCTAAGCCTAGATCTCAGCCCAAGCCTAGGAAGCAGACCGTGTCTCCAGCTTCTTTCCGTGCTCCCTCTCCTCCCGATGACTCCGACACTGAGTATATTCCGGAGACCGAGCATACCGCTAGGGATCCTACTCCTCCTCCACGATCTAGCACACGTCCATCTAAGGGGAAGGCTCCCATGCCAGTTGGCGGTGTGGATATATTGCTATGTCGCGATGACCTGATGTGTCTCGCGGCATACAACCGTATTGAACACTGTCCACTGTTATTGGAGCACTTCGTTCAGTTCTCCGATTTCCCACATCTTGCAGATCTTCTTTCTTACAGCGGTATTCTCGATTGTCTTCGCCATGACCCCAAGGCGAACCCTCACCCGTACCCCCGTCTTGTCAAGCTTTTCTATGCGAACCGTGTTCGGGGTCAGTATGACGAGACCCATTCCATTGAGACGACTGTCTTGGGGACACCGATTGTCCTCACGGCAGAAATCTTAGGGGATTTGATAGGTGTCTCCTCTTCTGGCCTTCTTCCTACCGATATCTCTGTCGATGATATTTCTGATCTTGACCAGGCCATGCTCTCCGAGATATTCCATGTCATCCCTCCCGCCATGATTGGCGTCCCATCCAAATCTTTCAAGCCCAACGCTTGGGTCTTGAATCTTATCTTGAAGTCGTGCCTCCTTCCGAAGTACGGCTCATCGAGCTTGCCATCCCAGCCATTCCTTAAGCTGATCTACGCTCTCTTCATGGGGAGCGAGATCAATTGGGCTAGGATTATTCTTGATAAGATGGATTCCTTCGAGTGTATTAGGAAGTCCACAAGATCTGCTCACATTCCATACCCTTGCCTTCTGACACTCATCTTCCGTCACTTCAAGGTCCCTCTCCCTCCCGATGATGAGCGTCCTCTTGGTCCTCCCCTGAATGCGACGGCCGTCAATAAGTCTCTTGCGACGCTTCGTCACGTTCAGAAGACGACCCCTTCAGCTTCAGCTTCTGCTCCTCCTCCTGCTCCTACACTTGCTTAGTTTGCCGTCTCTGTGAGACGTGAGGAGTCTCGAGTTTCTCATTCTGAGGTGATGCTAGCTCGCATCTGCTCTCACCTTGGCCTTGAGGTTCCTCCGCCTGTTTCTGACGATGAGGAGATGGATGAGGATGAGCTCCAGGAGCTCGTTGGATCTGCTGCTCGTGCCCCAGAGGGTACGTCTGCTGCTGCTGCTACTTCTGCTGGTGCTCCCGAGAGCACACCTGCTGCCACCATTCCTTCGGTGGATACTTCGTCTGGTGCTCCCGAGGCCACTCCCGTAGCGACTATACCTTCTGTGGACACTCCTGCTGACCCAGTGACCACCACCCCTCCTGCAGAGCCTGCTGCTGCTGCTGCTGACCCTGCCTCCTCCTCCTGAGCTTGCTTGTAGGACTCTCCCTATGCACTTTGGATGATATATCTTTTAGTGAGAGTGTGGGTTAGGATAGATTGGGTGGTTCTGGTATTTTGATGTATTTTTGGTGTTTTGACGATATACTTCTGTTGTATGATCATTTTGATGTCCGGTGTGACATATGTTGTATGATGTGCTCCGATCTGTCGATCGTTATTATGTTTGTTCTCAGATGTATCCATTTTGATATATATATACATCGTGTTGACTTTTACTTCAGTGTGCACATTATTTTTTTTTTCTCTGATGTTGACTTCGTCGCTCGACGACTTTCTTGATTTAATAGAAATTATTTCTATGAAAACATAGAATTTTTTTCCATGCACTAAATTCATCAAGAATGTTGATATTGGAGAGTATATTCCATAACTCAATACGTGAAATTCATTTGAGTTTTGATGATTTTCGTTTTCGATTATCGACTTTGGTCACGTTGGCACGCTTTGATTTACTTCGTATTTTTCTTTGGTGTCATTTGGACCGTGGTCATATTCTACGACTCCCGTGCTTTTATTTGAAGCCATTGTTGTTGTCATTGTTCTCCTCCCACACCTTTTGCTATTGCCAAAGGGGGAGAGAATTAATAATGACAATGTGCTAAATGATAATTTAAAGCATTTTTCCGAGAATCTAATTTGATATGTTAGATTCAGGGGGAGTTAAGATATAAAAATGGATTTAGATCCTAAATTTCGATAATTGGATTCACATTTTATACTTTCATCGTCTGCTTGATGCTTATGATTATTATTTAATTTGGAATTAACGTGTCATCAATGCAGGGGGAGTAAGTAAATTACATTTGAATCATTATTTTTGATTATTATTTATGTTGGTTTGTCATCACCAAAAAGGGGGAGAATGTTGAGTATTGATTCCCCCGGATTTGGTTTTGATGATGAACAAATATAAATATCGTGAACTAACTCTTTGTGAGCGCAGTTATGGAGATCGTCGCCAAACTTCTATGAACATCAAAAGCGACGTCTCGAGACTTCTCAAAGCGCGTGATCGTATGCTTGAAGCTTCGTTGAAGCTCAAGGACCATTATTGAAGTCAAGAGATTCGAATCGAAGCATTTGAAGACGTTTCGTCAAGTTTTATTTATAGTCTTCTAGCTTCGTTTCGTAGATTGTTAAGCCTTGAGTAGGTCTTACGGTTTAATCTTCATAACGTTCATATCTTAGAGCTAGGATCATATTAGAAGCCCATACAAACTTTCCTGAAGCTTCGCGCTTCGTTTCGCGGCTTTTTGTGCATGTTAGTTGGTTCAAGAAGAAGAACCAACCGACTAGATGGTAATCTAGTCGGTCGGCAATGCTTCTTGAACCGACTAGAATGCCTTGACTAATTTCAGCTCATTCACTGTTTACAGTTAGTCGGTCCAATAAGGTTCACCGACCGACTAGTCGTGAAACTAGTCGGTTAGGAATCCTTCTTAGACCGACTAGTTGTGTGTACAGTTTTTCAGCCTGAGCTACTGTTTATCAGTAGTCGGTCTAAGAACGTTTGTCGACCGACTAGTTGAGAAACTAGTCAGTTGGAATTTGTTCTCAGACCGACTAGTTCAACTTGATTTCAGCCTATACTATTTTGACTCTTAGTCGGTCAAAGAACACTCACCGACCGACTAGTTGTGAAACTAGTCGGTTGGCAAGTCTTCTTAGACCGACTAGTTCTTTATTGTCTGAACTTTCCTTTTGGCTGTTCTTCAGTTAGTCGGTTCATGTAGAATCACCGACCGACTAGTTGATGAACTAGTCGGTCAGTGATCCTTCTTTGACCGACTAGTCTGCTTCAGAATAGAGCCGTTGGAGCATTAAATGCCACGAATTTTGCTCTCTCTTTCCTCTATCCTATATATACTTGAAGGGATGCTTTCATAGCATTCAAGGCTGATATTAATTGAAGTTTAGAGATCAAAGAGAAGCAATTAATTCTCATTCAAAGCTCATTCATTTCTCACTTGAATCTCTCCCTCACTCTTATTTCAAAAGAGAAATTCATTGATTGTGAGCCTTCCAAGCCAAGAGCTTGATTCTAGGTCACCAACTCCTCCCTAGGCTTCCATTGCTGGTCATCTACTTGGAGCTAGGGTTTGGTGCCATTATTCTCATCCAAAATCCTCCTTGCCCTAAATCGTAAGTTATACTCAAGGCATAGGATTTTGTTGGTAAGTTCGTATTTCATTTAACTTTGAATATTGCAAGTTTTACTCTCAGTTGTGAGAGTTTGTGTGTGATCTCGGTTTGTGAGAGTCACATTTTCATTTGTGTATGATTTGATCTTGTAGAGGTTTTCTACAAGTATTTCATAGTGCAAATTTGAGTTAGAAGTTTCTAACTCAAGTAGCCGGAGGGGATCCGGGTGTTTGGGACGTAGGATCACCGGGAACAAGTCGGGGAGACTTGGGTGGATCCGAACCCGTTATATCATCTGTTTGCGATTGCATTTCCTTGTTGTCAATATTTACATTTCCGCATTGTTGGTTGAGTTTGCAAGATAATTAGGAATTATATTCTTAATTATTTTAAAGTACTATTCACCCCCCTCTAGTACTTGTGCAGTAGCTACGTTGGGCATTACAGAGATGGTCTCGTGATTAGTTTACCATTGTAACATGGTGGACATGGGAAATTACCTTTTGAAGAATCTTCAGATTCTTCAAATTTATACCCCTTGAGCTATTTATGATGCGGCGCATAATAACAGATCCGGGGTGTTCCAGTCTACTATGCCAGATTTGGAATTACGGTATCTAAGAGCACTGCAGGTGCTCCGTCATGTATACTTCTGGAGAGTGAATGCCTGTCTGGTAGAGACACGTGGGGAGTCCCTCGATACTTTCTACACTGGTTTTTATACCATTTGTAAAAGACGTTACGTGCAAGTATTCTTTTTTATTATCCTCGACCGTCTCTAAGTGATACCCCTTTAAACGGATATCTTTAAAACTTAGAAGGTTTCGGATTGATTTAGGTGAGTATAGCGCATTTCTAAGTTTAATGTGTGTGTTATTGGGGAGCAAAATGATTGCTTCCCCTGATCATTCAATTGTGTCGGCTGGTCCTGAGATTGTTCTCAATGGACCAGAGTAACTAACGATGCTCGTAAAGTAGTCTATACATTGAAGAATAGAGTGCGTTGACGCACTGTCCACTAGGCATATTGATTCCATATCTAAAAATGAAAAGCATTCAATAAATACTACGAAACAGAGAATACTTTCATTAATATTTTAAAAGCTTACCAACAAAGTAGCTAACATGGAATAGAAAGACATAAAGTAAGTGTTAGAAAATAAGATACAGATAGTCCATGACTACATAGTGTCGTCATTCATGAAATCTTCTGGATTTCATGTAGTAGCTGGTAACACTGCCCTATCTATCCAGTTTGTGTCAACATGAGGCTTGAGACTTGCTTGGTAGAGATCCTGTAGGTGTCTGGCTGTGCGGCAGTTTCTGGACCAATGGCCAGTCATTCCGCATCTAAAGCATGTATCCTCCCAGTTTTTCTTGGGAGGACCACCTTTATTAGGCGTCTGCTGTTGCTTCTTTGCCACGAACTTCTGGTTCTGGGGAGGAGCCTTAGGAGTAGCCTTTTTCCGCTCCTTCAGTTCTTTCCATTTATGGAACTTTGCCTTCTTATCCGTCTTCTTCTTCTGGAAAGACTGGAAATGTGTCTCTGCAGGAGGTGGAAATGGAGCGGAGCCAGGGGGCATAGATTATGAGTCGCAATTAACAACTCTCTGTTCTGTTCGGCCATTAGTAGGCATGAGAGTAGGTCGGAGTACTTTGTGAACTTTCGTTCACGATACTGTTGCATGAGGATCATGTCCTTCTCATGAAAAGACGTAAACGTCTTCTCTAGCAACATCCTCTCAGTCACATTCTCACCACACAACTTCAGGCGTGAGGTGATTCGAAATAATGCTGAGTTATACTCCGCTACAGAATTGTAATCATGTATGCAGAGGTGAGTCCACTCGTACTGCGCAAGAGGGAGTATAACATCCCTTTGATGTCTGTACCTCTCCTCATGTGCGTTCCACAGCTCATAGAAATCCTCTACAGTAAGATACTCATCCTTCAGGGTCGAGTCTAAGTGTTTCCTAATATAAATAATGGCTTTCGCCTTAAGTATATCAGAAACTTCTTCTGCATTAGGTGCTTCTATAGAAGCATACTTTTCAACTGTGGCAGTACCGGTTGTTACCTTTGCTGTGGGTGTTAGATTGAACCCATGAGAACGCAGATGGAACTTCAGGTCCAACTGCCAACTCAAGTAGTTCGACCCATCGGCCTTCAGGACCGTGAAATCAACATTAGCAAATCTGGCCATCTGTGCAATCTAGCAACAGAAAAATATCGTGAATTATTCGACTATTAAAGTAAAACATCCACACATTTAATATGAGCAAAAAAATTAATTTAGAACTATGTGAATCAGCCAGCCGAGCACTAAAAAAAAGAGAAAGTCCGAAGATACATCCCATAAATAAAAAAAGTGCATAAAATAAAGACAACTTGGGAACTTTAAGAAAAGCCACTTTCTCTTTATGCAAACGCCTTCATCTCCATGGGGTGGTCCTTCAGCTTTGACTTTTACATTTAACCTCATATACAAGTTTTCTCAAAATGAAAAAAATACAGAAAAAGGTAAAAGTGTCGGAAACCCAGCTGATCCCTAAAACATAGCTCTAATAGTACATCCACACAGATATTATATACAAATACAACCACACAGATATATCACATCACATGTATATATTAAGAAATAATCTAAAAATAAAGTGCGTGCTAAAGAAAATGTTTTAAAGTTTTTAATCATGATCATTATTAATTTTTATTTATTTTTCCGTCCAACCCTATCACAATTTAATATTTCTTTAGTTATTGTGCTTTTGCAGGCCCAAATAAAAAAAGAAAAATTATGTGAAAAATTCGCTAATTTCCAGGCTTTTGGGTCATGAAAACAACCAAAATAGGGTTAATGAGCATCCCCCCTACAAAAAAGCCAGTTTAGGGTTAAGGTTTCGAAAAACCCTGGGGGGACCGCGGCGGCTGCCGTGGCGGCGGGCCGCGCCCTTTCAGGCGCGACCGGCCATGCCCTATTGGCATGGCATGGCCGTGCATGAAGGCACGACCGCCGTGCCTTCAGGGCGCAACCATGGATCGAAAAAAACCGATTTTTTTAAAAAAGTTTTTGGACATGCAGATCTAAAAAATTTGATTTTTACCGTGTTCATGAACTACGCGATCTAAAACATGCAGATCTGTAGAAAAAGTAAGTCTAGATCTTAAAAAAATTTGATTTTTATCTTCTATATTTGGTTATGTAATCTAGACGACGGTCGATGAAGGATGCCCTTTACGCTCCCCGTTGTGAAAACCAATATCTTCTTAAAATTGACGTTGGGGATGAACTCCTCCTTGAGAGCCGTCGTCTTCTTCCGCCGAGCAAAATCGTGCTGATAACGTGTTATGAAGGGAGAATCGTAAGGTAAAAGATGTAAGGGGTTAGGAGCCCGCTGCCCTCATATATCTAGTTTTTCAATGATGGGTGGATACCCAATGGCCCGATGGCCTATTCACAACATTATTTTCTTTGTTATTAATAATTTTTAGAAAGTTTTATAAGTTTACGAAATTTTCGCCAAAAGCACCCTGATCCCAGGATTATTAACTAGAACGTATAGGTTGGACCCGATTTTAAACTTACAAAAGGCCCAAAACAGTTTTCATTTCGCACCCCGGAGCATCGCTTTGCCGCCGGTCGAGCTAGGGTTTAGGCTAGCAAACCGGAACAAAGAGGACATCTCACACTTCCGAGATGGTGGTGGAGATGGAGATGGCGGGGGAAGGAGCACCGCCGAAACGGACGGCCCACGACGTCCTTGGGGACACGCGTACGGCGATGGAGGAGATCGCCGCCAAGATGCTCTTCTTGAAGAAGGAGGCCCGCCCCAAATCCGACCTCAAGGAAATCATCACCAACATGTCCCTCCTCTTCATAGCCCTCCGCCAGGTCTCTTCTCTCTTCCATTTATTCCCTTTTTATTCTATGGTTAGGGTTTTCAAAATAATTAAAATTGCCCCCTTTTAATTTAAAAAACTATTTGATAGGTGAATCGAACCATATTGCTGGATGAGGATCGAGTGAAGGCGGAGACCGAGGGCGCCAAGGCGCCGGTGGACTTCACGACGCTGCAGCTGCACAACTTGATGTACGAGAAGAACCACTACATGAAGGCCATCAAGGCATGCACGGATTTCAAGTCCAAGTATCCCGACATTGATCTCGTGCCGGAGGAGGAGTTCTTTGCTACTGCACCCGAAGACATCAAAGGGAAATCACTGGCAAGTGACCCTGCGCATGACTTGATGCTGAAGAGGCTCACTTTTGAGCTCTTTCAGGTACTCATTAGTCTCTACTTTGTGCAGAAAAATTAATATCACATCATTCTCGAACCGAAAAGTTGGAGAATTAGATATACCAGGTGTGGGTGAAGCAAAATATAGTTAAGAACCTTAAGTTTTGGAAAATAGCTTATAGCACCTATCGAGGTTGACTTCGATTCATGTACATACCTAGATGGCGGATTCATTATGGAGGACCTCAATCAAACCATTAACATTAAGTTGTGAAGATGCTATTTTGTACGTTCCCTAAATTTCTTAATGACATGCTAAGTGAAGCAAGCCCCTAATATGATAACAGAAGCATATTCAAAGGAGAGAAGGAACTGGTAGCACAAGATAGCTTCTTAGTGAGCTGGGGATAACATTTATCTTCAGTTTTTCGTTTATAGGGGATGATTATTACTTAACAGTGTGTACAAGGGACTTCTGTTGTGGTATTGTAAACAATTTTAGTTTAGAAGGTGCAAGTTGCAATATGGACGGTGTTCATTTGAGGAGCGGCTGGTTGAATTTGATAGTTAAAAAATGATAATTTATAGGTTCTCACATTTTGACTGTCACCCTTATATTGGTTAAAGGATAATGCCCCGTTGTGCCTACACTGGACATGATATTTAATTACAGTGTTGCTATCTATGGTTGGCCATGTGGTCAGCATAAGTATTCTTGAGTTAACCATGCAGACTGCTAAATGCTACTTCACTTAATTGCTGTTGAATGTAATTGCCTATCAAATGTAAAGTGTGATATCAGTTTCTACTTTATTAGCATCAATCAAGGAGCATGCATGTTCACATGCATGGCATTAGCGATATTACCTAGATACCTATTATAAGACGTGGTCTTGAAATTGTTGGATTCATGGATCTCCTATATGACTATGGTTCGGAAAGCTACCTTCTAATACTGTACTTGAATTGCACATATGATTCTAAACTGAGATCAACATTTCCCGACAGAATTATGCTGGAATATGTACATGTATACCTAAGAGCTACATAGATCAAGAATCTTTGCATGTTTAGTTATTAAACTTTTGCACACCAAGCAAATACCATATGTTTAAGCCTTGAGTGGGTGCTTGCCAAGGAATATCAGGGCATATAATTAAATCGGTGACAAGCTACGGAGAAACTGGGTTTCCCTTAAACATTGGAATATGATTTGATTAATGCTGGATCAGAGGCATTACATGGCTAAACGAAAATACAAGTGGATGTTATGGAAGCAATTATCGTGGCTTTAGTCCAAACGGTCAATGACTTCTGTTATCAAGCTGATAGAGCGAGGAAAAGCAGACCAGTGTGCATATCAAAGAAGTAGATATTGACTGTCTAAGCATTTTGGCTTTGACAGAATGCTTCAATCTGATATGTGGCATTTTTTGCTCAAATTCCATTATCGTCTTTTATTCCCCATGCATACTTGATCATCTCCTGCTCTATTTAATTTAAATTTTATTTTTGCTTATATTTTCTTCCCTAGAACACAATGATGATTTCAGGCTGTATTCCGTTGAGTATCGATTGGTTCGTGCTTTAGGTTTCAGCTACATGCTTTAGGTTTCAGTTTACTTTGATAATGTCTAATGTCTTGAACATGTAAGTCCCTTCTGGAGGCTTATTGAGTTTGTAGGGGAAACCAAATTGTCCAGGTTCAATCTAAGGAATAATTCAGTATTTCATGGATGCTAGTTTAGGTTAGCATATTTCACAATTGATTTAGTAGGCTATTTATGTAAATTTGCAAAATGTTTATTCATCGATACCATCTTGATGAGTATTGATTCCCCGGATTTGGTTTTGATGATGAACAAACATAAATATCGTGAACTAACTTTTTGTGAGCGCAGTTATGGAGATCGTCGCTAAAATTCTACGTACATCAAAAGCGACGTCTCAAGACTTATCAAAGCGCGTGATCGTGTGCCCGAAGCTTCGTTGAAGCTCAAGGAGCATTATTGAAGTCAAGAGATTCGGATTGAAGCTTTGAAGATGGTTTGTCTAGTTTATTTTATAGTCTTCTAGCTTCTTTTCGTAAAATGTTAAGTCTTGAGTAGGACTTACATTATAATCTTCATAACGCTCATATCTTAGAGTTAGGATTATCTTAGAAGCCCATAGAAGCTTTCCCGAAGCTTTACGCCTCATTTCGTGGCTTCTTGTGCATCTTAGTTGGTTCAAGAAGAAGAACCAACTGACTAGATTGTTATCTAGTCGGTTAAGAATCCTTCTTGAACCGACTAGATTTCCTTGCTCAATTCAGCATCTTCACTGTTGACCAATTAGTCGGTCCAAGAAGGTTCACCGACCGACTAGTTTGACAACTAGTCGGTCGGTGAACCTTCTTAGACCGACTAGTTATTCTTTCATTTCTTCAGCATAGTTACTGTTGACTAGTTAGTCGGTCCAAGAACATCCATCGACCGACTAGTTGTGAAACTAGTCGGTTGGAATTTGTTCTTAGACCGACTAGTTCTCCTTGTGTTCAGCCTATGAATTTCAACTGCTTAGTCGGTCAAAGAACACTCACCGACCGACTAGTTGTCAAACTAGTCGGTTGACAAGTCTTCTTAGACCGACTAGTTCTATCGCCTGAATTCTCTATCTTGGATGTCTTCCTTCTAGTCGATCCAAGAAGAATCACCGACCGACTAGTTGCAAAACTAATCTGTCAGTGATCCTTCTAGACCGATTAGACTGCTTCAGAAATAGATCCGTTGGGCATTTAATGCCATGATTTTGCTTCTCTCTTCTCTCACTCCTATATAATCTTGATGTGCTTCTAACCTAGCATTCAAGGCTGCCATTATTGAGTTTTAGAGAATTAAAGAGAAAGCATTCAATTCTCATTTTCAAGCTCTCTCTTCTCACAAAGAATCTCTCCCAACTCCTTGAGCCCTAATTTCCTCAAGAGAGATTCTTTTCATTGTGAGCCACTCAAGCCAAGAGCTTGATTCAAAGTCACCAACTCCATCCTAGCCTTCGATTGCTGTTCATCTTGGTGGAGCTAGGGTTTGGTGACATTCTCTCCTTCAAAATCTTCCTTGCCCTAAAATCTGTAAGTTTACTCAAGGCATATGATTTTGTTGGTAAGTGTTTTATTGTTTCATTTACTTTGCTATTAAGTTTATCTCTCGGTTGTGAGAGAAGTTCGTGATCCCGGGTTGTGGGAGTCACGTTTTCTTTTGTGTATGATTTGATCTTGTAGAGGTTTTCTACAAGAATTTCATAGTGCAAAACTTGGGTTAGAGGATTCTAACTCAAGTAGCCGGAGGGGATCCGGGTGTCTAGGACGTAGGATCGTCGGTAACAAGTCGGGGAGACTTGGGTGGATCCGAACCCGTTACATCGTTTGTTTGCATTGCTTAATTCTTGTTTGTCATATTTTCATTCCGCATTGTTGGTTGAGTTTGCACAATAATTAGGAATAATTATCTTGATTATTTTAAAGTACTATTCACCCCCCTCTAGTACTTGTGCAGTAGCTATCAGGGCATTACATTTGGTATCAGAGCCAAGTTCATAGCTATGTCTACCAACGACAACAAGACCGTTCGTCCACCTTCAGACTATAGCAACTTCAAGAACCGTGAAGGAGCTTCTTCGGTGATGTAAGGACACTCCTCAACTAAGCCTCCTTACTTCAACGGTGCCAATTATGGGTATTGGAAATGCCGGATGGAAACGTTCCTCCGGAGCACTTCACTATGGAGAGCTACGTTGACGGAGTATGTCGAGCCCGCCGAACAAGACTTCGCTAAGTGGACTACCGCGGAGGTCGCCGCGGAGGTAAACAATGCCAAGGCAATGAATGCCTTGCAATGTGCGTTGGAGCCCGAAGACCTCAACAAGATATGCACATGTAAGAGTGCATATCAAATCTGGAACTCACTCCTTATCTTGCATGAAGGAACGAGTAGGGTAAGAGACTCCAAACTCACTGTTGTAAATAAAGAATACGAATTATTTCACATGCAACAGGGTGAGAAGATGCATGAGTACTATGCTCGCTTCGTTGACATTACCAATGAGTTGGAGGCTCTTGGAAAGACTTACACCCAAAAGGAGGTCTCAAAGATTATTGACAGACTTCCTTCTTGTTGGGAAAAGCGTACCTTCGCCATCGAGGAAGGTAACGATATGAATAAGTATACTGTCATACAACTAATGGGTACCTTGATGTCTTATGAGGTACGCAAGGATAGTAAAATAAAGATGCAGGACAAGATGAAGTCGTACTTGAAGTAAGACGAGCCGAAGAAAAAAGCGATTGCGTTCAAGGCCGCTCCATCTACATCTACCGATGATGAAGAATCGGAAGACGAGTTGGACTTAGAATCCATTGCCCTTATGTCAAAGAAGTTCAACCGATTCTTCCGGAAAGGTAACTTCAAGAACAAATCTAAATTTAGTTCTACTAACGCCTCCGCTCCTTTGTGTTTTAAATGCAACAAGCCAGGACACATCAAAACAGATTGTCCTCAAAACAAACAAAAGGAGAAATGGAAGGCGCCAACGTTCGACAAGTCTCGAAAGTACAAGAAAGGGTACAAGAAAGGACTTTTCGGCACATTCACCGACTCCGACAAGAACTCCTCAAGTGGAGAGTCGGATGATGAACAAGTGGAGCAAGCACACATGTGCTTCATGGCTAGAGAGAAACATGATCAAGAGTCCTCCTCCGATGAAAGCGAGGATGTAGGCGATGTGGTAACTATGGATGACCTTAGATTAGCTAACAAGCAAATTTGGTCTAAGTATTCTAAACTAGTAAATAGATATACTAAGACTAAAGATGAGCTAACTAGTCTCCAAACCTCACTTAAGCCTATCATCATCAACAACGACACCGTTGTTGAAGGCTTGAGAAATGAGGTCGTCAATCTCAAATCTCAACTTGAGCATGTTCACATTGAGGATTCGGAAGAACACGAGATAGCGGATTGGATTTCTCGAAACTCAACTTTGAGTATTGAGAATGAGAATCTCAAGTCTCGTGTTTGTGAACTCACTACACAAGTGTTCACTTTGGATGCTTCAATACTTTCTCTCACCGAGAAGTATGAGTCCACATTAGGCCGAATTAATAAATTCAATAAAGGCAAGGACTATTTGGATAAAATCCTAAATGACTACTTCCGGCTAATCATCACATTGGCTTGGGGTATAAGATGGGAAGTTCATCCAAATTTTCCACCACCTTTGTAAGGCCAACTTCCGATGCCTCAACTAGTGGGAGTAAACACCCCATGTGTAGTTCTTCTACCAATGGTGCTTCCACTAGGTACACACCCCCATTTGGAAAGAAACCCACTTTGGGTGGACCTTCAAAGAAGGGTCATGCATTTATGTACACCAATACTATGCCACGTAGGAACACACCTCCTACTCCACCGGTTCACAAATATGATGATTTTTATGCTCCACATCCACGGGCACGTGCACACCATGTGAGACACTCACGCACGTGCTCCCCACATGCATATGTTCATCCACATCATTATCATATGAACAATTACTATCATACACCATATCATATGAACAATTACCATCTGGACAGTTTTGCGCAACGTTTTTGTGATGGATGTTTCGATACCCAAATGGTGTTTTACCTGAAATTTTGTGGGGAGCTACATAACAAGTATATCTATCTACTGCAAAAAAAATTCAAAAAAATACTTGAAAACCCCGTACAGAGGGGGCGTGCGCAGGTATTTCTGCCTGCGCACGTGCTCTGGCCCATTTGCATATATATATATATATATATATATATATATATATATATATATATATATATATATATGCAAAAAATGTACCTAAGAACGTGCGCAGGTAGAATTACCTGCGCACGCCCCCTCTGTTCGGGGTTTCTAAATATTTTTTTTTGAAATTTTTTTTTGCAGTAGCTAGATATACTTGTTATGAAGCTCCCCACAAAATTTCAGGTCAATCCGACACCGTTTGAGCCTCCGTTCATCGATTTCAAAAACGTTGCGCAAAACTGTCCAGATTCTGGACAGTTTTGCGCAACGTTTTTGAAATCGATGAACGGAGGCTCAAACGGTGTCGGATTGACCTGAAATTTTGTGGGGAGCTTCATAACAAGTATATCTAGCTACTGCAAAAAAAATTTCAAAAAAAAAATACTTACAAACCCCGAACAGAGGGGGCGTGCGCAGGTAATTCTACCTGCGCACGTTCTCAGGCACATTTGCCCCTATATATATATATATATATATATATATATATATATATATATATATCAAAAGAAAGAATAAGTTTATGATTTTCTGCACATTTTATTTTGTTCCATTATATTTCCCTTTTTTCAGAATATAGAAAGGAGTAACATTCGAATGGTCTTGATGAATTTTAAGTACGATATGAGATAATTGCAAAGGATTGAGTGAATGGTACACATTTATATGTTTTGCTGTGGTAAAGATAACACCAGAAGATGCTAAGTGATTTTATTTATTTATTTGTTTATATTTTCGGTCAAAAAATAAAAATTATAAAAAACATAGAAAATCAGAAAAAACACAGAATAATATGAAAAAGAATTATCTTTAGCAAATAATAATTGTCCAATAGGAATAAGAATCATTAGCAATCAAATGATTAGAAACTTCGTGCAAGATGTAACAAAGCTTCAACATAATAAAAATATGAAGTTGACTGATTGAGAAACCTACATAGAGTAGAAATGAAATAAGTAAAAGCTGCTTCATTGATATCATCATCCATGATCTGCCATGTGGCAATATAAGTCCTTAATGACTAATATAGAAAACAAAAGTAGTAGGAATTCACAAGAAACAGAAGGTGAAATGATTTCAGTGAGCAACCAAAAAAGATCTGTATAACTGATCAAATGTATCTTTCCCCCATCTTTTAAAGACGCATCATCCCATAACCCTTTCTCAGACCCTTTTAATAATGTCATTCTATGTTGTATTTCACTTCCAAAAGAGGGAGATACAAGAGTCACTGATTACTGCAACGTGGAAGGAAATAATGTTGTCAACCTGTCGGAGGGGAATACAAAACTTAACTGCTCCTTCTATATTTCCCACTATTGAGTGTTAAGAGATCACGTGGGCTTATCTACAATCTTTACTACCACAGAAAAAGTATTAACATATCCCTGGTACTTGGCATGGTACAAGAACAACTGAGCATGATACACTGATTGAAGGTCCAGAGACTCCAGACTTTAGTTGGATCAATATTTAGAGCATGATACGCTGAGGAGTGTTTGTCTAGCTTCAAATTTCTGTTTGTACAATACATGTGTTCATAGATAATAGTAGTTTGTATCTTGTAATATCTATAAAAACATAATTTGATGCTGGTAAGAAACCATATTACTTCTAAAAACATGACTACATCTACTCAATCAAAACTGGAAGATTTTTTAGCCAATACCACAAGCTTGAAAATTGAAAATGGGACATTGATCTAATGAGAAAAACTGACCAGCAAATCAATTAGTCATATACATAATTGACAAGTCCAAAAATATATTCGTAAGTCATTACATCTCCATCCTCGCTTCTGCGGGGTGGTGGGGTTTATTCTTTTTAAATTCTTTTGTTTGTTGTTTTTCCTTCTCTGGAGAAGGGTTTTTTTTTTGTTTTTTGTTTTTTTTGGGGGGGGGGAGGTGGGGTGGTAGGTTGATGTTTGTAGTGAGATATATAATGTGCCAGACAGTCGTCTAAGAATGGAAGCAAGTGTTCAATATGAAGTAACCGGTGTCTGGACCTCCTTTTGGTGTTTTGCTTCTGCACCCTTTGGATTTGTCAGCATATGAGAAACCAAAGTTCTGCTTAAGGAAAATTGTCAATACGATAATTAGAAACATCTACTCATGTGCCGTTTTTTAAATGGTTTGGGGGAATGTATTTTGTCCGCACCAAATTAATTGATCCAACCATTTGGTTTCTTGTTCTTATGGTGCTTTTTAATGCTGACGTGCTACTTAATTGTACAAGAAGCCTAAATTTGGTAATATCATGTTTGTGATATATAGTATTTCCTTGTTTCAGACTAGTATTTATATAACTCTGACCTTCGATTTATGTTGTACAAGCGCAAAGAACTGTGCAAACTTCATGAAAAACTGGAGCAGCAAAAAAGAAGTCTTTCGGAAACCATTGCAAATCGAAAGAAGTTCCTTTCAAGTCTCCCATCACATCTGAAGTCCTTGAAGAAAGCATCGTTACCAGTGCAGCAGCAGCTGGGAATTCTTCATACCAAGAAACTGAAGCAGCACAATGCAGCAGAGTTACTTCCACCACCACTCTATATAGTTTACTCACAGTTATTGGCCCAGAAAGAAGCATTTGGGGAGAGAATAGAGATGGATGTTGTTGGGAGTGTAAAGGATGCTCAAACCTTTGCACATCAGCAATCAAATAAAGACAACGGTAATCTAATAGCACTCTATGAATTATCATGTTTTACGTGTGCTACCCATAAATGTAGCAATAGATCATTGGCTACATGAGAAAAAGGGTTTTAGCCCTTAGATCTCATCAATAGTATCCACGTCGATTATTATCAATTTAACACTATCAATCCCAATGGGCTATTATTCTGATTTCTCATCAAAACTTGTATGCTTGTGGATGTAATGTGATATATCACATGATAACAAGTGATTCGTGCAGAACAGTCAAAGGTGTTGAAGATATGGACCAATCTAATTGGGGCAGGCTGCAGGTGATTCATGTTCCATACGGTAGCATTAGATGCCAATAGTTACTCTTTTATCTCATACTGATATAATAAAGCCACCTTGGTCTTTCTGCATGCATTTGTCCCAATTTTTGGTCCGCCAAACTCAACTCTAATTTTCTGTCTACATAAATTCATGCATCCCGATGCCAATACGTCTTCGTCCCTCATGTCTCATCCCCTCGTACACATAGACCCCATCTTACCGTACGTCCACACCCCTTTCTTTCAAAATGCACTGCAAGAAAAAATGGAAATTTTGAACTAGAAAAATACACATGCACGCATACACAGACAACTACACTAAACTTTAGCTCCTTGTGAAGGAAAAAGGATGCATGTTTAAGACATTTAAGACATTAACCTATCGGTATAAAATAATGAGATAAACAAGTTTATATTTCTTTGGGGTGATATGCGTTTTAGTTGTAAGGTTTAGATAAGACTACATTTCCATCTGTAGCATATCCCATGAGGAGACCAGAAAATGACCAAGGAGTCTATAAACTACTGTTTTAGGATGTTAGAGATTTGGGAGTTCCCTGTTTATATCTTATTATTATGCAATGTGTAAGAGATGCAAAAAGTGGGGAGGACACCAAAGCTATGATCATGTAATGCACTTGATTTTGAGAAGATTTTGTTTTGATGTCACGGGGAAGGAGAGTGCAACCTAAGTGCAAGTATTATTGCTTTCTACTGATTTTCATTTTTAAAAGAGGGGTGGGAGTGGACTTTCAATTGTTTTGAGGATATTCTCCATCAAGATTAAAGAGGGCTAATTAGTGGATGGCAAGTTGTGTAGTCCTCTAAACCAGATCTGTTAGCAAGCCATACCTTGATATCTCTTGGCTGTGCAACTCATTGCAGACCATGTGCTGATATATGAGTGTATTGACACTACCAAGAGGGAGAACAAAAGATTCATCATGGGAACATTGAAACAATAGGTGGTCCGTACCTCCTTTATGCTGGCATGCCTCGTGCTTTTTGTTCTATCTGACTATGTTCCCTGGAGTGGTGTATAAATTTTTAGTGTGTACAAAGCAAAAAGTACATGATTTTCTAGGTAGACAAGTTTAATTACAATCACAAGGAAACATATTCACAATAAGGTTATACATGGTAAACTTTAGATATACTTATGATAAATATGCAAGTTGCTTACACTTGTGAAGTGAGAAGAGAACAGAAAATGGAAGGACCACTCGACTCTCGAGCTCTGAAGACGAAAATAAGATGTTGACCCTTGAGTTTAATACTAATGAAATGTTAGTGGCCCATTTGTTTGTCCATAGGAAAAAAATGAAATCAACAGTTTGGTCCCATCAATTAAATTTCATAATTAGAACAATCCTTTGGAGAAAAGTAGGAACTTTTGTGCTATGTTTTTTTCACTTGTAGAACCGTGTGCTTTTGTCCATAAAACATACCGCGTCAATTAAATTGCACACTCAGTGCATCCTACATAAAAATAAATGATTGTTACACTACAAGGCATAACATAGGGTGCTTTTTCCAGCATTACTTTACCCCTCACTCATCTCTTTTTCAACTCTCATTACCAAGTGCACATATAAGTTAATCTAATGTAATATTTAAGTTACTTTTAACTTAAACTAGGGGTGAAATAAATAAATATTTTTAAAATATAATGCATTAGATTTTTTGCGTCAGCCCCATCAGATTCATAATAAATAGCATTTGTTTCCAAAACGGAAGAAACTTGAGGTCCTTGTTACCCCCCATGTTCCCTTGCTTGGTAAATTAAGTAACCCATCATCATTTATGTGCTCACATTCATTTCTCCATTGCTGGCTTCATGAGTACATTCTACGGGATTAAATCAATGGGGATTTGAGTGAGCCATCTTTTGATGGAAGGCCAATCTTTACGGGCATATCATGGTAGGAATACGCTTATGTTTTTACTAGAAAAGGATCGTGGATATCTGTATTTCACAATCATATATAATTTAATATAGTCATGATGTGATATGTATAAAATGATCAGCAGATGGGGGCTGTTTGTATTTACTTGAGGATTGCAAAACTTCTGCATGGATAAGTGAAGCTATTTAGTAAAATGTTCCCTACTTGATTTTGAGGTAGGGCTTTCAGAAAGGAGGGTTTCTTTTGTTACTCAAATACATTTGTTAGAATTTCCTTGTATTTTATTGATTTAGGGATTGGCTGACAATTCTAACCTGCACTGGACCCCTACTGTTACCATATAAAAACAATTATTATAGTAATGGTGTGTCATCTCCATTGATGGATTGCCTGTTTATCGCTAATATTTCTTTGGAACCCTTTACATAATCTTATGGAAAACAACTGTGATCTACTACCTGCACTTTTCTTTCTTGAAAGGGAAGGCGTTCACTTAGGCTGCACTAGTACGGGTATAGGATATGGATACAATACGATAGGGGTATGTAGATACGGGAAATATTGGAAGTTCAGGGTACAAGTACATTATGGATATGGCTGCAATAAAGTTACGGGGATGTGGTTAAATAATAAACTCTATAACATGGATTTGTAAGGCCCAAATGGTTAACAAAACACAGGGACATGGGTACCAAATATTTCAAGGCATCTTCCTTGTAACCAGACAAGCTATGAACCCTCTTTGGGGGGCAATAGAGTTCTATTTTTTCTTTTTCTCCTTCATTTTCAAAATGTGGGTTAAGTATTTTGAAGGCAAAAGGCTTGTTAAAGAGAATGTTTTGATGGTAATTTTTGCGAAATTGTGCTCAATTTTTTAGTGATTCTCCACCTTATTGTTTCATAATTCCATACTGGATTATGGGATAATTCTGCCACCTTCTCCATAGCAAGTGGCTTCCATCTTGTCTCATAGTTTCATATGAGAGACAGATACTTCCATAGAAAAGGCGGACAGTTTAATAGCAAATGCAGACTATTCCGATATGAAAGGTGGACATTTCTATCTGAATGGCGACCAATTTTTTATATCAAAGGTGGAAAATTCGATATGAAAGGTTAATGATTCCGTATCAAAGATGGACACTTATCAAAGCAGGATGTACGACATGATAGGTGGGCACTTCCATAGGAAAAGCAAATAATTTAATATCACAGGCAAGCAGTTTGATACGAAAGGTGGACATGTTTGTAGAAACAGTGGACAATTTCTCTTCTATATTAGTAAGTTTAAATTTTATCTTAAGTTTCTGAATGTTTTCTTAATTTTATTAGTGAATTAAGAAGATTGTGCCAAATGAATAGGAGTTCGCTAATGGTTTTTTCGAAAGTGGAGAGATTTCTATGCGAAAACAACTGAAGAAAGATGAATCGGATGCCGATGCTACTAATCCCTATTCTGACTCTGGTTGCTGACGAACTATGTCAACGATTATACTCTTGTCGACCTCTCTAGGAGCTCTGCTGCTGCCTGGGACTCTTGCAGCGAGATTGAACTTGGGAAGTGGTGGTGGAATGACAGATCTGATGGATGGAAACGAGAGATTGCGGATGGAGAACATGCAGCTATCTTATAATCTCGTGCAAATGAAGAGCATTTGCAAAATTATATTTCCCATGATGTCGAAATATCAACATGAAAGTAGAGTGTTCTCGTCACCGGTACCACTAGAATTGTACCGATGAGGGGGAAAGAAGTGAATAAAACAGAGACATTTCTCAACTAGAAAGCAAAGTTCACTGATGGAGTGATGGTATACCTAATGTAAGTGAGATATAAGATTCACATCTTTGGAATAAAATACATTTGGAAAAGGAAATCCAACAAGAGATAATCTTACCATGAGCATTGTGGCATATGTTAAAGGAAACGAGGCAAGCCGCCCATCTTCCACATATCTTGCTCATTCGATAGGCATGAATCACCCAACTTGCACTCGGGAAGAGTAATGCTTTGAAAAATGTGCGATTCATTAAGTGAAAGACGCTAACTAAATAGTTAAAAATGCCGCAAGCAACATCATATGTCCTAATTGACTACAAGTAGAAAAAGCATGACCTTCTTTAGATCGTTCTGTAATATTCGTGTGGCAACCACATGTAAAGATGTAATAGCTTATGCAGAAGTAATAACAGAGCCATATGTAGTTTTCAAATAAATGTCAGCATTATGCTATCATGAAAACGACAGGCACTAGTTGCGATCATAGTAGCTACATGAATCAATGCGGACACTGGAGTGGGACCGTCCATTTCATCAGGTGACCTAGTATGTGATCCTATTTGGGCAGATTACCTAGCGGCATCAATAAGAAGTAAAATATAAATTAAAGTTGAAATCTCATATTGCGAGAAATCCATGAATTTCTGAGGGAAAGTACACGAGAAAAAATGATGAAAAAGTCTACTATTTGAAATTAGGTAAAACGACCCGAAAATCACTTACTCGATTGGCAATCATGGTGTTTGCGGTTGCTTTAGCTTCCCGAAGTCGTGTGAAACAGATATGGATTAATAAATATGAAGCAAGACATACTCCCTCCCAGTCTAATAATAATTGAAAAAGTTATCTCCAAACACTAACATTGTCATAAAAAGTAGGAGTGGATAAATAACCACATAAATCGAGGGCAATGTGGGTTCTCAGAATATGAAAATGAGTAAAGATGGACCAAGCTACTTATGTATGTAAACACAAATTAATATAACCACGGTCGGGCTATTGAACACGAAGTCAGAAGTGAATTACGAGTCAGACCAATCCACGAATCGATCGATGGTGAACCTCTCATTCGTCTTTAGTGCTCTCTGAATTGTGCGGGAAGGTTTCCCATCATACGGCTCACTAACTTGATCTTCTGCCGGAACCGTATGTCTGAATAGGCCTGAAAAACAGGCATGGTCTCGTTTTATTGCCACTTGAGCATATGGTGGTTGCCGTGCTTGGGCTTCTTCCTTCCCTAATCAAACAAGTAGTCCATCACCTATGTCCTACACACTGTATGTGTATAGGTAGGGCGTGCATGCATTTTCACCCTTGGTTTAGGTTATTAACTACCTAAGTGAAGAAAATGTTGGATCAAGAAAGAAAGTGTGTACTGCGACGTGAGCCCTTTGTCCTACATATCTAACAAGCCTGTGTGGTTCACATGTTTCACCAATATCACCATTGAAATGATTCAGTCGATATAGGTGCGCTTAGGGGGGGTGCTATCACTATTGGGTTGGGCCTTTCCCATAAGACCACATCATTGGGGTATAAGCACCCTTTTACTAACTGTATGCAAGGTGTCGTCGTAGCCTTCCTTGATCATGATCGCTCCCCCACTTGTAGTGTTCGTGATCGACCTTTTTAGCGGTATATTGAATGAAAGGTAGGGTGGCACTGTCCCAAGGCGATGGGAGTTGTTATGTCCAGTACGATCCCATCGGTTCTCAATATGCTTTGATACATCGGGGGTGGGTAGGAGCGAGTCGAGTTAGTATCGCTTGTAGCATCCGAATATGATCTATCTACTTGGAAATTCATCCGGTGTCTTCACAGTCGTCTAAGAAACCCCCAGAAGCATCAAACATTTCGATAAGACTATTTTGATATAGCAAGCACTAGCTTTGATTGTGACTTTATAAAAAGTCGTCATTGAGAAGATCGAAGAAAGTGAAATGCATATAAGGAAGGGCTAGTGGTCTAAAGAATTTGGGGGAAAATGCAACGGGGGATGGGTGTTAACCAAGTCTAAGGGGTAAACGTATCTGAAAAAAAGCAAGGGGAGGCATTTTACCCTTAAATTTATTTCAATGTTATATATAACGTTCTCAACTGATACCATTCTCCCTGTTTTGTAGTGGATGAAATTGTTAAGCTATGCATATGTAATATATCTATCTCATTACCTGCTTACACATGAAAAACTTATATTTTCCTTCTGCTACATAAGCAATCTTCATAAAATGGGTTTTTGTGACAAATTAAATTGAAAAATTACACCCTATGTAACTTAAAAGGAGAAAAAAATTAATTTGATTGTGTTATCTTTTATGTTTCTCCTAAAAGCATATTCTCAAATGTCAAATTTCACTACTTTGCAATACGTTTAATATATTTCCATATACTATCTTGTTTTTGAATGTCGTTTTCACACGAGTCTTGAAAAGCTTCAACATTATTTGTTTCCAATGACGCATTTGCACGTGCCAAAAACTAGTATCAATTACCATTTAACATAATCACATATTAAAAAGGGGGTAAACGTAGATACATAAATCTTTTATCCAATGGAATTTGACATTTATGCATTATGCTTTTAGAGTTCTAAGTCTTAGATACATCTTTATAAGTTTTTGAACACTTCAAATAGGATATATTATACCTCTATCTGGTGAGTATCCATCCAGCATACTAGTGGCCTTGTATTAGGTATTGCTCTCTGATTGTAATCGGTGTTCTAAATGTCGGTGACATCAAAAATGTCAGCCAACATTTAGGGTTCCCTTTCAGTGCCACACACATTGAGATTTCAAGGTGTGAAGTTTTCAGCTTCATATTGCTTACATTTTGATTTCTTATTGAAATGTTGGGTAATATTTTGGCATGTAAACGTTGGTTGATTTTTAATTTTTAATTTTACGCGGGGGTTTTGAGTGCGGGTCTAAATTTAAATCGGATCCACACCTAGACCCAATCTTTATAAAGAGATTAGGGTTCGACCCTTTCTCTTTTTCTATCTTTTCTTTTCCTTTTCTCCATTGAAGGTGACGTTTGCGAGTTCTTCAGGTTCGATGACGAATTCGAGTTCGATGGGCGACTTCGACAGTGCTTCGACTTCGAAGAATTCTTGCCGAAAATTTCTCAACTTTACTGAAATTAAAAATATTATTGAACTTATTACTGGAATTTGTTTGATGTGTTGCTATTGCTGTACATTTCCTTGAAAATTTTCAAAATGTGTATTTTATTCGGCTTATCAAGGTACATATTCTTAAAGCTTGCTTTCTATATGAGTTCATATGTATCATATATAGTTTGTATGCAGCATATTTAGTGGTTATCAATTCGTAGTTTTATGCGGCTTATCAAGGTAAGTATACTCTAAACATACTTATACGAGTTTATGTATATTATATTATTATATAATAAGATATGTATCTTTAACATCTGATATTGCACTTTGATATTTGACAAATATTGTCGACATGTCAATGATATCTACCATCTGATGTTATATTTTGCAAGCTGACCCGCATCCGACAACCGACATATAAAACACTAATTGTAATAACCATGAAATATGTGCTTCAGCTTATTGTTGGTGGGATGAGACACCCAATATGATTTGCTACTGGTGTATAGTGTCCCTCGTACATGCTTATGGTTTGAGAGTGATCATATACTCTTTAAGGTCATTCTTCTAACCAAATCCAAATCTTCTAGAATGAGCATGATGCTGCAATAATGTTAGTAAAGATGCAGTTTGTTATACTTTGGGTTTAACCTGGGCTTTTGTGAGGACCTGGGCTCTCATTAGGGCTCAGCTTTCATGTTGGATAATGTTATCTGGCCTTGCTTTGTTGAACTTCGGATTTAATAACAATTTCTGGAGTGGGTGGTTGGCTCTTTTAATTATTTTTTAGTGATCATAACAATTCCCACTAAGTTGTAAATAGAAACCAAAGGCAGGATCAAGAATGCGTGTTTTTCACGTTTGTTATGGGTTTTTGTTTGTGTGTGTGTGTGTGTTTGTCATGGAAATTGGAGATGATGAATGAAATTCTGAAAGGAGGAGAAGGCAATCTGGAAGTTCATAAGAGGACCACCACATATTTTCGCTGCTTTTGATTGTTGTTTTGTATGCTACTTTATGACTGCCAGAGCATCACTCAATTCAATCGCTGCTGGATGAGAGGGGTGTGGCTGTTTGTTTTCTCGCACCTTCCCTTCTTTTTTCTCCTTTTTTCATTTTGATTGCATGATTACATGTAGGGTGATGGGATCAATTCATCCTTTTCCTTTTTGGGTCAAATATGATCTGACCTATCTGACTGAAAAAGGAGGCTTGGATTGCTTTGATTAATTGCAAGTTTTCTCTTAAAGAAAGAAAACTGGGTTCAGTGTATTTGATTTCTGACTCTTTCCGTCATCTTTATGTTTGTCCCATGGGTGCCTGACAAATGTCAGGAACATGTGCTGGTCTGGGCATTTTGTCAGCTCAATGCAAACCATGACAAGGTGAGGGTAACTGATTCTTTTTTTTGGGTTTTTTCTTGTTGAAAAGGTTAAAAATCAGCATGCCTAGCTGCGCTGTCTACTCATCTTTATTATGTTAGATATGTAGAATCTTGTGGGGTTCAACTACTTTAATGCTTTGGGTGGTATCGAACTTCTAATGAGTACTCTAATTTGTGGATAGATACACTTAGGCCATGCCATTCTCAATTTTTTTTTCTTTTGGGTACTTTGTTTCCTTTTAATCATGGTATGTTTTTTTCTTTTTATTCTAATTCACATTATAATTTTTTTCACTGTGTTCTTCTAACTATAGTTTTGCTTTGATGTTACAGCCACTCTTAAGGATCCTTTTTTATTACTCTGACAGAAAATTTATATGTTCATGAGTTATGAAATGTAAACTGGATCATATTCTTTGAATATTTGCAATTTAAATGCCGAATTTCATGGAATTCCAGCTCCTTTTTTACTTGGTTTCTTTGGCCTTTGGGGAAATAATGCTGATGATAGCATGTGGGTACTATTAGGTATCTTGCTATGCAATTTGCCGATTTTAGGAGGGAATCAAGAGAGGAGCTTAATTGCAAACTTGACTACAATTCGATTATCCTCTTTGAATAAATATATGTCCAATACTTTTTTAAGGAGAAGTGCGGAGCCAGGAATATATATCACCAGTAAAAATGCAAATGATGATTCCAGTGGTTGAATATCCTGCTTTTTCTGATTATAGTCGTCAAATGATGATTCCAGTGGTTGAATATCCTGCTTTTTCTTATTATAGTCGTCCACGGTCTCATTAGTTTTGATCTATTTTCTTCTGTTTGCTTCTCTCTCTGATCAGTTGTAGACCAGTAAATTTATCATGTTGCTGAAAATATTTTATGCCTTGTTATCTCTGACTTTTCCTCCAAACTGCTTCTGGGATGCAAACTTCTTCATGATGATACTTGATTTGTCATTTCTTTTTCTTGATGTCGTTTGATCTCTTGATTTGCTCATCTCATTTAGATGCACTTGTAAATTTCAAATCAGAAAACCAGCTTGCTGAGAACTTTAGATATGCTAATTTCGCCGTGATGTCTTGATGTTAGTCTCCTGATTTGGGAAAAAATTAGTTTAAAGCAATGTAGGGAAAAATTAAATTTCTCTGAACTGCTTAATTTTTGGTCAGCATGTTCAGCAGGATAACTATTTTGCGTTTAGATTATCTTTTTTATTCTTCATTATTTTGTTTCATTGGCAAAATATTGATACTTGAAAGCTCTATTGTCAGGTACACTGATGAATATAGAAAACAACAGGTTGGAGGATGATGCACGAGATGACGAGGAAGATGGCCAGAGGAGAAGAAAGAGGCCGAAGAAGAGCATGGTCAAGGACAACAATGATCAGTCAGGAATTTACCAATCACACCCACTCAAAGTTATTCTCATTATATACGATGACGAAGATTTTGAGGCTAAACCTTTAAAGCTAATCACCCTGAGATTTGAATACTTGATAAAGTTAAATGTTATATGTGTTGGAATAGATGATGCAGAGGAAGGATGTGATGATAATATCTTGTGCAACCTATTTCCAGATGACACTGGTGTTGAGTTACCTCATGCGGTAAACATCTTTCTTCCCCTAGTATTCCTTTCTGAACTTGCTGACTGTATGGTTTCCTAAATGAAAAAGAAGAAGAATTTGTACCATCTAAGCATCTAATCAGCAGTTAAACTAATGACTTGCATCATGGCACTGCCAAAACACAGGAAGTATTGATGTGATATTGTATTGAGTATTACAGAAATGTTTGTTCTTGTTACACTACTGTGTCAGTGAGAGATCGTACCTTGGATATATTCAGGATCATGTGCAATGAGTCCGCGTCAATAATCATTTAAGCCTTTTGTCACCAATCTGGGATATGCTATGGAGCAAGGCTCAATGAAAGCGACATCAGCTAGATAGCTATTGACCGGAATTTATTCCTCTCTTCACCAGTGTCAAATTCCTGGCTAGGATGCCGGGGACCTGTGAGTGATTGTCATAATATTTACTGACATATAGGTGTGGTCAAATTCTACTAGATTGAAGGAAGTGAAAATGATGAGACAATTAACGGTATGAAATTTCATTCTAACTTCAAGGTAGAAAATGACATCGATTTGAACGCACGTTCTATGCTCCAAGCACAAGCCCCTAACTGGTTGCATATACTGATAGCTTAAAGAAGGTCTGTGTGTACGGGATAGAGGTTTAGGTTCACATAAAATAAATTTATTCCACAACAAGTTGAGGTTTCAGTTTTGTAGCTCGTGGCAAATATTTTTTACTTTTCTTATCTGATAGTTACCCCTCTTTGATTTGTCTGCAGACAGCGAAACTCTGTGCTGGGGATGATGCATACATTAATGAAAAGAAAACTTCTCGACCATACAAATGGGCACAACATTTGGGTGGGATCGATTTTTTACAGGAGTTTCCTCCTCTGCATGCATGCATTGAGACCCCAGATAGTGAGCTAAAAAGTAGCGGTATTCATTCTGGACTCTCTCTTTATCGTCATCAGAATCGAGTACAGACTGTTGTGCAAAGGCTCCGTTCTAGGAAAAAGGCTCAGATGGCTCTTGTGTGAGTCACTGCTCTGTGGATTTTGTTGTCGTGTTGAATGTTAGTGGAAAATTCCAGCAGTGTACCCCTTACTGTTTTTGGCATAGTCATATTCTTTTTGTTTGGGCTTTTTTTAATATAGTTACAATAAAGTGAATGCATCCTGCAGGGAGATGTGAGGCCTTTAACGCTGAAAGCTTATAAGAGTATAATTGTTGGCTCTGAATGTTTCTTTAGAAATTTTCTTGGTACCTCCTGTTTTGATTTATCCAATGTTCACATTCTGATTTGGTAGTTTTGTTTCTCTTCTATATGTGCCATTTTACTTGTTCCTATTTTGAAGGTTTGAAATCGTTTATTGGCTTACAGGGAGCAGCTTCATTCTTTGGCGAAACTCAAAATGCCGTCGCTGATGGATGAAAATGTCCCTTGGGCCTCTCATACTCATTCATGTACTTTGCAATATTGGTCAGCAACAGGGCTAATTCTTAACTCTTCAGATGTTGCTGCCGAACAAGTTGCAAATTCCATCGGACCTGATCAGGAAAGGAGATCTGTGACTCCTTGGGAGGAAACAGAGAATGCAAGGGAAGATGGCGAGCTTCCAGTTGCACCCATGGCAGCAACTTTGTTGGAGGATCCTATGGAGATAACCTCTAATGGTTTTTCTGAGCTTGAGCACTCTAGAGGCTTGGCATTGATTACGAAAAGCATAACACCTACCAAAAAGGTTAAATCACATTTTTTCAGTAAGCTTGATGATGATTCAGAGCTTTTGTTTGACAGTGAGAGTGATTTGGAAGAGCAACCATGTATGGAGTCAGATATTGAAGATGCAAGCATGTCGTGTGAGAAACCATGGGAGGATCATGCCACCAGAGAGTTCCGTCTGGAACTTAGTAAAAAGGACAGAAATGAGCGTATCATAAAGTTGGACGCAAAGGTAATCTCTCTCTGCATTCCTTATCTTTCTCTTATTTAATGTTTGTTGTGTAACATATTCCAACTTTGGCAGATCAAGATCAGTGTCGAGTATCCTCTTAGGCCCCCTCTTTTTAGGCTAAGCCTATCCGTTGATGGATCTGTTAGCCACACAGAATGGTTCAATGAACTTCGTGCCATGGAAACAGAGGTATGAAGTTGTGAACTTAGGAAACAATAATTTTGATTAATCTAGTTAGTTTGTATTTATCAAAACTTCAGATTTAATCTGGGGTATGTATTTTGTTGATTGCCTATGCTATGCAGGTCAACCTTAGATTTGTACTAACCTAATTTGTTCAGCTTTATCAGTAATTTTTGCTTTAACGTGGGAGTATGGATTTTCATGCTTGTGTATGCTATGCAGGTCAACCTTCATATCCTTAAAATTATCCCCTTGGAATCTGAAAATTACATCTTAGCGCACCAAGTGCGTTGCTTGGCTATGCTATTTGATTTTCATTTTGATACACAAAACGATAAAATAATTAGTACTTCGGTCATTGATGTTGGACTATGCAAGCCAGTTAGTGGAACATTACTTGCAAGATCGGTCAGGGGAAGGGACCGGAGGAAGATGCTTTCTTGGAAGAGAGCGGGCTGCAGTACAGGCTACCCTTGATAGTCGTGTGGCGCTTATTTTACGTGTTTCATGCATGACATCGAACAAGAACTACATGCAGTCAGTTTGGGTAGGACTGGTTTCAGGGAATGATATTTGCTAGATCTGTCAGAAGAACCATGCTTGTTAGATTTTTTGGTAAGTTTTACACTAATTATTTGTTATTTTATATGTTTGTTGTTCCAGTTAAATGATACATGCAATATCCAGAACATAGATTTCATGGCTGTAGTCTGCCACGTCTGAGCAGTGCGCCCTGACTGATCTGCGTTGTAATGATTTGGCTTGGGTATTATATGTATTCATAAGTTGATAGCATACCATGTTTAGTCAAAAAGAGATGTATGTTTTATGTTTCTGACTTGTTAATATTCTTGTTTATTTTTATTTCATTTGTTATATTCCTACGTTATTCTCAGTTCCATATATGATGTATAGAGGGCCAATTTTGGATCTCTTTATGTGATGGTGGGTCTTGCAACATAAATGGTTAACTAAAATGTGGCATCATTCTCAGCCCCCTCAGACTGCAAAGAATGTGGAGCCATGCTGCTCAACAAGTACTTGTTCACGGTGGCAAGAAAGAGGAAAAGAACAGCAGTTGGAATAATTCTTCTTGAACATTGCCGCACAGGATTAGTCCTTTAAATTTCTGATGTTTGAATGAATGTTATTATTTTTTAAAAAAGTTTTATATCCCACCCTTTTGCACAATTCTGAGTTACTGCATGCTGAATCAAAATCATGTTGATGTGTTTAACCTAGATTCCTTATTGATGGGTATATCCTGGATTCTATCCAAAAGCTTGTTACTTATATACCAAATCCTGAAAATCCAAAGTTGGATATGGGTCGAGCCTATCAAGTCAAGGTTCATTTGCCACGCTACTCACATGGCCATTTATGACATAATGACAAGGGTTGAAGTATCTAATATACAATAGGGAGCCATCGCTGTTCCCCATGATGGACGGCTGACTAGGACAAAATTTGTATGGAAGTGTCACATCACATCCTACAAAACACCCAAAACAAAGAACAAAAAATAAACCCAAAATCCACTCACTCAAAGAAACCCTAAAAACTGCTAGACTGATGAAGAGTACAAAGACTCAAGATCGACACAAGATGGATCAAGTCGAAGATCGAAGAACAAGAGCGAATAATGTGTCTAAGTTGTAAACTTAGAATGTACAAGCCAAAGTATATTTAATATACAAAAAAAAAAATTTCTGGAAAAATCATTTTAAAATATACTATATCATATATTGTTGTGAAGGAAAAAGTAGAGTAATAGGTGTAAGGGTGTAAGAGCACCCCTACCCTCATATATATAACTTTCCAATGGTGTGTCGGATACCCAATGGGCCACATGGGCCTATTCATAACACTTCTCCTTATTCAACCAACATTGAATAAGAGGCGGATTCTTCAGGATACGAGTTAGGATAACTGCCTTGTTAAATAAAGAATAGTTTATCCATAACTTCCCCTGTTTTAGGGATGTGTCTAGCGGTGGATACTTCAGGATCCAGAGTCAACGAGGTTGCCTCGTCAAAACCTTGACTATGGAAAACCCTGTGGGAAAAAACTAATAGCCAAGGGAAAAGAGTACAACTCTACGGTTGATTCCCCCTCATCTGACCAAGCTTCAGGCTTGCAGATTTCCTATGAATCTATACATCAGTCTCCTATGTATCTATATATTCATAGTTCTCTCATCCTGACCCAGTTTACATTTCTCACTCTCCTCATCCCAACCCCATTTACATGTTTCTCAAAGATACTAGTAGGCAGGGATTTGGTAAGCAAATCCGCCAAGTTATTACATGATTGGATCTTCTGTACCTCAATCTGTTTTTGCTTCTGAAGGTCATGCCTCCAGAAGAACTTGGGAGAGATATGCTTCGTCTTGTTGCCTTTGATGAAGCTGTCCTGTAGCTGGGCTATACATACTGCATTGTCTTCATGGAGTGGAGTAGGCTCAAGAACACCGGTCATCAGGCCGGTAGAGGTGAGAATGTGCTGGATCATAGAATGTAGCCAAAAGCTCTCTTTGCTTGCTTCGTGGATTGCTAGAAGTTCTGAATGTGTGGATGAGATGGTCGTCATGGTCTGCTTCACAGATCTCCAAGATATGGCAGTGTCGCCATAGGTGAACATGTATCCGGTCTGAGACTTCTCTGTATGAGGATCAGACCTGTAACCTGCATCAGCATAACCAACTAAACCTGTTTTTGCCTCTTTCCTGTAGAATAGACCTAAGTCTATGGACCCTTGGAGGTAGCGCAGAAGATGCTTAACTCCGGCCTAGTGCCGCTGTGTAGGTGCATCACTATATCTGGCTAGTAGATTGACTACAAATACTATGTCAGGGTGAGTGCAGTTAGCCAGGTAAAGGAGTGCACCGATATCACTTAAATAAGGCACTTCAAGGCCTAGTACTTCCTCCCCCTCTTCTAGCGGTCGGAAAGGGTCTTTATGCACATCCAATGATCTAAAGACCATTGGGGTACTGAGGGGGTGGCACTTATCGATTTGGAACTTTTTCAGTAAGTTCGATGTATAAGTTGACTGGTGTAATAGGATCCCATCGTTAAGATGCTCTATTTGAAGACCTAGACAGAATTTTGACTTTTCGAGGCCTTTCATCTCGAAAGTTTCTGTCAAATTTCTAGAAATCTCAGTGATCTCTCCAGGAGATCCGATGAGGTTCAAGTCGTCCACATAGACAGCTATAATGACAAATCCTGTTGCCTTTGCTCTTATAAAGATGCAAGGGCAGACTGGGTCATTTTTAAATCCTTGTTTTGCAAGAAAATCGCTCAGTCTGTTATACCACATCCTTCCAGATTGTTTTAGACCATATAATGATCTTTGCAGTTTCACTGAATAGATGTCACGTTGTCTCTCTTTTAATGCTGCAGGCAAAGAATAACCGTCAGGCAATCTCATATAGATGTCTCGGTCTAAATTGCCATATAGGTATGCAGTCACGACGTCCATAAGCTGCATATATAAACCCTCTTGAGCTGTCAAGCCAATGAGGAATCGAAAGGTGATCGCGTCCATGACCGGGGAGTATGTGGCTTCAAAATCCACCCCTGGACGCTGGGTAAAACCCTGCGCTACGAGCCTTGCTTTGTAGCGAACGATCTCATTTTGTTCATTTCTTTTTCTAACAAATACCCATTTATTGTTGGATATGGATGACATGAATACACCCATGAGGGGATGTATGAGGGTATACGGACCTCAGATGTCGTGTGCACGAAAGCGTGCACGAAGGGAACCTTTTCTCGTGTGAAAAGGACCACTCGATAAGTGGAAAAAGCCACTCGATAAGTGAAAAAGTCACTTTATAAGTGCATAAAGGCACTTGATAAGTGAATGAAGAAGAGGATAAATGAATGTGCTAATATAGCCTAATAAGCTTATAATTGGTTATTTCCTACAATAACCACCCCTAAAGCCTATAAATAGGACCCAAGGGTAAGGCATTCATACTACACTTTCCATGCCATAAGTTTGCATAAGGCATCTTATGTTCTTCTTCTCCCTTCCATTAAAATCCTCTTCTAAATAGAGATTTAGGCGGTGAAACTCTGCTTCGATCCTCCGTGACGAAGTACCGACCGTTGTGGTGAACCCGAGGGCGAAGTTCCGATATTACGATGCCGCGTACGCAAACGTAAGTCTCTACTTCATTATTCGATCCTAACGTTGTTTTGAAAGGATCCTACATTGGTATTAGAGCCATACGGGTTCGCCCCGGTCAAACCGTCGCCCCGTCGAACCGATGAACGAGGCGTTGTCTTTTTCACGAATGGGTATCCTACCATTATGGATATGGTAGGAACGCTTCATGAGGGAGAGAACACAGCGGTTGTTCTTTTCACGTTAGGGTCTTCTGTCATTACGGATATGACAGGAACTCTCCGTGACGGGAAGAACCGACCGTTCATATCGTCAAGCTCGCACTCTTCATGGATGCTGAGTCTCCATTCATAGGGAATGTGAACTCTCTTCATGTGGAGCGTGTAGTTTGTGAACTTTAGAGTATGTTATTTCTTCATTTTGGCACACGGCCATTAGAGAATAACTACTTTCTCGACGAACGGGTGTTTCATCGAGGAAGACGATGGTAGTTATCCCCATCGGAGAAGATGACCTTTGGTGCATGACCACCATAGCCAAATGGGCTATGGGACAATGCATCCCCCCTCCCCATGCGGAGGGGGTTGGCTACGGCCAAATGACAACGGAAACCACCCCGTCGGGGGGGGGGGGGGGGTTGGGTGGGGTGGGAAGTGTGTGCGGCAACCCCATACAAGGGGGTGGCCGGCCAGGGCCAGGGGGCCCTGGCCAGGCCGGCCTCGGCCAGGGCCAGAGGGCCCTGGCCGCGGCCGGCCAGGCCAGGGCCAGGAGGGCCAGAGGGCTGGCCAGGACAGGGCCGGCCCTGGCAGAGGCCAGGACCGGCACCCTGGCCTCTGCCAGGGCCCTACCGGCCCTGGCAGAGGCCAGGGCCGGCGCCCTGGCCGGCCCTGGCCGACCTCGGCCAGGGCAGAGGCTCTGGCCGAGGGGCCAGGGCCCCTGGCCGGCCTCGGCCAGGGCAGAGGCCCTGGTCGGGGGTGCCAGGGTCCTTGGCCTACCAGGGCAGAGGTCCTGGTCGACCAATCGGGGATTTTTGGTCGCATTGGTCGGCCTCGGCGAGAGGCCTTGGTCGATGTAACACGAACATGCCGACTTGCCCATACGGGGCCAACGACAGTCGTGTGCGGCAAAATTCTCCTATACGGGGGAAGCGCCTGGATCCATACGGGATCCGGCGACAATGGCTTGCAGAAAAATCCCCTCAGGTGGGACCCGGCCTTGGCACGGCTACGGCTCAACCCCGGCAATGGCCAGTGATTGCCGAATATTTCTCTAGTATCATAAGGGTACTAGATTAAAATACACGTTTTGAAAAATACGTTTTCAAAAACGCTTTTCCGCTGCGAAGTACTATAAGAGTACCATCGTTTGATAAGTGAGGGGGAAATATTGAAGGATTGTTCTAGATGGTGATTGGAATCGTAGAAACCTTTCCGATTCTATAACAACATCTTCAATATTTTTCGAAAGTAACTTATCAAATTATAAATATCATTCCAAGTGGGAGTTGAAATTAGAACTATCCAATCATTTCAAGTGGGAATTATATTTTAAGAAATTTTTGCAATGTTTTTGATCAAACCTTCGGTTTTGTGTCTTTTGCAGCATTTTAAAAGTAAAATGCCTTCCGCTTCAAAGAATATCGTCGCTGAGTTAAACAGAGTTGAAAAACTCAACGGCGATAATTACAAATTATGGTCCATCAAGATACAATACGTTCTAGAGGAGCAAGAAGTGCTCGAAACTCTAAAGAATGTAATGATTGAACCCGAGTTGGGTACTACGGCCCAACACAGACGAGACAAGGAAGCTTTTGATGCTTGGTCTCGGAAGAATAAGATAGCTTGCATTACGTTATTGAGCAGTATGGTCGATGACATAATGCGCATCTTCCGAGAGCATGACCTAGCCATGGACATATGGTCCAAGCTAGAGGAGAAGTTTGGTGGCACATCGGTGTCCAAACTTCGCGCCTTAACTATAAGATTCGATTCATACAAGAAACGTCCAGATCATTCCATGGGGAAACATCTGCGACATATGGCGAATCTTATATCAGAGTTAAAGGATGCAGGTCATGTGCTCACTGATGAGCAACAAATCCAAGCAGTCATACGTTCCCTACCAAATGGGTGGGACCAAATGAAGATGCATCTCACTCACAATGAGAGCATCAAGACCTTCAGAGATGTTTCCAAGCACCTCGAATTAGAGGAAGAGCGGCTTGCGGCTGCCAAGCCAAATGCAGAAGTGCACATGGTTGCTAGTTCCTCACACGGGGGAAAGAAACGGAAAGATCGTTCGAAGTCTACTAATGAACGTAATAAGCAACCTGAGTCTACCAAGAAACCCAAACATAAGGGTGGGCACAAGAAATGGCACAAGAAGAAAGACTTGAAGAAGATCAAGTGCTTCAAGTGCAACAAGCTCGGTCATTATGCTCGTTCGTGTACGAGTGGAGGCGACGAGGTAACTTGTAATTATACTAGTTACATATGTGTTTCTAGTTCAATATTTCTTGTGGAATCTAATCCATTTTGGATAATTGATTCAGGTGCCACCGACCACATAGCAAGGGACAGACGGTCCTTCGTGGAGTATCACCGGATACCCCAAGGAACGAACTGGATCTATGTAGGAAACACCACTCGTGTTGAAGTGAAAGGCGTTGGAACTTGCAAGCTAGTCTTGGACAACGGCCGCACTCTCCTACTTCATGATGTTCTCTTCGCTCCAGATATTCGAAGGAATATAATATCTGTGGTCGTGTTAATGGGTCTTGGTTATAACTGGTTTTTTCATTATTGTAAAGTGGACTTGTTTTGTAATAATTCCTTAATTGGCACTGAGTATGTATTTAAAGGATTTATTGTATTAAATACAATGTATGACTCTTCATATTGTAATGAAAATTTCCTTGTTGCAACTTCATCGACTTATGAGTCTGATATAATTTGTTGGCATGCAAGGCTTGGTCACATTGGACCAACACGTATGGATAGACTTGCCAAACGTGGCCTTCTATCTAATGTTTCAAAAGTTGATATGTCGACTTGTGAACATTGCCTTGTAGGGAAATCTTGTCGCAAGCCGTTTGAAACCGGCACAAGGGCCGAGGTTCCATTACAGCTCATCCATTCGGACATATGTGGTCCGATGAATGTCAAGACAAGACGCGGGAAGTCCTATTTCATCACTTTTATTGATGATTTCACCCGATTCGGATATATCTATTTGATATCCCACAAAAATGAAGCATTAACCTGCTTTAAAAACTATATGAGTTTAGTGGAGAATCAATTAGATCGCAAGATTAAGGTCTTGCGAACCAATAGGGGCGGTGAATATCAATCAACGAGTTTTAAGGAACTTTGTGATGAAAAGGGCATAGTACATCAGGTAACTATGCCTTATACTCCTCAACAAAATGGTGTTGCTGAAAGGAGGAATATGACTTTGATAGAAATGGTCCGTTCAATGATGGCGCAAGCTAACTTGCCAATCATCTTTTGGGGTGATGCATTATTGACGGCAGCTTTCATTTTAAACCGTGTACCCTCGAAATCAGTTAGCTCCACTCCTTATGAGTTGTGGAACCAAAGGTCTCCTGACTTAAACATTTTAAAACCTTGGGGATGTGCATCCTACGCACATATTTCCTCCCATAAGTATGGCAAACTTGGGCCAAGGGGAAGGAAATGCATCTTTATACGATATGCAGAAAACTCCAAAGGTTATATTTTCGTTAGTCAGGAAGACAATGGAGGTCTAATTGAGTTTGAGTCGAGGGATGTCACTTTCTTGGAAAACGAGTTTCCAAGACAGGGCGAGATAAGTCAGGACTTATCTCTATTTGAGATTAATGATCAAGAAGGATTACCTCATTCGAGTGGGAGAATTCTTGGTGAAGAAGAAAATACGTTTCAAACTTCACCAATGGATGATACGAATGACGCAAATCCTATTCCATACGGGAATAATGATCCAAGTGGGAGCATTTCTAACGACATTCCAAGTGGGAGTAATGTTAGAATTGATCTAAATTCGAGTCAACAAGGACTTGAAGAATCTCGAATACGACGTAGTAATCGTACAAGGTTGGCTCCTCTAAGATTTGAGGATGAATTTCTGCAAACCTTTATGACTTTACTACAGGATGATGACGAGCCTGCTACTTTCAAACAGGCCGTATCATGCCCTGTGAAAGACAAATGGATGGAAGCGATGAAGGAAGAGTTGGAATCCATGAAAGTTAACCAAGTCTGGGACTTAGTTGACTTACCCAGAGGACGTAGAGCTATTGGGAACAAATGGGTTCTCAAGATCAAGCATAAGGCTGATGGCTCTATTGACAGATATAAAGCTCGCCTTGTCGCGAAAGGTTTTACGCAACAGGAAGGGATAGACTACGAAGAGACCTTCTCACCTGTTGTCCGTTTTACCTCGATTCGCCTGATTCTGGCTATGGTAGCTTGCTTAGACCTCGAATTACATCAGATGGATATAAAGACTGCCTTTCTCAATGAAGAATTGGACGAGGAGGTCTATATGGAACAACCAACAGGGTTTGTAAAAGAAGGAAACGAACATAAGGTTTGTAAACTTCGTAAGTCCATATATGGTCTTAAACAATCCTCGAGGCAATGGTATATACGATTTCAAGAAGTTATCTTATCAAATGGTTTTTCCATGCTTGATGAAGACAACTGCGTATATATCAAAAGGATTAAGAGCAAGTACGTTATTATGTCTCTATATGTAGATGACATTTTAATAGCCGGAAATGACAAGGGCTTTGTGATGTATATCAAGACTTGGCTTTCATCAGTTTTTGAGATGAAAGACATGGGAGAAGCCGCATATATCCTTGGAGTTAAGATTTCAAGGAATCGTTCGAAAAAACTTCTTTCTCTTTCACATGAGACTTATATAAAGAAGGTTTTAGAACGTTTTAATATGCAGGACTGCAAGTCCATTGATACTCCTATAAGCAAGTGCGACAATTTATGTCTGAAATCGTGTCCAAAGAACCAAAAGGAAAAGGAAATTATGGAAAAAGTTCCATATTCCAGTGCAGTTGGTAGTCTTATGTACGCTATGATGTGTACAAGACCGGACATCTGTTTTGCCGTTGGAATGGTAAGTCGTTACCAATCCAATCCAGGGCAAGTACACTGGAAAGCGGTTAAGAGGATATTGCGGTATCTTAAGGGAACTGCGGACTATGCTTTATGCTATCAAGGAGATGCCTTGAGGCTCGAAGGCTACACTGATGCTGATTGGGCGGGTGATCTCGATGAGCGACGATCGACCTCAGGATATGTTTTTCTACTCGGATCTGGTGCAATATCCTGGAGTAGCAAGAAACAATCCTGCATCGCACTTTCAACCATGGAAGCCGAGTTTGTAGCATTTAGCATGGCAGTCCAAGAGGCTGTTTGGCTTAGGAAGTTCTTAGACAAGCTAATTGATGCAAGTGACTCAAGTGCTGTACCTATACACAACGACCGTCAAGCATCTATAGCCTATGTCAAAGATCCTACATTCCATTGTAAGACCAAACACATTGATATCCTCTACAAATTTACAAAAGACTATGATAAGACCAAGAAGGTGGACATAAGGTACATATCTACGCATGAGATGATAGCGGATCCGCTTACGAAGGCGATCCCCAGAGATGTGTTTTACAAACACTTATCATCTCAAGGATTGCGTAAAGAGCTGAGTTGTACCAATGTAAATTCCCATGTCTGTAAATGATCAAATTTAATAAAAGAATAAGTTCATTTTTCAACATTGCATATGACTTTCTTGAAAATGTTTGTGTACATTTTAAATCTCAGCTGGTTTTTTAGTATGTCGGGCAGATTAAGGTTGGCTCTCTCACATGAGCAACCGCCTTTATTCTATCAGACGGATAAAATAAAGATGAGACCTGTTTAAATTCAAAATCGTCAGACGGACGATTTAGAGTCATGACTTAAACAAAATGGTCGTATGAAAGATCTGCATCATATGGATGCTTTCAAAAGATCTAAGAGGATTTTTTGAAATCCTATCTGTCTTATGCGGGATGTGGGTCCAGAAAATTATGAGTAGTAAAAGGGACTCAAAGCCAGACATTGTGGTGTCTGGTTATCATCCTTACAACATCATTAAGACATACGCTCCCTGGGAAAGGAGTGATGTTGTAATACGTATTCATACTACGTATGCATTTTTGACCATTGGGTTAGAATAGTAATTGTGTTTACTATTATGTGAGACCCAAAGACCACATGGGTCTTAACTCATTACCCTTATGGACTCTAATTGGTTCCTTTAGATTTGACTGGGTGATTGCTATCTTAGCATGTTGCTTATGGACTATGGTTAATTCAGTCCGGCGGGGCATGTTAGAAAAGCAAGTCAAGTCAAGATCAAAAGGATCGCAAGAAGAGGAATATTAATTTCATATTCACATTTGGACTTTAGAGATTCAAAGCTGGCCAGCCGATTGTAATCCAGATGGGATTCAATTGTTGAATGTAAAGTATAAGAAATGTGAAGAAATAATCTAGGGTAAAGCATGCGTTGATCTACTCAACTTTGCACCTCGAGGGGTGTTGTGTATCTCTAACAAGTGCACAACAGCGGACTCTATGCGCATGACGGTCACACGGCCTATGTCTCGGTATGATAAACAGAAGAGTTAAAGGAAAGATGTTTCCTTACAATCCCCTCAAGTGTGAGTGGGAGATGTTGGATATGGACGACATGAATACACCCATGAGGGGATGTATGAGGGTATACGGATATCAGATGTCGCGTGCACGAAAGCGTGCACGAAGGGAACCTTTTCTCGTGTGAAAAGGACCACTCGATAAGTGGAAAAAGCCACTCGATAAGTGAAAAAAGTCACTTTATAAGTGCATAAAGGTACTTGATAAGTGAATGAAGAAGATGATAAATGAATGTGCTAATATAGGCTAATAATTGGTTATTTCCTACAATAACCACCCCTAAAGCCTATAAATAGGACCCAAGGGTAAGGCATTCATACTACACTTTCCATGCCATAAGTTTGCATAAGGCATCTTATGTTCTTCTTCTCCCTTCCATTAAAATCCTCTTCTAAATAGAGATTTAGGCGGTGAAACTCTGCTTCGATCCTCCGTGACGAAGTACCGACCGTTGTGGCGAACCCGAGGGCGAAGTTCCGAGATTACGGTGCCGCGTACGCAAACGTAAGTCTCTACTTCATTATTCGATCCTAACGTTGTTTTGACAGGATCCTACATTTATAACCCACAGGTTTTACACCTTTTGGTGTCTCGACAATAGGTCCGAAGACCTTGTGTTTTGTGAGTGAATCCAACTCCACTCCTATTGCCGCTTTCCCCTTTGGCCAATCATCTCTGCTTTGACATTCTATCAGAGAGTGTGGTTCAATATCATCGTCGCAGGTCGCGACGTTGATGGCAATATTACACGCAAATGTGTCATCTATAATTGTGCTCTTTCTGTCCCAATACTCTCCAGTTCGTACATAATGTACCGAAACTTCATTTTCTCCTAGTTTTTCCTCTGTTTGAGAGTTTGGAAGAGATGGGGTAGCATGGCTTATAGTAGCATCCTGTGGTGGTATTGTTTTACCATTGCCAAGGGTCCTACTCTTTCGAGGGACTTGGTCCTTGGATCCCGGTGGTCGTCCTCTCTTTTTAAGAGGTCCAACCATCTCTGTTGCAGGCGGATTGCATCCATTTTGCGGTATGTCAATCTAGCTGGAGTATTAGCAGCAGGAACGTGTGATCTGACAATCTTCTGGTTGTCAGTAAATTTGTTCGGCAAGAGATGGACATTGTTTTAGATATGGAGAATCTTCAGGACCTCCTCCTCACACTGGCTTGTGGGCGGATCAAAGTGACTTAGTGTCTTTGTATTCCAAGTGATACTCTCTGAAGTTTCAGGCTTCTTGGTTTGTAAGCTTAGTTTTGGAAATGATATTTCATCAAATTCACAGTCTTCTAGACGTGCCTTAAAAACGTCTCCCGTAAGGGTTCTAAGAATCTTATTATGGAGGGCGTGTCAAACCCAACATAAATGCCTAGACGACGTTGTGGACCCATCTTTTGTCCTTTGTGGTGGTGCTATGGGGACGTATACTGCACAACCAAATATTCTCAAGTGTGAGACAATTGGTGAAACTCCAAGTGCTAATTGCATAGGAGAAGATGATTGACATCCAGAAGGTCATTTTATTAAGGATGCGCATGCAATATTGCATGACCCCATGCATTCATTGGAAACTGGGATTGAAGTAATAATGGACGAGCAATCCATTGCTGTCTCTTAATTAGAGATTCTGCTAACCCATTTTAGGTGTGAACATGTGCTACAGGATGTTCGACTTCAATGCCCTGTGCTTGGCAATAGTCTAGAAAGACTTGTGATGTAAACTCCCCCGCATTGTCCAGACGAAGTTTCTTAATCTGGTAGTCGGGGAAGTGAGCCCGTAACCTGATTATCTGAGCTAATAGCTTAGACAGTGCTAAGTTACGGGTGGACAGTAGACGCACATGTGACCACTTAGTAAATGCGTCTATTAGGACCATAAAGTACCTGAAAGGACCACTTGATGGGTGTATATGCCCACAAATGTCTCCATGGATTCTTTCTAGAAAGCTTAGAGACTCCAAGTCCACTTTAAGTGGAGAGGGTCTCGTGATAAGTTTACCCTTGTAATAGGGTGGACATGTGAATTTACCTTTTTGAAGAATCTTCAGGTTCTTCAAATTTATACACCTTGAGCTTTTTATGATGCGGTACATCATAACAGATCCAGGGCGTCCCAGTCTACTATTCCAGACTTGGAATTCTGGTGTTTTGAGGGCACTTCAGGTGCTCTGTTAATAATGTTTCTGGAGAGTGAATACTTGTTTGGTAGATTCCCGAGGGGAGTCCCTTGAAATGTTCCACAAAGGTTTTTGTACCATTTGTAAGAGACGTGCAAGTATTCTTTTTCATTATCCTCGAGCGTCTCTAAGTGATACCTGTTTAAACAGATATCTTTAATACTTAGGAGGTTTCGGATTGTTTTAGGTGAGTATAACACATCTCTAAGTTTGATGAGTGTGTGATTGGGGAGCAATATGATTGCTTTCCCTGATCCTTCTATTAAATCAGTTGGTCTTGAGATTGTTCTTAATGGACCAGAATAGCTACTAATGCTCGTAAAGTAGTCTATACTTTGAAGGATTGAGTGCGTTGATGCACTGTCCACTAGGCATATGGATTCCATATCTATATAAAAAACATTCAAGCAATAAATAATACGAAAAGAAACTACTTTATATTAAGATGCTGAATAGTTTGACATGGAATAAGGCAAGATACATTGCAGGAAAGGAAGATACATTGCTAGAAAATAAAATGCAGATGATCCATGACTAAATAGTGTCGTCTTCCATGAAATCTTTTGGATTCCATGTAGTCTCTGTTAACACTGCCCCAACTATCAGGTTTGTCTCACTGTGGGGCTTGAGACTTGCCTGGTAGATATCCTGTAGGTGTTTGGAAGTGCGGCAGATTCTGGACCAGTGGCCAGTCATTCCGCATTTAGAACATTTCTCCTCCCAGTCTTTCTTGGGGCGACCACCTTTGTTGGGTGTACACTTTTGCTTCATTGCCACGAACTTCTGGTTCTGGGGAGGAGCCTGAGGAGTAGCCTTTTTCCGCTGCTTCTATTCTTTCCATTTCTGGAACTTTGCCTTCTTATCCATCTTCTTCTTCTGGGAAGATTGGAAATGTGCCTCTGCAGGAGGTGGAGGTGGAGCGGAGCCAGACGGGCGCAGGTTGTGGGTGGCAACCAACAAATCTCTGTTCTGTTCAGTCATTAGGAGGCATGAGAGCAGATCAGAGTACTTAATGAACTTTCTCTCACGGTATTGTTGCATTAGGATCATGTCCTTCTCATGAAAAGACGTAAATGTCTTCTCTAGTAATATTTTCTCAGACACATTCTCACCACACAACTTCAGGCGTGAGGTGATTCGGAATAGTGCTGAGTTGTACTCTGCTACGGTTTGTAATCCTATATGCGAAGATGAGCCCACTCGTACTGTGCACGAGGGAGTATGACATCCCTTTGATGTCTGTACCTCTCCTCAAGTGCGTCCCACAATCCATAAGGATCCTGTACAGTAAGGTACTCGTCCTTCAGGGTCGAGTCTAAGTGTTTCCTGATATAAATAATGGCTTTCGCCTTAAGTATATCGGAAAATTCTTCTGTATTAGGGGCTTCTTTAGAAGCATCCTTTTCAGTTGCGGCAGTACTTTTTGTTGCCTTTTCTGTGGGTGTTAGACTGAACCCATGAGAGCGCAGGTGGAACTTCAGGTCCAACTGCCAACTCAAGTAGTTCGACCCATCGGCCTTCAGGACTGAAAAATCGACATTCGCAAGTCTGGCCATTTAAGCTATCTAGCAACATAAACAAAAGATAGCATGAATTATTTAACTATTTAAAGTAAACATCCACGCATGCAATCTTGCAAAATTTTAAATAGCATGAATTATTTTAAAGTAAACATCCACGCATGCGATCTTGCAACATTTAGATAGCATGAATTATTTTAAAGTAAATATCCACGCATGCGATCTTGCAACATTTAGATAGCATGAATTATTTTAAAGTAAACATCCACGCATTTAATGTATATGCAAGAAAAGTAATTTAGAGCTATGGGGATTAGCCAGCCGATACTAAAAAAATAAAAGTCCAAAAAGTTACATCCCATAAAAAGTGCATAAAATTAAAGAAAACTCGGGAACTTTTGAGAAAAAGCCACTTTTCTTATTTAAGCTAGCGCCTTCATCTCGATGGGGTGGTCCTTCAGCTTCAACTTTTTACATGTATAATCTCACTTACAAATTTCTCTCAAAAAGAAAAAAATGCAGAAAAGTAAGAGTATCGGCAAACTAGCTGATCCCTAAAAACATAGCCTAAATTCACATCCATGCAGATATTATATGTTATACAACCACGCAGATATTATACGTCACAAGTATATGAAAGATTAATAAATAATCTAGAAATAAAGTGACGTGCAAAAAATGATTTTAAAAACTTTTAATCCTGATCCATTTCATTTATATTTATCTTTCCATTTAATTCTATCACAAAATTAATATTTCTTTAATTATTGTGCTTTTGAGGCCAAAATAAAAAAAGAAAATAATGTGTAAGTGGGTTAATTTCCAGACTTTTTGGGCCATGAAAACAACCCAATAGGGTTAATTGGGCCTCCCCCCAAAAAATAGCCCGTTAGGTCTAGGGTTTCGAAAAACCCTAGGGGGCCCACGGCGGCCGCCGTGACGGTTGGCCGCGCCAAGGGGGCGTGGCCGCTGTGGCGGGTGGCCGCGCCCGGGGGGGGGGGGGGGGGGGGGGGGGGGGGGGGGGGGGGCGACGGTTGGCCGCGCCAAGGGGGGCGCGGCCGCTGTGGCGGGTGGCCGCGCTCCGGGGGGGGGGGGGGGGGGGGGGGGGGGGGGGGGGGGGGGGGGGGGGGGGGTTGGCGGCTGGTCGCGCCCTAAGGGGGCGGCCGCCGTGCCCTAGGGCGGCGTGCCACGCCCTTTTGGGCATGGCCTGGCCGTGCACGAAGGCACGGCCATGGATCATATAAAAAAATTTGATTTTAAGACAAAAAATCAATTTTTACTGTTTTTAGACATTCAGATCTAAATAAAAATTCAATTTTTACTGTTTTCGTGATCTAAAACATGCAGATCTACTGGAAAAACAAGTTTTAGATCTAATTTTTTTGATGATTTACCTCTAGATTCGACGAAGGAATCTAGACGATGGTTGATGAAGGATGCCCTTTATGCTCCCAGTTGAGAAGAATACGATTTTCTTAAAACTGAGCGTTGGATGAAATCCCTCCTTGAGCGTCGTCGGCTTTTCCTACGAGCGTGATCATGCTGATAACGTGTTGTGAAGGGAAAAGTAGAGTAATATGTGTAAGAGGGTAAGAGCCACTACCCATATATATATAACTTTTCAATGGTGGGCCGGATACCTAATGGGCCTCATGGGCCGATTCATAACATATATTACTTTAATATAATTTTTATAAATTATTTTTCAAGTATTTTTAAGTATAAAAACTAGTGTATCTGGAAATAGCCGACTATCTGTGTTAGATAGCCGACTATTGACAGCCAGATTTTGCCTACAACTCTCTGTCAAAATAATAATCGATTATTATTTAAAATAGCCGACTATCTGGGTGAAGTATCCAAATATTCCGCAGAATAGCCGACTATCTGGGTTAACCCTTGACAGATGTGGCAGTTTTGCTTGCTTTGTGCTAGCTGTTAACTAGCCGTTGGAGAAGAATTTTTGAACTAACTTTGTGCTGATTTCATGCTATTTGCACTCTATGAATAACAGAGATTTCAGAGGTTTTCATACAACAATTTGAATATCAAAAAGAAAACTCTCTCTTTACTCAAAGTGCTCAAAGCTCTCAATTGTTCTTCATATTTTCAAAGCTACTGTTTTTAACTTTTCTTATACTTAATTTTTTCAGTTTATTTTCTAATTATTTTAGCCTTTGTAAAACTTGTTTCGATCTCCAAGCTTATAGCTTTTCATATTGAGATTCAAAACACAAGTTTTTCTTTTAATCTTTGTGTTCTTATAAGTTATATTTTTGTTAAAGATTAAAACTTGATCATTGATATCTAAAGCCTAAGTGTATATTTTAGAGAATAAATTTTCAAGACAACTCTTTTTGATCAAATCGTGTTTATCTATATCATTTATTTGATCAAGAGTTTTTCGATTGCTTAAGCCACAATTCACAATTATATAGTCTTGGCTTTAGGAAAGCTTGTACTATTAGAAAGTAATCAAACTCAAGAGAAAAATAGGGATAAGCTTTCTTAGAGATAGAATGAGTAACCATGGCCATAGGCCATGGTTCTCTATATATTAAACAATGAGGGGGAGATGAAGGGCCTCAAGGAGACCAAGGGTCCCCATTACTCATAGTAATGGTGACCAATGAGTCGGTAATGAAGGAGGGGAGGCCAAAAGCCTCCCTCATTCATAACACTCCCCCTTACCCATTCATCACTTTGGTCTCGGTATCTGAGGCAAAGAGGGGTGGATACTTTTGGATCCAGAGTAAGTGTGTTTGCCTCGTTAAAACCTTAGCTGTGGATAATCCAGTGGGAAAACCCAACAACTTAAGGAAAAAGAGTGCAACCCATAGGTTACTCCCCCTGATCCGTACAAGCTTCAGGCTTGCAGGTCTTTTAATTGTCGTATACCAATGTTCTTTACAAGCTTTACAAAAGTACATTTGGGCAAAGACTTAGTAAAAAGATCAGCTAAGTTGTTGCAGGACTGTATCTGCTGAACTTCGATCTCCTTGTCCTCCTTTAGCTCATGTGTCCAGAAAAACTTGGGAGATATGTGCTTCGTTCTGTCGCCCTTGATGTAGCCCTTTTGAAGTTGAGCAATGCATGCAGCGTTGTCTTCAAACAGGACGGTAGACTCCAAATCACCGGTCTTCAGGCTAGTAGATTGAAGAATGTGTTGGACGACGGATCGTAGCCAATAACACTCTCTGATTGCTTCATGGATCGCAATGAGCTCCGAATGGTTGGATGATGTGGCTGTTGTGGTTTGCTTTACCGATCTCCAGGAGATAGCAGTACCTCCGTAGGTAAAAACAAAACCTGTTTGGGATTTTGCCGTGTGCGGATCTGAGAGATAACCTGCATCAGCATAACCAAATAATTTGGGGGAGGCACCTCTCTGGTAGTAAAGTCCAAGATCAATGGATCCCTGGAGGTATCGCAGAAGATGCTTTACTCCGTTCCAGTGGCGCTTTGTGGGTGCTGCACTGTGTTTGGCTAGAAGATTAACTGTTAACGCTATATCGGGACGCGTACAGTTAGCCAGATATAGAAGTGCTCCAATGGCACTGAGGTAGGGTACTTCAGGACCTAGTATCTCCTCCACCTCTTCCAGTGGCCGGAAGGGGTCCTTATGTACATCTAGTGATCTTACGACCATAGGAGTACCTAAAGGATGACATTTATCCATATGAAACTTGCGTAGAAGTTTCTTTGTATAATTAGATTGGTGTAATAGAATTCCACCTCTTAGGTGTTCTATCTGTAAGCCAAGACAATACTTTTTTTTGCCTAGGTCTTTCATTTCAAAAGTATGTTTTAGGCTTTCAGATATCTCATTGATCTCTGCAGGAGATCCTATGAGATTTAAGTCATCTACATATACAGCTATGATGACGAATCCTGTTCCCGTTCTTTTGATAAAGATACACGGGCAGACTTCATTATTCGTGAATCCTTGCTGTGCAAGGAAATCACTAAGTCTGTTATACCACTTCATGCCCGATTGTTTTAGACCATATAATGATCTATGTAGCCTTACAGAGAATACGTCCCGAGGCATCTCTTTCATCTCTGGGGGTAGATTAAACCCATCAGGAAGTCTCATATAGATATTTTTATCTATATCGCCATATAGATATGCAGTCACAACGTCCATGAGCTGTATTTCTAGGCTTTCCAGAGAAGTTAGGCTTATTAAAAATCGGAATGTGATCGAATCCATGACCGGGGAATACATATCTTCGTAATCAATCCCTGGTCTTTGGGAAAATCCCTGGGCTACAAGGCGTGCTTTATAGCGAACGATCACATTATTTTCATCTCTTTTTCTTATAAAAACCCACTTATATCCCATAGGCTTTACACCTACTGGTGTTTGGACTACTGGTCCAAAGACTTTGCGTTTCAAGAGTGAGTCCAGCTCTACTCTTATTGCCTCGTCCCACTTTGGCCAATCATCTCTGCGTTTACATTCCGCTAGAGATCGTGGTTCGACGTCATCGTCATATTCAGTGACGTGAACGGCAATATCGAACGCAAAATCGTCGTTGACGACTATGCTATTTCTGTCCAGTACTTCTCCAGTACGTACAAAATTTAATGATGTTTCTCCTATTGTTTCCTCTGCTGGAGAAATCAGGAGGGGAGAAGTAGCTGGTCTGAGCTCAGCATCCTGTGGAGGGATAATCTTAGTATCTCCAGGAATCTTCCTCTTTCGAGGAACTTTATCTTTTGAACCTGGTGGGCGTCCTCTTTTTATTTGAGGTACAGCCACTTTTGCTGCCGGTGGATTGCATCCATCTATGGGGATGTCAATCCTAGCTGGCGTATTGGCAGCAGGGACGTGTGAACGGACAATCTTCTGGTTGTCCGTGAATTTATTCGGTAAAATATGTACTGTATTCTGGATGTGAAGGATCTTCAGGATCTCATCTTCACACAGATTAGTACACGGATCATATAGGGACAAAGACTTCTGGTCCCAACTAATGGTCTCAGGAGCTTCTGGCTTCTTAGACTGTGTGCCCAGTTTAGGAAAAATTTTCTCATTAAATTCACAGTCAGCAAAACTTGCCTTGAATGCGTCACCCGTCAGGGGTTCAAGGTATCTGATAATAGAGGGTGAATCAAACCCAATATATATACCTAGACGACGCTGAGGACCCATTTTGGTCCTCTGAGGTGGTGCTATTGGGACATATACCGCACAACCAAACACTCTCAAATGAGAGATATCCGGAGGTGCGCCATATGTTAGTTGCATCGGGGATAAAGTATGACCTCCAGAGGGTCTTATCCTAATAAGTGATGCGGCATGTAAAATAGGATGCCCCCAAGCATCCACCGGCAACTGGGATTGCATAAGCAATGGACGTGCAATCCATTGGAGTCTCTTTATAAGGGACTCAGCTAATCCGTTTTGGGTAGGGGAGAGCACGGTCTCAAACCGGGGGGTTGGGACCTAAATCGAACCAGACCGTATAAGTAGCTGTTTCTCATTGGCCAGACCAAACCAGACCGCCAGACCGACGGTTTCCGAGCCGACGAAAACCGCTTGGAGCGGTTTGGTTCGGTTTGGAACCACGGTTTAGACATATGATGACGGAAGATCCCCTCGTATACCCAATTTTGCTAAATATAGACTTTGTCATTAAAATAATTTCATGACATGGCTTCATTTCTGTGCTCCTTATCAAACCAGGAAAAATTAGGCACTGCATCGCTTGCAGGAGTTCTAACCGTGACTGCGACAGGTGCGGTTATTATTGTTATATGTATTTTCATTTTTCTATATCAGTTTGGGTGCATTCATCACTAGAATTTGTATCAAAATGGTATTTGATGCTGAATTGCATTGATCATGTTGATTCACTGATGTTTCTACAGATAGGAACGTCCCATACTATCTCATTATCGACTAAGCACATCTCGTTTTCTTCTCCAGGTTAAAGAAGGCTATATGATGCGTTAAGTGCATGGAGAATTAGCGATGCTCAAACGGGAAAAAAACGAATGCAGTCTGAAATCTGAAGAGTGAAGACTAGAGATTGAAGAGGGCAGATAGCCAAATAGGGCCGACGCGGCGCCGCTCAGCCTAAAGGCCTTAGGCTAGGGTTCCTAGGGACTAGGGTTAAAATCCCAACAGATATCCAGCACAATATATAATATATGTTAGGAGTCAGTTCGGTTCGGTTTAAGTGGTTTCGACAGGGTGAAACCAAACCAGACCATATAAGTGGCGATTTCCAACGATTGAGACCAAACCAAACGGATGGAGAGCGGTTCGGTTCGGTTTTTGGCTCAGTCTGGTTCGGTCCGGTTCGGTTCGGGCAGTTTGAGCAAACCGTGCTCACCCCTAGTTTTGGGTGTGAACATGTGCTACAGGATGTTCAACTTCAATACCCGTTTCCCGGCAATAGTCTTCGAAGACTTGTGAAGTAAATTCTCCCGCATTATCAAGACGTAGTTTCTTGATATGGTTATCGGGGAAATGAGCACGCAACCTTATTATTTGTGCCAATAGCTTTGGAAAAGCTAGGTTGCGGGTGGACAAGAGGCACACATAAGACCATTTGGTTGATGCATCAATCAGTACCATGAAGTACCGAAATGGGCCACTTGCGGGGTGAATAGGCCCGCAAATGTCACCATGAATTCTCTCAAGGAAGCCAGGAGACTCTAATCCCACTTTCAGGAGGGATGGTCTCGTTATAAGTTTTCCCTTGAAACAAGGGAGACAAGGAAATTCATCCTTTTGAAGAATCTTCAGGTTCTTCAATTTGTGTCCAACGGATTCAGTGATGATGCGTCGCATCATTGCTGTTCCAGGGTGACCAAGTCTATTGTGCCAGAGTTGGAACTCTAGTAGTGATTGGCACGTCTGGTGCTTAGTCATATTGGCTTCTATTAGTTGAATGTATGTTTGGTAGAGACCCGACAGGAGTCCCTTGAATCGCTCGTAGATGATCTTCTGGTCATCTTTATGACGAGTGACAATCAGATATTCAACCTTATTTTCATCTCTGGTCTCTAAGTGATATCCGTTTAAACAGAAATCTTTGAAACTTACGAGATTCCTATTTGATTTAGGAGAGAATAATGCATTATTTATTTGAAGTCTTGTATTATTTGGTAGCAATATAATTGCTTCACCAGATCCTTCGATTATTTGGGACAGTCCTGAAATCGTGATAACAAGACCGTCATAATCGTCAGGAGGCAGAGGGACACGGAAATGACGGAAAACCAAGGTCAACAGACATGGATATGGGATGTGCGCAGATTTAGTGGTCTTGCGAATACACTCGAAAGAATCCATCTTATCGAGTATAATACGAGCCCAATTAATCTCGCTACCCATGAACAGAGCGTATATCAATTTCAGAAACGGCTGAGACGGAAGTGAAGAAGATCCATACTTGGGAAGAAGGCAGGATTTCAAGATCAGGTTAATCACCCAAGCATTCGGCTTGAATGATTTCAAAGGGACTCCTATGAAAGCAGGGGGGATAACCTGGAAGATTTTACCTAGGGTCCGCTGATCGAGGGAGGAGATATCGTCAACAGAGATGTCAGACGGGAGGAGGCCACACGAGGAGCAACCTATCAACTCCCCCAAGATCTCTGCCGTGAGGACTATCGGAGTCCCCAAAACAGAAGTCTCGATGGAGTGAGTCTCACCGTACTGACCTCGGACACGATTGGCATAGAATAATTTGACCAGGCGAGGATAGGGTCGAGGGTTCGCCTTGGAGTCAAATCTAAGGTAGTCCAATAGGCCACTATAGGATAGCAGATCAGCAAGGCCAAGAAAATCAGAAAACTGAACGTAATGCTCCAACAGCAGTGGGCAGTGCTCTATACGGTTGTAAGCCGCTAGACACTGAGGGTCGTCGCGACACAACGATATATCAACACCGCCGACTGGCATCGGACCTTTACCCTTAGCCTTACGGGTCTTAGGAGGAGGTGGAGGAGGGGGTGGAGTAGGTGCCTTCTCGGGATGTTCAGGAGTGTATTCTTCCTCGGAATCATCCTCGGAGTCACTATCTGAACGCTCACTGGGAGGAGTGGGAGCACGGAACTTTTTGGGTTTGGGTTTGGGCTTGGAAGATTGACCGGTAGGTTTGGGCTTGGACGTCCTCTTCCTCTTCAACGGTGTTGAAGACGAAGAGGGGGGACGAGTGGTCTTGGCCCTACGCTTAGGAGGGGTCGAAGCGGTCGCGGCCTCTATGGTCATGGGGGATGCCCCAGAAGAGGTGATCGGGAGTCTCGTTCTTGCCATGATCACGGCACAACAAGTACAATCAAGCGACGTAAGATAAGATCAAGCAATCCTAAGCTCAAACCCTAGAACCTAACACACAAGCCCTAAGAATGAATTTCGAAACCCTAGAACCCTTGAGGATGAAATCGGCCAAGATCAAACCCTAGAATAGGAAAACGACCTAGGAGGAGGAGATATACTTAGGGGAGGGTGATCGGCGGCGGCGGATGGTCGGAAAAGACGCCGGAGATCGACGGAAGACGAGGAGTCTCGATCGGGGTATAGGGGGGTTTTCGAGCTGGAGAGCAAAAACAACCGACTGGAATGAAAAATAGTCGGATAGAATAGGCTTAAGTCGGTCGGGAATGCGAAAAGACGCGATTGCCCTAGAGTACTTAGTCGGTCACAGTTCAAGCACTGACTGACTAGATTACGATCTAGTCGGTCGGTCAATGAGCTTAAACCGACTAAGTCGAAACAGAGGCAAAACGAAAATTCTAGGGCAAGAGTTAGTCGGTCACAGTATAATCACTGACCGACTAGTTTTCAATCTAGTCGGTCGGTAAGTGAACTGTGACCGACTAAAAGAAGTCAAAGACAGGGAAAGTTCAAAGCTTGAACTAGTCCGTCTGAGTTCACTAGTTGACCGACTAGATGAGCATCTAGTCGGTTGGCTGATGAACTGAAACCGACTAGAAGAGTCCAAAAGTTGATAAATGAGTTCTCTTCATAAAAAAACTTGGATGAAACATCTTAACCCTCTCATAAGTCATCTAAACTACCCCATAAAATGTCGAAATCTTAAATACGACATTCAAATAAGAATTCGAGCAAAAATTCAAACATATCACATAAAATCCCCAAAAATTCAATAAGTCTAGCATGAACGAAATATTGCGAAATATAATAGCATGCAAGATAATTGAATGAAACATGAATCCTATATCTCGGATTCACCCATAATCCCCAATTCTCGACGCAACCGCACAAAGGAGTCCTCCTTTAGGGGTTTCGTGAAAATATCGGCGATTTGCTTTTGGGTTTCAACGTACACTAATATGATGTCCTTTTTAGCAACATGATCATCTAAAAAATGGTGTCGGACATCTATGTGTTTAGATCGGGAAAGGTGCACCGTATTCTTTGAAAGACAAATAGCACTTTGGTTATCCACCATGATAGGGCTAGTATCACAATGAATACCAAAATCCTTCAGTGTGTGTCTCATCCAAAGAACCTGGGCACAAGCGGCACCGGCGGCAATGTATTCCGCCTCGGTGGTTGAAAGTGATACCGAATTTTGCTTCTTGGAAAACTAAGAGACAAGGGAATTTCCTAGAAAATGGCAAGTGCCACTAGTACTCTTCCTGTCGGATTTGCATCCCGCATAATCAGCGTCACTATATGAGACTAACTCATATGTGCTAGATTTCGGATAAAGTAATCCAAAATCTAAAGTGTAACTTAGATAGCGAAAAATACGTTTAACCGCTACTAAGTGAGAATCCTTAGGTTGAGACTGATAACGAGCACAAATACAAACGGCAAACATAATATCGGGCCTACTTGCGGTAAGATAAAGTAAACTACCTATCATACCTCGATATAGACGAATGTCTACATATTTTCCGCCCGTATCTTTATCAAGATGCGTTGTAGTGCTCATAGGAGTCTTTTTCCCGGAGGCATTCTCCATTCCAAATCGCTTTAGCAACTCCACCGTGTATTTCGTTTGGTAGATGAAGATTGCATCGTTCAATTGGCGAATTTGGAGACCTAAGAAATATTTGAGTTCTTCCTTCAAAACATTAGAAAACTCTTCGCAAAGAGTGAAGTTAGTAGCACCGAAAATGATATCATCAACATAAATTTAAACTAATAAAATATCATTATTCGCATGCTTAGCAAAAAGTGTAGAATCGGCTTCGACCATTTTAAAATTCAAATCCAAAAGAAAATTCTTTAGGCATCATACCAAGCTCGAGGAGCTTGTCTCAAACCATAAAGAGCTTTCTTTAGTTTAAAAACATGATTTGGAAATTTTTCATTTATGAAGCCCGGAGGTTGAGAAACGTAAACTTCCTCAACGACATCTCCGTTTAAAAATGCACTTTTAACATCCATTTGAAATAATTTAAAATTTTTATGGCATGCATAAGACAATAATAGTCTAATTGATTCTAATCTAGCTACTGGAGCGAAGGATTCTTCGAAATTAATACCTTCCTCTTGTCGATAGCCTTGAGCTACTAACCGAGCTTTGTTCCGGACGACGACTTGGTTTTCGTCGGTTTTGTTCTTGAAGATCCACTTTGTCCCTATGACGGTGTGGTTCTTCGATGGCAAAGGAACAAGCTCCCATACCTCATTCCTCTCGAATTGAATGAGTTCCTCCTCCATGGCAAGGATCCAAGCACTATCTTCGCACGCTTCAACTATATTCTTTGGCTCTATCGATGAGGCAAAGGCACAATTGGCGAAGTGGTGGACTTGCGATCTCGTCTTGACTCTATCTTGAATATTGCCAATGACTTGCTCATGGGGATGGTCGCGAACGGTATGAAGCCGCTTGGGAATACCTTGATCACTAGGCACATCCTCAACAACTTCATTAGTCGGGTTAGTATCAATAGAATCAATTGAATCAATAGACTTAGAATTTTCAAACGAATCACATAAAACGTCCATAGAATCATCATCATTTGAAATTCTACAAGTAGTAAAATTCTCATTAAAAGAGACATGTAGTGATTCCTCGATCGTAGAGGATCTTTTGTTGTATATCCGGTAGGCTTTGCTACGTGAGGAATACCCAACAAATATCCCCTCATCCGATCTCGGATCAAACTTGTCCAAATTATCATATGTGTTTTTAATAAAACATTTTGCGCCGAAAACACGAAAATGTTTAACTTGAGGCAATCTACCAAACAACAATTCATAACAAGTTTGTTTGGTGCCGGGCCTCAAAAGTATTCTATTAAACACATAACAAGCGGTGTGTACCGCTTCCGTCCAAAATTGATAACCAAGTTGACTATCTTCGACAAAGTGCGAGCACACTCCACAAGCGTTCTATTCTTCCTCTCAACAACACCATTTTGAGGAGGTGCGCGAGGGAAAGAAAACGTGTGAGTAATTCCAAGATCATCACAAAAATTTGAGAAAGACTCATTCTCAAATTCACCCCCATGATCACTACGAATAGTGACAATGGTGGTTCCGATGAGATTTTGTACTTTCTTCACAAATATTGTGAAGTTTTCAAAAGCTTCATTTTTATTGCATAAGAAAAATACCCATGTAAATCTAGAATAATCATCGACGATGACAAGTCCATATCTTGCATTTCCTAAGGAAGCAACTCTAGTTGGCCCAAATAAATCTAGATGTAATAACTCTAGTGGCCGTTTAGTAGAAATGCTTTTCTTAGGTTTAAATGAAGATTTAGGAAGCTTGCCACGTTGACAAGAATCACAAAAACTTTTCTTTTCAAAAACGAGCTTCGGAAAACCTTTAATGGAATTTAATTTTGAAAGCTTATAAAGTGTTCCAAAGTTCACATGTCCAAAGCGTCGATGCCATAAGTGTTGTTCACTTGTGTTGGCAACGAGACATTGTTCATATGACTTAGAAAGATCCAAAATATAAATATCTTTATGACGTGTGCCGGAAAATAATAAATCATTATTATCATTTGAAATATGACACAATCCTTTCGCAAAGCTAACTTTGTAACCTTTGTCACAAAGTTGGCTTATTGAAATAAGATTATGATTTAAACCATTAACTAGATAAACATCACTAATTAAGGGTTTAGACGGGTTACCCACTTTACCAACACCGACGATGGTTCCGCTCTCGTTGCCTCCAAATACGACGCGGTTTCCATTTGCAATGGGAACTACTCCGGAGAGCAATTGAGCGTCACCCGTCATGTGTTTTGAACACCCGCTATCGAGTATCCAATTCCCTTTGGAGCTAAATTTAAATTTGTTGCTCCTTTTCTTTTTCTTTTCCTTGAGTACCTAAAGATAGAAAATTTCATATCATGGTACCCAAGGTCATTGGGTCCTCAAAGGTTAGACCTTTGGAAGCCAAGTCCAATTGGACTTAGACTTCCCCACATAATTTCTACTATGCACAACATCCAAAAAATAAGCATTCATATATACTTGTTTTTCATCCATGCTTGTGTCCTTTGGGCTCCAAATAGTGAAAATCTTGGGAGCCCTCATCCTATTGGGTGCATGCATGCGACGTTGATTTCTACGTGATGCATGTTGTGGATAGGCATACAGAACATGATGGAATGGTGCACGACGAGAATTATTCATATGATGAGGTGGGTGAACATATGCATGTGTGGGAACACGTGCGTGAGGGTGTCTCACATGGTGTGCACGTGCCCGAGAATGTGTTGCATAAAAATCATCATATGTGTGAGCCGGTGGAGTAGGACGTGTGTTCCTACGTGGCATGGTATTGGTGTACATATAAGCATGCCCCTTCTTTGGAGGTCCACCCAAAGTGGGTTTCTTTCCGAAAGAGGGTGTGGACGAGGTGGAAGCACCATTGGTAGAAGAACTACCAATAGAGTGTTTGCTACCACTCGTAGAGTCACCGGAAGTTGGCCTAACAAAAGTAGTGGCCGATTTGGATGGACATCCCATCGTATACCCCAAGCCAATGTGGTGATTGGCCGAAAGTAAGTCACTTAGGATTTTATCCAAATGGTCCTTACCCTTATTGAATTTATTAATTCGGCCTAATGTGTTCTCATATTTCTCTTTGAGAGAACGCATAGAAGTATCCAAATTGGATACTTGCGATGTGAGCACATAAACACGAGATTTAAGATTCTCATTCTCAATACTCAAAGTCGAGTTTTGAGAAGTCAAATCCGCTATCCTATGTTCTTTCGGATCTTCAATGCAAACATGTTCAAGTTTAGATTTGAGATTTACAATCTCATTTCTTAACTCTTCAACAACGGTGTCGTTGTTGGTGATGATAGTCTTAGGCGAGGTTTGAATGCTAGCTAGGTCATCTTTTACTTTAGTATATCTATTTACTAATTTAGTGTATTTAGACCATAAATGAGAGTTAGCATCCCTAAGATCATCCATAGTTACCTCATCGCCTTCGTCGTCGCTATCATCGGAGGAGGAAGATCCTTGATCATGCTCCTCTCTTGCCATGAAGCACATGTGCGCTTGCTCCACTTTCTCATCGTCCGACTCTCCGCTTGAGGAATCCTCGAAGTCGGTGAATGTTGCTCCGACAAGTCCCTTTTTGTACCCCTTTTTGTACTTCTTGGACTTGTCGAACTTCGGCGCCTTCCACTTCTCCTTTTGCTTGTTTTGAGGACAATCCGCTTTGATGTGTCCTGGCTTATTGCATTTAAAGCACAAAGGTGGAGAGGCGTTAGTAGAAGTAAATTTAGATTTTTGTTTGAAGTTACCCTTTCGGAAGAAGCGATTGAACTTCTTTGCCATGAGTGCAATGGATTCCATGTCCATTTCTTCTTCCGAGTCCTCATCATCGGTAGAGGTGGATGAAGCCGCCTTGAATGCAATCGCCTTTTTCTTAGGCACGTCTTGGTTCAAATAGGACTTCATCTTTTCTTGTAACTTCACCTTGCTATCTTTGCATACCTCGTATGACATCAAAGTACCCATCAATTGAACTACGGTATACTTATTCATGTCATTACCTTCCTCGATGGCGAAGGTACGTTTCTCCCAAGAAGAAGGAAGTCCTTCGATAAGCTTCGAACACTTCTCCTTTTGGGTGTAGGTTTTGCCGAGAGCTTCCAACTCGTTCATTATGTCGACGAAGCGAGCATAATACTCCTTCATCTTTTCTCCCTGTTCCATATGAAACAATTCGTAATCTCTATTGACTACCACGAGTTTAGAATCTCTTACCTGACTCGTTCCTTCATGCAAAATGAGGAGCGAATTCCAAATTTGATATGCACTCTTACATGTGCTTATCTTATTAAAATCTTCGGGTTCCAATGCACATTGTAAAAGCATTCATTGCTTTGGCATTTGCAATCTCCGCGGCGACCTCCGCGGTAGTCCACTTGTCGAAATCTTCTTCGGTAGGCACATTGTACTCCGACATGGTAATTCTCCATAAGGAGGCACTCCGGAGGAACGTTTCCATCCGGCATTTCCAATATCCATAATTGACGCCGTTGAAGAATGGAGGCCTAGTCGAGGAATGTCCTTCCATGACCGAAGACGCTCCTTCACGGTTCCTGAAGGTGCCATAGTCGGAAGGTGGACGTACGGTCTTGTTGTCGTTGGCAGACATAGCTAAGTATCTGGCTCTGATACCAAATGTAATGCCCTACAAGCTACTGCACAAGTACTAGAGGGGGGGTGAATATTACTTTAAAAATAACAAGGAGTATAATTCCTAATTATAGTGCAAACAACTACCAAATCAATTTGCGGAAGCTTAAATTGAATGACAACAACAAAAATAATAATGCTAACAAAAGATGTTACTGGGTTCGGATCCACCCAAGTCTCTCCGACTTATTCCCGGTGATCCTACGTCCCAACCACCCGGATCCCCTCTGGATACTTAGGTTAGAAACCCTAACCCAAGATTTCCACTATGATATCTTGTGAAAAACCTTCACAAGATCAAATCATACATGCAATGGCAATAGTGAATCCCACAACCCGGGATCACAACCTTATCTCACAACCGAGAGAATCAATAAGCAATATAAACAAGTTTATAATGAAATAAACAATCTTACCACAAAATCCTATACCTTGAGTTTTCTTACCAAATAGGTGCAAGGAGGGATTTGAGGAAGATGAAGTCACCAAGACCTAGCACAACTGAAATGACCAGCAATGGGTGCCTAGGAGTGATTTGGAGACTTGAATCAAGCTATAGCTTGAAGGGCTCACCAAGAACAAACTTCTCTCAAGATGGATTCTAGATCTAGAAAGTGAGAGAATGGATTTCTTGTGAGGAAGAGAGCTTTGGAAATGAGTGAGAATGACTATCTCTTTCAATCTCAATGAATGTCTTAATGGCAGCTCTTACCTAGAGAGAAAAGACCATGGTTCGTATTTATAGGGTCCTATAAAAACAAGTTAGGTCAAATCCCAACGGTTAGAAATCTGAGGCAACTAGTCGGTCAAAGAACAACCACTGACCGACTAGTTCATCAACTAGTCGGTCAGTCAAACAACATGGACCGACTAAGTGAAGAACTGAGAAGAGATAGAAATTCAGACCTAGAAATCTAGTCGGTCCAAGAAGACTTTCTGACCGACTAGTTTCACAACTAGTCGGTCAGTCAGTGAACGTAGACCGACTAAGAGGCAAAAACAAATAGTCTGAATACAAATTGACTTAGTCGGTCCAAGAACAAATGTTGACCGACTAGATTATCAACTAGTCGGTCACCAACCGTTCTTAGACCGACTAACGATAAACAGTAGCTTAGGAGAAATTTGGCATGTACAGTAAATCACAACTAGTCGGTCAAAGAAGCATCACTGACCGACTAGTTCACAAACTAGTCGGTCGGTGAGTCAACGTAGACCGACTAACTGTAAACAGTACTGAACAAGAAAAGATTAACTCAAACTAGTCGGTCCAAGAAGCTCTGCTGACCGACTAGATCGTGATCTAGTCGGTCAGTACTTCTTCTTGTACCAACTAACATGCACAAACAAGTCCGAATCGAAGCGCGATGCTTCGAGGAAGTTAGAGTGGACTTGTACTAAGATCCTAGAGCTACGATATGAGCGTTATGAAGATAGAATCGTAAGATATACTCAAGGCTTAACATTCTATAGATCGAAGCTAAAAGACTATAAATAAAACCTTAATGAACGGTCTTCGAGAGCTTCGATCAATTCTTCATGACCTCCAAAACGGTCCAAAGGCTTCAACGAAGCTTTAGGCAATGAATACGAGCTTTGAGAAGTCTTGAGATGTCGCATTGATTGTTCTCGTGAAATTGGCGACGATCTCCAATACTGCGCTCACAAATTGTTAGTTCATGAATTATTTATGTTTGCTCATCATCCAAAACCAAATCCGGGGAGTCCAATATTCAACATCAGGGTCGGTCTTCAGGGGTGGCTCGGCCGAGTAGACTTCTTCATTCGGCCGAGTGAGCATTCATGCTCGGCCGAGTGGGCCTCCTCAGGATCTCTGAAAATTCCAGTAACTTGGGTCTTTTCTCTGGACAAATTCCATGTACCACTCGGGCGAGTGAACTTTCTCACTCGGTCGAGTGGGCTTTCTTTGTTCGGCCGAGTATACGCTGAAATCATCTATGCGTATCCGTTCTATTCTGCTGAGTGGGACTTCTCGTTCGGCCGAGTGACTGGTCTACTCGGCCGAGTGGTGTGTTGTTGAGCTCGTTTCTTCTTCTTCTTGCCTCCTCGTCGCACCTATTGATTTCCTTCTTCTTCCACTCATCCTCCATCGCTGATAAGTCCTCGAATGAGCCGTGGGCGACATTCCTAAGTGTGTACAAATCCTTTGATCTCAAATTCGCTCTAAATCACTCCATATTTCCTGAAATTCGACAAAAACAAGAAATAGTGAAAGGCATCGCAATATTGTCAAATAATCGTGAAAAGCGCGATATGAGCGATCAAAATGGTATGCAAACATGTAGAAAAAGGGTGTAAAATATGGAGTGATCAAAATCCCCCAAGCTTATCTCTTACTCGTCCTCGAGGAAGATAAGTAAAAGGCGAACCCGATGGAAAAAATAAATAATAAAAAGGAAAAATGGAAGAAATAGAAAATAAATAAGGAAAGAAAGCAAAGAGAGAGATGTGCTAGATCATTTTCTCAGGACGTGGGTTTCGCTTACTCATATAGCATACGTCGAATATAATAAACACATGCCAAAGATTTTTATCTCGATATCATAATCATATGGATGCATTCAAAATAGAAAACCCGAGAATATCACGCAATATGAAATATGGAATCGTTCTAGAATTAACATCGTCTGAAGCATCTAAAGCGGTATACATAATCATAAACCACACACTTTTCAATTGAATGCTTTCTATTTGGAGTATAATAGATATCACACAATATGGATCAATAAGAATAGAAAGGTATGGTTTTCATGAAATGCATGCTAAGTTTCAATTCCTGGATTTCGTAAAACTTTTAGTAATCTCACCGAGAATAGAAAATTACCTAGCTTAGGTTGTCATGCACAGTCAAGTAGCCACTCTCTCACACATCATTGGATCCTCTCCCCCAAGCTTATCTATAAGCGTGGTGGCATAAGATAAATCAATAAGTACATTTCCCATTTTTGGAGCTCCAATAAAAATAAAAACAAAAGAGGGAAGAAAGAGAGAAAGAGTATGAGATGTGATCATGTATAAGCTTCTTTTCTCTTTTCTTTTCTTTTTCTTTTTCTTTTTCTCTTTTTTTTGAATATATAGCATATATAAATTTGAGATCCCAAATTAAAAGATAGAAAGATATTCATTTTTTTCTTTTTGATTTTGGGGGTATTGGAGCATGGAATTACATAGCGGGGGAAATGCCAATATAGGATCCGCTAAAGGGAGATTCACCAATGAATATAAATATATAAATAATGCTCAAGATATGTGGAGAAAGAAATATATGTAACACTCGGTTTACTCTATAGGACGTGCACGACAACTTTCAGCAGAGTAATGTAATCTACTCAGTTTAATCTCAGAAAGTAAACTAATCCAGTTATATCAATCTAACATACATTCATTCAACCTGAAAGTGAAGCGTACAGTTTTCATGCAATAAGAAGTGATATAAGAAAGGAAAGCAATACTCCAGATATAAGCAATCAATGCGTGAAGCTTGATGTGTTTTCTATGAAGAGTATACAGTAAAAATCATCAGACTCAGCTAATAAAAGAATTTCATCCATATTCATATATGAAGGTATGGGTTACTATCTAGAATGCATAACAAGACATAGCATATGATATCTGAAATAAAAACTAAGGCATGACAAGATAGTATGCATATAGAGATAAGCTAACGCCACGTCATCATCATCACAGAAAATTCATCTCTAGCAAAAAGATGAAAGAAACAAGGATAAAAGAAAGTAAAAACTACTGTACATATGCAGCACACATAAAAATTAAGAAAAATGTGATGCATGGTAAAAAAAGAAAAAGTGGGTGAAAATAAGTGTAAAAACAAAGAAAAGGTGGGAAAATAAAAATAAAAGGCGACAAAAATAAAAAGTGCATGAGAACTCACTCCCCCAAGCTAAAGTGCACAGTGTCCTCAATGTGCGAAGTGTGGCACACCGAGAGACAAAATGTGGGTGGGGAGGGTGAGGATGCATGCGTGTTAATATAAAGAAAATGATATGAGAATGCAGGTGATGCATGCAGAGATTAAAATAGTGCAGATATGAGTGTCCCCAAAAAGTACTCCCTCACTCCCAAAAGGATATAGACAGATATGACCTAAATGTGAACAAAACAGTGTGTGGAGGAGGGGTGCAAAATCAACAGGCTTACAAAAAATATCCAACGTATCTACAGCAAAAATATGGAAGGCATCCAGTGTGTGCCTAAGGGGGTGGGGGTGTACCAGCACCGTCCTGTGGCGGAGGTGGTGGTCGAGGTGGACGCTGGGTGGGTGTGGGTGGCGGAGGTAGTCGGGCAAGGATCTGGCTCAGGCAAGCTTGAATACCAGGCAGTAAAGCGACCTGCCTCTGCACGGTGCTGACAGTAGCGGAGAGAGCCCTAAAGTCTCCTCTAAGTCCATTAACTGCCCCCTCTAGAGCATGGAGGTGTTGAACTAGAGTGTCGGGGGGAGGTGGAGAGGAGGGACGAACTGATGAAGCACGGGGCTGTCTCGCATGGCTACTGTAAAGTATGGGTGCGATGGTAGGGTGGTGCAGTGGTGCTGTGCTCGCAGGGTGACGCTCAGCCTCTGTGTGAGGTCGAGACGCAGGAATGGTAGAAGAGGATGGAGCGACAGCAGAAACGGATGTGGTGGCTAAAGACGAGGCGGGCAGAGAGGTCAGTGACACAGACGTGGGGACATACGTCACTACGCTCTTAGAAAATACAGCGACGGTGGAGACGGTGAGGTCGACGACTGGGGAGGGCATGAGGTGTGTAGGAAAAGACTCCCCAGGGGTCGAGAACAAAAATGAGGATATGGTCTCTACCGCGGAAGCAAAAGAAGGCTCACCGCACTCAACTATGGTGGGGGGATGCTCGGGACTGGCAGCAGAAATGGGATCTATCGACATGGGCACAATGGTGGTGGTGTGGGTGGACTCAGCTGAAATGCTCCCGACACTAGCAGAAGTGTGGACAGAGGTGTCGGGAGGTGCAGACGAAGCACGCGCGGGCTGAGGGATCACAGGGTCAAGTGGTGGAAGGAGGGGCTCCTGTTGAGCACCCTCAGGCTCAAGCACGTACGCGGCGGGGATGAGAAGATCCATCGGTGGAATCCACTCCCCGCCCGTGGATCCAATATGCGTCCGAGCAGGGCTCGGGAAAATCATGTAATCTACACTGTGGGGACCGTGCAGCTACACCCAGTGGTGCTGACCATGAGGACGAAGCATCCTCATCCTGGCCATAACATCTATGGAAAGTGAGGTGGGACCCGGTGGTCTCAGCAAGCCATCAGGGAGGTCAACTCCGCACAAAAGAGCCAAGGGGGTAATCAGACCGTCGCAGCAAATAGGCGTCCGAGCGCCGACAGAAATAATGATGCGGTCGATGTACCAACTAGCGATATCAATCTCAACAGCGGGGAGCAGAACGTCAGCTCCATCAAAAACCCTAGAACGTGTCATCACATAGAGCATGTAGAGCTCTGGCGTCGACAACGTCCCAGGCTCGTACCTCGCAAGAAAAGTAGTCACCATAAGGTGCTGTGCAATGCGGAGGCACGGGTGGAGGACGGCAGAGGCCTTGGCCCGGCTAGGGTCAAAGGCAAGGGGTGATCCTGTAATCCGTGTCCAAAAGGAGTGGGTGTCGAACGACAGGGGTGGGATGTGTATGGGACTGTAAGCGTGGTCTGGGTCAGGGACAGCGGGCCACTGGAAGAATGCTCGGAGCATGTCAAGAGTGACCTAGCACTCCTGATCCATCAGGCGAAATGAGCATCCTCCAGGGGTCCGCTCGATAGAGCTAAGGACCTCTAGTGTCGGGCGGATATAAGTGTCCGCCGACACCGACAAGAAATCACGCCACCCCACGTTGTCATACAACTGGAGTAGCCCCTCAAGGACCCTTAGGCGCTCTAAGTCAGCGAGGTGTGTGAACCTAGTGGGTACGATCGAGCGATGGGAGATGCGCTCAAATCTGGGGCGCTGGGCGTCATCTCGGAACGTAATCCCCATCGCATCGAACACGGGGGCAGGCTGTGCAGGTGGTGGAATGGGATCGGGCGGAGGCGGCTGTGCAGGAGGAGGTGGGCTAGGTGGCGGGGAGTCCGCCCTAGCATAAGAAGAGCCAGGATCACCTGACTTCTTCCACTTGGAAGCGAGCTCCCGAGTGCGTGACCTAAGGCGAGGCGGCATGTGTGCCCCGAGTCGTGCCCACCCAAATAAAAGATGTGACGCAATATATAATGAAACGAGTATACCTGAGCACGACGCGAGTGCAAAATCTGAAGTGTGCGAAGAAACGCCTCCTCCGCGAAGCTCTGAGTGCGTCCAGAATCTCCCCAAAGCTCCCCCAAGCTAACCTGAAAAGCAAACAATAAAATCAGCGACGAATATCAAAAAATGTGGGGGGAGATGGGGAATAATAGATATATGTAGGAATTGATTTGAATTTGGGGCGCAATGGACATACGGATTGGGAGAATGGAGAAGAAAATCGATTTTGGGGCGAATTGGGGGTGACCGGCGGCGAGGGAGGCGGCGCCGGCGAGGAGCGGCGGCGAGGCGGCGGCGTTGACCGGCGGCGGTCATCGGTCGTTGGTGCAGCGGCGGCTCGGGCGACATTGGGCATCGAAATTGGGCGAAGGGAGTTGAAGGGGCAGCGGGCTCGAGCGAGGATTTGGGGGAATTTTGGTTTTCGAAATTCGCGCAGCCCGCACCTCCTTATATAGGATAGTTACGACTCGGTCGAGTGACGAGTTCACTCGGCCGAGTGAAAAAAATTTCGAAATATCTTTGCAACTTACGACTCGACCGAGTGGCTTTTCCCACTTGGCCGAATGGACAAGTTCCACTCGGCCGAGTGGCATAGCCACCAGCAATTTTTAGAGCGTGCATGGTATCTGAGTCACTCGCCCGAGTGACAAGTCACTCGTCCGAGTGGTAAATTATTCTGTAAATCACTGAAAATAACAGAGAGTTGGTCAGAAGGGTCTTCCCTGATCTGCACTCCACTCGACCGAATGGAGTCTTTGCTCGGCCGAGTGATATATATTACTCGGCCGAGTGGCATCCTGTTTTCTGCAACGGCTCTCTGTTTTCGCTCTATTCTCTGTTTTTCTTTCTCCCGTCAGTATCCTGCTTCTCCTGGGGCCTGAGCGCGTTCCTGGAGCACTCTCCCTTGCCTTAGTCGTCCACCATATGAATGATCTCTCGTTCTCCATCTCCTGTCAATAAAAATAGAGCCCGTTGTCACGATTTTCATAGACGCTAGACTCTAAACACTACGAAAAATTTAAAATAAAAATAAAAATCAACTAAGAATGATATAAAACCATCGGGTTGCCTCCCGACAAGCGCTCGTTTAAGGTCTTGAGCTCGACCCCTTATGATTTTTGTTTAGTGAGTGATATTGGGCGCATGTGAGATGCGCCCGTCAAATTTACCGGGAAGGCCACTTGGATTTGGTTGTTGATGCCCGTTGGCCTTCCTCGGCGTCCCCTCACTATGGATAGATTTGGGGGATAGGTCCCCCAAGCTTGAGCTATTACCAATCTTCTTCTTCACCGGCGACGCCGATTTTTGTTTCGGCGGAGCTTTCTTTGAATTGTTGGCCGTTGAGAGCTTGCAAAGCTCCCTTATCCTTGCGACATCAGCGTCGTCTTTATCATCGACCGTAGAGCTATCCGAAGGGTCCTCCAACTTCTCTTCAATGCTAGGAGTTTGTCCTTCTTCAAGGCCATCATCATGTAGAGCGCTAATGGAATGTGGGATGGCTTTGTCGATCACCTCGTCAAGGAGGTCCACATAGTCCAACTCCTCTTGGTAGGACATATGCGTCATGGCTTTGGGGATATGGAACTCAACCTCGATGTTGCCGACATTCAATGATAAAGTACCCTCCATCACGTCGATTATCACGCCGGCGGTGGCTAAGAACGGGCGTCCAAGTATAAGTGAAGTGTCGCCCTCCTCCTTGATGTCCATAATGACGAAGTCGCACGGCAAGCATATTCCTCCCGGAACTTGGAGCGGGATATTCTCCGCAATCCCTACCGGCCTAGTAACCCGACCATCCGCAAGTTGTATTCTCATGTCCGTTAGCTTCAAGTCGGTCCCCGTATTTAATTTTCGAAACATGCTAAGGGGCATTAGACTCACACTTGCCCCCAAGTCCACTAAAGCCTTTTGTAGTGGAACTCCTCCAAGTGTGCATGGGATGCGAAAGCTTCCGGGATCCTTGAATTTAGTAGGCTCCTTTTCCCTCCGGGTGAACCAAGTTCCTTGCTCGCAAGCATATTTTTCTCCTTTCTTTTCTTTCCCGATATTAAGTCCTTCAAGAACTTGGCATATGATGGGATCTCTACTATAGCATCCAAGAAAAGTATATTGAGGCTAACTCCACTCAAGTATTCAATGAACTTGGCTAGCTGCTTCTCAATCTTGGCTCTTGCCAACTGTTGTGGAAAGGGCACCGGTGGCATGTATGTGCGCTCCTCATTTGGCTTCTTAACCTCAGAATTTCAACTTCTTGCGGCTCTTTGGTGCTCTCCTCTTCAATTGTCTGCTCTTTGTCGTCCAAAATCTCTTCCACGGGCTCCTTGGTTTGGACCATGGCGGGAGTAGTATCCTTCCCGCCCCTAGTAGTAACCGCCGCCACCGTATTTATATGGCCGGTATTGCTCCGTGGATTGGGCTCTGGTTGAGCCGGCAATTGTTGAGTGTTTTTGTTAAGCAACGCAAGTTGATCTCCAAGTTGCGCAACGACGGTATTAAGCGAGTCTTGTTGCTCCGTCAACCTAGCATTTATTTTTCTTTGTTCCGCCATGAATTCCTCCACCCTAGCTTCATGATCCGATCTTGGTTGTGCTTGAGGTGGGTTTGGAGCTCTCCAACTTTGATTATAACCTGGCGGCCTATATGGTCCCTCTTGTTGCCTAGGCGGGTAGCTTTGTTGTGGTGGCCCCCTCGGTTGGTATTGAGGTTGTGGAGAGGGAGGCCTAGCTTGAGGTTGTTGCGACAGCAGTGGGTTTAGGGCCCCTTCATTATTTGCATACGCAAATCCCGGATGATTCCTTGTGGCCGGGTTGGCCCAATAACCGGAGTTCCCCGCAACATATTGCACTTGTTCCAAGGCTCCCTCTACATGCTCTCCTCCCACGAACATAGCTTGAGATTGGTCTTGCCAATCACTCATATTTCCTCCCGGCGTAGATGTGGCGGGAGTTCCATGCGGCTCGGTGATATACTTCTCCAACCTCTCCACGACCTTGTGGAGAGAGTCAAACTTCGTGGAAAGTTCCGCCACGGCCTTGGCCTCATATATGCTTGTTGGCTTCAAGGAGGATGTAGAATGTCCTCGCTCGTCGCCCCATTGTTGGTTATTAGAGGCCATCTCCTCTAATAGGGCCGTAGCTTCGTCCGGTGTCTTGGAAAGAATGGCTCCGTTGGTGGGCATCTATGATTTGCTTGGTGCCCTGTTGGAGCCCATTACAAAAGCTGTGTACTAGCTCCCATGCTTCAATGCTGTGATGGGGGCACTGATGCTGAAGGTCTTTGAAGCGCTCCCATGCCTCGTATAGGGTCTCCTGCGGTCCTTACTTGAAGGACATGAGTGCGCTCCTTATCTTCACTGTCTTAGATGGCAGGTAGAATTTATCAACAAAAGCACTAGCCAACTCATCCCACGTAGTGAAGATACCTTCCGCTTGTGTCCTCAACCAATATAGAGCTTTGTATCTGAGGGTGAAGGGGAAGAGTCGCAATCGGATAGCATCGAGGGAAACGCCCGGCATTTGAAAGGTGGCGCACTTGGACAAGAATAGCTGAAGATGATAATGTGGATTCTCATGGGAGTTCCCATGGAATGGGTCTTGTTGCATTAAGACCACTAATCCCGTTTTGAGCTCAAAATTCTTATCTGCCGCCAACTCCGGCATAGCGATGGAAGAAGTAGTGGAAGAAGTCTTAGGCCGAATCCTATCTCTGATAGATATTATCCTCGCCATACGTGCCGCTAATTCTTCCGGGGTCTCCGGTCGGTTCATACAAACGTCCTCTAAATTAAGTCTCTTCTCGGCTCTAAGCCTCCTTGCGGTATATTCAATCTCCGGATCAAATAATATATCATCTGGATTCGTCGTTGATCTCGTGTACATGCACAGAAAAATAGAGCTTCGATGGAGTTGTTAGCACGATAAAGGAGTAAAGAGATAAAAATAATAAAACAAAAAGAAATAACTAAGTAAAGAAAATAAAACACTGTCGCCTCCCAGGCAACGGCGCCAAAAACTTGATCGCGTCAGGATATACACCCGAAAAACGACTTGTAGTCTTACCACAAGCGCACGGTGTAGCGACGAGCGGGTATCGAACTCAGGGAGGACAAATGACCGTGTCTTATTCCAATCACCTAGCTATCAAGAGAACAAGAATAGTTTGGTGTAATAGTCACAATCATTCAAGTATCAAGTAAATATCAATATAATAAAAAACGTCTAGTGGTAGGAAATCCCTACTACGAACCGTCTCTCATCCTTGTGATTCATAAATTTCATTGTTGCTAAGCTTGAATATAGGTGAACTAGTCGCAACTTAATGTAGAACCAAGCTCATGCTCTCGCGCTATTGCCGGTCTATAGCAAACCAAGGATAGGGCCCACTCTCGTGCAAACCCTAGCCTAAGCCGCTAGCGTGAAGAACGATATCATTGTTCAATCGTATCTCGAGCCCACTCTCGTGCAAACTCGAGCTACGACCTAGGTTGTGATAGTTCTTATTCGTCCAATCTCTTGCAAACGAATATTAGTATAGATTCACAATTAAAAATCCTAGATTTGGTCCAATCTCTTGCAAACCAAATCTAGAGAAATCCAATTGTCACTCTAAATCGAATATATAGGCCTTCCTATCAATTGAGATCCAATCTCTTGCAAATCCCAATCGATATGAATTCCTAGTTACTCGTAATCAATTGATCACAACCTAACCATTATCAATTCTAGCAAAAAAATCTACAAATTCATGACAATTTAGAGATAGGGTCCATAGGGTTCATCCCTATGCCCTAGGACGACGGCACTACTCACTAGACATCATGCAAATCTCAGAAATTACAATAATGATCACGGCACAAAAGAGAAATAATGCATAAAAATTGAGTTTTTAACAAGAATAGACAAACCAATGTTGATGCCAACGATCTTCAGCTGAGAGAGTAGCCGTCAAAATCCTAAAATAAAGGCTAAAAATTAAAGTTCTAAGTCTCTCCTAAACTAGGGTAAAAATAGGGCTTAAAAACCCTCTAAAATCGTCCAAAAAATCATGACCAAACTGCCCCTGCGCAGCCCAGAAATCGCAGTCCTAACAGCAGTCGGCCACTCGGCCGAGTGACCCTTGTCACTCGGCCAAGTGACAAACTCTGTACAAAAACAGTAACTTCGGGGGTTCTCAGGGTCGGTCTTCGGCCGAGTGAGCATTCATGCTCGACCGAGTGGACCTCCTCAGGATATCTGAAAATTCCAGTAACTTGGGCCTTTTCTCTGGACGAATGCCCTGTACCACTCGGGCGAGTGAACTTTCTCACTCGGTCGAGTGGGCTTTCTTTGTTCGGCCGAGTATACGCTGAAATCATCTGCGCATATCTGTTCTATTCGGCCGAGTGGGACTTCTCGTTCGGTCGAGTGATTGGTCTACTCGGCCGAGTGGTGTGCTGTTGAGCTCGTTTCTTCTTCTTCTTGCCTCCTCGTCGCTCCTATTGATTTCCTTCTTCTTCCGCTCATCCTCCATCGCTGATAAGTCATCGAAAGAGCCGTGGGCGACACTTCTAAGCGCGTGCAAATCCTTTGATCTCAAATTCGCTCCAAATCGCTCCATATTTCCTGAAATTCGACAAAAACAAGAAATAGTGAAAAGCATCGCAATATTGTCGAATAATCGTGAAAAACGCGATATGAGCGATCAAAATGGCATGCAAACATGCAGAAAAAGGGTGTAAAATATGGAGTGATCAAACAGCTAGTAGTAATCGACTAGAGAAATCTTCCTAGTCGACTAATGACTCAGCTAGTCAACCAGGCGAATACTTCTAGTCGACTAGTTCAGACATGTCAAAAGGGTTGTTGCTCTCTGTATTTTCTAATCGACTATAACACATTTATTAGTTGATTAGTTCTTGTGCTATAGTTGACTACCGCAGACCCACTGCTATCCATTAATTTCCAGGTTTTACCTAGTCAATTGTGTGTCTATCTCATCGACTAGTTAGCTTATAAAACATGGGGGTTTAGTTTTAAAAATTAGAAAATAAATTAGAAAATATTTCAAAACATTTTTAAATCATTTCTATACTTTTCATGTGTGTGAGGTAAGCTTCAATGAGACTTTGACATGAATATAGAGATAAGTAAAAAATGCATCAAAATTACAAAGTTTTGAAGCTTGATGTAGTCGATGATGTCTATTATCTTGTACTAGATACTTTGCACTTCATGGGTCATAATTGAGCTTCTTCTTCTTGACTTTAAGCTCGTTAACTCTTGGTAGCTTCATTAGTCTTGAATCTGTTTCTTCTTGACGTTGTACTCTTTTATCCTACATTTACAACTCATTAACACGCAAACATTGTTTGCTCATCATCAAAACATGCCTAGAGGTGACTCGATACTCAAACATAAGATTCACCAACATTTGGGTTTTTGAGGTGTTAAAATGTGTACAATTTTATAAAACTATATTGAAATAAAATAAGGGAAAACAGGTTTTTTGTGTACGTGCACAGCTAATCACAGCTATTAGCTATGCACATGCTACATATTGCACTTCAATAATTGTACATAGAGCCGAGCCTTTAAGCATCTGTCTTAAAGTTGGCTTCTTGACATATTGACATTTGAGATGGTATAATACCAACAACCAGAACTGCATACACAGACATCAAATTTCCATCTAAATATAGGTTACATGAACAAGATTGCATGACATGTTCATCAAAGTTTACAAAACGCTACAAAGCACCAAAGGGAAAGAAATACTCGTTTGTATGCACACTAACAGATACATAAATATAGATTACCGCAATAGAGCCTTTCTCATATTCAGGAACAAATTAGCAAGAGGCTTCTTTAAGGGGCTTGAAAAAAAAATAACTGCAGCCGTGGATAAAGTACAATCTCAGCATCTACATGGACCCCCAATCACGCGTCAAACTAACACCATGTCGACATATCGAAATGGAAATGTTCATGTAACATCAAACCTAGAGATCTATAGTCAACCCTATTTGTCGAAAATGTTCTGTGAGAATGATCCGTGTGAATGATTGGAAGATTGCACAAGCGAAGCACTGGGAAGAAGACTACGGGCTCGTGAAGCTGGATGGCGAGAATAGGCGACGCTTCACGATGGAAACTTCAATCTACAGCATAATACACTGGATGCTTAATTTACAGAATGGGGCATGTTTCACCTTCTATATGTACAACTACCCCCAAGGGTGGAACATAAATTATGATGTTATAAACCTTCTGAGCTACCGTTCCTCCCTTCACCATGGCCCTGTTTGCGCCCTTCTCAAGCACAGCTTTTTTGGACCACACTGTTGATTGATCATTTCCATAACCTGTTGAAACCACGTTGAAAAATCTTTATACATCACTCAATCATTAACATTAGCTTCTGGAACAGTGAATCAGATATATCAATTTTTGTGCAAGCAAGCAAAATAGATGATGAAATGAAAAAGAAGTGTGTTTCCAGTCTTGGCATCATTTCTGAACTAGAAGCCAAACCACAATCTTATAGTTATGTTCATCAAATCCTTACATTACTAATGATGACAAACAGACATCACTCATGAATATTGTGCAGCTATCGTGATGTCAGACAGCGTGCCATAAAATTCACCAACATCCTACGGTGAAACCTTTTGTTTAAAATTAGAAAGCTTGTTCCAGACTAGAGTTTAAAATGTCAAAACATTTTGTCTCTACAAGGCACCGGTGGTAATTGAGTTGAAGAAAAGACACTAGTGCTGCGTTTAGAAATGAGCATGCTGGATTGTATGTGCACACAATGTATGTGGACAAACATATGAGAAAATAATATCAATAAGAACTGAGAACAGATTGCCATGTTCAAATTACAGACACGTAGTTCTATGAGTAGACACATGTCAGTTACACAAGTCATTATTAAGAGTTAGGATACCTCCTGAAAGCAGCTCTAATAAAGAAATATATGAGCACAGTTTAAAAGGACCAATGACAGAGATCAAGCAAACAAGGATCCACTATATCCGAGTTCTTCTGAAACCAAGCACGCAAATTACATACCGATCTATTCTCAGATAATTTAAGACGACCAGAACATTGGTACCCAATAAAGTCCTATGGTGTACAAAATCATGCCGTATAAATATGTTACAAGGAGACAAGACTAAAGTCTTATGGTGTACAAAACCATGACATAGAACTACGTGACAAGGAGACAAGACTGAAGTTATATGGTGTACAAAATCATAGACAAGGATGACGATGAATTATGATATCAATGTTTTTTCTGTTGCAAGTTGTAACCGCATAAACGTAAAGTTAGAATTATTTGACCACAACACATGTATTAGCAATGTAAAAATAAGCAGATGCCCTTGTGACAGACAAGCATTCATTTGTCTGGTGCACGAGTATTGTAATCAAAAGATCCACCATGACTAAAAGTACATGTTTAAACATTGTGCATGGATGATACATGATTTATAATATAACCACAACTTTGGTAGTATTTTGCTTATTAATAATGAGAAAAGCAAGAGTTGGTTTTGGAACTATCAACACCACCATCACTGTAGAGGAACCAAAGAGTACACCTGAACTAAAAAACAAAACCAAATTTGACAGCCTTGCTCAAGGCAAATCACAAACACCCTTAGGTATGCTCTTCTAAAATCATCATTGGAGTAAACTATTGTATAAACAATGTAGGTGGGCATACGAAATCCACATTCAGCATCAAATCAAATAACTCAAAAGTCAGAACCAAATTCAAAAGGGTGATATAATCGAGTTTCTAGTAATGTAAATGACTTAACTTTAAGGCCACAAAAAGCATCCTAACTCTTTTAGGGTTTCACGGTTGAACTGAATAAACTAGAAGCTAGCAATTATAAAGCCCAAGTAAGAACTTCCAAGAGGGCACCCATCCAAATATTGCTATGGCCCATGCATTCTTATCAATAGAGTGTCTACCATGGTTCTTCCCTATAAATGCTGCATATTAAGAGATGCAGGGGGAAATGAATTGTATTACTAGATGATCCCTCGTTATAAGAAAAGACCCTATATATATAATACATGACTCATTATTGGGCATAGAAGCTCAAGAGACACATGCACTAAAACACAAGAGACACTAAACAACACCCCAAGAGACATTACACAAGAACCAAAAAGTCACAAATTTATTTCCTAGACACACTAGTAATTATCTTAACACCACCCTCAAACTCAAAGTGGATCAGCTAATGAGAGTTTGGACAAGAAGTGACGTAACTGATTATCAGTCAGGGCTTTAGTGAAGAGATCCGCAATCTGATCTTTGGAGGCAAGATATGGAAGTAAAATACACCGAGCGTGGAATTCCTAACGCACAATGTGACAGTCAACCTCAATATGTTTTGTATGTTCATGAAAGACGGGATTAAGAGCAATGTAAATAACACTTCGATTATCGCAATGTATATGAATAGGCGTAGGAATATGAACTCACATGTCTCGCAGAATGTGACATAGCCAACAGCTCTCAAGGGTAGTATCAGCCATGGCTTGATACTCAATCTCAGTACTTGAACGAGAGATGATGGCCTGACGTTTGCTCTGCCAAGAGATAATAGATGAACCAAGAAAAATGCAATATCCAGTAGTACAGCGACAAGTTTCCGGATCATCAGCCAAACCGGCATCGGAGTAAGCTTGACGAGTCAAGGATGAATCCGATGAGAATAATATAGAGCAAGTGATGGTGCTTTGAAGATATTGAAGGACTCCGATTAGAGCTGCATAGTGAACTCTAGTCGGAGTAGCCATAAACTGACTGAGAGTGTGAACTGCATGAGCAATATGAGGGTGAGTGGATGATAGTTAAATAAGGACACCAACAAGCTCACTGTATCTGGTAGGATTAGGTAATGATGTACCATTGAAGCATCAAATCTTAAGATGAAGTTCCATATGAGTAGTCATTGGTAAAGATGCTGCTTGTGAGGGGTCTATAGTAACTCGTTTTAGAATATCAGAAATATACTTTTGTTGAGACAGTAGTTATCCATAGGAGTAGTCTACTTCAATGCCAAAAAATACTGAAGATATCTGAGATCCTTCCTTTCAAATTGTGCTTGAAGATGTCGTTTGGGAGACTGAATGGTCAAAAAATCCTCTTCGGTGATGATCATATCATCAACATATAATAGTAAAATTGTATGGCCGTGAGATGTGCTGTGATAAAATATGGCATAATCAGCAAGGCTCTCTGTGAAGCCAATGGATAACATGACAGTGCAAAAGCGATCAAACCAAGCACGTGAGACTTATTTGAGATCATATGTAGCGCGGCGAAGACGACAAACATAAGATGAATGTGCATCAATACCAGGTGGTGGTGTCATATAAACTGTCTTAGTAAGATCACCATTGATGAAGATATTTTTCACATCCATTTGGTATAAGGGCCACTTGTGAACTGAAGCAACAACACTAAGAGTGCGGATAGAAGTAATTTTGACAATGGTGGCAAATGTTTCCTCATAATCAAGGCTATATTCCTGAAACAATCCTCGTGCTACAAGAAGAGCTTTATATCTTTCAAAAGAGCCATCTGATTTGGTTTTAATCTTAAAGATCCACTTACAACTGATTGGTTTTTATCCTGATGGTCATGGAATAAGATCTCAAGTTTAAGTTCGTTGAAAAGCTTGAAGTTCCTCATGTATAGCCTATTACCATTCAGGATACCTAATTGCCTCAGTATAAGACTTAGGTTCCTGTAAAGTGTGAATAGCAGCAATGAAAGCTACAAATTGTGGAGAATAAAAATTTGTTAGACAACTTTAGCAAGGAGGGGGACGTCAATCTCATGAAGGATTGCGTCGAGGAGGTGGAGGAGGTGATGGGAGTGATGATAATAGTGTCTCAATGACCATTGGAGTGACATCGAAAATAGTCGCATCTGATGGTGAATCTTTATCAGTATGCACAACATTAAGAGATGGACATTTGAAATGTCAGTAGTGGGTAAAGGTGGACTGGTCATTATGAGACTATTTAAAGAAGTATCTGATGATGTAGCCTGAGGAATGATAAGTCAGAATCTATGGTAGGTGAAAAGTACGATACATTTTCAAGAAACATGACATAACGAGAGATGCGTAGCCAACGACTGGTGGGATCATATCAACGTAGACTTTGTGACGTAGCCTTTGTGACTGGAACTATAGCATAACATGACACAACGAACTAACGTGCAGATAATTTATCACGTTCATTGGGTGGAAGTAATATAAAACAAACACAACCAAACACTCTCAGAAGGGAATAGTCAAATTTAGATGAGTGTAATCGAGAGAATGGACATGTGTATGGAAATAAAGAAGATGTTGTGATATTAATAAGGACTGTAGTAAGAAGAGCTTCTGCCCAAAATTGTCGTGGAAGAGAAGCACTGAACAAAAGAGCACGAGCGGTTTCAAGAATGTGACGATGTTTTCGTTCAGTGACTCCATTTTGTTTTGGTGTATAAAGGCATGATTGTTGAGCTAAAACACCATGAGATTTAAGAAGTGCTTGCATTGATGAGACACATACTCACATGCATTATCTGATCTAAATTTTTTTATTCTTTTCTTAAATTGGGTGTAAATCATGGCAGTAAAATCTTTGTAGATATTGTAAAGTTCGGCACGAGACCGCATGATGTAAACCGAAATATAACAAGAAAAGTCATCAATAAAGGATACATAATATCGATAACCAGAAATGGATGTGATAGGAGCATGTCCCCAAATATCAGAATGGATTATTAAATCAAAAGATTCGATTGAAATGCCATCATGCATCACGAATGGTTATGCAGTTTGTTTGGAAATACGACACGCAGTACAATTATACTCATTTTGGAAAAAAGATCCTAAAACACCATATTCAGTTAGATTTTTGAGCTGAGAACTTGAAATATGACCTAACCGACAATGCCAAAGAAAAGAAGCGGATTAACCAAACCCGATAGAGGAAGTGTATGGTAAATGTAGTTGTTCAAGCTGATAAAGTCCATTCACTTTACGATCGATCCCAATCCTCCGGTCGCAGTAAGTGTCATGTACCGTACAAGAAGTAGCATCAAATGAAATGGTACAGCCAGATTCAGCTAGCTGACTAATAAAAATAAGATTCATGGTAAGCTGAGGAACATATAAATAGAAGATAGAGGAAGCAGAATGGAAGTATTAAAGGTAGAAGTAATGTCACCATGCATAGTGACAGCCAGAGGAGTACCATTAGCAATGTATATAAAAGAACTCATAAGAATGCAATTTTGTAGTATAGAAGAATTTGAGGTCATGTGATGAAAGGCACCTGAGTCAAATATCCAAGGAGATGAGTTACCCGAGGTGGCAGTAAGCGTAAGAGTATTGAAGCTTGGCGAAGTTCCAGAAATACTAAGGTTCTGAGCTACAAGGTCAGCTAGTTCAGCGATTTGCTGAGGTGTGAACGTGGGAAGTTTATGGTTGTGGAATATGAGACATGGGAGATGAGGCTGATGCAGCAACGGAATTTTTCTGATGTTGAGATCCTCGATTTCGAGAAGGGTAATCCTTTGACAAATGACCCTTGAGTTTGCAGATTGGGCATGGTCTTGGTGGTGGTGTAACATGGTCACCTGGTTTGAATCCTTTAAAGCGAAATTGTCCACGAGAGTGAATGTTTTGGTTTATTAAGTGGAGGACAAAACGTGCAACAAGTACAGAGTCAGGTGCAATTGTGGAGGATGATGTTGCAGGGTGAAAAAGACGTAGTCATGTCTCTTCAAAAGTGAACTCAGCAACATCAGTAAATCAATGGAGTAGACTTTTGTAAAGTATGTGCGCCCTTAATAACTCAAACTCAGGACACGTGCATAACAAAATGATATAAATGTTGATGATCATGTTGGACTTCAAACTCTTGTGCAAAATCTGGAAGAGTTACTAGGATAGTGACCTCCATTGACTGAAGTTCTTTCCAATAGTCGGAAAGAAGATTGTAAAAATCTTGAATAGATCGGTCCTCCTGTCGAGCCTGAAGAGCCTGATGTAACTGATATTCTCGAGCTACACTAGTCTGCACGAACATGCGAGAGAGGGCCAACCACTAAGCGAGAGAGGCAAGGAGACGAGCAATAGAAGAAAGGTGAATATATATTGACATAGATCTCATGAAATAAGCTATGATCTATTGATCAACATTGATCCACTGTTGATGAGAGAGAGGAGCCAATTACAATTAATGAGATTTCTGATGTAGATGTGGTGGATGAGGTTGGAAGAGTTATAATAGGTTAAGGAATGGAGCCATCTACATAAACCCATAAACTAAAAGTTCAAATGTTGTACTAAATAGTCAATGCCCAAGCGACATAATTTTCTACACCAGTAAGCTGAACATGGAAGGCTGAAAAATTGTACTGCTTGGTCTAAACTAACTACAGAGGAATGGTTCGGTCGCTTGGTGATATGATGCCGGGCTGCGGGACCCTTGGTCGGGGTTAAAGCTAAGTTGCGGCCTTTGAAGAGAGATGGCCCGTAGTTGAGAGATCGATGAAGGTCTATGGCCAGGGCTAGGAAGGAACTCAGCAGATGTCGCCGAAGACAGGGGTCGGTGAGGGTGCTTGGCAGTTAGATCTTGCCGATGCAATAGGTTCGGTGCAATGGGCTCGCCAGTGCAGTGGGCTTGCCGGTGAGATTTGGTGCTTGGCGGTGCAGTGGGGTCGACGAAAGCAGTCGGATCTTGTCGAAGATGGGGGTGCGATAGCAGTGGTTGGGATAGAATTGAGATCGTCTGATAATGCTGGGGATCTCAGCTACATATGACACATAGGTCTTGGAGTACGAGAATAGAGGCGAACAGACATGACTTTGAATGATGATCAGGCTACAGCTCGCCTTCTTAATGGCTATGAGAGGAGCATGTAAAACATATAGAGAGGAGAGGCGGCTACTAAAAGAATGTTTTTTGAGCAGAGGATGTTGCGAAGCTCAGATCTTGATCAACGAGGTTGACAAAGTCAATGATGGCAGCATGTCAGAAGCCAATTATCAACGGTAATAGTTTCCGATAGGCTTGTGACTGAGAGGCTTGCAACCAAACAGTGGGTGGAGGTGATCCGGTCGATGGCTGCTGGCTTGGGGCTTGGGTTGTGAAGGATATAGATGGGCTTCGGTGATGTAATTAGATTAGGTTCGGCTCTGATACCATATTAAGATAGATGAAGGGGAAAAATGATTTGTATTAATGGATGATCCCTAGTTACAAGAGAAGACGACATATATATAATACATGACTCATTATTGGGCATAGAAACCCAAGAGACACATGCACTAGAACCCAAGAGACACACTAAACAACACACTAAGAGACATTACACAAGAACCAAAGAGTCACAAACCTATTTCCTAGACACACTAATAATTATCTTAACACTGCCTATATAATTGTTGGCTATGATTAATGTTGGAGTTCACTGAAATTATTATATAACTTATACCCTCTTAGCACACATTCATTATGAGATTATTCTCTTAAAAATTAGGGTCTAATGTACTAACCCATTTAGGTTCTGGTGCCTTACCATACCCATTTAGGGTCTGGTGCCATACTAACACTTTACGATCTATGTGAAATTCTAGAGATGGGCATTCACATCCCTAGGTGACATGGAAATTTGCTCCTTGTAATGGACATTCACATTCCGGGGCGACATGTAACTTTGCTCCTTGTAGCATCTATCACCATGTGGTACTTAGTTTTGCATACTTGCATCCATTGTTAGATTTAATAGCATTTATGACAACCCCGAGGGTTTCCCAAAAATTCACCCATTCTTAAATTTATCCCACACAAATACACTTTATAGTAGACTTCTCAATGGATCCTCTAAAAATGCCAGCTACAATTAGTACTTGTATTCATAAGTATTATTATAGAACATATAGCCTCTTAGCACATATTTAATATGGGGCTACCCTATCAAAACTTGGGCTATGCCACTAATAGATCTAAGGAAATACCACCATTTAAGTAGGTTTTTACAAAGTTCATCATGCAAGTAATACTTGATGGATGTCAGAGAAGATAATAAAGTTATTGACTAGGAAAAGGAAACGTGAGAATCTAGTTTGACGAAGGCATCAACTGAGAGAATTCAATAATCCACCTTTTTGTTATATATCCACATTTTTGTTATATGTTTTCCTCTATTTGTTATTTAATTACATCTATGGTTATCATTACTATACAGATGGCCCAAGAAAACGACTTATGAATCTCCCACCCAAAATTTGGCGATTCACGTACACACATGGAATGAAACCCACCAACACCATATCTTGTTGTTATCAATTGTCTCTTTATATATGATTACTAGTAAAATCCCATGTCCCCAGAGCACGAGCTCCAATCCTCCTCTCTTCCATATGTCTTCTCTCTCATATGTCACCAGTCAACATTGTTGGGTCATACATAGTGTGACTGTTTTGTCATTAGTGGCACTTGGATATTTTAATAGTTCTTAATTATCCTTGTTTGAAAGATCTTATTTTTTAGTCATGGTGTATGTCATGTTGAACGTCATGTTGCAACATGAGATCTAACATGTTCTGCAGCTTTGAAAAGAATGACTGTCATCAGAAGTTTGAAGGTGGATTACTTCAGATCTTATTGCTTTCTCTTCAAGGGATTCTGTTATATACTGTTAAGAGGAAGAACCGTTGAAGATGCATTAGGAAGCTGTTATCTCTCAGGTATGATTGAAAGATCTGTTGGAGATATATTGGCCCGCAAATATTGGTTGAAAGAGCTGTTAAAGATATTGCAGAACCACTTACCCGAAGTGATTCCTAAATTTATGGGCTGCCGATCTGCATGGGATTCTATCAAGCGACCTGCCTTAACTACTCTCAGATTGAGGGGGAGCGTGGCATATATAGCAGTGCAGTTTGCGGATAGGGTTTTACGGCTTTTGAAAAAGTTGTTTGAAGAACTCTAGGAGGGAGGCTGACGGCTATGTACGTAGGGATCAAGGAAGTTGATTCTAGTCAGTACAGCAAGGGGATCTTGCATGCAAGGGGATCTTGCATAGATTACTCTATGTGGTTGGTAGAGACCACCTATCACGGTTTGTATTGAGGGGGAGTTTGTTTCTCCTAGTAGATTACTCCATGTGGTTAGTAGAGACCACATATCACAGTTTGTATTGAGGGGGAGTTTGTTTCTCCTAGTAGATTGCCGGTATTAGTGATTATAACATTGATATTTTAGTGGAGTAATCTGTTCTTTTTGGGCGTGGTCCTGTAGATGTAGATGTGCACACCGAACTGCGTTACCAAATTTTGCGTGTCGTTGCTTGGTTTTAAGTTTAATCATTATGCTTAATTGATTAATCTCTACGTACTGAATTTCAATTGGTATCAGAACAGGTCATCTGTGCTGCTTTGTTGTTGTCACAGTGAGTGTGATCTTGGTTTTACAGTACGTGAATCATGAATACAAAAGAAGGCACTTCCGTTACTCGTCCACCGCTGCTCATTGGTACAAACTATACTTACTGGAAGTCCCGGATGCGTGCCTTCATCAAGTCTCTTGATGAGAAGGCAGGGATATCTACCATTGAAGGATGGACTCCGCTGGTCGAATTAGACAAAGATGGCAAAGAACACCTCAAACCGGCAAGAGATTGGAGCCAAGAATAAGATCGGGCGGCTCTGGAAAACTCTAAGGTTGTGAATGCCATCTTTACAGCTGTTGATGAGGAACAGTTTAAACTGATCTGCACTTGTGAGTATGCCAAAGAAGCGTGAGATATTCTTCAAAATATCCATGAAGGCACAAGTACGATAAAAATTTCTAAACTCCAAATGCTTGCTTCTCAGTTTGAAAATCTAAGGATGAATGATGATGAGACCATAGCTGAATTCAATAGGAGGTTGAGAGACATAACTAATCAGGCCTTCCAACTTGGGAAAAAATACTCACAAAAGAAACTGGTTCAGAAAACGTTGAGATCTCTTCCAGACAAATTCTCTGCCAAAATTGCTGCCATTGAAGAAGCCAGAAATGCTTCCACCATGAGACTGGATAAACTTATGGGATCCCTACAAACTTAAGAAATGAATCTAAAGCAGAATAAAAGGGACAAAGGAGTTGCTCTAAAGGTACAAGCTTGTGAAGTCTCTAAAACAGATGATGAGTCTGAGCTTGATAAAGACATTGTCTTGTTGACCAAGAACTTCAGCAGAATGCTGAAAAAGATCAGCAACAAAGGGCAGAACTCCAGATCAGGTAACAATGTGCCATAGCCAAATCTTCCCACTGCAGGAAAGAATACCAGTCGCCCTACTCAGAGGTATGATCAAAAAAATAAAGGTAAAGAGATATAATGTAGAGAATGTGAGGACTTTGGCCACATACAAGCTAAATGTGCCAACACCTTGAAATAGCAAAAAGGGAAGTCCTTAGCGAGCATCTGGAGCGATGATGAATCTAAAGGGAGTGCTGAAGATGAAGACATCACCAGCAACTATGTTGCCTTTACTGATGTCCTGAAAAGAGAATCTGACTGCGACACTCACAGTCGTGTTGGATCTGATGTTACAACATCAGGTACAACATCTAGTAATAATCTAGACAATGTCAGCCAAAATGTTACAACATCAACTACACCATCTAGCAATGAACCTAATTCTGAAGTTAATAGTGACGAGGATATGAGTGAATATGATATTCGAACAGCTTATCAGATAATCTTTGACGAGTGGATGGAGATCTGTGAAACGAACAAAATATTGAAAGATGAGAATGTCAGATTGAGGAAGAAAAAGGAAGAAGCCAAAGCCAAACTTTTGAAGACTGACCTTAGTCTAAGATACCTAAAGGGTACCTTCAGAAAAACTATTCTCAGAGCTGAGAAGGCTGAGAGTATTCTCAACAAGTGGAACTTCGGGAAGTCAAAACTAGATGACATTCTAAATCTGGGGGAAGACTTCAGGAGATCGTACCGATGTGGGGTACCACAGAGGAGCTTATTATCATGTTCTTACGGAGCGACGTACTCTTGTGATCAAAGAACTGGAAAGGATGGGTCAGTTCAAGGGGCATGAACAGAAAAAGAAGCTGACTAGAGGTACAACAACTGGTCGACCTGTGTGTGGCTACTGCAGGTTCATACGACATACTGAAAGAAATTGCTTCAGTCGCATGCGACATTGGCGTGAAGGAAGAAATGTTAGATATTCTGACACGAAGATGAAGAAGAAATGGGTAAGGAAATCTAAACTGTATATCATGGTGGCTTACACTTCTTTAATTGCCTTCTCCGAGAACAAGTGGTATTTCAACAGTGTGTGCTCCCGGCATATGACTGGCAACAGGAATCTCCTTACTGATTATACAACCTATAACAAGGGTCACGTTACTTTAGGGGATGGACAAAGAAGTAAGGTTGTTGGAAAGGAAAATCTGAATGTGGCCGGTTTCCTTAAACTGAAGGATGTTATGCATGTCAAAGATCTGAAAGCTAATCTTATCAGCATAAGTCAACTATGTAATCAAGGCCTATTAGTTCGGTTTACTAAAGAGAAGTGTTTAGTGTTCAATGGAAATGAAGAGTGTATCCTTATTGGGAAAAGATCTACTGATAACTGCTATCTTCTCCAACATTTGCCTTAATGTTACTGCTAATGTTTCTGAACAGTGGCATCAAAAGTTAGTGTATCTAAACTTCAAGACTCTGATGAAGATATCTAAAGTAGGAGCTGTCCGAGGAATACCGGTTCTAAACAAGAAGAAAGAGGGGGTTTGTGGTCCTTGCCAACTGGGAAAGCAACAGAAGACCAGCCACAAACAACTTCAGACGATTACTACATCCAAGATACTGGAACTTCTGCATATGGATCTAATCTGGCCAACGTCTGAAACTAGTGTAGGAGGTAAGAAGTACATCTTTGTCTGTGTTGATGATTTTTCTATGTATACCTGGGTAGACTTTCTTAAAGAAAAGTCAGACACGTTTGAAGCTTTTAAGAAATTGTGTACTCGTCTACAAATTGAGAAGGGAAGTAGTACCTGCAAAATAGTTAGAATCAAGAGTGACCATGGAAAGGAGTTTGAAAATCATTTATTTACTGATTTCTGTGAGTCCTGAGGAATTGCGCATGAATTCTCGGCTCCTAAGACCCCTCAACAAAATGGAGTTATTGAAAGGAAGAACCGCACCCTGCAAGAGATGGCTCGTGTGATGTTAAATGCTAGAGAGGTCAGTGTTAGGTGGTGGGCTGAAGCAATCAATACTGCATGCTATACTATTAACAAGTTTAACTTCGTCCACTTCTTATGAAATCTGGAAAGAAAGGAAGCCTGACGTCTCATACTTCCACATCTTTGGAAGCAAATGCTATATTCTACATGACCGTACTCCAAGAGGGAAGTTTGATGCAAAAAGTGATGAAGGAATATTTCTTGGTTATTCTACAACCAGGCGTGCATTTAGGGTGTACAAAAAGTGTACAAACACCATGATGGAGTCTATCAATGTTGTGTATGATTTTGATCAAAAGGAGATAGCCACTGTTGAAGGGAGTCATTCTCAGGAAGACTGCACAGACGAAGAAGATCATGTTGAAACTATTGTTGCAACATTTGATACAACACAAGATCATGTTGGACCTAATTTTGCAACACATGATACATCGGCTGAGGAACATCAAAGCGGTTCAGGTGATGCGTACGCTCCAGAAGGAATCAACAGAGTTATACGAAATCACCCTCCAGAGCTGGTTATAGGTGATGTTCTTGACGGTCGTCGTACGAGAGGAACTAGTCGTGTCAACTACCGTGATCTTGCTGGGTATGTTTGCTTCATCTCCTTAGCTGAACTGAAAATGTGAAAGAAGCCCTAATTGATGAATATTGGGTGTCTGCCATGCAAGAACTGCACCAGTTTCAGAGAAATGATGTCTGGACACTGGTAGAAAGACCAAAGGGGATGAACGTAATTGGTACGAAATTGATTTTTAAAAATAAAACATGTGAGAAAAGTAACGTCACTCGCAACAAAGCTCGTCTTGTTGCTCAAGGGTATACTCAGGTAGAGGGTGTTGGCTTTGATGAGACATTTGCCCCTGTTGTACGTCTGAAATCTATCAGGCTCTTACTGGCCGTAGCATGTAGCTTCAACTTCAAACTTCATCAGATGGATGTGAAGAACGTTTTTCTAAATGGCATACTGAATGAGGAAGTGTATGTTGAACAACCCAAATGGTTTGAAGATCCATTTCTCCCCAATCATGTATATCAGCTGAAAAAGGCCCTCTATGGCTTGAAACAAGCCCCTAGGGCCTGGGATGAGAGACTGACTAAATATCTTCTTCAGAAGGGATATGAGAGAGGGTGAGCTGACAAAACACTGTTTGTTCAGAGAACTAAGTCTGCTGTGATTGTAGTTCAAATCTACGTTGATGACATAGTGTTCGAATCTACCTCTTAAAAGCTTGTTCGTGAATTCATAACTCTCATGCAGAAGGTGTTTGAGATGAGTATGGTTGGAGAACTGAATATGTTCCTTGGTCTTCAAGTAAAACAATCCAAAGAAGGCATGTTCATTTCTCAGAGCAAGTATGCGAGAAATCTGGTGAAGAGATTCGGGCTGGAGAATACCATACAGGTCCGCACTCCTATGTCTACAAGTGACAAGCTCTCTAAAGATGACGATGGAAAATCTGTGGTCACTTTGTACAGGAGCATGATAGGGAGTCTTCTATATTTAACGGCCAGCAGACCTGACATCAGTTTCAGTGTGGGAGTGTGTGCTCGTTATCACGAAACCCCTTGATTCAGGCAAATATCAGTTTCAGTGTGGGAGTGTGTGCTCGTTATCACGAAACCCCTTGATTCAGGCAGATTTGAAGAGCTACGACAGTCTCTTGGTCTGTGTCGTCTCTAATATTGCACATGATGTTGCAACATAGGGAGAGCTGTGTTGGGTTGTTAAAAGCCGTAGTTTGGGCCGGGTCTATTTTTGAGTTTTCTTTTCGACACTCTTTCCAACTTCTGTTTTTAGTTTCCAAAGAAAAGAAGAGCAGTTCTTCTAGGGTTTCTTGGTGATTCCTTGATCAATTCTCCCTCTTCTCCGCTGAAATGACTCGCAATCAAGATCAAAAATCAGCACAAGGACCTCGCCGTTATTCTCGTCGATCCTCCTCATCGAGATCGGCAGCGTCTTCTTCCTCTCTGCCTCCTGTTAAGAGAAAAAGGGTGGTTTCTCGATCCGCTCGTGTCTCCTCTCAAGGTTCCTCTCCTCCCTCTTCATCTCAGCCTTCTTCCATGCACATGCATTGTCCCATTGTGGCGAATTGGGAAATGGTTCAATTTTCCCCCATTTTTGTTCAATGTGAGGAACCCTCGTCTTCCGATTCTGAATTTTCTTCTCCAGTCACAATTCAAGACGGGTTCTAGTATCTTAGGAGGACTTGGAAGAAATTGGACCTGTCCTATATGGATTTCTCTGGAGTTTGTCTTGGTCCTTATAAATTGGACAAGTTAAAGGGAAAATTGTTGAGTGTTGAAGTGCCTGCTGATGATGAAATTAGAACTACCACTTTTCGGCATAGACGGTCTTCCCTAAAATTAACTGAAATTGTTGTTCTGGAGATCTTCGATTCTGATATGTCCATCCCTTCTGAGGGAGCTGGTGCTAGTGTTGATGCTAAGGTGAATTCTGGCTCTGCTGTTGTAGATGATCAGCCTCAAAACCCTCCTGCCTCTGTTGATGTTCAAGATGGCAGTCATGTCCCTGATGTTCTTGTTGATAATGAAGAGGTACATCATATGGAGGACACCAATGTGGTGGAAGATACTGGTGCTCCTTCTGATACCGATATTCCTCAGATTCCTGTGGAAGATCTTGTTCAGTGGGCAAGTGATTACTCTTGTGTTGCAACACAAACAGATGATGCTCCTGATGTTGCAAAATCCTCTTGTGATGGTGCTAAGGATGCCCTTCAGGATCCTATTGCTCCTCAAGCTGTTGATGTTGTTTCGTCCTCTGATATTGCACATGATGTTGCAATACAAGGTCCAACACAAGATGCAACATGCAGTCCTGCTTTTCCAGATGTTGCTGATTCTTCTTTCCTGCCTACACAGCCTAGAGATGATCTGGTTCCCACATCTCATGCTCGCAAGCCCAGGTCTGTTTCCAGGAAACGTAATGCTCCTTCCAGTCCTGCCTCCCCATCTCCTTCCAAGAGGGCTAAGTTCCTTGCTGCACCAGGTTCCACATCTTTCCTCATATTTCCAGCATCTGATGCTATGAGCAAGATATTTTTTGATCAGATGTGCAAAAAGAGATGGCCCATATGCTCTGAGAGGGCCATTCTTACTGAGAAGAACCTGTCTGTTTATACTTTCTCCAAGACCAAGTTTGTCTCCATTTGAAGGATCTCAAGATGTTTCATGCTGCCACTTGTTTCAAATCTTATAACCCTGTGTTGGTCAGGGGGTTTTATTGTAATCTGTTTAGGGGTGCAGGCGACTCCTCTTCCAGATGGGCCTCTCGTGTTTTTGTCAGAGGAAAAATTGTGTCCTTCTCACCCTATATTCTCCACAAGATTCTTCAGTGGTCATGTTCTCCATCTCTCTCATCCTTTGGTAATTCTGTTGGAAATGACTATGACACCTTCGTAAAGGTCACCACTGCTGGAAAGTTGGTGAGTTGGCCTAAGTCCACGTCATTTCCCTCATCCTCATTATCTGCAAAATTCTTCCTGCTATATAGGATTGCTACAAGGAATTGGATTCCCACCTCAAATGTTTCAGTGGTCACCAAAGAGATGTGCAAATTGTTATACTTTGCTGGCACTAAGCAGCCCCTCAACCTTGGAAGAATCATCTTTGATTCGATTTTATCCTTGTCAGAATTCTCCACAGCTTCCCCTTCACTGCCTCATGCATGTCTTATCTTTATGTTGCTTCAGTCTCAGAAAATTATGCCCACTGCATCTGAGCTGACTACCCCTCCTGAGGGCATTAGCTACACAGTTAAGTCTGTGATGGGGAATACCGATGATATTTCCTTCTTGCCCTCTCCATCTCCTGGAATTGGACATGTCTCCTCATCTCCCTCTTCTCCTAATTGGTAGCCAACCTCAGTCCCTCATGTTTCAGATTCTATATGTCCAGCTGGTTCTCACTCTCTTATTCTAGAAGACATTACCATCTATGAGAGTGCCTTGAAGGATGTGAACAATCAACTGAGGGTTCTTCAGGCTCAGAAGGCTGTGTTTGAAGAAAGTATCCCTCTCCTAAAGTCCAAGCTGCATCCTCCTGCTTCAGAGACTTTAGATGATGCTGCTGGCAGTGGATCTACATAAGGTATGATTTTGGATTTTGTGGCACAAAGGGGGAGAGGTGTTTTCTGGGTGTTGTTGCTACATGTTGGATGATGTCTGGATCTGTAAGTAAGTTCTTGACAATTCTGCTGTTATGATGGGTGTTCAGTATGGAGTTTAGTTTTATTGTTTTTCTCAGACATTCATGAACATGACCTACTTATTGTTATGCTTGTTCTTTTCACACATATCTTGCCATATGATGATTGTGCCATTAAACGCCAAAGGGGGAGTTTGTTGGATCAAACGTAGTGTGACTGTTTTGTCATTAGTGGCACTTGGATATTTCAGTAGTTCGAAAGATTTTATTTTTGGTCATGTTGTATGTCATGTTGAACGTCATGTAGCAACATGAGATCCAACATGCTGTTCTGAAGCTTTGGAAAGAATGACTGTCATCAGAAATTTGAAGGTGGATTACTTCAGATCTTATTGCTTTATCTTCAAGGGATTCTGTTATATGCTGCTAAGAGGAAGAACTGTTGAAGATGCATTATGAAGCTGTTATCTCTCAGGTATGATTGAAAGATCTGCTGGAGATATATTGGCACGCAAATATTGGTTGAAAGAGCTGTTAAAGATATTTAGGAATCACTTGCCCGAAGTGATTCCTAAATTTGTGGGTTGCCGATCTGCAAGGAATTCTATCAAGCGACCTGCCTTATCTACTCTGAGATTGAGGGGGAGCGCGGCATATATAGCAGTGCAGTTTGCGGCTAGGGTTTTAGGGCTTTTGAAAAAGTTGTTTGAAGAACTCCGAGAGGGATGCTGACGGCTACGCACGTAGGGATCATGGGAGTTGATTCTAGTTAATACAGCAAGAGGATCTTGCATGCAAGGAAGCTTGCATAGATTACTTCATGGGGTTGGTAGAGACCACACATCGCGGTTTGTATTTATGGGGAGTTTGTTCCTCCTAGTAGATATCAGGTATTAGTGATTGTATTCATTAATATTTTAGTGGAGTAATCTGTTCTTTCTGAGCATGGCCCCGCAGATGTAGGTGTGCGCACCGAACTGCGTTACCAAGTCTTGCGTATCGTTGCTTGGTTTTAAGTTTAATCATTTATGTTTAATTGATTAATCTCTACGTACTGAATTTCAAACATCCCCAATCACTCTCATCAATTCTCCATGTCACCCGTCAACATACCCCATCTTTTCCATCAATTTTCACCCATTACTCCTCTCTTCATGGCCACAAATCCACAGCCAGATGTACACCCAAAAACAGGCGGCCCCCACATCAACCAATCCTAGCTTCCATGCTAACGTGGACAAATCCATGCCCTCATTGTATCAACCCCTTTATCACATTCATCATCCACCCGTGGAAAAAAAACCCATATATTTTATAATAGATTATGCATTTAATTGTATTTCTAAAAATTTTGTTCGAACCAACACTGTATTAGTTCGAACCATACTGTCACCAGCTCGAACCACATGGTACTGGCTCGGACCATACTGATGCAATTTGAACCAACTTTTTTTTACCAAAAAGCTGGCTAAAGACGTGTGTGCGGTCTGTGCCTAGCAGGGATCGGCCCCTAGCCGTCCCGCTGGGAAGCAGAGGTAATGCCGCTGGACCACAGTCCTTTGTCCGAACCAACTTTTAAGACTAATAGTGTATTATATTTGCTCTGTCGATATCTCAATCAAATTGGGGTTAATTGTGATCACTTTTTAATATTATTTTTAATTTCATATCCACCCACTCTAAGGACCTGATAGTTGGGACCTCTTAGCCGCACATGCATCGAGTGCTTGTGGAAGAAGGGCTTTGCAACAAGTGCCTTACTAGGTCAATCAGTAAAATGCTTCCTAAGTCAACATGGTTTTTTATCCTAGTGTGTTTAGAGCAAGAATATCATTATGATCAGTGTGGAATATCTGTTGGTAGTGGCTTTTAAGCACGCATGCATCTGCATGATGTTTTTCTTTTTTTTCTTTTGTAGGTTGTGAAAGTTCAGTATGTAGTAATAAACAATAAAGCCAAAAGAACAACACAAACCAATCAGAGACACTCAAGACGTGGTAACACAGTTCGGTGCACACACCTACATCTGCGGGGCCACGCCCAGAAAATCAGAATACTCCACTAAAATAATCAATGAGTACAATCACTAATTATCGCGATTCTATTAGGAGGAACAACATCCCCCTCAATACAAACCGTGATGGGTGGTCTCTACCAACCCATGGAGTATTCTCGGCAAGCTCCCCTTGCCCGCAAGCTCCCCTTGCACAACCGACTAAATCAACTCCCTTGATCCTACGTGCGTAGCCGTCGGCCTCCTCCCGGAGTTCTTCAATCGTCCTCCTCCCGGAGTTCTTCAAAAACTTTCGCAAAAGCCGTCTATCGCTGCAAAACCGCACACCCGTTTTATACGTCGCTTCCCCTCAATCACGGAGTAGATAAGGAAGGACGCTCGCTAAATCCCGTGCAAAATCGACAGCCCACAAATTAAGGAATCACTTCGGGCAAGTGGTTCCATAATATCTTCAACAAGATCTTCCAACCAATATTTGCGGGCGAAAATCTCTCTAACAAATTCAATAACAAATCCCGAGAGATAGCAACTTCCAATTATATCTCCAACAGATCTTCAATTGCAACAATAATGATTCTTTCCAACCGAGCGAGATTCTTTCCAACCGAATCAACAATAAAAACGAGAGATAATAGCTTCCAAATATATCTCCAGCTCACCCATAATTAACTGAACCAAGATAGGAAATGATTCTTTCAAATCTTCTGGAAATAGCAACAATAAAAGATCTGGAGCAATCAATCCTTCCAACCAACAAATCTGCGAGATATTCTCTTTCTATTTCAACCCAACATGCCTTCAATTTAGCAACAGATTTAGGAAGTGCTTTCCAAAAATCTCTCAAGCAGATATTCCACAATCAATTTAGAATCCCCGTCATTTTAGGCAGCACATTAGATCTGAAACCAAAGCAGCGTTTCTGCATACGAACCAGAAATCAAGATCCCGAATGTTGAACATTTTGTTGAACGACATTATGTTTAACATTACTGCTCAATCTGCTCAAAAACACTTCTGATTCCTCAAACAGAACTCTCCATCTATAGTGCCACTAATGCCAACAAATATCAGCAGAAATTCAACCCTAACAATCTCCCCATTTGGCATTATGTGGCACAACCCAAAGCAAGCACCAACCAAGCACACCATTCTCTCCCTTTGAGCCACAATAATCCAAACCACATTCTCCCCCTTACTAGAACAACTCGAGCAGTGATCATCTCAAAAGAGACATACAAAATTCAGAAACACTCAACCGAGACACATCCCGAAGACACCTCTGTCTCTCTTATTAGCAAATAAATCCTCAGGCATAACGGAATAAGAGGAAGAGCACTATACCTCACATCTAACAGTAGGGTGACGAATGAAATGATGTCCAGGGTAGAAGTCGAGCTCTGAGGGGCTGAAAAGTAGTTGGAGAATTGAAAACATCGGCGGTGTTGACAGAAGGTACATGCGAAGATTCATTGGCACCGGCGGAGGAAGAGCAGTAAGCAGAGCGACGAGATAGCACTCTGATAATTCTGGAGGAAGATTCATGAGACTTTGGTGCAGGTTGCTCACAGTGATTATCGAGGGGAGATGTCGAGTCTGGTGTCATAACATCTGCAGCAATATTGTTCTGTGTTGTATCTAATGTTACAACATTAGTCACAACATGAAGTGCTTTCTATGAAGCTGTAGTGTTTTTGCTGTATAATTCAGACTTCCTGACCCATCTCTTCTTCATCTTCATATCAGGGTGTCTAACATTTCTTCCTTCTGACCAATGCCGCATGCGACTGAAGCAATCTCTCTCAGTATGGCCTATGAACCTGCAGTAAGCACATGCAGGACGACCACCTTTTACGCAGCTAGTCTGCTTCTTCTTCTGATCATGCCCATTGTGCTGACCCATTCTTTCAAGTTCTTTGTTAACTTGACTTCTTCTTTTAGCAGACACATTATTGAAGGCTACTCTATTGTATCACACTCCGGTGCGATCTCCTGAAATCTTACCCATGTTTAAGATATCATCCAGCTTTGCTTTTCCAGAATTCCACTTCTCCAATGTGCATTCAGCTTTCTCTGCCCTGAGAAAAACATTTTTGAAGTTTCTTTCCAATTCTCTATAAGTTTCCTCAACTTTCAGACATTTGATTTTGACCTCCTCTTTCTCTTTCTTCAGTCTTTCATTCTCTTCCTTCAGGACTTTGTTGATATTGCAGATTTGCATCCACTTCTCAAACATCATATGATATGCTTTTCGAATATCATCGTCATGAACTTCCTCATCGCTATCAACTTCAGACTCAGATTCAGTGCAGGATGTTGTACTAAATGTTGCAACATTCTGTCTGACATTAGCTAGTTTGTTGCCAGATGTGTTTCTGATGTTGCAACATCTGATCCAACATGACTATGAGTGTCACTATCAGATTGTCCTTCCCGTATGGTTGTAAACGCAACATAGTTTCTGGTTGTCTCTTCATCTGCAGCACTACCTTCAGATTCTTCGTCACTCCAGGTGCTTGATAAAGATTTCTCTTTCTGCTTCTTGAGGGTATTGGCACATTCAGCTTGTATGTGACCAAAACCCTCACATTCTCTGCACTGTATCCCTTTGCCTTTGTTCTTGCCTGCAAAGGGAAGATTTGCACGTGCCGAATTGTTGCCAGATCTGAAGTTTTGACCCTTGTTGCTTATCTCTTTCATCATTCTACTGAAATTCTTGGTCAGCAAGGCAATGCCATCATCTAACTCAGACTCATTTTCAATCCATTTGTCCCTCTGATTCTGCTTCAGGTTCATTTCATAGGTTTGAAGAGATCCCATGAGTTCATCCAGTCTCATGGTAGACGTATTTCTGGCCTCCTCAATGGCTGCAACTTTGGCTGAGAATTTTTTGGAAGAGATCTCAAGGTTTTCTCAACTAACTTCTTTTGAGAATATTTCTTCCCAAGCTGGAAGGCTTGATTGGCTATATCTCTCAACCTCCCATTGAATTCGGCAACAGTCTCGTTGTCATACATCTTTAGATTTTCAAACTGAGAAGCTAGCATTTGGAGTTTGGAAGCTTTTACGGTACTTGTTCCTTCATGAACATTCTGGAGAATATCCCATGCTTCTTTGGCATACTCACAAGTGGAGATCAGCTTGAACTGCTCTTCATCTACAGCCGAAAAAATAGCATTAGTTGCTTTAGAATTGCACAAGGCCGCATGTTCTTCAATCCGACTCCAGTTTTTTGCCGGCTTGAGGTGTTCTTTGCCATCTTTGTCAATTTCGATCGGCGGTGTCCATCCTTCAACAACAGCGATCCAGGCCTTCTCATCAATGGACTTGTTGAATACACGCATCCGAGACTTCCAGTAAGTATAGTTTGTACCAGTGAGCAGTGGAGGACGAACAACGGAGGCACCTTCTCGTGTAGCCATGATTCAAGTACTGAAATCCAAGATCACACCTTCTTTGTTAACAAAGATACACTGGTGACCTGCTCTGATACCAATTGAAAGTTCAGCACGTAGTAATAAACAATAAAGCCAAAAGAACAACACAAACCAATCAGAGACACTCAAGACTTGGTAACGCAGTTCGCGGTGCGCACACCTACATCTGCGGGGCCACGCCCAGAAAATCAGAATACTCCACTAAAATAATCAATGAGTACAATCACTAATTATCGCGATTCTATTAGGAGGAACAACCTCCCCCTCAATACAAACTGTGATGGGTGGTCTCTACCAACCCATGGAGTATTCTCGACAAGCTCCCCTTGCCCGCAAGCTCCCCTTGCACAACCGACTAGATCAACTCCCTTGATCCTATGTGCGTAGCCGTCGGCCTCCTCCCGGAGTTCTTCAATCGTCCTCCTCCCGGAGTTCTTCAAAAACTTTCGCAAAAGCCGTCTATCGCCGCAAAACCGCACACCCGTTTTATACGTCGCCCCCCCTCAATCACGGAGTAGATAAGGAAGGACGCTCGCTAAATCCCGTGCAGAATCGGCAGCCCACAAATTAAGGAATCACTTCGGGCAAGTGGTTCCACAATATCTTCAACAAGATCTTCCAACCAATATTTGCGGGCGAAAATCTCTCTAACAAATTCAATAACAAATCCCGAGAGATATCAACTTCCAATTATATCTCCAACAGATCTTCAATTGCAACAATAATGATTCTTTCCAACCGAGCGAGATTCTTTCCAACCGAATCAACAATAATAACGAGAGATAATAGCTTCCAAATATATCTCCAGCTCACCCACAATTAACTGAACCAAGATAGGAAATGATTCTTTCAAATCTTCTGGAAATAGCAACAATAAAAGATCTGCAGCAATCAATCTTTCCAACCAACAAATCTGCGAGATATTCTCTTTCTATTTCAACCCAGCATGCCTTCAATTTAGCAACAGATTTAGGAAGGGCTTTCCAAAAATCTCTCAAGCAGATATTCCACAATCAATTCAGAATCCCCGTCATTTTAGGCAGCACATCAGATCTGAAACCAAAGCAGCGTTTCTGCATACGAACCAGAAATCAAGATCCCGAATGTTGAACATTTTGTTGAACGACATTATGTTCAACATTACTGCTCAATCTGCTCAAAAACACTTCTAATTCCTCAAACAGAACTCTCCATCTATAGTGCCACTAATGCCAACAAAAATCATCAGAAATTCAACCCTAACAGGTTGTTTGTACAGGTGATTTGATATTGTCATTTTAACAAGGGGCACCAATAGGCCAGCTCACAGCTTGCTAAACAGACCAAGGATGGTTCAGCACTAAACTATTTTACATTGAATGATTACGGGCAAAACACAGAAGTTATTTGAGAGACAAACCAGTCTTACGTCAACTTTGATTTGGTTAAAGGCCCATGAAATACATGTATGTTCACATTCTGTGCATCTTGATGCATTATCTATATATGTATATATGCATGTATCATGCATGCATGTTCGCAGTGCATATGCCTCTTTGCATCTATAGATAAATCGAAGGATGGCTGGGTATGAGTAGTCTTCTCTAAACAATTTGACTCTAAAGTAATAATATCATTTAAATCATAGTACCAATTGCCAAAGTACCCTCTTCATTTGCTTTAGAGAAACGGCTTTTGACATATTACTACAGCATTACATTGTCAAACGGGTAAGTACCAGACCTACATACAAATACATGTCAGGCTCGATCCATAACAGGTGCTGGCTGAGCCAGGATTACACAAGCTGAGCCCATGCTTGGCACGTTGACAACCCCAGTCTAGTCTAGCATGAAGCCATATAAATATAGACATGTTTATACATCCAATGTTTTTAAGGGTATTAACACATGATATTTAAGGATGATTATCTGCACATATCTCATTCAAACTACAGATGTATAATGATTCATAAAGAATATTGTTGATTTTGGGGAAAGTGTGATAAGCCCCAAAGGAGAGGCTATCACTTCTATTTATATTAACTTCCTCCTTTCTTTACACACACACCCAATACAACACACACTACACAATACTCCCCCTCAAGATGAGCAAAAGATATTTATCATGTCCATCTTGTTACAAGCATCCTCCACTCCTTCAGAGTTCAACCCCTTTGTAAGGCAATCAGCTAGTTGTTGTCCAGAGGTAATGTAGGAGATCTCCAACTGTTTCTTGTCCAATCTTTCTTTAATGAAGAACCTGTCAATCTCTATGTGCTTCGTTCTATCATGTTGCACTGGGTTGTTGGCAATATTAATTGCAGACTTGTTATCACACAATAACCGCAATGGTCCTTCTCTCAGCAGGTGTAGCTCATGTAGAAGTGATCTCAACCAGATCATCTCACAAGTACCAAGCACCATAGCACGGTACTCTGCCTCTGCAGTGGAACGAGCCACCAAATCCTGCTTCTTGCTGCGCCAAGAGACCAAGTTGCCCCCAACAAACACACAGTAGCCCGAGGTCGATCTCCTATCATCTAGGCAACTGGCACAATCTGCATCACAGTAGCCTGTCATATTCATGTGACCATGACTACCAAATAATATGCCTTTTCCTGGACTATTCTTCAGATACCTCAGTATCCTGAAGACTGCCTCCATATGTCCAGTCCTAGGATCATGCATGTATCTACTTACCACACTGATAGCATAGGCAATGTCAGGTCTGGTATGGCATAAGTAGATAAGGCGTCCAACAAGTCTCTGGTACCTTTCTTTGTCTACTGGCTCCCCTGATTGTGAATGCAACCTATGATTCTGATCAATAGGAGTAACTGCTGAACGCCACCCCAGCATACCAGTCTCAGCCAGTAAATCCAGGGCATATTTCCTCTGTGAGAGAACTATACCCTTCCTGGACCTGGCAATCTCCAGTCCAAGGAAATATCCCAACTGTCCAAGGTCCTTGACCTCAAATTCTCTCGCCAACCTTACCTTCAAGTGAGAGATTCCCTCTTCATCATCTCCAGTGATAATAATATCATCAACATACACAGCCAAAAGAGTGATCCGTTGTCCTGAATGTCTATAGAATACAGTATGATCACCATTACTCTGCTTGTAGCCCATAGTGATGACTGCACGCCTGAACCTGTCGAACCATGCCCTTGAAGATTGCTTCAGCCCATACAAGGACTTGTCCAGTCTACACACCTTTCCCACCGTCTGTTGTGTGCCAAAGCCAGGTGGAACCTCCATGTATACGTCCTCCTGTAAGTCTCCATGCAAGAAGGCATTCTTTACATCCAACTGATGCAATTTCCATCTAAAATTCGCTGCACAGGATATCAGTACTCTCACAGTACTCATCTTTTCCACTGGGGCAAATGTCTCATCATAATCAATCCCATAAGTCTGACTGTAGCCCTTGGCAACCAGCCTCGCCTTGTACCTGTCCACCTTCCCTTCTGAAGTTTGCTTTATTGTGAATACCCACTTGCAGCCCACAGCTTTCTTCACTGCTGGAAGTGAGACAGGTCTCCATGTCTTGTTCTTCTCCAGTGCCTCAAGTTCTTCGAGCATTGCTTTCTTCCACTGGGGATGTTGCTTTGCCACTCGCCAATCACTTGGTATAGGGATAGACTGTAAGGATGCAATGATAGCCCTATATGCAGGTGTAAGAGAGGCATAGGAGACATGATTAGCAATATCAGTCTCATATCCATACCGTACAGGAGGCCTGCCGGCATTGATACGAGGCTCCCTACGAGATGCAAGTGGAAGATCTAAACTAGAGGAAGGCAAAGAAAGGTTACCATCCGTGGTAGGAGAGGAAGGCAGTAAGGAAGTCGGGACTCAAACAGGCGTGATAGACTGATCAATCTCGACATGGGGCAGTGGAGCTAGTGGTTCTTCAGTGGGGAAGATGTCTTCTTGTTGTTCTCCATCGCCATGACTATCCTTCTGTCTCCTGCTATATTTCCTGCCGTACAGCCTGTCTTCCTCCTCTTCCACCAAGGTCCTTTCTTCATCCCTGCTATCAGGACCAGTACCAGTAGGCCTGACAGGACACGGTATAAGTCCAACCACTACCCTCCTGTCATCAGTCTCCCCCTCTCGACCAACTCCTCATGTGCTTGGAGAGGCCCCAGTATCAAATACTGATATAGAATCTGTCAGTCCTCCATAAAAAGGTTCAATATATAATACATCAGTTTTCTCCATTGTATATATGTTAAAATATTGTCCATCTCTAATCTCATGTGGCATGTTGGATAGGTGTTGCATAAGTATCGTGAAGGGTCCAAATATCATATATGTACTTCTTAAAGCATGCGAGATGATGCTCTTTAATTTTCCAATATAAAACAGTGTCAGACCCTTTAGCTGGTGTATGGTGACTATGAGACTAACTATAGGTTCACCACAATATGAACATAAACTTTTAATAACGACAGAAGTTTTAGAACCTCTGCTTTAAAGACGCAAAGAAAAGAGGGAAGTAATAAGAAAAAATTTGTGATATTAGCCAATTACAAGGTCGAATATTGAAATGAAAATATATAACCTGTTACCGTCAAAATAATATAAAGAGCAATCAGTAGGGAATTCAGCACTTCATTTCTTATAGACACTGAATCGCTATATTTTCCAACATTAGTGGTTGCTGTTCTAGAAAGATTCTTTGAAATACGTCAAATGGCGCAGAGTTTCGGATAGCAACTTCGCAATAAATGGTAACATCACTAAATTAGAGTTTTTCTACGAGGACTAGCATGCATCAAAAGACCTGATTTAGGTCTTTCGAAGTTCAGTAGGCGGCTTGACCATATCGTAAAAAGATGAACAATGATTTTATTGAAAGATATAAAGTGGTAAGGAACATTTCTCAACGTCACCATAGAATTTGAATATGGAATGATATCTAGTCATGAAAAATCACGGATTAGACCTTTTCATACTTTGTGAAGCTGTGGGCTCAGATTTCAACTTATTGAAACCAATGGTTACTTTGGACAGCATCTGACCACAACCACACACCAGCATGCTTCTTTTACAAGCCATGTTGTAGAAGCAATGTGCTATCCCGAGCAGGATAAATGGTATCTACGATCACCAAAACTGTCTAAATCTCCTAAATAGTAAAAACCACACTAAATTAAGACATCGATGTATTAATTACATGCCTATCATGACATACCAATGCTGTCACTATTATTCCTACAGTGCCTTTTATCTCTGCCAAGTCTATGTATGGTATATGTCCCTGGCTCAGCACATCCATAAATACAATATGTACTGTAAGTTTACAAAAGTAGATGTATCCGTGTCAAGTGTTTTTACTAATTATTCATTTTGAACTGCCTCTCATATAATCTAGATTATCATACAGATGAAACTTAAGCATGGTTGATGCAGACCCTCGCTGGTTAAACAAATTACCCTAAACAAAAGTGCAATTAAAGAAAACACTTTTCCACAAGAAAATCAGACATTAAGTCCTGGTCTTAGTTAAATTACCAAATCCTATGCTTCATTGACAAATGGCTAAGAAATGATACAGGTACAAAGATAAGGCAAATCCTAAGAATGCAAGATACTGATAGATCATGGATCCAGTATACGTGTGTGTGTGCAACATATCAGTCAGCGACAATAAAACGATTAACTAGAACACTATAGCCAGCTGCTGTAAAATGAACTTCCTACTTCATAGTTGCGTAAATATAAACTCAGTAGCTATCCATTCAGTAATCATTCTTTATATATATGTAAACTAAATTACACTTTGTTCCCATCATTAATCGAATTTTTTAACTTCTTAGTCGTTGATGCTGTTCATTTTGTCTAGCATACATTATAAATTGTAGGATACCTCAGAAGGAAGTATTCGCAAACTATCCAAATATCTGATGCATATTGGGTATGGGTACATCTCTTGTGTGCACATAGAAAAAAGATATTGAAAGAAGATTTAAGCATATAACTGTCTATAGACTTGTCCACAACTTGGCATGGAAATGACTCCATCAGAATAGAAACTCAGAACACCTAGAATTAACATAGATGCAACAAAATATGGAGGAAAAGAGCAAAGGAACCGTAATTTTACATGTTTATTAGTATAAACGGAGACGATATATATGTTTTCAATCAGTGCAGTCAGTAGCAGAAATGTCTCCAGGAAGGAAATATATGAATGACTACTTGAAGTAATACAATCGTTACCTGATTTTTCTGCATTTCCATTATCTCTTCCTGCATATAATGGAACACAAGTTAATGAGAGATTAGATCACTTCGAAGACATTTCAGTGTGAAAAAAATTCAAATAAAAAATACCATATATTTTTTCACAAGCAACATGATAAGCCAGAAAGCCATGCTGGCTGCATAATCATGTCCAAATTTCATACAACAGAGTCTGACTATTCTTTAATGTTATGTTTCTCGAATATGTATAATATTTTCAGGTTTAATGCAAACTTAAAGTATTCAATCAATGTGAAGTTGTAAATGTTGAATATCATATAGCTTAAAAGTTGTAAATGCTTAGAAGACTCTTAAATGTAGAAGAACTACAGAAATATTGAACCCACAGAATGCTGCCAGCGTTATACCTACTAGATCATTTCCCCTTTTCATATCATTTGCATGACAATCCTCACATTATTATGTTACATCTGTCTTCTTTTTTTGGCTAGGAATGTCTTAACATATACGACCTAATTAATATCATTTGACCACCATCATCGCTTGCTAAGCATCCACATGTGATTCAAGTGCTCATGAAGTGAGAATGATTGCGCGAGTTTTCCAACTAGTAGGAAGCAGACCCTAAAACCACCACTACTAGTCCCAATTAGTGGAGATTTCGTCATATTTCAAGCAATGATTGGCAATCCCTTTTAAAGCAGTTTTTATTCTTGATTGTCTATTTGCTTTGTTTTTTTGACAAATGCATCCATATTTTATACTCTTCTACCTTCCGAAGCTGTTTCAATCTCTTTTTCTTCCTCTTCAGACTGTAAGGCATAAGGTTATACACCTATATCTGCATCAGAACTACCATCAAATCCATTATACCTCTCAGCTCCAAAATTTCTCAAGATCATATTCCAGTCAACTCACGCAATGATTTACCGATGTCTCTATGATATCAGGTTTTGCCTTTCCAGGTTGTAAGCCATTGAGAATGTGCAATTATATCTTTGTAAAGGTTGATTCGACATTAATAGTATCACTGCAAAAGTAGAATAGGCATGAATGGGTTGTCCATGTGGAGGGATGGTTTGGATGATCCACACGCTTGCTTGCTTTTCTCCCAACTTCTTTATGAAGTTTTTTCTTTTTTTGATTCTTTGGAACACATCAGCTATTAGACAACTCCGGGTATGTATCCGATAGTTTTTGGTCAATACACAAAACTGTTCAAAGCATTATGTATTTTGACGACTGACGCGGTATCTATCAATCCCGGTAATTTAGATATGGCATCATGTCTCCATATTGAAAAAAAAAACGATTCGAGACACTGGGACATACCAATGTCAGCCAAGTATGATCTGAATACAATGACCTGATTTGTGTTTGAAACGTCTCGAAAAAAGTAGCAGGAAACATATATTTCAAGTTTTGTTTGGGGGACAGGAGGGCAGGGGTAGTCTAAAGCTCAAAGGTACAGTCTCAATTAGTTAGTCCAAACTACAAGTCATAATTATTTCAAAAGAAAGAAGATAAAAGTTAAGCATATGTCTGAAAAGTGAATGATCAAAATTGAAGATCTTCTTAGAAATGATGAGGATATATTATTTCAGAACAGAGTTTAAAGGATATCTTCCTAGCAGTTGCCTACTTTTGTTAGATATCAGTCTGATACCAATTAACTGGGTTTGTTGCCTAGCAACCTAGCCCCTAAACCTACACAATGTAACTTCAACACTTGAGACCACCAAAGTAGCATGCAGCTAGAAAAGGAAAATGACCCACCAATTTTGATCACTGTTTGTTACATAATATTATTCCATGTATGAGTAGCTTTAGCATGCAAGGCTATGAAAAAAAATCATGCATAAATGAAGATGAAAATGAAAATTACCAATTTATGTGGCCATGCCTTATCATTACCTATGCTCTATCATTAATTGTGAATAGCTGTAGTCTCCCTCATTTGTGAATAGTATCCCTTGCAAGATAAGGTAAAATATGGATTTCACATAGGACTATGACATGCTGATATCTCTACAGGAAACTCAATTTGTTTAAGAACTTGGTTGATAGCTGGATCAATTACTAAAGTCCATAAACAAGGATGTGTGTGCACATGTAGTTCTATCATATATCAGATAGGATGAGAAATTGCTACATAATCCAGGAAAACTATACCTCATAGCTATGATTTTGATTAGTTGGATAGTAAATTAAAAAAATTCTCGGGTTCATTACTATGACATGACAGATATCATATTGAACTTTGTAATTTATATTCTTCGCATGTCCAATTATGTAACTGTAATCAATTAAAGGGGTTCCACTTATTAAGAAAGATGTACCTGTTTCTTCTGCAATTCCTGGTTTTGTTCTTTGAGTTTTGCTACTTCAGCTTCCAGCTCCATAGTATAAGCCTACTCACATTAAAAAAATGAAAAAAATGAAAAAAAAATTATACAGCAAAGGTATAACTGCAGTAATAGAAGTAGACCTTGATGGAAAAAAAAATAAGGATATTTGTTTTAGGGTTGAGATAGACTGCAATGAACATAACACATCATGAAGATCAAATGGGTGTCTAACACATGCTTAATCTAAAAGATAAAAGAAGTAGTACAAAGCTGTAGATACCTACCGAGCATTACTGTCACATCATGAAGGGATAACAGTGCTTATTTACCATTCCATTAGATCATCTTCTTCGCGGTAATTAATCCATTTAGATGTTTAAGGTACATTTTAGCATCCGGGTCAGCAAACTTTTATTGATAAGAGAGGCAACATCAATCTTTTAAACACATCATGCTTGTGTAAGTTACAGTGTTCAGCCTACTAATAAATTAAGTATGTCAACAGAAAAATTGCAGTAAGCTCCAGAATCCAGTCATACTACTCTACACAATTTGGAACAAAATTGCCACGATGAGTTCAAAACACTGAGCGGCATAAGTTCATAGGCTTTAACGAAGCAATCCAGCTATAAAGGAACATATCGCTGGTGCTAATATACAAATTACTATATCGTCTACAAGCACACCGTTATAAAAGCATGGACAAGATTTGTTATCAAAGCCAATGACATCTGGGGAAAAACTGGAACTCATAAGCATGCTATTAAACACCATTAACAAAGGAACACCATAAAATGGTGAAATGCTAACATATATCATACGCATGTTTTAGGGAGGCATCACCTGCTTTCGCGCACGTGACCTTGCAGCAGACTCCCTATTCTTGATCATCCTCCTCTGCCTCCTCTCCACGACCTTTTCCACCGCCCCGCCGGACCTCCTCCCCCTCATCCCCGACCCAAACACGTGGTAAGGCACCGGAGACAATGACGACAGATCCCCATTCCCCTTCCCGAGGCCATCTGGTGACCCCATGGCCGCAACCGTGACCCCACCACCTCCACCCAGTCCCACCACACTAGACATCAGCCCATTGTTCATCCCAGCATCCCGAAGCCCAACAATTCCTCCCCCTCTCAGTCCCTGCTGCCCGCCAATAGCAACATTACTCCCCACCTGCAGCGGAGCAGGGTACGTTCTCGTCATGGCGGCAGCACCCATGGCCAAGCTTGCCGCTGAATTGTTGGGAATCTGACCATGAACAATCCCTCCAACATTCCTCTCCGCTGCTTGAGAGAACCCAAGAGCAAGCCCAGAGTTACCATTGTTCGAGCTGGGCAACTCCCCGAAAAAGATGCTATTGCTACTATTCATATTACTATTATTGGCAGCACTTCCGTGATTGTTCACTATCTGGACCGAGTGATTGTTCACTCTCTGGACCGGCGGTGGCTGCGGTGGTTGCTGCTGGTTCATATCTTCCCTCACTACTCCAGCTCTCACCAAGAACTCCTCAAGAGTCATCTCTCCCAGCGTCGGTTGCCGGTGCTGCTGCAGTTCGGGACCCCCACCACCGCCCGCGGCTGCCGCACCGACCGAGCCCTGCCCGCCGCCGCTGCCGGACTCTCGCAAGAGGTCCCTCCAAACCTCATCCACAGTCTTTTGACTGAGAGTCCTCGGCAGGGTGAGTGACCCCTGCCGCTGGAGGCCTGACGGTCCGCCGGCGGGGCCGCCTTGGGCGGCGGAATCGGCGGTGGAACCGAGGGCGGAGGCCATGGCCTGGCTCTCCTCAGCGGTCCAGATGTTGCGGAGGAACTCGTCCATGTTCATCGAACCGAAGTCCTTTCCTGGGCCCCCCAGAGTGTTCTGGAACTCCTCGAATGTCAATGAATAGACCGACAGCTGCCTCGCCAGCTCCAGCGGCGTCACCGGATTCGCCGCCTGCTGCCGCCCCGCCTCCTTCCCCCTATCAGCCGCCGACGATCCCGTGTTCTTGAAATTCATCGCCGCACCAATCCCTCCTTTCCTTCTTCCGTTCCACTAGCGAAATTGATAATCGAATTACTTGTTCTTGTAAATCAGCAGACAATTGCCCATCAACCAGAACGTAATAAGATCACGCCCCCTCTTCCCCTGAATCAAAGAAAGATCAAATTGGCATCTCGTGCGCCTCAATCTCACGCTCACTACATCATCAAGCTAAGAACATCTAATCACGGTTGTAATTGTAATTAAGACCCAAAATGGAAAGAAGAGATTCAGAAATAAAAACTTCAGAGTGACCTGTGGTTTTGTGCTGCTGCTGCTGCTAATGTTTTGCCCCACTCACTGCTGGTTTTGTTGTTTAGAGGACAGGTGTCGGGGCTGAGAGGGCGGGGGATTTTATAGGGAAAAGCGAGCACTCCCAAAATGATTTAATAATGGAGTTTGTGACCGGGGAGAGCTCGAACGTGGCAGCGTCAGAGAGATTGGAGCGCTGGCGACGTGACCTGTCAGCCAATGAGAGGGCGCTATATGGAGACATCTGGGCCTTTGGATCTGCAGAAAGGACAGATGGCTTCGGGGATTAGATCTCTTTCCCTTTCCCTCCCCTCTTTTGCTTTGTTTTTGCATTTGTTTATTTATTACCTGATTGGGGCACTTCGGGTGATGCTTGGGGATCAAACGGAGGGAGATCAGCTTTGGGGGCGGGAAAGAAAAAGAAAGGCAACAAAAAAGATAATGTTAGTTTAATGCGCTGGAGGAGTTAATGAGGCCCAACTACCCCTGGGAGCGTTTGTCATTTGTGTGCCGGCAATCAGATCCGGTCCGGGCTGAAGAACCGGCTAGTGCGGACATCGAACCGGCTTAAACCCGGATAACTGGAACCGTTTGAACCACGAAGCATTGGAAAAATAATGACAAATGACTTGCCAAGAAGCTTGTCGTTCTCGTGTCTTTTTTACGCGGATATGCTCAAGAAAAGCTCTCCTTCGTACATGCATTTACATGTCTTTAAATTTTTTAAATTTTTTCTGATTTTAGATATGGAAATCTTAATATGAAATAATATGAAAATCATAATATTTTTAACCGTAAAATACGTGAATAATGTTGATCATCAAATTAGAAAATGGGAAGTGGACTTTCCAATTATACCGACATCTTTGCGGTTAAATTAACATGTGCATCATCTGAACTAATCCTTGTAGTTTGCCTACAACCTTGCTCGAGATGCAACAATTGAAATCAAGCAATATTAGTGACCAATGAGTTCAACAATTCTTTTTCATTAAATTTCTCTTAAATCTTGTTTTACATGTTAAATGGAAAATTTGTGATTTACTAATGACTTTTCAAGATGTAGCTTTCAGACTGGAGGTTCGCCAGCAGTGAGACCCAGCCGAGCCTGACAGGCGAGACCTGACGTGAGCTACCCACACCATTAGGGACCCCCCGGACTTCGACTCGAGAGGTCAGCCCGGCCTAACCCCAGCCACATGGATGACCACGCTACCCGAGGTCCGCACACTCCCGCAGAGAAGCCTCGCTACCCGAGGTCGGCCTCTTCAGTCTAATGGGCCGGGCATCGGCTTGCCTGGACAGATCACTGAAGAGTTTTGAGCATGCTTCCATATGGCTTTTCCCATTGTCTAGCCCAGGGCTTAACAGATGTGGAAAGCAGCGAAAGAAAACAAAACAAAAAAATCACATTTTTATGAAAACGCCCTACTGGATAAAAATGTTTAAACCCCTTTGCAAGACCCTTTACTATCTAAGGAGAAAGATGAACATATCTCGCAAATATAGATCTAAAATAAATCTGGTATTTAAAGTTTAAGAACATACCCTAAATTTTTGCAGTCTCAAAATTTTTTCCTTAGGACGACGTCCCGAAGCAATGCAACGCCTCCTCAAGAAGTGACCACTTGCTTTAAAAAGTTTCACCTTAGCTGGAACCCCGTCACAAGCATTGGATCGAATATGAATTCCCTTCAAGTATTGCTAGAACCTGAAAGAGTGAATAAAGAGAAAACGAGGGAAAAATTTGGTCGCCTTTAGATCTAGATTTGCTCCCTTAATTTAGGATGAGCTCCCTTGATCTAGGCTTGGTGTAAGTTTAGGAAGAAGAGGTGTGTAAGGACCTGGCTATGGGGAAAACACTAGAAGGGGTGGTTGAATAGTGTTTATGCAATTTAAAACGATAGTTATACCAAATTAAATTCCTAACCAACAGTGTAATGTAAATAAACCCTAAATTGAAAAAATGCTAACACAAGGATGTTTCAAGGGTTCGGATTACCCAAGTCAACTCCCGACTTGTTCCCGATAATCATACGTCCCTTCCACCCGGATACCACCAGATACTCAAAGTTAGAACCCTAACTTGAGGTTTCCTTTAAACCCACTTGTAGCAACCCTACAAGTGAAATCGAAATACACTCGATGTCCTTGACTCCCACAACTTGGGAGCAAGCAAACCACTCTCACAAACCGAGAGTTAAACTAATATCGAAAGATATGAAATACTGAAATAACAACACTTACAATCATATATGCCTTGAAGTAGAACTTGAAGGAGCAAGTGTGTTGTGTGTTGAGGTCTCTTTTGAAAGAGAGAAAAGCCCTTTCTCTTGTCACTACCAATTGCCTAGAAGATATCACTTTGATTCTAGGTTGGAGAGCAAGAGAGAAAAAGAATGGAATTCTAAAGCTTTTGGATTTGAGAGCTTTGATCAAGAAAATGAAATGCTTGAATAGTTGAGTAACTTGAGTACCCCCTCAATGGAACAGTAGAAGCTCTCTTTATAGGTTTCCCAAAACCCCCAAACAGAATCCCAAAAAACCCCTTTGAAATCTGTGGAGAAAAAACTAACAGATAGAATTTACACAGTCGACAGTCGACTGTTAAACAAAACACAGTTGACTGCTGCATTGTGTCAGAGGGTAGGTGGGAATTCAAACGGTAACTTACCACATAGGACAGTCGACTGATGAAGAGATGACAGGTGCCTGTAAAACTAACAGGAGACTGTAAATCCTTCTACAGGCGACTGGCCGCAATATGGGTAAGCTGAGAAAATCTTAGAAAGTTTTGGAAAGACACGACAGGCGACTGATGTGGAACACACAAGCGTCTGTGCCATGGGCAGGCGACTGTGAAACCAACATCAGTCGACTACCACAAAAACCTGAAACTTTCCAGAAAGCAGAGTTTGTAGAGAAATCTTGGACAGTCGACTGTGCCTTAGAGAGGCGACTGTCAATACAACATCAGTCGACTGGCACTTAAAACTAGAAACATTCTAGAGAGCAGATTCTGCATAGGAATCATAAACATACAACTGTTGAACAAATCACAAACGACTGTAGCTTGGACAGGCGCATGTATTTTGTACAGTAGTCGCCTGAAGGAATTGAAGCTTAAAAGGCACAAAAATCAATTAATTAAGTATGTGCATAACAGTCGACTGTAGAACAAATCACAGTCGACTGTTTTGAGACTGGCGATTGAAAATCGTTCAATAGTCGCTTATTGAAATCACAACATGCACATGCTTGAGAAATGAGAATCGGAGTCTAAGGAATTGTGATCTAATGATTTCCTAGGACATAAATGAAGATGTGTGTATGCTCCAACATAGTTCTACTTCTAAGCTACATACTAGAAGAGAATAAAAAGATTACATTTTGTATAAGTCTCTCTTCTATCCAAAGTATGAGCTTGAAGTCTTCTAGGAGCTTCATTCACTATTTTTAATCATCCAATCCACTTTTCATGCTTTCATTGATCTTTGAGTGACATCCATTGCTAATTGACCTTCATGATATGCTTAGGCAATGGATTAACTGCAAATAGGGGATTAGTTACAAGTATTTATGTTTACTCATCATTAACACCAAGTAGGGAGAAGTCCAATACTCAACATTCTCCCATTTTTGATAATGACAAACAAACATAAACAAAAAGATAAATAATTATGCTTAATGAAAACTTACTCCCCCTACATAGATGTCAATCAAGTTAGTCAATGTATATAAGGGCATCTATAAATCAATTGAAGCGAGTAAGTAAGATATGAATGAATGAAATGATTTTCATTGAAATCTTGAAATCTAGGATTTTATAATCCAACATCATGATATCTTACTCCCTCTGAATCTAAGTCAACTTCAATCTTAGATTCAAGTTTAGAATTAGAATTTACTTAGCACATAATTATGATATGTTTATTTCTCTCCCCCTATGGCATTATCCAAAAAGTGGGAGTAGAATAACAATAATAATGCTAAAATAAGTGCTAAAACAATCATGAGAGTCTAAAGATAGGATGTATATCAAATGTGATGCCAACATATAATCGAAGAAAAAACTAATCACGAAGGTGCATCTCATTGATATATATACCAAAAACTCATAAAACACAAGAAATCTTAGTTGACTAAAGGAACAAGAATCCAATATCAACATTTCAAACCAAATAAGAAAAACGTTCACATCACGTCATGTATATGATATAGCATACAAAGAGAGACAATTTCACAATGTTCACACAAATAAGAAAAATGAGACACGATGTGAAGCAGCATATGAGAAAGTAAAATATTGTCATATATATATAGTCACAAGATACAAGGAGTACAAAATACAGCTACAACTCCATGTACATCCAAAAATATGATCGTCATACATACAAAATCATCCATCAGTACACAAAACAGATCAAAATACAAACAGACAATCAAACTCTCAACCCTAACAAAATAAATCTAGGCCTAAGGGTGAGTAGTCTCCACGGAGTGTCAATCCACATCAGCAGCTGATGAGTGAACAGGAGTAGCCAACTCAACTTGGAACTCCTGGGCCTCTAGATCAACCGAAGAATCCTCGGAAAGAGGAGCAGCATCAACAATAGAGGAAACATCCTGAGGAGCCGGAGAAGCAACCGGCTCAGGAGTAATGACAAGAGGATGCTCCAAAATCTCAGTGACGACCGGAGGAGGAGGCTCAGAAGGCCGATGAGATGGTACAAAAGATCTGAGATGATCAGGGAAAGGAATGCAATGATGCTAGAACAACAGATGAAACAACTCATATATACCAGATACCTTCTTGTCCAACAAGTCATGAGAGGGTGCATCATAGGAAGAGGGCTGATCAGATGGTGGAATGGTGGATGAAGACTGCCTCTTCTTTGATGACGTCTGCAGAGCCGAAGTGGACTTTGACTTTGCAGAAGCATCGAGAAGAGGGCCAAGGGGCATGGGCTCATATGGAGTTAAATCAATCCCGAAATGACGAAAGACCAAAGTGAGGAGTCCACCATAAGGAATGTGAGAGGAGGCAGTAGTGAACTCGACCTTGTCCATCCGATCAAGGAGGACTTCGGTCCAGTTCACAGACATACCAGAGAAAATACCATACATACATCGGATGATCTCCTAAGAAGGCTGATCAGAGGAGCCATTTTTCGGCAAGATGTTGGACTTTACCAGTAGGTGAACAGCCCAACCTCTAGCAGAGAACATGGAAGCCCTGACGCCAGGAGAGAGGTAGGAAGGAATCACAGTGAACATGACATAAAGGACAGTCTGATCAAGGTCTGCAATGCCTGAGAGGGAGATATTAGCAGGTAAGGATCCAGTTGAAGAAATCCAAAGAATGGTTCCTAGGAGAGTAGGGTCAAGCCTGATACGGATCCCCTGAACAACTGTGTCAATCTCACCCGTGTCAACATACTCACCACAAATGCGGTTGGCATAAAATAGTTTAACAAAGAAGGGATATGCATGAGGGGAGTCCACATGAGAGAATCGAAAAAGATCACCCAAATGGGTCGATGTGAGAATCTCTGAAAGTCTTTAAGCAGTGAAGGCCTGAAACACAATGAATCGCTCACGAAGGAGCTTGATCCCTAGTATGGCATGAAATTTTGACTGAAAAGTATCGTCTCGACAAGTGGAAACACGGGGATCCACAGGAGGAGGCATGGTAGGATTTTGGCCTTGGGTTCAAGCGGGAATAGACTCGGGTGGGTGTCAGCAGCCACCCGAGTAGGTTCAGCCTCAGCGATAGACTCATTGATGCTAATACCAATGGGTCTACGCGGACGCTTCAGGAGAGGCTCAATGTAGGCTTCTTATTCAGTGGAAGAGGAAGTGGAGTCGGAAGCCGAAACGTCGGAGGGAGGATCTGGATGCTTCGTTCAACGCAAACATTTGGAATTCGAAGGAAGGAGACGAGATAAGACGAGTCAGATGAGAAAGAAAATACTCAAAATAAACGACGGCCCTCGAGTTTATAAGATGGGGTCAAAAGAATCTGGGCCGTTGGATAGACAGATCGATGGCTCAAATCGAGTTAACGAAGCGCCACAGAAGTTGATAGTCGACTGATGTACAATTGTCAGTCGACAGGTAGATATGATAGAGATCAGCTTGGGTTAACAGACAGTCGCCTGTTGAGTAACTAACAGTCGCCTGTAACTTACATAACAGTTGTCTGACAGTGAATCAAAAAACGTGTTGATAAAACAGAGACATCTCAAAATTTGGATATGCGCCTGATGACCAACTTGCAGTCTCCTGTCGTAGAGACAGTCGACTGTAAAATGTTCATCAGTCGCCTGTGTGAAAAATGTAGCCTGCAGTAAGAGAAATTGAGTTAGGCATGTGACTGTCGAAGGAATGACAGTCGTCTGTCCTGGTTCAAAAATACACAGTGAGGTTAAAAATCTAGAGGATTGAGACAACTCACCTAGGACCGATACTCTAACACAAATCTAACAAGAAATCAATATCAAAATATTATAGATTAATGTACAAATCACGTAAATTAATCCAAACAATCAAAAACATCAAAATCTCAAATACATCTCTTAAACAAATATATGAGAAACATATAGTTTATCAAAACAAGAGAAGTAAAATGATGATATGAGTTCAAGCATGATATAACATGAGAGTATGAATTTCTATAATTCAGATTCACCCATAATCCCTAATTCTCCACGCAACCTCACAAATGAATCTTCTTTAAGAGGTTTAGTGAAGATGTCTGTGATTTGTTTTTGGGTTTCAATGTACTCTAAGATGATGTCCTTCTTAGCTACATGATCATTAATAAAATGGTGTCTCACATCTATGTGTTTGGTACGGGAGTGATGTACCGGATTCTTGGAAAGACAAATTGCACTTTAGTTATCAACCATGATAGGGCAAGTATCACAACTGATACCATAGACTTTAAGTGTGTGTCTCATCCAAAGAACTTGTGCACATGCAAGACCCGCGGCAATATATTCCGCTTCAGTCGTGGACAATGATACCGAGTTCTGTTTCTTGGAAAACCAAGAGACTACTGAATTTCCTAGAAAATGGCATGTGCCACTTGTATACTTCCTATCGAATTTGCATCCGGCAAAGTCGGCATCACTATATGAGATTAACTCATATGTGCTAGACTTAGAGTAAAGTAATCCATAATCTAGAGAATGATTGAGGTAACGAAAATTCGTTTAACCGCAATCAAGTGTGACTCTTTAGGTCTAGCTTGATATCTAGCACAAAGACATACGAAGAACATAATATCGGGCCTACTAGCGGTTAAGTAAAGTAAGCTATCGATCATACCTCGATATAGACGAACGTCTACATCTTTTCCGTTCTCATCCTTGTGTAGATGGGTTGTCGTACTCATGGAAGTCCTTTTACTAGAAGACGATTCCATCCCCAATCGCTTAATAAGCTCTCCGGTGTACTTTGTTTGATGTATGAAAGTTACATCCTTCATTTGCCGAATTTGTAGTCCAAGAAAGTAGTTGAGCTCACCCATATGGCTCATTTTGAATTCATCCTTCATAGACTTAGAAAATTCTTGGCAAAGATTAAATTTAGTAGAACCAAGTATTATATCATATACATAAACTTGAATTAACAGAATGTCATTTTCATAATCTTTAATGAAAAGAGTTGAATCAACTTCACCCATTTTAAAACCTAAATCCAAAAGAAAGGTTTTGAGTCGATCATACCAAGCTCTAGGAGCTTATCTCAACCCATATAACACTTTCTTAAGTTTGAAAACATGGTTTGGAAATTTTTCATGCATGAAACCGGGTGGTTGAGAAACTAAACTTCTTCATTAACAATACCATTTAAAATGCACTTTTAACATTCATTTGAAATAACTTAAAATTTTTATGGGATGCAAAAGATAAAAATAATCTAATAGCTTCTAATCTAGCTACGGGGGCAAATGATTCTTCGAAATCAATACATTCTTCTTGCCGATAGTCTTGAGCTACTAACCTTGCTTTATTCCTTGTGATGACATCGTTCTAATCAGTCTTGTTCTTGAAAATCCACTTGGTCCCAATCACTTGGTGACCACTTGGAAAAGGAACGAGCTCCCAAACTTTATTTCTCTCAAATTGCATGAGATCTTCTTCCATTGCAACTATCCAAGAGCTATCTTCACATGCTTCTTGTATGTTCTTTGGCTCAATGGTAGATACAAATGCACAGTGAGAGAATTCATCAATGCTTGACCTCGTTCGAACACCCACCCAAATATCTCCACTAATTTGGTCATGAGGGTGATTACAAACGGTTGAATAAGCTTTGGGAATCCATGCATCACTTGGAACATCTTCAACAATTTCATTAGTATTGTTAGTCTCAATAATAGAATCATTAATTTTAACATTACCAATAGAATCACATAAAACATCTACACTATCATCAACAACATGAGGAAAATCAAAATCTTCATAAAATGATACGTGCAAGGATTCCTCGATCGTTGAACAGGTTTTGTTGTATATCTGGTAGGCTTTGCTACGTATGGAATATCCAACAAAAATTCCTTCATCAGATCTTGGCTCAAATTTATCTAAGTTACCAAAAGTGCTCTTTATAAAACATTTTGAACCAAAAACATGAAAATATTTAACTTGTGGATTTTTATCATAAAATAACTCAAAACAAGTTTTGTTCGTTCGGGGACTCACTAGGATCCTATTAAGCACATAACATGTCGTGTGCACCACCTCCGCCCAAAATTGTAGTCCAAGATGACTATCATGGAGCATGGTACGTGCATACTCTATTAGGGGTCCTATTCTTTCTCTCTACAACATCATTTTTGTGGTGGTGCACGAGGAAAAGAAAAATTGTGAGTAATCTCGTTGTCATAAAAAAACTTGGTGAAATATTCATTCTCAAATTCTCCTCCATGATCACTACGAATAGTGATAATGGTGAATCCTGAGAAATTTTGAATCTTCTTTGCAAATATAGTACACTCTTCAAAAGCTTCATTCTTATTGGTTAAAAATGAAACCCAAGTAAATCTAGAGAAGTCGTCAACGACAACTAATCCATAATGCATTACCTAAAGAGGCGGTTCCAGTTGGCCCAAATAAATCTAGATGAAGTGATTCTAGTGGCCTCTTAGAGGTTATGCTTTCTTTAAGTTTGAAAGATGATTTACTAAATTTACCTCTTTGACAAGAATCACAAAAGTTTTTCTTACTAAAAATAATTTTTGAAAAACCTGTTACTAGATCATGCGTAGCTAACTTATATAAGTGCTTAAAATGAACATGACCAAAACAGTGATGCCATAATAGTTGTTCATTTGTATTAGCAACTAAGCAATCTAAGGTTTTAGGCAAGCTCAAATAATAAATGTTTTTATGCCTAATACCGGTAAATAGAATATGAGAATCAATATCTACAATTTTACACATACCCTCTCCAAAGTTAACCTTGTAACCCTTGTCACAAAGTTGACTAATGGAGATAAGGTTATGACATAAACCACTAACTAAATAGACATTTGTAATAAGTGGGTTGGAAGGATAACCAACTTTGCCTACTCAAATGATGGTTCCCTTTTGATTACCTCCAAAAGTGACTGTTTCACCATCCTTAATGCTAATCACTTCAGAGAGCAATGTGGGATCTCCCATCATGTGTTTGGAGCAACCACTATGAAGTATCCATCCTTTCCTTTTAGAGCCAATACGACTTTTATTGATCTCTTTCTTTTTCTTGGGTACATACATAATATACTATAAGCTCATGGTACCCAAGCTTTGTTGGGTCCAAGGGAATTAGCCCTTTGGAAGCCAAGTCCAAGTGGACTTTCGTTTCCAACATAATTATCACTATTTATTATATCATTAAAATAGGAGTCAACATAAGTATTCCTATCAATTATGCTAGTGTTATTAGGACTCCAAATTATGTATGTTTTGGGTGTCTTTTTTCTAGTTGCATGCACATTTGATTGAGTTCTATATGGTGCGTGCTTCCTAGGAGCATGAGTTCTAGCATATGAAGATAGAGGTGGATGAGCATTGGACATATATGGATTGTATGCAAACTTAGGAACATGCATGTTATAAGCAACATATGAAGCATGCATAACATGAGATGGATGAGCATACATAGAAGAATGATGTGTATGAACATATGAACGTGTAGGGGCACGTGCATGAGTATTTCTCATGTGTGGTTTTACATGTATATGTGGGTGTGGAGCATTAAAAGTGTCATTAGTGTCCACTTGTGAAGTAGGAGATTTCCTTCGTGGATGAAAGTTGGTGTACATATATGCATGACTTCTCTTTTGGTTTCCACCCTTAGTGGCTTTCTTACCAAAAGGAAGAGATTGTGAAGTGGTGTCCTTCTTAGTAGGTTTGCTACCAATAGTGTTTTTGACACCACTTGTGGATGCACCGGAGGATGGCCTCACAAAATCTATAGTCACCGCTATAGGAGGTGCGAGATTTGGATGCATTTGCTTTCACATAACCAAGTTCAACACGATGTGTGTCCGAAAATTGGTTTGCAAGCAATTCATCCAATTGTCCTTTCCCTTTGTTAAATCTCTTAACTTGGGAGGACATGAGCTCATATTTCTCCTTAAGAGAAGAAATATTAGTATCCAAGGTGGACACCCGTGTTTTGAGCTCGTGCACTTGGGTTTTAAGAGAATCATTCTCAATACCCAATTGGGTGTTATGTGAAGCTAGATCAATATTATCCTTAGGATAAATTTGATCTAATTGAGATTTGAGGGAATTTACCCCAATTCTCAAGATGTCATTTTGAGAAACTAAAGTGGCTTTCTCAAGTGTAAGTGTATCAACAATGGTGTCATTGTTAATAATGCATGGCATGGATGATTTGCTAACAATTGATTTCTTTAAACTAGTATATCTAAGCATAAGAAATTGATACTTAGAAAATAATTCTTCATTAGCAATACGAAGTTCATCTATGGTTACCTCGGGTTCATCGATGTCACTATCACTCTCATCGGAGAGTGGATCTTCTTAGGCCATGAAACATATATGGGCACTCTCACCCTTTTCATCCTCGGATTCACTTGAGGAATCTTTGCTTAAATCATCGAACGCCCCAACGAGTCCTTTCTTCTTATCCTTCTTGTATTTGTCGGACTTGTGGTATTTTGGAGCTTTCCACTTTTCTTTGTTTCTAAGCATTGCGCAATCCTTCTTGATGTGCCCCGGCTTGTTACACTTAAAACAAAGAGATGAAGATTTGTTTGTGGAATCAATTTAATTTTTGGAAGGAAATTTACCTTTGCGAAAGAAGCATTGGAACTTCTTCGCCATTTGTGCCATTTCATCCAAGTCCATTTCATTCTCTGATTCTTCACTATCGGAGGATGAAGAAGTAGCCTTGAATGCTAACGCTTTCTTCTTGGCCTCTGTTGGTTCATCATTGCTCTAATCATCTATCGGTTCTCCCTTCTTACTTCATAAGACACGAGAGTACCGATGAGATTTACCACGGTGTAGGTCTTCATGTCATTGACATCCTCAATGGCGATTGCTCTACTTTCCCATTTCGAGGTCATTCCCATGATTATCTTTCTCACCTTGTCTTCTTAGGTGTAGACTTGTCCAAGAGCTTCAAGTTCATTGGTGATGTCGGTGAAACGTCCGTACATCGTTGCAATCCTCTCATTATCTTGCATATGAAACATATCGAAGTTTTGTATTGCAACATATAATTTAGACAACTTTACCTTATTCGTTCCCTCGTGGGTAACGACTAGATGGTTCCAAATTTGATATGCACTGTTACATATGCATATCTTATTGAACTCATTTGGATCAAATGCACAATGAAGAGCATTCATTGCCTTGGCGTTGTTCACTTCGGCGGACTTCTCGGAGGGAGTTCATTTGTCAAAATCCTCTTCGGAGGGTTCAACGTATTCCTTGTGGAGGGTTCTCCAAAGAGAAGCATTCCTAAGAAACGTCTCCATCCGGCATTTCCAATAGCCGAAATTCGTGCCATTGAAACGTGGAGGATGAACCGTTAATTGTCCTTCGAAGATGGTATACACACCATCACGGTCGTGATTGTTGTACGAAGTCGGTGGTGGAACGTTGTTGTTGTTGGATGGCATAGCTATAAACTAACGCTCTGATACCAATTGTAAGGACCTGGCTATGAGGAAACCACTAAAGAGGGGTTGAATAGTGTTTAAGCAATTTAAAACGATAGTTATACCAAATTAAATTCATAACCAACAATTAATGTAGAATGTAAATAAACCATAAATTGAAACAATGCTAACACAAGGATGTTTCAGGGGTTCGGATTATCCAAGTCAACTCCCGACTTGTTCCCGGTATTCCTACGTCCCTTCCACCCGGATACCACCGGATACTCAAGTTAGAATCCTACCTTGAGGTTTCCTTTAAACCCACTTGTAGAAACCCTACAAGTGAAATAGAAATACACTCGATGTCCTTGACTCCCACAACTTGGGAGCAAGCAAACCACGCTCACAAACCGAGAGTTAAACTAATATCGAAAGATAAGAAATATTGAAATAGCAACACTTACAATTACATATGCCTTGAAGTAGAACTTGAAGGAGCAAGTGTGGTGTGTGTTAAGGTCTCTTTTGAAAGAGAGAAAAGCCCTTTCTCTTATCACCACCAATTGCCTAGAAGATATCACTTTGATTCTAGGTTGGAGAGCAAGAGAGGAAAAGAATGGAATTATAGGACTTTCGGATTTGAGAGCTTTGATCAAGAAAATGAAATGCTTGAATAGTTGAATAACTTGAGTAACCCCTTAATTGAACAGTATGAGCTCTCTTTATAGGTTCCCCAAAACCCCCAAACGGAATCCCCAAAAACCCCTTTGAAAGCAGTGGAGAAAAAGCCAACGGATAGAATTTACACAGTCGGCAGTCGACTGTTGAACAAAACACAGTCGACTGCTGCACTGTGTCAGAGGGTAGGGGAGAATTCAAATGGTAACTTATCACGTAGAACAGTCGACTGATGAAGAGAAGACAGGTGCCTGTAAAACTAACATGCGACTGTAAATCCTTCTACAGGCGACTGGCCGCAATATGGGTATGCTGAGAAAATCTCAGAAAGTTTTGGAAAGACATGATAGGCGACTGATGTGGAACACACAGGTGCCTGTACCATGGGCAGGCGACTGCGAAACCAACATCAATTGACTGTCACAAAAACCTGAAATTTTCCAGAGAGCAGAGTCTACAAAGAAATCTTAGACAGCCGAATGTTGAATCATTGATAATCGACAATCGACTGTGCCTTGGACAGGCGATTGTCAATACAACATCAGTCGACTGGCACTAAAACTAGAAACATTCTGAGAGAGCAGATTCTGTAGAGGAATTATATAGACAGGCGACTGTTGAACAAATCACAGATGACTATAGCTTGGACAAGCGCTTGTATTTTGTACAGCAGTCGCCTGAAGGAGTTAAAGCTTTAAAGGCCCAAAAATCAATGGATTAAGTATGTGCATAACAGGTGACTGTAGAACAAATCACAGTCGACTGTTTTGAGACAGGCGACTGTAAATTGTTCAGCAGTCACCTATTGAAATCACAACATGCACATGCTTGAGAAATGAGAATTGGAGTCTAAGGAAATATGATCTAATGATTTCCTAAGACATAAATGAAGATGTGTGTGTGCTCCAACATAGTTCTACTTCTAAGCTACATAATAGAAGAGAATAAAAAGATTACATTTTGTAGAAGTCTCTCTTCTATCCAAAGTATGAGCTTGAAGTCTTCTAGGAGCTTCATTCACCATCTTTAATCATCCAATCCACTTTTCATGATTTCATTGATCTTTGAGTGACATCCATTGCTAATTGATCTTCATGACATGCTTAGGCAATAGATTAACTGCAAATAGGGGATTAGTCACAAGTAGGGAGAAGTCCAATACTCAACAAGGTGCACCCTATTTATAGGGTGAGTTGAGCCTTCAAGGAGTATCACATCTGATGTTGTACTAAAAATTATAATCCAAAATTAACTCAAGTTTTTCCCTTTAAAGGACTAAACTTTGAGTAATTAATTATCCCTCTCCGTTAAGTGTAAGAATCAAAATGATATATCATTTTAAAGAGCTTTAAACAGAAATCGCAAAAAAAAAACAAACGGCGCTCAATTCTGAGGTCTTTGACCTCTCAAATGCGTCTTCAAAAATCACCAAATACAGCCCCCATAATAGTCCTCGGACTATTCAATCAGCGGGCTCCGCTGCGGGCCCCACCCGGTACCGTGTGCACCGGTTGGGTCCCACCTGGGGAGAGTGTCCCGCCGCCTTACTGTGATCTTAGAGATAAGTCGGCCTACGGGGATAGTGGTCCACCACCTTACGGTGAACTTAGAGATAAGTCGGACTGCAGGGGGAGTGGCCCCGCGCCTTAAGGCGGACTTACAGATAAGTTGGCTGTTGGGATCCTGAGATGGAAAGTAAACACTAGAGGGGTGTGATTAGTGTTTCTTAAAAATTATGCTAAACTAAAAATTAAACACTCTAGAGTTGCTTAAGTTGCTTAGAAGAGTTACCTACTAAGTACTTAATTAACACACAATAAATTTGCAAAAATATAGAGAGAGTTATGCAGCAGAAGCTAATACACAAAGATTGCAAGTAAAGAAAATTGAGAAAAATTGACAAACGCAAACACATGTCAATTTTATCCTGATTCACCCATCCGTGGGCTACATCCAGTCCATAAGCACGATGTGATTTTCTACTAACAGGCTCTCAACTAAGAGAGCACATTGCCTCAAAATTAAAGGGCTTCTACAATCACCTAGCTCCTCTTGCTAAGAATTTCCAAATACAACAAAGTAACCTCTTCTCTAAAGAGGACATCCCTTAAGGCTTTTTACAACAATTGAAATACAATCTATTAAACACTCACCACCATCACCGAGTGAAGATTTACAAACCTTCTGAGATGGTGTTGATGCTTACAATCTCGTATAGCCAATAAAGTTGGAGCTTAGAGTGTTGTGTGGCTATAAGAAATCTCTTCTTTTGATCTTTGAGAAAATGAATGAAAACAACAAAAGATAAAAAAGAAATACTTGGATCACCCTTTGAAAGTATCAAGATACAATCTTGAGCGAGATGAAATCAAATAGTGGCCAAGAAACTGAGCTCCATCGCGTCGTTTATCTCTCCAAAAGCACATGTTCTCGCTCTTTTGGTCCAAAAATCCACAATCTCGCCTAAAACACATCAGAAAGACCAAAAACAGAAAAAGGAACTAAAAGCGGTGAAAACGACGTAGAAAACGTCACGAAGTGGCGTGAAACATGAGAGAAAAGTATGCGAAAACTATATATAAAAATCACCTATCAGTTGTGAAATTGTTTCATATTTCGATTCAATATTTTCTCTTGATATTTAAGAAGTCCTCTTGGGTGTGAGAGAAGTCCATTCCTGGTTTGTGAGAAGTGGAAGAAAGGTTCCTCTCGGATGTGAGAGAAGTCCATTCTCGGTTAGTGGGAAGTGTAAGAAATGTTCCTCTCGGTTGTGAGAGTAGTCTATTCCCGGTTTGTGAGAAGTGGAAGAAAGTTGTATTGGTTTGCACTTGTCAAGGTTAGCAAGTGGGCATTAGTAGAAACACTAATCACTAGCGAGTTGCTAGTGGGTTGCTAGAGTAGGATTCAAGTGAGTCGAGGAGACTTGGTGAATCCGAACTAGTGTATATCTATTGTTTGCGTTTGGATTCTTATGTTGTTGCTCTCTTTCTCTAGTCCGTACTAAGGTTGCATTAGGGTAATTTAATTTGTCATAATTTCATTATTAAGTTTTATAAAGCACTATTTACCCCCTCTAATGTTTTCCCTATAGTTTCAGATCCTACAAAACAAGTATCTACGCAATAGAACCAGTGGTTTCATAGAGTTGTCACCTCGTTTGATTTCGAGATGATCGAAGAAGATCATTGTGTTTATGTGAAGCAATATAAGAATAAATTTGTCATCTTGACATTATACGTAGATGATATTTTATTAACTAGTAACGATATGGAGTTTTTGATAACCATACAAGAATGGTTATCATCAAACTTTGAAATGAAAGACATGGGTGAAGCAAATTATTGACTTGGTGTAAAAATCCAGAGAAATCGTTCTAAAAGATTTCTTGCTTTGTCGCAAGAAACATATATCAATAAAGTTTTAGAACATATCAATAAAGTTTTAGAACGATTCAATATGTCTAAATGTAATCTAGTTGAAACTCCAACTGCGAAAGTCGATAATTTAAGTCTAGATGGTTGTCCTAGTACGGAAGACGAAAAGAACAAAATGACAAGAGTGCCAATGCAAGTGCAGTGGCTAGCTTGATGTACGCCATGTTGTGTACAAGGCCACATATATGTATGCAGTAGGATTGGTAAGTCGATTTCAATTAAATCCTGGACCGGAGCATTGGAAGGCTGCGAAGAGGATCATGAGATATTTAAAGTGCACAACCGACTACAGTCTGTGCTACGAAGGTTCGTCCACCAAACTGAAAAGGTACACTGATGCAGACTATGTGGGAGATGTAGATGAGATGTGTAACGACTGCTTTTCATGTATCTGGATTTAATATAATATAATATATGTTTTGGTGGATTTTCTCCTCTTGTGTGGTTTTCGTCTCCGTAGATTTCATTTTCGACCGATTCGTCGTGTTTTCTCGCTTCTTCCTTAGGATTGTCGATTTCGAAGTAAGTCACTCGTGACGGACTTCATAACGGTCGTATCTAACTGTTAGATCAAGCCTAGGAGTCTTAGGAATCGATCCCGAGGCCCCACGCTCCGTATCGGTACTTTTCTGTGCTCATTAGCCGGTGTAAGAAGGGCCACCGACCGACTAGATGACGATCCAGTCGGTCGGCAATCCTTCTTGGACCGACTAGTTAGCTTTCTAAATTTCTCAGGAGTTACTGTTTATCGTTAGTCGGTCTAAGAACGTTGGTTGACCGACTAGGTTGCAAACTAGTCAGTCAGCAATGCTTCTTGAACCGACTAACTCATCATATTATTTTTGTATCAGTTACTGTTTACTCTTAGTCGGTCTAAGAACGTTCATCGACCGACTAGATGCTAAACTAGTCGGTCAGTACTTGTTCATGGACCGACTAACTCTAGAATCCTATTTTCGTTCAGGAGTTACTGTTTACACTTAGTCGGTCTGCGTTGGTCGACCGACCGACTAGTTGCCAAACTAGTCGGTCAGTGGTTGCTCTTTGACCGACTAACCAGTGTTAAAACCCTAATTTCTGGGCAGCCGCCAGCCCAACCTATTTAAACCCAACCCATTCGACTTCTTCTTCTCCAACACGACCCAAAACCCTAAAAACTCCCCCCTTCAGCCCCCATCTTCCTCCAAGCTCCATTTCTCCATTCCAAGCCCTAGAATCATCATCCAATCCATCCATTCACTCCATCTACCTCTCATCTTCCCCAAATCTCCATCAAACCCCATCAAAATCCCCAAATCCCCCAAAACCCTAGTTTCCCCAAACTTCTCCATTCGCTTCCAGATCTGATCCTAGGGTTCCCCGGAGTGTTTCTTCCATCTCCTCTCGGTAAGAAATCGATCTACCGTTGTTTTCTCAACCTATTTATATTTTTATGAAAACCCTAATTAATTTCATGTGTTTGGTGTTTGTTTCCCCCTTAACAGCGATTTCCCCCGTAGATAGCATCCGTGTGACGAAGTAGTCGCCATCCCCGGTGCTAGGCAAGTGAAACTTGCCACTTAGGGTTTAGGCCATGTTTTAGGCCATTTGCTTGTTGTAGGCGTAAAAGAGGCTAGGCGACGAAATGATACTCGCCTAGGCGCAAATTGGGGAACTAGCTTGACAACGAAGCTAGTTCCGACATTTGGCATGTTGCACAATTACCATGTCATGTTTACCTTCCATTAACGGTACGCAATTTAATTGCCATGTCATTGCATTTTGCCTGTCACGTTTAATTTAAATTAACGGTACGCAAATATCTGTTCATGTCTTTGCATAGTGATTATTCATCGTGATTGCGTAGCGCACGCTACAATATTATATTCCTGGCTCGTGTTCCAGAAGCGAGCTTAGTGAGTTGGAAACCCCAACGCTCGACACATATGGGTGGGGTAAGAGATAAGCGGCCTGAGCCCCGAGTTGGCCTGATCCGCCACTCCGGCCAGCAGGTGGACTCTCTAGTGCACAAGTGATTAATAGTGATAGAGATAAGCGGCCTGAGCCACGAGCTGGCCAGCAGGTGGACTCTCTATGCACTAAGTGTTTACCAGTGACAAGTGATTAATAGTGGTAGAGATAAGCGGCCTGAGCCACGAGCTGGCCAGCAGGTGGACTCTCTATGCACTAAGTGATAAGTGATAAGTGATAAGTGATAAGTGTTAAATGATAAGTGATTAGTGATTTGGTAGCTTTTGCTACATTGTGCATGCTTGCCTCTCTTTTTAAACTGTTGCATCATGCTTAACTGCCATGTCATTACTTAATACTATAACTGCTAGGTTGCTAGTTGCCTTACTTTCAGTTTCCTTGCCCAAGTCTTTTAGACTTGCTGACATGTGCCCCTTTACTCTTTTGGGTGACACATGTTAGATACTGAGCCCGAGTACCTCGTTGAGGACGAGGTGTTTGCTGACGCCGAGCCCGAGCCTGTGTTTGACGGGGAGTACGTGGACACTGGGGACCAGTCCTAGTGTCTTCGTTATGCTTTACTTTTGTTAGACAGTTGTTTGTTATCGGTGCGTAGCACCTATTCTTTGTTGTTGTCGTTGCTTTTGGTTGGCCTTGTTATGGGCCTTTAGACTCTTTTCTTTTAGCCTGGTGGCTTTTCTGGATGTTGAACTTATTTGTGATGTTGGACAATATTTGTGAGATCTGAATTTTATTTCAGTCTCTCCTTGTGTTATTATTGCTATTCTGTTGTGGTTACAGGGACCTGTTTTTGTATTGTGGACACTTATCGGGTTTGGGGCTTCACAGCTCCACTCTCGTGCGGACCTTTTCACGTACTCACCTCCATTTTAGGGAAGCGGGTCGTGACAAGATGAAATCTACATGAGGATATGTTTTCTTGCTTGAAGATGAGGCCATATCATGGTGCAGTAAGAAACAAACTTGTGTAGCTCTATCAACCATGAAAGCGGAATTTGTTGCTGCTTCACTAGTAGTCCAGGAGGCTATTTGGTTACGACTGTTCCTACAAAATTTGGGTGTAAAACAAGAACTAGTAACTGTCTACTGCGACAATCAAGCTGATATAGCTTACACCAAGAACCTAAAGTATCATAGTCGTACCAAACATATCGACATATGATATCATTTTGTGAGAGATATTGTGGTTGAGAATATAGTTTCTATCAAGTATATATCTAGGCACAAAATTGTTACTGATCCTCTTACTAAGCCCATTACCAGAGATGCTTGTAAGAGACATGTAAAAGCTACGGGATTGCGTAGAAATTGAATATATACTTGTGATTGTACTATGTAAAACATTAAATTTGTTTAATTAAAAATGTTTACTTCATTCATTGTGTTTGAAATGAGTTTTTGCCCAAGAGGTGTTATTTGTTAACACATTTATTCAGAGTACATAAGAAAGTATGTCAATACACATGGAAGATTGGCCTTCTCACATAGGTAATCGCCTTTAACATTCTAGGTGAACGGACGAGGATGAGGCTTGATCCTCTTTGAAAGTCACCTTGAATAAGTTTCAAGACGAGGTCATTTATATATATACAAATAATGACCGAGATGAACTAATTCCCTAAAGTACATCTAAGCCTATTCATGAGCCAGACACGAATTCTTGGAGCAAGTGATTGTTGTAGAATTCTATATTAAATATATGCGTACATTAAGCTGGAGTCTAAACAGTGTTAGATTTAAAATACTCAAAAGACATACACAATACACCGTTGCATGTGATTCATACCACATGTGCTAGAGTCGACCACAATGGGAAGTCAGAAAGAGGATCTCTGCCTTTCCATTATGTGAGTCCATCGAGGATTTGTTTCCTCACAAGTACCCTTTAACTAATTGACGGGTATTCAAAGTCTCAATCTTGGTGATAGCTACTTTAGCATATTTCTTATGACCACAAGTGATTCTGTCTAAAATGATATGTCTAGGAAAGCAACTAAGTTAAGATTTAGAATATTGAGTGCAAAGGAAAAGCTAAGTGTAACGACCTGTATTTTTCCAAAACATTTAAGCTAAATATTTAAAGTAATTTCATTTTAAAAGACATTTTGTAATGGTTTGTCAGGAGTTTTAAATGATTTCAAAAAAAAATTTCTATAAAAATATTTTGAAACACTAGACTTATTATAAAGTATTTCAGCAATTTCAGATTTCATTAAATGCCCAAAACATTTCTGTTAAAATTCATCTCCCAAAATTACCGTTTTGATTCGACGAATTTATTTTCTATACAAACGTCTTCAAAACGTTTTCAAACTTCTACGGTAACATTCTATGATCATTTAGGGCTTCTCACATTAATTTCGTAATTTTCTGATATCATTTCAATAGAGAACCCGCACACCCGCTTCCTAAACGTTTTGGCCAAAACCCGTATCTCCGTAGCTCAAACCCTGAAATGGTCTTCGTATTTGCGATCCTCGCGACGATATGATCCCGTGGGTATGTTTTCGTAATTTTTCGGACACGTTTACTAGTAAGGGCAAAATCGTAATTCTGTATTTCTACTATTTTACAAATTACGTATTTACTATTACTATTTATCTTTACCTAACAAAATTACCTAACAATTACGTTTATCATTTCGATACCCCCTCCCATAAGCAACCATGTGTTTCATGGGTAAGCCAAATTCTACACTTAGTCTTTCCCCTCATAAATACCTACCTAACTTAATCAATGCCCTAAGTATAATTAATTATATTTAATTATCTATAAATAACCCTAATCTCATATCTCTCTCTTCCTCACTCAGCTCCGGGCGAACCCAACCCCCATCCAAATGAAGTAATCCCATAACCCAAGCACACAGGCCTCTCTCTCTCTCTCTCTCTCTCTCTCATGTTCCCGCTCACCACCCCACCCTCAGTCACTCTCTATCTCTCTCTCCCACTCTCTCAGTCTCTCTCCCCCTGAGTTGTCCTTGCCGCCGCCGTGCGGCCAACGTTCCGCCGCCGTGATCCGTCGTCTCCCCGCCTCGAACTCCACCGGAGACCCGACGCCACCGCTCGAAGCCTCCGCCTGGAGCCACTGTCATCGTGCACGTCACCCCGCTGCAACCCCGAGCTCCCCTGCTCACCCGACTGACGCCGCCGACCGACGTGGCCATCTCCAAGCCCCCGCCTCCTCCGTCTGCCTGCGAGAGCCCACCGGAGACCCCCGCGAGACCACCCCGCTGCAGCGACGTCACCCCCGCTGCAGCAACGCCACCGGAGCGCCGAATGCCATCAGCTCCCGCCGCTGCGCCATTGTCGCCGACGAGCAGCAGCTCGAAGAAGACCCCCCGATTGATCCGCTCCCCGACAACCGCCAACGGCGAGGCCCCAGCCCCTCGCCGTCGCCCCGCCCACGAAGCCCGCTTCCCTGCCTTCGCGCGCTGTAGTGCCACCATCGCCGCCGCTCGCCGTGGACCCCGCCGGATCCCTCAGCCCGACCGCCGCCGCTGTCGCTACCGCTTGCCGCCCCCGCCCCTCACCAACGCCGACGACGAAGAGCACGGCCTCCATGCAACGTACACGGAAGAACGAAGGGGTAAGGTAAATATACGGGGGTTTTAAACAAAAATACGTATAAACGTATTTTCATGAATTTTATAATTATAAAATATGGATTTTATTGGTCAAAAATTTATAATAAATAATATAGTGATCAGAAAAATGTGAGACCACCTCTAGAAAATCAGAAATGACATTCTGGACCCAATGGCACTAGTTTCATCTTGATCCGACACTTAGTTTTTCCAGAATTAATTTTTAAGCCTAAAAGTTAAATACGTTATTTTCGATTAAAAATCCGTAACTTGTTATTTTCACGTACAATTATATGTGAGAAAAATATATGTTAAAGTACTCTCCGAGACGGCCATTTTGACAGTTCATTTGCAACTTTTCGATGCGGATTGCATCCAGAATAAATTGTTGAATAATTACGTCACAAATTGAAAAATAGTTTTTAAATTATTTTTGAGCTCTTAAAAATTATAAAAAATTAATGTAAGCTTCAGAAAATTATTTTCTCCTACGATAAAATTATTTTCATCATATCTAGCTTATAGAAAAATTTAAAACGATTTTTGACAACGTTTCAACTAGTTTAGAAAATCAAAACTATCGATTATTTAAATAGGAAATGTAGCGTTCTTTAACCAAGCGTTCTTGTGGTTGCAGGTACCAATTCTTGTGCATCAACGTCCGTAGAAGCCCTAAAACCAGTTCCGGCTTGCTACGTCGATCTCGAAATCAGTAAGTCACGACTAATTCTAAAATTAGAAAATTAGATAAGTGCCCCCGTATGAACTTAGGACATCACATATAGCCTTAGAACGGCTATTGACTTGAACCGAACTAGAAACCTAATCTAATATGGAAGTAATCAATAACAGATTACTTTGCCAACTTTCAACTTTGGTGGTTGTAGCACACAACCATCAACTTGGGTAAATTGTGTGCTAAACAGCACAACTACATGCTCGAAGCATGGAATCGGTGTCATCGTTTTTGGACTTGTCTTTATCCTCACTTCGTTTGGCACAGTCTGCTTTGGAATGAGTTACTACTCTCTGGTTTTCAATAAGAAAGTCAACCAGTTGTCTTAGTTTGACTAGTAACATGTGGAACATCTTGTGGAATATCTTGTGGAATATCTTGTGGAACATCTCGTGGAACATCATGAAAAGGAAATGTACATAGAACACTTGACACTTCACTGGGTTTTTGGGGTAACTCATAGTTTGAGAGAGTGCGGGAGTGACTGGAGTTCAATCTTCCTGTCCTGCTGCCTGTGTTTCGGCATACCGTCCCGCTGCCTGAGTTTCGGTAAAATACATGTCCTGCTACCTGTGTTTCGGCATTCGTCTGGGTCGCGCCCAGGCAAGAGATGGACTCGATGGTCACATATTGTACTCTCCGACTTGAGTCACGTGTTGAGTATTGTACTTCTCCCTACTTGGTGTTAATGATGAGCAAACATAAATACTTGTGACTAATCCCCTATTTTGCAGTTAATCCATTGCCTAAGCTTACTATGACGATCAACTAGCAATGGATGACTAACAAACGTGATTGAAGGCAAATGATATGAATTGGATGATCATAGATTGATGATTGAAGCTCCGTAAAGACTTCAAGCACATACGATGGAAAGAAGAGATTATTCGTCAATGTAAATTTTCTTTTATCTCTTCTAGTATGTAGCTTAGAAGTAGAACTATGATGGAGCACTCACACACATCTACTTTCGGTCATAGGACATCTCTAGACCTTTGTCCTTTGATCTCAATTCAATTCTCTTTTGTTTGTGCTAGGATTGTTCATAACAGCCGACTGCTTAATAGTTTACAGTCGCCTGTCTCAAAAACAGTCGACTGTGTTTTGTTCTTCAGTCGCCTGTTATGCACAGACTATTAGAATGCAGTTTTTGGGTCCTCTCTGATTATCTCGCACAGGCTACTGTTGAACGTTTATCAGGTGCCTGTCTTAGCGACAGTCGACTGTGAATGGTTCATCAGTCGCCTGTCTCTCCTTGCCCAAACTCTGTTTGATCCGATTTCTACGGCCAGTCGACTTATGATGTATATACAGTTGACTGTCTATTAGATCAGTCGACTGTCTATGCTGCAACAGTTGCCTGTCTGTAAGTCTATTCTTTGACTCAGCTCTTTGGAAATTTCTCCTGTCTGTGACAGTCGTCTGTTTAAGGATATACAGTCGCCTGTTTTGATTGACAGTCGACTGTGTTCCTTGCATCAGTCGTATGTCCTGTATCTTGTGAGATTTCCAGTATTTCATCTAACTTACTCTTCTCTCGGCCAGTCGCCTGTCGAAGAATGTACAGTCGCCTGTTGGTTTTATAGACGACTGTCTTGGCTTCATCAGTCGACTGTCCACGTGGTAAGTTACCGTTATGAATTCTCACCTACCCTTGCTGACTGTGCAACCGTCGACTGTGGTTTGTTCATCAGTCGCCTGTCACAAGTTCAGATTATATCCGTTGAGATTTTTCTCACGGATTTCGAT